>CM024601.1:20115390-21315390 GCA_014182555.1 Eucalyptus erythrocorys | reverse complement strand
TGTCATAAAAGGTGACCCGGAGGACGAAAAGGCCCAAGAAGTCGGTGGTCGAGGACATAGACCTAGAGTGAAGGTTTGTAAGGACAGTGGTTGTCGAGTTGGGCATAAGGATGCAAGGCATGCACGAGTTTGGCTCGTGGATTAAGAGGGGCTATCACATTGAAGCACATTATGACTATCTGAGTATTGTGTTTGCCAACTCAACGGCGGAGGGAAGCTTAGTCATCAGTGTTAATACCAAAAATAAGCCGTCTGATATGACAAATTTGGTTTCTACCTTTCCATACTTCATAAGGGGTTGTCATTTTTCTTGGAAAGCATTCTATAATGAATATAACATGCAATAGGCGATGCTTCTCCCCAAAGATTAATTGGTAGCTTTGATGATTTTTCCTTTCAACCAAACCATTTTATTGTGGAGATTCTTAAATGAATTCTTTTCATTTTGTGAAGAACAAGCCGTTGAAAGGGTTAATAAGGAGAAGAAGAAACGTGCTAAGGATGAATTGCTTTGTCATGGACACATTTTGAATACACTGTCCAATCGATTATACAACTTATTTACCGAAATGAAGTTGGCTAGAGATTTTTAGAACAAAAATTACTTGAATTATTGAGATTAAGAAGTATCTATTTTCATGTTTAAAATGAAAGATTTGGGTGAAGTAGATACTTAGGTATTAAAGTTAAGAAACATAGTGGGATTTATTCTTTGATCCTATGTAATTATGTTAACAAAATATATTAAGTGAATTTAAGCATCTAGTTTCAAAGAATTGAGTACCTGCAGAGAGTCCTTAATGTGAGTGCTATAAGGTCTTTAATGTATGCAATGCATTTTACTAGACCTGATATTACTTATTCCATGAGTAAGCTGAGTAGATATATTAGTAATTCGAGTATAGAACATTAGGTTATCTTGAGAAGACTACAAATTTGGGATTATTCTATAATAATTATTCAGTAATATTATAAGGATACACTGATTCTAGTTGATTTACAAATGAGAGTGATAAACAATCCATTATTGGATGGATTTTCACATTTGACAAATGTGTTGTTTTTTGGATGAACAATAAACAAATGTGTATAACTTAACCATGGAATTTGATTTTTTTATTTAGCAACAACTGAGAAAGAAGCTGAATGGATTAGGAATTTGTTGTTGGATATCAAAATATGGCTTAATCCTATGCCTGATATTTCTATTCATTGTGATAGTCCGGCTACTTTGGCAAGAGCTTATAGTGGCGCTTAGAATGGTAATTCTAGACATATTAGTCTAAGACATGAGTATGTGAGACAATTGACTAAAGAGGGTACCATAACAATTGTTTACTTGAAGTCCATTGACAAAGGCTTTACCGAGAGACTTGGTGATAATGACCTTACAAGAAATGGGGCTGAAACCCTTTAATTGAAATCATCGATAATGACAACTCGACATTTTCCTAGAACATCACTATTTATAAAGTTTAATTTTGGCAAGAACACTGATTGTGATTGTTTGATATTAACGTAGTTCTTGTAGGAGAAGTCAGTATTATCTATTGCGTTTTGTAGGTTGAATGAAGTATAGTACAAATTTATAATGTGTTAATAGTAATAGAAACACATGATATATATTTCACCTATATGAGCTTAGTAGCGGTGCCGCTTCTTGAGAAAATTGCTCATGGAAACAAGGTCAAACACAAGACCATAATAATGCAGAGTAATGTAGAACTTTTCACTGAAACAGGAGATTAGTATATGTACGGTATGTTCAACTATCTGATCAGATCCTTCGAAGGCATTGGAGAAGGAACTTGTGATTGACAAAAGGATAACATCTAGGGCAAGATTAGCGGGTTACAGGAAGAAATGAGATGGTGAAGGTCCAAACGAAGACAGCAATATGGTAATGTATCACCACTAGCAGCTAAGTCATCATTCAATACCTTTGGTGGTTTAAATGGATAGGCTGGTGGGAACTGAGAAGTGAACTATAACAAGAGAGACTCCTCCGGCATATGTACTGTCTGGAGGACCCATAATTGTTGCTTGCTAGTCAAACATGTCTTCAGCAACTTGGCCTAAAAAAAAACAAATGATTACACAGAAAGATAACAATTACTTAGAGATTCATGAACGAATGTACTGAGTAGTAGAGATGGGAAGGGCTAAAGAAAAGAGAGCGCCGTTGCCAAATCTTGCAATTAAATAGGAAGTAGAATTGCTAAGGACTAACAAAGGCTGAAACGCAGGTGTTTCGACAGAACACAACCAACCAGAAGGCAAAAGCTATTTGTGTCAAAAGCCATTCCAGGGAATTTCGAAACACCAGAAGCCAAGAGAAAGCTGAGGGGCTGAATTGGGTTGCTTTATGAATCATCTAAGAGACCAAATACAACATATTTTGGTATGGGAATCAGATGCTTTAAGCCTTCTGCATGAATTTTAAGAGACATTTACACTTTTTTCACTGTAACGTTCATGATGACACTTTGGATTCACTACTTTCAAAAACTGTATACTTCATATCCTTTAGCTTGTATATTAAGCAAAAAGTCGGTATTGGCATCCTTTGTTGATGACAATCAGCTATCCATTAGTCGAAGTAATACTCTTTGCAACAATAAACCAAAATACCCCTAACTGCCACATAGGCAATGGTTACTTTCCGCTACTCTCAGTACACAAACAAATCTTTAATCTTTTGCGACATCTACTCTCTTTTCCTCCCTTTCATTTACTTTTTCAGGTGTCCACCAAAGACATAGGTGACGAGGGACAAGCAATTTTGCTCTTCCAGAAAAGACAGTCACCATCATTCTATCATATGTACAAAGGATGCTCCATTGCAAGATGCAAAGCATAGTCTCCCCTCTAGTTTTCTACCGGCCTGCATATAATAT
The DNA here is from genome assembly GCA_014182555.1 of Eucalyptus erythrocorys. Lineage (NCBI taxonomy): Eukaryota > Viridiplantae > Streptophyta > Magnoliopsida > Myrtales > Myrtaceae > Eucalyptus > Eucalyptus erythrocorys. The sequence continues at coordinate 21,312,493 of CM024601.1, read as the reverse complement.
AACCAGGTGTCAATCATCTCTCACCATACTTAGCTTAACATACTTGTCTGATCTACAGAGTTCATCACTATAATTGTGGCGAATTTCAAGTTTCATCACGCTTAACTCATATGGCCAATTCCCTAATTCTTGTAACTGATAAAAGCTTCAGGTCATTTACACCAGTAGGCAATTGCTCTAGTGGATGGAGGACAGGGTGGGGGCAAGAGGCAGGAGGTTCGATCTCATAGCCCACCGGCCAGATAAAATCAGTTCATTTTTCAATACAAAGGCACAATGCCACATAAGAACAATGACAGCACCACAGACCAGGGTGCCAAGATCACTCTCCCATTTTAAAGAAACTGAAGCAGTTCGTCTAATTTCACTTTGAAACTGCTGTTTATCTACAGACATCATCCGCTCTACAGAGGACCTAAATTTTTTTGAGTGCATGAAACTTTTGAGTATAGACATATTCCAAAGACCGCCGTAAAATATCAATTGCAAGTCAATTGGACCAAAAGTGCACCAACATTTAGAATTTGATTGCGCAGTTAACACAGGCATTGTCATCGTGCCCATATATGGCAGCACAACAGTGAAATTCTACAGGACCAAAATGGATATAGTTGCTAACTATCCTCAGCCACAGAAACAGGATGAATGTAGTTGATTTTTCATTTTGCTCGAGTACACATGCGAAGGGAAAGGAATCATATGCTGCATATGTCCTACAGCAACTAAGAGTGGCTACTTTCACCTCCCCCAAAGGAGCTTAGCCTCTTTGTGCATATGTGCCAAGTTACCCAACTATAGCATGATCAATTATTTCAAAGTGTTAAGTGATGACCAAATATCTATTTGGGTTGTAATATTTTACTTCACAATGACTCGGTTATCTAACGGAAATGATAACATAGTTCAACATTTATTTACCTCTAATTATAAATCTAAACAGAGCTTATCTCTGCAACTGATATTTCTTCCTACCTGTACAAAACTGCCTACTGAACAGCACATGCTCTGAAGTCAACAAATTTCTGCTCTGGCTAGATCCCCTTCTACCCTACACGTACAAAAAGTCCCGGATGAGGAGCTGCCATAAAATACGACCAAACAAGTAATGTACTAGTTATTAGGAAAGCCCCTCTCAACCGAAGTGCACTCTCAAAACTCAACTGCGAAGATTGATTATGTCACTCACCATCCCATTGCAACAGTAAACTAAATATTTCTCTCTAACCTCCAAGCCTGTGTCGTAATCGTTTCTATTCTGCCCATTCGCCACTGTTGATGGACTCTTTGTCATGAGTTTCTTATCTGCAGGATCATCACAGTGATTACTTTACCATAATCAACTTCGCCCATTCAAAACAGTGATTAAGATACTCAACAAGAAATTTAAAGATATGGAACACAAGAAGCACTTGTCTAAAATTGAATTTCTCGAGGAAAACAGCGATAGCTTGACTGCATACAATGACAGTCCATCACTAATATACTTTCCTAAAGATCAAAACTTTCTCCACTGGTCATCGAACAAAAGAAATACTAATTCAAGATCAAGTCTAATTCATCTTGCGAATTAGACAGGTGACCAAGATCGCTCTTTGTAAGCTCCTTCTTGATCTTATAAGGGTCGAAGAGCAGCACCAACTGTGTGGAAACCCCGTTGCGTCTCTCTTCCTCTTTCTCACGTTCTGAGGCCTCTTTCTTTTCCTTCTGCTTTCTATTGCACTTAGCCTTCTCCACAGTTCAGGTCTCATCGAGGGTGGGCGAGGCAGTGAATTTTCGCTTCGGTTGGGTGGAAACAATTTCTTGATGAGGGCCACCGAGTTCCTTGGTGCCCAAGAAACCATTCCTATCAGGCGTGAGGGGGAAGAATTCGCGACCTACCACTCCTCTTGCAGATGAAATTTGATCCAACCTCAAAACGAAAGAGAATAAAATCTTTTGATTCTTTTTTTTGAATAAAGAAAGATTTATCAATATGTAAACTTGTTTCATGGTATAGAACGTTCACTAAGTTTACGCTGGACTAGAGATATTTTTTTTTTTTAATTATCTTTTAGTGTTTTTCGTTTGTCTTTTTTTTTTTTTTTTGGTCAATTTTTTCAATTTTTTCTAGCGAGGCAGTTTCCTGTATGGATCGAATAAGTTTTACTTTTCTCCTCCAACTTCTCTTTATTTCCTTCCGTTAGAAACTCTATTCCTATTTCTTTTCTCTTCAATTACAACACTTCTCTTTCCAATTCTCATTCCTATATGAAAAACGAGATCTTCTTTTTTCGCACTTTGCATAAGGATGCTATCTTTTAGAGAAGCCATTATGGAATACCATGTAAATTATTGTTTTGGGCTTTATGTACGTGTATTCACCCCATTTTTCAAAACCGGATTTCATGGGGTTTAAATGTAAAAGCACGTATTAAAATATCTCTTGTTTTTTTTATCTACGTGGTTTGTACGGGTATCATGTATGATGTTGTCTATTCTCAATCATTCAAAATTTAATCTCAATCTCGCTTGTAATCTTTATACTTTTAAATTGAGTGTCTATATTTCAACCAAAAAAATTGGGTGTCTATTTACAAATTTTCGCTCGAAGAAGTAGGATAAGATCACGAGTTCTTTATGATAGATACTTCTCCACCTAGGAAGCAAGACTATAAGAATATTCGCAGCCAATATGAATTAGATAATTAGGAATTTGCATTATACGTTCCAGATGGATGGGGTAGATTTTCTGGCTGAATCATGCCCAAAGAATCATTTTCTTTACAGAACCAATAAATATGCTAAGATGCATAATATTTCAGAATGAAGCTCTAAATTTCTTATAACCTAAATTGCTCACCATTTAAAAGCAAAACTGGGCATAATGCTTACAAACATGTCCAACCATGTCGATATCCAAAGTCGAGCCAGCCTAAAGTCAAGATGTTGAACCAAATGACATGTTCTCATTGTTATAGAGATGCCTACAAGTTATGATGTGGCTTGATAATAGTGTTACAGATTAGTCTTTCTTCATGCCATCATGCTGCAAAACAATGTAGAGGAGCATGTGTTTTCAAAAGGGTAGGGAACAGAGTGTCATTGGGCTTTGAGTCCGGCAATGGCGAACAAATCGACAGCAGCACCTAAAAATCAGAAATAAGAGCCTTTGTCCACCCAGCGGTAGAGGTCACAGCGACAGATAGCGATCACAACAGGGCAACATCAACACTTCTGAACAAATAGAACCAAAACAAATTGATGACATTCTAGGATGCAAACATAATCTATAGTCATTGAAAAATCTTTTGAGGTCTTTAGAAATAGCTTGAACACAGAACAAGCATGAAACTGGTGTTTGGCCATCGGATAATAATGCGATTTCCAAAAACTAAGTTGCAGTTTATTAAAATTGGTTTTAAAAGTATAAATGGGCTAAGACATACATTCACAGTACAAGAGGACCAAGGCCAGAAATCCATCATCTCAAACACGCATTGATGCTTACCACACGAAATAAAAATTTACAGAACGTTTTCAAGTCAAATTTATCTTAACTAGGACACAACATTCTCCAGCCCCGCCGGACATTAGTATAACAGCAAAATCGTTCTAACAATATAATGGCCCCTTAACCAATCCTAACATCCCAAACAATTGAATAAGATAGCTTGAGAGTGTTTAAAAGTTAACCTTTGAAATGGTGAGGCAGGCCTCCTCTGCACTGCTCCTTCAAAATGTCATGGCAAATGCTCCTGTCAAATATTGGGATGCATGACTATTGTCCTGAATGCAACCTGTGAAAACCAAGGAACTATTAAGCAGCAACCTTGAGGAAAAAATTAAAAAGAAAATATCCGCAGAAAGGCAATGGTAGCAGCAACAACAAAAAATCAACACAATTCTCAGTCTTAACAGCATGCAACACATGACAGAAATATATAATCACAACATTCATGAGTTTGGCAATTCGGTCCTTCCTAAAAGCACTCTTGGTCGACAATTTTCAATAGGCAGCATCAGGTCTAACGTGTTATACGCATTAAATGCCACAAAAATCAGCCCACAGACCTCTGTGAAGCAAGGAAAGCAGAACTCAGTGCAGGCACCTGAAAAAGGCATCCGACCTAACAATAACTGATGGTTTCCAACAGATTGCCATATCCAAGGTCAATGACTCAATGGCTCACCCTCTTTCAGTATAACACTTTTAGGGAAAGCCAAGTTCGAAGTAAAGGAAAATATAAATGGGTGCTTCCCCAAAAGAGAAACCTGTCTTATATAAGAAAGCATGGCTTTATATGTTCAAACTTCACTTTAAAATCTTTGGCACTTGACTTCCAGTGAAGAAATATGTCTCTAGGAGCCTCGCAAATGAGGTAACCAAGACTCAAGAAAACCTCAAAGCACTACCTAATAAACTGAAAATTCACATGCTTCGATATGCAAGGATGCAACAGCAGAGAAAGCCACAGAGTAATGGACTGAGTTTATCGATTGAAAAAGAACTCATAGATTCATGTATATTATGCTTATAGTGAGGGAAAAAAAAGTTTCATCTGAAGTCAACATATATTTAATCGCCGAGTTATTAGAAAATGAAATTGATCAAATAGCTCTATAATGCCCTTGGAGGATGCATTTAAAAAAAATAAATACTACTGTCATTGCAAAGGAGGGAGTATGACCAAAATCTACTCACATGTAGTAATGCGAGAAGAAAATGGATGACATCCAAGAGGAAATAAGAAAGAATATCTATTCAAGAATTTGGTAGGGTCAAGAATTGTTAGATGGCTCAACCTTCTGATCGGATCCAAATTAAAGAAACTGAAGCAGTTCATCTAATTTCACTTCGAAACTACTGTTTATCTACAAATACAGTGACATCATCTGCTCTACAGAGGACCTAATTTTTTTTTTTTTTTTTTTTTTTTTTTTTTTTGAGTGCATGAAACTTTGAGTTTAGACATTTACCAAAAAACGCCTTAGAATATCAATTACAGGTCAATTGGACCAAAAAAGGGAACCAACATTTAGAATTCAATTGCACAGTCAGCATGGTCATTGTAATCGTGCCCTTATGGCAGCACATGTGAATGTTTGCTGAATATTCTCAGTCACAGAAACAGGATGAGTGTAGTTGATTTTTCAGTTTGCTCAAGTACACATGGGAACGGAAACAAATCATATGCTGTACATGTCCTACAGCAACCAAGACAAGCTACTTTCACAATGAAATGAAGCCTGTATGAAGTAAAGGCCACAGGAAACGATCTAAAATGTGCTGCCAACAAAGGAGCTTAGCATCTTGGTGAATTTGTGCCAAGTAACCCAACTACTGCATGATCAAAATATATCAAAGTGATGACCATAAATATATTTGAATTATAATCTTTCACTTCACAATGGCTCAGTTATCTAATGGAAAGTTAAAAAGGCTAACATAGTTTAACAATCATTTACCCCTAACTATATAGCAGAGCTAATCTCTGCAACCGATATTTCTTCCTTCCTGTACAAAACTGCCTATTGAGCAGCACATTCTCCAAAGTTAATACATTTCTGCTCTGGCTATGTCTCCTTCCCCACACTAGCTAATAAGAAAGCCCCTCTCACTCCAAGTGCACTCTCAAAACTCGACTGTGAAGATTGATAACATCACTCACCTTCCCATTGCAACAGTAAACTATAGATTTCTCTCTAGCCTCCAAGCCTTCGTCGTAATCGTTTCTATTCTGTCCATTTGCCACTGTTGATGGACTTTTCATCGTGCGTTTCTTATCTGCAGGATCACAACAGTGATTACTATACCATAATCAACTTTGTCCGTTCAAAACTGAAAATTTTATATTTCACCACAGTGACTAAAGAAACTCAACAAGAAATTTAAAGACATGGGACCAAGGTTTAAAAGAAGCACTTGTCTAAAATTGAATTTCTGGAGGAAACAGAGAAAGATTGGTTGCATACAATGAAATTCCATCACTAACATCTTTTTCTAAAGATCAAAACTTTTTCTGTTGGTCATCGAGCAAAAGAAATACTAATTCGTGGGTCATCACGCATGCCCGTGGAATCAAGAGCCTCGACAGGTGGACAAGATCGCTCTTTGTAAGCTTCTTCTTGATCTTATAAGGGTCGGAGAGCAGCACCAACTCTGTGGAAAACGCCGTTGCGTCTCTCTTCCTCATCTTCACGTCCTGGGGCCTCTTTCTTTTCCTTCCGCTTTCTAGTGTACCTCGCCTTCTTCTCCACAATTAAGGTCTCATCGTCGGGGAGCGAGGCCATGCATTTGCTCTTCGGTTAGGCAGGACCGCAGGAGTGATTTCTTGACAAGGGTCACCGAGTTCCTTGGTGCCCAAGAAACCATTCCCATCAAGCATGAGGGGAAAGAATTCGTGAGCCGCCGCCACTTTTGCAGATGAAATTTCTGTGGACTCTTCATCACGATTCTTCTCCTGATCATGGAGATAAGAAACGCACGACAATGGCAGCGAGTGCACAACACCTCTAGGGCGGTCGGCAATGGGTTTTCCTCTCCTGATCGTGCGGATAAGAAACGCGCGACAATGGTGGCGAGGGGACGTCGCCAGTGGGACGCGAATTGCGGCCGAAGAAATCGACGAACTTCTTAATTCCCGGGAACAAAAATAACAAACGGCTTCTGTTTTCCCCTAAATAGAAGACCCTATTATCTTCTCTTTTGCTCCCTTCTCAGCTCACCTCTCCCTTCGTCCGCTTGCCTCTCTCCGATCTCATCACCTCCGGTCGCCTCTCTCCGGTCCCGTCGCCGCCGGTCCCGTGGCCTCCGGTCGACTCTCTCCGGTCTCGTGCCCGTAGCCTTCGGTCGCCTCTCTCCTATCCGGTCACTGCCTCTCTTAGGTCCGTCGTCTCCGGTCGCAGTTCTCTTTGGTGGCGTCGCCCCCAGTTGGGTCGCCTCTCTCCGAGCCGGTTGCCTCCAGTCCCATCGCCTCCGCCTCTCTTCGGTGCCGTCATCTCTAATCCCGTCGTCTCTAGTCACTTCACTTTGGTCGCGTCGCTCCAGTTGGGTCGTCTCTCTCCGATCCCGCCACCTCCAATCCTGTCGCCTCCGATCGCCTCTTTCTGATCCCGTTGCCTGCGATCACCTTTCTCCGGTCGCATTGGTCGTGTCGCCTCGTGGTCATCTTGCCCTAAATCAGGTTTGTTGCTTTGATTCCTTCTCATTGTACTTGTTATAGTGGTGATTCTCACTTTTTTCTAAATCCACCGCCTCCAGTCCCATCGCCTCCGATCGCCTCTTTCCCGATCCCGTTGCCTCTCTAGTCTCGTCTCCTTCGGTCGTATCGCCACTGGTCGCGTCGCCTCGTGTTCGTCTTGCCCTAAATCAGGTTTGTTGTTTTGATTCCTTTTCATTGTACTTGTTCTAGTGGTGATTCTCACTTTTTTCTGAAGTTGAATCGTGTCGTCTTTGTCGCGTCGCCTTTGTTTGTGCTCGCCTCTCTCAAGTTGCTTCCCTCGTGCTTATGTCGCCCTTGATTCTCACATGTATTAACTAGGCTGACTAAACCAAACTAGAGTTGATATTGATGAACAGCACTAAAATTTTGGTGCACTTTTCTCTATGCTTTTTTGTCTCTCAAAACCTGAAATGAAATGAGATATTTGTGTATGTGCGTGCATGTGTAATTGAAGTTGTCGATACTCTGTTTTAGCGGTAGGCTGTGATAAACGTTCTGTCTTAGCCAATCTGAGTTACTATATATCAAGGAAGTCACTTAACCAAATAAAAAATGTCGGCATTATGACAACTCATAAGCATTGTTTTCTCCAATGCATCTTAAATCCTTATGTTGAGAATGCTTCATAACTCAGTCATGGAATCTATCCATTAGATACAAAACACGTTCTTTAAAGGTGGCCACTCCCTTGAGCAAAAAAAAAAAAAAAAAAAAAAAAAAAAAAAAAAAAAAAAAAAAAAGGTGGCCACTCCCAAGGTGTAAATGGATTTAAAATAGGATCACCATGATATGACCTGAAACAAAGAGCATCTGAAATTTTATCGAAGGGACAGAAAAAAATATAGGAGTGGTTAAGCGACCAGTTAAGAGATTCATTTTCAACCGTTTTTATATTGATTATAATGAATCGTATCCCACAATAGATCAATAAAGTGACAGCTAAGAAGTCCATATGCACTTTCAGGGGAATGAAAACAAACTGATAGGTAGAACATGAAGGCTGAAGGAATTAATTAACAAATTTATGGTGTGGAAGTTGCATGCTCCTGTGTCGAAGCTGAGTCTCTGTCAAGGATCACAGCAAGACCAGCGGTTCTACAGGGCAAGCGTAGTATGTTTGGATGGCAATGTACCCTACACAGAAGCTGCAATGACTAAGGTATAGCGGCATTTACACATTGAAAGGCAAAAAGTAACTCAAAGTGAAAAGGGCATTCCTCCGAGTGCACTAAGGAACGTTTCTGGTTCTAGATTATGACACAAAAGGACAGAGATGCTGACATTTTTAGGAACTTGTATGCATTGGGTAGCTGTCCAAGGTTTTGAGTTGGATAAATTGATTCTGATTTGATACTTGTAGTTGCTATAATGACATTTTTATGCAGTGAATAGCTATCCGAGGTTTAGAGATAATATCATCCTATAACTGGATTTGTTACTTGTATCTTTCTTTAGTCTAAAAAATGGTGATGATGAGAAAATAAGGAAGCCGTATGTTGCACTCTCTTTTCAGTGTGATAGTGGCGAGGCTGAATTTTTGTTACTCAATGATTGGAAGAGAAAAAAATAATGCCAATCACTGGGTTATATTGTAGTTACTTCATTTTCGATAGTTAAAGTAACTCTTGGAGTGCGTGTTTCATGAACCCAGCCTAATCCTAGGGACAAGCTATGACGTGGTTTTCCATCTATTTAATTGTCTTGAACTCATGTGATGCTCAACTAGTGAAGGTTAGATGGCATCCCAAAAAGAGGCATTCACCACAAAGTGGACCGCAAAGTGGACTGAGCCTTTAACCAACTTGTATGTCAGTTTGTTGGTAGAAGAGGTCAAAAAAGGAAATCGCACCTCTTCTAGTTTCAACAAAGCAGGGTGGAATAACATACGAACGGAATTCAATAAACGGGCAGGACTCCAATATACTCAAGTACAGTTGAAGAACAAGGTGAACAAATTGAAAAAACAGTATGGTAGTTTCAAGAAGCTTCTTTCACAATCTGGATTTAGCTGGGATAATGTGAACCAAAAAGTTGTTGTTGATGATCCAAGTATATGGGAACCTCACATCAAGGTATGATTAAACATTTGGTCATTTTGAGATCACTATAGATGTACATGGCAAGATGTTTAATTGTATTGCTGATATATGTCATCATTGTGAAAATTGCAGAATAACATTGAGTGGGCAAAATTCAAGAATGATGGATTTCCTCAATATCCCAACTTGTGTATTGTATTTGGTGATACATATACTACTGAAGAGCATGTAACAGGAAATGATGTAACAGGAAATGCCGAAGATTTTGTGATGTCAGATGAACTTGGCATTAGTGGTGATGATGCAAATGATGGACGAGAGGACTTAAGTGAGAACTATATTGATGAGGGAGTTTTTATGTCTGACAAAACTCCTACTTCATTTCATGACAAACATAGGATGGATAAAACTCCAAATAGTAAGAGGAGAAGGAGGAGTCACTCATTTGGTGTTGCTAGCACCTGCAAAATCATACAAGAGATGATCAAAATTAGGGCTAGTCAATCTGTGAGTTGTTCTATCAACTCACAAGTCACATCACCACCTGTAGACCCATTCTCCGTATCTGCTGTGATTGATGTCCTAGTTGCCATGCCTACATTGGAGCAGGATCTTTACAACAAAGCAGTGGAACGAGCCTGCGTTAGTGCCGCGTGGAGGGAAGCTTTTATCAAATCCCCAATTGAAAGGAGATATGGACTTCTCCAAAGTTCCTGGAGTGGGGAACTAACCTAATCCGAGTTTGTGGTAAATGAGAAAAAGGAAAATAATTTCGTGGTTCTTTTTTTTTTATTTAAATTTTCTTGGTTAGATTGCCACGATATGGACGAGCTTCTACCATTTCTTAAACTATTTTCATTATGTAATTTTATGGAAGCTCAGAAAGATTGGAAAAAATAAATCGTTTAATTCTACTTTCGAATAAAGAAAGATTTCATAACATGGAATGTTCACTGAGTAGAGAATTTATTTTAATCTTTTTATTTTTCATATATCTAATTTATTTATTTATTTGTCTTTTGTTCAATTTTTTTCTAGCTAAGTAAATTAAAAGATTTAGGACTAACAGATATAATAAATTTAAGATTTTTTTGATAATTTCCCTAGATTCGGGATTATAGGGAAAGTTTGTGATTATTCTTAAATAAAAAGAAGTTCGGAGTAAAATTGGGATTGGACCTAAAGTTAGAGTTTTTCTTAAAGAATTAAGCCCATACATATGATGTAAATTTTAGTAATTTAACATTATCCTATACGAGATTTTATTCAACATTTTTCATGCATTTCACTTCATAACACTCCTCGATGTCGTTCCCCAATTTTAAAAATTCTTCTGGATGCTTTAATCGTGAATGCACGATGCTAAATAATAAATAAATCACAAAGCAAATATTAGATAAGGTTATAGCCCCCGGTCTTTCTTGTTCCACCTCATAAGTGTCAAATGCAAGACCAATTGCTTTTGGATTCAACTGAATTTATCAAAAGCCGAGACCCACAATAAAATTTAGAGGCAACTTTGCAAACATAGATGCCGCAGTGGAGTACTGCTCTTAATCCGCAAGACTGGACTGAGTTGGATAAACGTTTGACATGGTTGTCTCGTTAGAAGGTGGTAATCACAAAATTCCGTTTGGCTGGCGCTTAGTACATGTTATTTTGTTTGTTTATGTGATGGCTAAGAAAAATAGTCAAACTCATATCGCTTGTTCTTTTGGCTTTCCATGATATCTTGTGTTCAAAAGGGATTCTTATTTCCAATTTAGTTATTGTGCAGAAACTTAGTGTGGCCAAATAAATGGCTGACAGAATGGAATCAAGGGTTCATTCATTTCACGGAAAACAACTTCCATGAAAACATTTTTCGAATTTTTCGGTGTTTATTTCACAAAAAATGAACTAGTCAAGAAAAGCATTTTCCATTAATGGAAAAAGTTCTTCTAAAATAGGAGAAAATAATATTTTTTACTTTTCAAGTAGGAGAAAATATTTTTCTTACTTTCTCTCTCTCTTCTCATCTCTAGCTCCTTCTTCTTTCTTTTTTACCTTTTAAAACATATGAATTTTTTTCTTTTATTCTTTTTTTTTTCCCCTTCTTTTCGGGCTAGTTGCTAGCCATAATGACGACGGCGACGGCCATAGGCAAACCTCAAGCTCGCTAACCTTTGGCGAGCTTGAGCTGGCCACTTGCTAGATCGACAAGCACGAGCCTATAACTCGCCAATTTCATGAGGCCTGAGCTTGATGAGGTCAAGTTCGAGCTAGCCACGTGCTAGACCAGCAAGTACAAGCCTTTTCGAGGCCAGCAAGCTCGAGCTTGCCTTTGGTTAGCGATCAACCAAAGAAAAAGAAGGAAAAGAAAAAAATAAAAAGAAAAAAAGTATAAGTATAAGTAAAAAGTAGAAAGAAAAATAAAAAAATTCATTTTTAAAAAATAAAAGAATAAACTAAAAAAATAAAAATGTATTAAAACGAGGGTACATAGGGAAATATCGAATGTTGGAAAAGATTTTCTAATTCATTTTCAAGTTTCAAATGAATATAAAAAAAATATTGTCATTTTTTGAAAAATAATTTTCTAGAAAATAATTGTCATAAACATCACATTTTTCAGAGACGAATGGAATCTAAATAGGAAAAGATTAGAAATGCCGAGCTTTTGTTCCAAGTTCTCTCCACTTTGCGTCTCAACCGAGAAGTCACTCCTTGAACACACTTCTCTGCAAAGTTGTCATTTTTCTGAAAAATGGTTTTTCTCCGGCCGTTCGGGGTTTTACGAAAAGGAAGAATGGATGCGCAGCGTCCATGGCCACTCACGGTGTGGAACAATCAAAAAACTTTTGCAAATGACACTTTCAAATGGAAAAAATAAAAATAAAAAAAATACTGCAATATATGCAGAGAGTATATATGTCTAGGGATGCTTATTATTTAGTAAAAAAATTATCTTATGGGAAGTTGAGAGAAATTTGAATTCCATCTGGGGAGTAAAGCATTTGTGAGATTAATTGGTAATATCTTGATTATTCATTTTACTAACATTACTATAATTCATCTTCATTACCTTCTAACATGCTTATTATAGATCCATTTTGATTTATTGGTTCAGGAAACGATTTGTACATGGATTTGGAATGTTGCATAAATTTAATTTCCTATACGATTAATCACAAACAATTTCATGTTTGACAATCATATAAATTTTGGTTTATAAGGTCGATTGATATTCGGAATATATCAAAAACATGCCTCACTTTTTACCCAATGACTCGTTACATACCTTTAGTTTTGGAAACACTAATACATAGTTGAGTTTTACCTATAGAGACTACTTTGCACTTCCGCATCAATTAGCCTGATGTTTCCATTTATAAAATTCTCTCCAAAAATGTGTACCCTCACGTCCTAAATTCTTACACCCATTAAAAGCACTCAGAACCTACAGATTTTCAAGAAGGGACAATTTAATCTTTTGAATATCGAATTTTGCTTGGGTGTGTGTGGATGTTAATCGTAAAGTAAGTTGTTCATTGAACTAACCACAACAAGGTTGGTTTAATAAAAACAAAAACCTGCCGGATAATGAGAAACGAACTGTCGTTTTCTAGATTCAAGGGAAATACTCCCCTTTATAACTTTAAGCTGCAACTGTCTCCTCTCCACCCTTAATCCACAACAGAAAAAACTCCTGCCCCTTGTCAACCACGGGAACAAACCGCTTAAGCAAATCAAAGCTCCAACAGACAAAGAAAACAGAAGCCGAAACTTCATTACAATCTGATGCATTAAGGGAGAGAATCAATCCTCCAATATAATTCATTCCGATTGACATTTCTTTTTACAAAAATGGGTTGCAGGGAGTCGAAGCATGCGGTTGCCACCGGAAACACCCTTACCAAAAGCTGGAGTTCAAGTGCCAATCCCGAGAAGAATGAACAAGCAGAACAGAACGTTCCTCAGACGGAAGCAATTGGGAATGACACGGCATTACTTGTGCAACAAGAAACCAATGATGCGTTGAGCTGGGATACAGGAGCTGCAGCCACAGATGAGGACGTAACTGATTGTCCCGAGCTTGAACAAGAAGAAGAGATCAAAGAAGAAGAAACAAAAGCTCTGAACAAAGACCAAGACGAAGAAAAGCGTGTAGAGGAAGAAAAGGAGATTGAGCCTGAGCAGGAGCTAGAGCCGGAGACGGAAGCAGTACTAGAAGAGGAAGAGGCAGAGCGAGGAAGGTTCATATCCCATGAGTCGCTGGATCATTACTTCTCTCCGACAAGAGACAAGGAAGCGCTGGATGAGATGATGTCCGAGGGGCTCTCCTCTGAGTACAACTCGCCCCGGCATGAACCGGTCAAGGAGGGCGAGTACAGTAAAGTGGTGGTGGAAGAGGAGAATGCTACCGCACTGCAAAAGGCAGAGGAAATGAGGGTGGGCGAGTACAGTAAAGTGGTGGTGGAAGAGGAGAATGCTACCGCACTACAAAAGGCAGAGGAAATGAGGGAAAAGGAAAATGACTCTGCTCCTGATGAGGTACTTAAATGAATTTTCTGAGACTTTAACTGCCGAGTTCGAATGCTAGAGATATGTATTCAGGATCATAAGATCACGCATGCAGTTTCGCAGACATATGTCTTGATGCTGATTATGTTCATGCTAATCTACACGACCCATTCTTTTCCCTTGATTTTGATACATTTGCTATGCGTTAAAACATTGATGTGAAGGCCAAGAAATACAAACGTATCAGACTGACTGTTTGAGCGGGTTAACTCCTAACAAAGTTGTTGGAACTATGATTTTGTGCAGGAAGTTGTGGCTCATTTAGCAACTGCAGAAGTAGCGAAGAGCAACTGATTTGAAGCAGCGGCATCGCAAGAATTCCATAACTAATCTTAAGCAGCCTTTTATAACTTGGTTACATAAAATTACAGTGATGTAATTCGGTTCTCGACACTAAAAAATGTCTAACGGAGAACAGACTTAAGGGTTGGGGCCATGGATGTAGATTATAGGATTTGTTATGTGTGCATTGGGGTTGGAGAGATGATCATTGTTCCTACATATCACTCCCCGTATTGTTATCACCTTGTGGTTTTACACTCTTCTGAGGACGAAGTTAAAAACAAGAGGACTTGAATCACATGATCAAATCATAATGACAGTCATGGAGTCAGATTTTACTGGACTTAAACGAGTATACTTGTTCAAATGTAGTAGAACGGTGAGCTAAACTTACAATAATGACTACAGTATTGGCACTTGATTTTTGTTTTAACGCACCAAATGAATAGCACTTATCGATATTTCATTTTGAACTCGGAATTCCTATGGATTAATGGCCTCACAATGTCTGCAAGTCCTTGACGGAGAAAATTTTTAGACTGTTACAACACATAAAGAACAAATTTTCGTGCTTAGATATGAGAGGAGCCATTCTTTTTCTTAATTGCACTCTATGATGAACTTGGAGCTTAGTTCTAATACATTTTTAAGAATTATTAACTATGGACATCTTGATCTCTGAGATGCCTGACAATAAAGACATGTCCCTGTCCTAATTTCGATAGATTAATTATATAGATACATGATGTTTTGGGTTCATTCTTCCCTAATGGACTCTCAATCGCTGCGATTAGATTATTGACAAAAAATCTTGAAGTCATCCACGAAATCGCTGATGAACCTTATATTATGCGTTAGATGCCGAAGAAAAGAAAGCCCTACTGCTGTTTGGCTGTACATTGGAAGCGAATGGAGAGTGCATACTGGACTTCGTTTACTTTGTCACAGTCAAATTACGTTGCAATATAATCAAGTCTAGCAAACTAGCTTCTAATTGGTCATGTCTGGCGATTGTCTTTGCTGTTATTATTTTCAAGGATTTCTTCAGGAGACGCCTGAGTAGGCATCACTGAATATGGCGCTACAAAAAAATGAAGTAGCTGTAAGCAATGGAGTGGCAGACTTGATTACTTGTATATACGCTTAAAACATCAGGATTTGACTACAAGGCATTATTGAGCTATAGAGGACTACACACTCAAGCAAGTATTATCGACTTCCTTTGTATCAGCCTAATTGACACAGGAATTCATGCTTACAGAGATGACGAAGAGCCGAGGGAAGTGATTGGCCCATAGCTTCTCCAAACAATCAAGCAGTCAAGAATCCCCATACCCATCTTCTTAAAATGTCATGACTCTAGCAAATGGTGTCTCAAGGAGTAGGTGCAGATTTTGGATGCAAGAAAACCAAGGGATAGAAGATAATGCCCATTTTTTAATGACGTGAAACCTTCTGCGGTCGGGTACCAAACCACTGGGTATGGACAAGCCTTCCATGAGCATGAAAACAAGAGATGATACAATGGAACTATTAGCGAGTGGAAGCCTGCTCTTAGAGAAGTCGGAACGCTAAAGGGATGGGAGAGCATGCCCAATAGGTAATTACTTCTAAGATTAAGACCATTGCAATAGCATCCTTATATTGCAACTTAATTCTGATTGAGTCCTCGCTGAATTTGTGCTATTTTGAGAATTGAAATTGAATGTATTTCTAAAAAATTTAGAACTCATTCACAAATAATGCCAAAAGAGACATTGTTCACCGGAATTGAACTTTTTCTAAGCCCAGTTATAAGTCCATGTTCATCCTTTTCTTGTCAAATAATATTATTGAGTTCGTATAATTTCAACAAGGAATCTATCCAAACGGGATGTTAAGATTTCTAATTTGGTTTGACCTGACCTTACGTTGTTCAATCCAATTTTCTAATTCCATGTGTTTTTCAACTCCAAAAACATCCGGCAGGAAGGTGACCTCGTGAATACAGTTGACAAGAAGCTTTTTAGAATGTTGGAAATTCTTTTTATTTTTTCATTTTTTATCAGATTGCTTGGTTGAAGTCAACAATCCTGTGAGTGAAAAAATGAGAAGGATGGGCCTGCAAACACAACGAACACATATTGTTGGTATCTATGGAATGGGTGGTGCTAGAAAGACCAGTATCGCTAAAATCATCAAAATCAACTTTCACTTGATTTTGAGGATTATTGTTTCCTTTCTAACATTTGAGAAACTTTATAGTTGTAAAATAGTAAATCTGTTAGGAAGATACAATCATTAACTCATGTTTAGGTATTCCAATGTAGTATAGATGTTAGCAATTTCCAATCGTCAATGAAATATTAACTTGTGAAGTTTTTAATGAATTTACTGCTGAAAGCTAAATTTTAGATGGATGAACAATAAGTTACCAATGAAATTAACAACCATTAGAAAACCTCCTATGACATTTTGAAGTTGACAAAACCATCTATTTATGTCAATATTTGAGAAATGCAAACGTTGTTTTGTTTTTGGATACACTAATACAATTAGAGCTTTATCACCACTAATGGTTGTTACACTCAAGAAGATAAAGTGGAAGCCAATATGTAAATCAACTACTAGCTTCCCTACTAGCAGGAAGCCTTTAAGACTTGCACGTTGCTGATAGAAGTAGCTCTTGTTACTTGAGAAGTCATTCTTAGACTTTTGTCCTAATTCTTTGCAAGGCATGAGAGTTGAACTCCACACCTGAAAGTAAAGGTACTCCTTCCTAGCTCTCTTGAAAAAGTAAGGAATCGAACTCCTCATCTCCCCTTTCCCCCAAAAGGACGGCCATTTGGGCAAACTCTAGAGTTTCATTTACTATCATTTTGAATCTCAAGTAATATTGATAGCAAGCCACAAGCCTAGAACTTTGGGAGAAATACACAAGGGGGAATATAATTTGTCGTTTAGTCAATTTGGAGAAAATGATTTTTTCTTAATTTAGGCAATTCTATTCGTGAAAACTACACTATTACTAGGAAAATTTGATCATATGGGCAAGCAAACCACATGGTGATTATCCAACGTTTAGCTTGGATCTTGAAGACTAAAAAAGAAGATGATCTCATGCTGAACAATACACAGATTGCGAGGATATGTTGTTGCCAAGTATATATTGCTACTCATAAAATTGAAACAATGTTAATAATCTATTAAGAATCTAAGGTGACAAAATTGTTATTTTGTTACTATGGTTAACCGAGACTACTAACTAAGCTTGTAAGCAACTTGTAATCTACTAAAGAAAATACTCATCCACTTATAAAAGCAAATGATTGTTCCTAATCTACAGAGATTATTTCAATATGGTAAATCAACTTATTTCATTAGTACGTTATTGACAAATAAACATTGCTACTCGTAATTTGAAACAATGTTAATAATCTATTGGGAATTTATAGTGGTAAAATATTTATCTGTTCATAACCTACTACCGTTAACTGAACTAGTAAAGTACGTAAGCATTCGTGATTTACTAGCAAAAGTACCCATCTACTTATAAAATATTTATAAAAAAAAAATGGTATTATACTATTTGGTTTGAGGATGAAAGAATTGTTATTTTTATTGATGACTTACAAATAATTTATTAGACTAAAAAGTTGTCGGTTTTACTTATCGACGGTATTTCAAATTTATGGAAGAAAACTCTATTTTCTGGCGAAGGAATTCAGAAATGTGCAAGATTTCAAACTACAACTTTCTGATCAAATGAACAGGTCGTTAATTTTTTGATCCAATCTTGAGCGTGGAGGTCAATATCCCAACAAGTGAGATTGGGAAGAAATGGTTTATGTTCTCAAGATCTGAGAAGATTTGTACTTTTCTTTTTTTAAATAGAAAACTCTAAACTATCCTATGACGAATGTGAATACGTTGACGTCCTCCCCTTGAGAATGAAAACTCCTAGGAATTATTTATGTTCTTGAGATCTCAGAGGAGTTGAACTTGCCTTTTCAAAATGAGAACTCCACATTGCGCCACATTAAATGCCAAAAACATTAATCTTCTCCACCTGAGAAAAATCAATATGGTCCTTTTATCTTAGTTTTGCTCATCAAGTCTAAGGCCGTGCATTAGTCATTACATAGGTTTTTATTAGCATAATGGTATTTGGATTACTATGAGAGTACCAAAATGTTGTGAGCCATAAATTCTTGAATGAGTGGATTTTATAACAATTTATAATTATCTGTTATTAATTTTTTGTGGGTCAGAATATGCTGTTATTCTTATAATGGACTAAAGATTATCATAGAATTATTTCTTTATTAAATATGCACTTGAAAAGGAGAGTAGAGGGCCAAATCTCCAGAACCAACCTTACAAAGAGGCAATTTTTGTTATTGAGATCTTAGAAGATTCCACCTTCTACCGAAGCGGCCAAGCTCGCTGGTCATGGTAGACCATCACAGCACAGGAAATGTTGCTAATTATACCTTTTTTTTTCCTTCCTCAAAGCTAGTGCAGTGTGAAAATTGTTGAGCAAATGCCAGACGAAGGACAGTGATCTTTTCCGATTTCGAGAGCATATTCTTTTGGATGCTTTTCGGAAGCGTTATAAAGGGGAAAAAATGTATGCATTGTGCACTGTGAAGTGTGAACCCCGAACACTCGCACGTTCGCTCCTTGAGATTGGAGACTACCTTGGCTTCCTGTGCTGACTCAATCCTGATTTTGAACGCTAGTTCTCATCTCTACTATTCCACCATTCGCCTGTGTATTTCATGCTTGAAATCTTCTGGTTGCTAACTAACAAAATATTCGTAAACTACCAATTCCTATGAAATTTTATCAGTGTGACAAGCAAATTACCAAGATTATCAAAATTTTACCAACGTTCCAATGAAGTAGTAAATTAACTCATTTGAAATTTTACCAGTGCCATAAGTAAATGCTTAGTATCTTCATAGATTTATCAACACACCAATAAACAAGTAAATTACCGACTCCTAGAAAATTTTACGAGTGGTAAGTAAGTTACCAACATAATCAAAATTTACAAACATTTCATGGAAGTATTAAATTAGCAACTCTCAAATTGTACTAGCACGTTAAGTAAATTACTAGCACTATCAAGAATTCACCTACATACTAATTAAGTGGTTAGTTACCAACTCTTATTACCAGTATTGTGAATAAATTAGTAGAATGTTCAAGAATTTAACAACATTCTAATGAATTACTAAATTATCAACTCCTCTGAAATTTACTAGTGTCGTGAACAAATTATTGGCACTATAAAAAAAATATCAATATATCAATGAAGTAGTGAACCAACTCCGGAGAAGGACACTAGAAGTGTCATAAATTGTGTATGGTACTCAATTTAGTGTAAAAAATTTTTGCCGGCTCACTTAAGTATCAAAATCCGAGAAAAACGATTAATTAAGTGCCTTCAATGAGAAATTCCGACTAGAGAAATTATGCGGCATTTATAATTAAAAGTTTAGAGGTGGCATTTTTTTTTTTTTTTGATGACCCAGGGAACCCCGCACGGCCGGCAGCCGGAGATAAACCACTGGGGGCGACACATGCTAGCCACCACACACATGTCACCGGGTAAGTCACCAATGTCTCACGCCAGCTTCCCTGCAACTTGCGTCGCAGGGGTTTCGAACTCCAGACCTCTCAGCGAAAGGAAGTCTAAAGCCTATCCAGTGGAGCCACCATGGCGGGTGGTAAATTTTTTTTTTTTTTTTTTTTTGAACATTAGAGTGATCACTTTTTTATTAAAATTAGCACTGAAGTGATCACTTTTTAATAACAACTAGCATTGAAGTGATCATTTTTTACAACGACCACTACTGAAGTGATCATTTTTTAACCTGCTACACGACATCGTTTGAGGGTAACTATGATGATTGGGTATGCCGACAAGCCACATAAGATCAGTTAATAAAATATAGCCATGTTAGATTTTCAACAACTTAAATTAGAGTTGGCACTTACTTAATAGTTTTTTTTTTTTTTTAAAAACCAACACTTACATGATCCCAAAAAAAAATTTTGACATAAAGTAAGTGTTGTACACAAATTATGATATTTCTAATGTCCTTCTCCTCAACCAACTCCTATGAAATTTTACCCATGTGGTTAGTAAATTACCAACTCTTATCAATTGCAATCTCCTTGCAGTTTTACACTCCATCGTAAGATGAAGTTGAAAGCAAAAGGTTCCTTGAATCACATAAGGGGATCAAATCATAATGATAGAGTCTTGGACGCTAGATTTAAACTACCGAAACATATACACATGTTCTCTGACAAAAAAAAAAAAAAAAAAAAAAAAAAAAAGAACATATACACTTGTTCAAATCCAATTTGAACATCGGGCTATACTTGAAATAATGGCTACAATATTGGCACTTAATTTTATATTCACACATCAAATGAATAGCAGTGTACCGATTTTTTTATTTTATATTCGGAATTCAAACAGATTAATGTCTCACAATGTCAAAAAGTCCTTAATAGAGAAAATTTCGAGACTTTTTTTCTTTTTTTGGTAAAGAAAAATTTCGAGACTGTTAGTATATTGGAAAGTGGAGGAACACATTCCCAAGACCAATGTAATAAAAAGAACCAATTTTCGTTTCTAGATATGCGATGAATCGTTTCTTTTTTTTTTTTTTTTTTTTCTTTTCCCATAATTGTTGACTATGAACTTGGAGCCCGTGCTAACACAGGATCATTCAATGTGGACATCTTTATTTTTTGATATGCGCGACAATGTTGAGATGTATTGTCCTAATTCAATAGAGTAATTATATGGGAAGATAATATTTTATGTCTATTCTTTTATAGATAGAGCCAACTCTCAACCACCGCGATTAGACTATTGAACAAACAAATGATATCATAAGCATCCACCAAGGCGCCACCGAACCTTAAATTATGCAATAGATGCTTTTTCACACAAAAGCCTGCAACTTTTTGACTGTGCATTGGAAAACGTGTAGAGTGTGTACTGTTCTTTGCTGGCTTTGCACCGTCCAATCATGTTACATTATCATTTTAAAAAGAGAAAAAACCACGAAAAATCACGAAAAATCACGAAAAACCACAAACTTTATCCCGAGGACACATTTATCCCAAATTTTTTTTTGTGCCGTGAAATACCCTAAACTTTCCAAACCGTGACACATTTACCCCATGAGGGCATTTTTATCTTTTTAATTTCTGTTTTTTCTTTTTTTTTTTTCTTCTTCTTCCCTTCGCCGGCCATGGCGGAGCTGGCGGAGGAAGCCGGCGCCGGCGAGGGTCGCCCCCGCCGGCGAGGGCGGCCCTCGCCTTCGTCGGGCGAGGGGTGGCCTCGCCGGGTGAGGGCGACCTCGCCGGTGCCGACTTCCCTCCGCCAGCTCCGCCATGGCCGGCGGAGGGAGGAAGAAGAAGAAAAAAAGAAAAAAAGAAAAAAATTTTTAAAAATGAAAAGACCAAAATGCCCTCCAATTTTGGGGTAAATGTGTTACATTTGGAAAGTTCGGGGTTTTTGGTGTCGCAAAAAAAAGTTTGGGGTAAATGTGTCACGGTTTGGAAAGTTTGGGGTTTTTCACGGCACAAAAAAAAAAGTTTGGGATAAATGTGTCACTCGAGGCAAAGTTTGGGGTTTTTCGTGATTTTTTCCCTTTCAAAAAAGTACCGACGTGTCTCTTGTGTGGCATATTTAGTCATTTTGGACTCACATATTCTCGGTTAATTTTTACTTACCAATCATACTTTAGGTTTATTATTGGTTCTTCAATTTCTTCGTGAGTCCACGTTGAACCTTTGCACTCCAAACCACATTTTTCCAGTACAGGTCCTTATTAATGTGAAAAGTAAATCACCAACACCATCAATAATTGACCTACATTCTAAAGCAGGAATGAAGTACCAATTCCTATGAAATTTTTACTGGTGCCATAAGTAAATTACCGTCATAGGACTACCAGCAAGATTTGCAGCCCATCATTTTAAGAATTACCTGATGATGTTAATGTGGACCTATCCTAATTTTTTGATAGGTCGAAAGGGTTTCCTGGGAAAGGCAAAGGAAGCATCAAGGAAACCACTGGGGGGCCTTACTTAATACAATAAACTACGGTTATGTCACTTGTGATCAATCAAAATTTATGCCATAAATTACATGCTCAACCGACTTACCATTGAAAAAAGAAAATTGCTTCCTGCCATGACGGCATTGGAGTAATTTTGGCAGCAGCGAAAATAGACATCGAATTGATGAACTACTCATATGACCAGACGGGGGGCTGTTTTCCGCAAAATAGCCTGACTCGACACCCCAAACCCGAAAGTGACGCTATAATAATGTACAAAGCGAAGACACTAGTTTATTTACCCCGCAATTTTATTGTTCTTTTTTCAATTGCGTGACGACAGTGGAGATAAGAGAGAAGAATTGAGTTGGGAGGGGCCACTTTGGTTTTAAAAAACTTGCATTTGTCAACTTTGACAGGCTGCAATGAATCATTCTAATTGACCAATTCTAGCAGAATGGCTCTTCACTCTCTGCATAGTTAGCCAATCCCATCTTCCACGTTTAATGACCCACAGATATCTCCATTTGTAATTCTTGTACTCACACCCTTACACTAGTGATCATGGCTTCCAAACTTTTTCCGTCTCTTGCTGCCACTGCTTTTGCTGCTATGCTGTTCCATTTTTTCTCGAAGAGAAGATCAAGGGAGATCAATGAAGGGGAGGCAAATAACAGTGCAGCTGCAAACGATGGAGCACCCAGAGGTGCTTCTTCTACTCATGCTTCAACAGAGGGTCCAGAAATGGCTGCTTCATCAGGATATGACTACGAGATATTCTTGAGTTTCAAAGGACCGGATACACGATCGGGTTTTACCGACTTCCTTTACACTAGTCTTAATGATGCGGGAATCCGCACTTTTAAGGACGACAAAGAGCTCTGCGTTGGGGAAGAGTTTGCCTTAGAACTTATCCAAGCAATTAATCAATCAAAGATCTCAATACCTATCTTTTCGAAAGGTTATGCCTCTAGCGTGTGGTGTCTTAAGGAGTTAGCCAAGATGGTTGCGTGCCAGAAAGCTGGAAGGCAAAAGATCATGCCCATTTTTTATGATGTGGCACCTTCAGAGGTTCGATACCAAACTGCAGATTATAAAAAGGCCTTTCTTGCACATAAAGAGAAGAAGCGATATGACGAAAAGACTATTCAAGAGTGGAAGGATGCTCTTAGTGCAGTCGGGGCAATCAGCGGATGGGACCTGCATAGAGAGGAGAAGAACAGGTGACTGCCTTTTGCATTCCATCTAATTTGCGTTGTATCATTATAATTGAATGCATATCAATCGGTTTCTTTTTTAGATTAGAAAGCACAAATCTGAAAAAGAAGTTATCCCGCAAAAATCACGTTAATAATGGCACAATCCCTATTTTGTCTTTTTTCATTCCAAACAACATTTTCTTCAGTTCAGGTCATTTATTAATCCTTAGTATCAAACCTAATTTATGTACAATGGAATAAATCCTTGAAAAACATATTGCAAATAGGTCTGTAATTTTCAATTTGGTCTTGTCAAAACATGGTTTGGTTCAACGTAGTTTTCTAACTCGTTGCTTTCTAACCTTTAATAAACACTAGGCGAGAAGGTGAGTCCGTAAGAGATATTACCAAGAAGGTTTTCACTGAATTGAAAAAGCCTTATATGGTGGTATCAGAGAACTTGGTCAATGTTGACAACCTTGTGGATGCAATCAAAGAAATGATAGGTGCTCAGACAAGTGAAACGTGTATTATAGGAATTCATGGGATGGGCGGCATCGGAAAGACAACTGTTGCCAAAATTATCTACAATCAACTTTCAGAAAATTTTGAGTGTTGTTGCTTTTTGTCCAACATCCGTGAAAAGTCAGAACGCAAAGGCATTGAATGGCTGCAGAATCAGCTCATCTCTGACATCCTGAAAAACAAATGCACAGATATAAGAAACATTGATGATGGGATTAAGATCATCAAAGATAGGTTGTCTAATAAAAGAGTTATCCTGCTTCTCGATGATGTGCATGAAAAGATTCATATGGATGCACTTGTAGGTAAGCGTGAATGGTTTGGTAAAGGGAGTAAACTTATCATTACTACTAGAAACAAAGAACTTCTAGATGTCCTCAAAGTGGATGACCGTTATGAGCTTATGGGCATGGATCACAATCAATCTCTTCAACTTTTTAGCAGGCATGCCTTTAGAAGAGATTCTCCTTTGGATGAGTATATTGACCAAGCCAACAAGGTGATAGACATTGCTAAAGGTCTTCCACTAGCTCTTGAGGTCATTGGTTCACTTTTATCTCACATTGAAAAGAAAAAGTGGAATGACATATTGGAGAAGTTGGAAAATGTTCCTCACACAGAAGTTCAACGTAATTTGAAAATAAGCTATGATGCATTGGAGGTTCGACACAAGCATATATTCCTCGATATAGCTTGTCTTTTCATTGGATATAATAAAGACGTTATGGTTCATTTTTGGGAAAAATCTAAACTTTTTCCAAAAGAAGCTCTGGAAGTCTTGCAGAACATGTCTTTGATAAAGATTGAAGAGGATAATGGAGTGTGGATGCACGACCAACTTAGAGACCTCGGAAGAGAAATAGTTCGTCAAGAAAGTAACACGAAAATAAAGAATCAAAGTAGGGTGTGGGATCCTAAGGAAGGATTGGATTTGCTAAGGAAACATAAGGTAACCCCCCTTCCCATATATATAGATGTACATAAATTCCTAGTATTTATGGATTTTTCCTTCAAAAAGAATCTAGTTACTTTGTGTGTTGTCTAGCAGCATTACGACTTCCTCAACCAATATTTTTTTTTTCTTTAAAGATTACAAGAATGATAGTACTGAACTCAACCGCTTAATATAGTGGACTTAAATAAATGCATTTCCCTTCAACTTTATTTTATTTTTATTTTTCCTTTGACCAGGGAAAAAAAGAAGTTGAAGCTCTTCGTCTCAAGTTGGACAATCAACATCAATACTGTTTTACCTATGAGGGCTTTGAGAGCCTATCAGATCTAAGGTTCCTTGAAGTGGACGGTTCAATGGAAAATTTTGGTGTGGAAGAGAGGCTTCTTTGGCATGAATCACCGGCTAATGTTGTTCCAACTAAAGAAAATTCAGATCTCCTCCCACAATTACAATGGCTTTCATGGCGTGATATTCCCTCAACATTTAACATTACAAATTTCTCCATGGAGGATGTAGTTATACTTAATCTATCTCGAAGTAAAATTATGGATGATTGGAAGGGGTGGAACCACATAAAGGTATGTTGTAGGCTAGACAACACTTATTATTATTCTATCTTATTAGATTCAAAAGTAACCTTTGCATGAGTTTTCTTTTATAGTTGATGAAGAACTTGAAAGTTCTAGATATGTCAAATTGCCAAGGCTTGAAGAAAACCCCCAACTTCTCTACTCATTCAAATTTAGAACGCTTGGTCCTATGCTGCTGTCAATCATTAATCGAAATTGATGGCTCGATTTGTCAGTTGAAATGCTTAGTTTCCTTAGATGTAGAGAATTGTGGGAGTCTTCAGAGGTTGCCAAATGAGCTAGGTGGAGATCTTGCAAGCCTTGAATACCTATCTCTAGGAGGGTGTGTATCCTTGGAGAGGCTTCCGGATTCAATCGGAAATTTGGAATCACTGATTGAGTTGAATATATCCAACACGTGGAAGATCAAAGAACTACCTAATTCCATCGGAAACTTGCAAAGTTTGAAAGTATTGAAGATGCGGAATAGTCGCTTAAGCAAAATACCCGATGCGCTTTGGAAGATTGGGAGGCTCGAAGAAATAGAAGCCTCCAGAAGATATAGTGGCGAGCATTTCCATGGGAACATTGGCAACTGCATCTATGGGAATAAATCCTTGAGAATCTTGAGATTGACATGTGCACATATATACGCACTACCACGGATTCCTGAAAGTCTTATCCATCTAAAATTGGATGATTTGTACATGGACAAGTTTCCAGATCTTTCAAACCTCACTAATTTGAAGGAATTGGACCTGAAATTTGGCTCATGTGATTTGGATGGGAAATCTTATGGGCCCGTAGAAGATCCCATACCATGGTGGATGGGGAACTTAAGCAATCTGGAGTCTCTGGACTTGCGCTTTGATTGTGTGACCGCCTCTCCAACAGACGTCAGCCTCCCTCCTCAACTGAAGTCACTTCACCTCGAGGGCCCTAATGTGCGTAGCCTCCCAAGGCTTCCCTCAAGTTTATTCTCATTACGTTTGGATGCTTGCGTGTCACTTTGCTTGATGGAGGATCTATCGAATTTGAAGAAACTATCAACTTTCAGAATTTGGAAAGCTTCAATTTCAGAGATTCAAGACCTTGGTTGTTTGGAGAACCTACAAGATTTGGAGCTTAATAGGCTTGGACAAGTGAAGATACTACCTGATCTAAGCAATTTAAACAAACTAAGTAGTCTTCAAGTAGAATATTGTGATAAACTGGTTGAGATTCAAGGCAAACTACCACAATCTTTGGGAGAATTGAAGATTTATTCTTGTGGATCTTTACGACAGTTACCTGGTCTGTCAAACTTAAAGGGACTGCAACAATTTGGAATATTTGAATGTGATAATCTAGTTGAGATTCAGCTCGAACTACTCCCATCGTTGAAAGCACTGCGGATTCATTCCTGTGAATCTTTACAAAAGCTGCCTGATCTGTCAAGCTTGAAGGAACTACAAGAGATTGCCATAAGTAAATGTGGTAATTTAGTTGAGATTCAAGGCCAACTACCACAATCTTTGAAAATATTGGAGATTCATTCTTGTGGATCTTTACGACACTTGCCTGATCAGTCAAACTTGAAGGGATTGGAAAGGTTTGACATACGGTAATTTGGTTGAGATTCAAATAATTGGGGATTGATTCCAGTAAATCTTTATAGAAGTTGCCTGATCTGTCGAGTTTGAAGAAATCACTAAATGTTGTTATTAGTCGATGTGGTAATTTGGTTGAAATCCAAAGCGAATTGATACAATCTTTGGAAAATTTGGGGATATTTTCATGTGATTTTTTATAGGAATTGCCTCATTTGTCAAGCTTGAATGGACTACAAAATGTTAAATATAGATCGTTGTAGGAAATTAAATGCGGAGGCAATTTCTTGGCTTGGCTCGATGATGTTAGACGAATTTGAGGGAGATGATGACTAATGGGGGCGAATGGGATGGAGAAGACTACTAATCTAAATTTGAGGGAGAAGATACCCAATTTGAGTCTGAATTTGAGGGAGAAGTCGTGGAATAAGTGAACATTCTCTTGAAAGCTTCTTGATCCACCATCACAAATTGTTTCCTTGTGTTCAAACTTTAAACGAATTGAGGTGACTTATTTCATCTGACACCCAATGTTTGCCCTTTTCCACAATCAAATTCTTTCATGGATATGAACAGAGAAGTTTCACATGCACTTTTTAATTCCCTTTTCATGAGTTACTGATTGAAAATCTCATGAAGGCATTGAAATTATGATCCCTTCATAAACTAGATGGTTCTTAATTTTGTACAAATATTTATTCACTTTTCCTATTTAATTTTTTTGGTCGGTCACTTTTCCTAGTTTGGTTTGGCTTTTTTAGCTATATTTTCTTTGGATGGTTTCTTCTTGCTTTTATGTTTCCTCACTGGAGGTATGCATGTTGATTGTATCGTTTTCATTTGGCATGTGACAAATTATTAGAGATCCTTGTCAATTTGCTGTTTCACATATTACGAAGTTGATGACCTCATTTCGCACTGGAGCTAACTTCGTTATGCTGTAAACAATTAGATGGAATGTGCGTGGGAATCATATGACTATGGTTCTCATCCGGGACTTCACAGAATAGACTCATTATTGCAGCTATGAATTGGACAAACCCTCTGTATTGATACGCTTGTATTCAGTTTATTTTGAAGGAAAGGTGCGCTTCTTAGCGGGATTTGCAATTGTTACGGAGAACTTACTGTTATATATATAATGTGATCCCATATTTAAGGACTCATAATTTTTTTTTTTTTTAAGTAGCAATTATTCCACATATAGTTTTTTCACGCTTCGTACATCTTCGTGACAACTGCCCATTTGGTAACTACTTTGATGGGAGATAATATATACAAAAAATGATCGTCATTTCGTAAGAGCAATCGTAAGGTCTAACACAAATCCTCTCATTTAGAATACACCATTAATACGCGAGAGGATTGGGTTAGTAGAGTGTGCCCATAACTTCATCGAATCTATGTGAATTTCCAATGAACGCAAATTCGAACAATGACTGGAGGTCTGTTTTACATTTGATCCTATTTTTCGCATATTATATATAACATTTAGTATCAGAGCATGTTTAGTGCCTCTACTTTGTTTTTGTTGAATTTTTTGTGTATTCTAATGATCTGCGTCTCAAGAAAACCACAACCCACTACCTAATAACCTGAAAAATCACATGCTTCAATATGCACGGGTGTGACAACAGAGAAAGCCAGAGTTATGGACTGAGTTTATTGATTAGAAAGGGAATCATAGATTCATTTTTTATGCTTACAGTGAGAAAAAAGAGTTCCATCTGAAGTCAAAATATATTTAATCATCAAGTTACTAGAAAATGAAATTCATCAAATAGCTCTGGCAGGGTTCTTGGTGGGATGCATTTGAAAAAAAAAGGAAATACTACTATCGTCACAAAGGAGTATGAGCAAATCAACTCACATACAATGAAATGAACGACATCAAAGAGGAAATAAGGAAGAAAATCTGTTCAAGAATTTAAGTAGAGCCAAGACTTGTTAGATGGCTCAACTATCTGATCAGATTCTTCCAAAGCAATGGAGAAAGAACTTATGATTGACAAAAGGATAACATCTAGGGCAAGGTAATTACAGGAAGAATGAGACAGTAAAGGCCTAAAGGAAGACTGCTATATGGTAATGTATCGCAACTTTCAGCTACATCATCCTTCAATACCATTGGCAGTATAAATGGACAGTCTGGTGGGAACTGGAAAGCGAGTTGGAACAAGAAAGCCCCAGTTGCCAGTGAAACATGTTTTTAGCAACCAGGACAAAAGGAAAATAAATGATAACACAGAAAGAAGTTACTTAAAGTGCCATAGACAAAATGTACAGAGCGGTTGAGAGGAAAGGAAAATATAAATGGGTGCTTCCCCAAAAGAGAAGCAGAACTTAGATAATCAAGCACGGCTTTATATGTACAAACCTCATTGAAAAATCTTAGGCACTTGACTTCCAATGAAGAATGGTGTCCCCAGGAGCTTCACTTATTAGGTAACGGAGCAATGATCTGCGTCTCAAGAAAACCACAACCCCCTATCTAATAAACTGAAAAATCACATGCTTCAATATGCATGAATGTGACAACAAAGAAAGCCACAGAGTTATGGACTGAGTTTATCGATTAGAAAGGGAACTATAGATTCATTTTTTATTCTTACAGTGAGAAAAGAAAAGTTCTATCTGAAGTCCACATATATTTAATTGTCAAGTTACTAGAAAATGAAATTCATCAAATAGCTCTAGCAGCGCTCTTGCATTTGAAAAAAGAAATACTACTATCTTCACAAAGGAGTATCAGCAAAAGTAACTCACACATAGTGATGCAGACAATCAAATGAATGACATCAAAGAGCAGATAAGGAGGAAAATCTGTCCAAGAATTTAATAGAGCCAAGATTTGTTAGGTGGCTCAACTAATAGAGCCAAGATTTGTTAGGTGGCTCAACTATCTGATCAGATCCTTCCAAAGCTTCATGTCATTTACACCAGTAGGCAATTAGTCTAGTAGATGGAGGAAGGGAGCAGCAGCTAGAGATTGGAGGTTCAATCTCATAGCCTAATAACCAGATAAAATCAGTTCATTCTAAAAGGTCACCTTTGAAATGGTGACGGCAGGGCTCCACTGCACTGCTTCAAAATGCCAAGGCAAATGCTATTGTCAAATATTGGGGTTGAAAGACTATCATCCTGAATGCAACTGTGAAAACCAAGGAACTGATAAGCAACAACCTTGATGAAAAAATTCAGAAGAAAAAATCAGCAGAAATTGTATTAGCAGCGGCCGCAGTGACATCAAGAAGTGGGCATAATTCCTATTCTACCAGTCTGTATAGCGCGCAACAAATGGCAGAAATATATAATCATGACCTCCATGATTTCAGCATTTACAAATTCGGTCATTCTAAAAAGCACTCTAACTTGACAAGTTTCAATAGTCAGCATGCAGATAACTTCTCCAGTAAGCTACTTCTAACGTGCTAAACACAATTAATTCCACTACAATCAGCCCTCAGACCTTTGTGAAGCAAGAAAAGCACGTCTTGGTATGGGCACCTGAAAAAGCATCCCCCTAAAAACTGATGGTTTCTGGGAGACGGCCATATCCAAGGTCAATGGCCTCTTTCAATATGACACTTACTTAGGAAAAGCCAAGGTCGAACGAAAGGGAAATATATATGGGCTTTTCTCCAAGAATGAAACACAACTTAGATATGCATGGTCAAACCTCACTGAAAAATCTTCAGAACTTGATTACCAACGAAGAATATGTCTCTAGTAGCTTCACCAATTAGGTCACCGAGCAATGATCTGTGACTCAAGAAAACTACAACCCACTTTAAAAATCATATGCTTCAATATGCATGAAATTGGCAATAAAGAAACCTAAGGAGTTACGGACTGAGTTTATTTCTCTAAAAAAGGAATCCTGGAATTTCCTTTCTATGTTTACAGTGAGAAAGAGTTTTGTCTGAAGTATATTTAATTGTCGAGTTATCAGAAAAAGAAATTGATCAAACAGCTCTAATAGGGGCCTTGGAAAATGCATTTAGCAAAAAAGAAATACTGCCATAATTGCAAAGGAGTGAGCATCGGCAAAATGTACTCACTTAGAAGACTTGTTAGATGGCTCAACTTTCTGATCGGATCCTTCAATACCATTGGAGACAGAACTTATGATTGACAAAAAGATAAAATCTAGGGCAAGATTAGGGAATTACAGGAAGAAATGAGATGGTGAAGGCCCAAATGAAGAGAGCAATATGGTAATGTATCACAACTTGCAGCTCGGTCATCCTTCAATACCTTGGTGGTTTAAATGGATAGGCTGGTGGGAACTGAGGAGTGAATTTGAACAAGATCCAGCGTATGGACTGTCTGGAGGACCTGTAATTGTTGCTTGCCAGTGAAAGATGTCTTTGGCAACTGGGCCTAAAGGAAAACAAATGATTAACACAGAAAGATAACAAATGTACTCAGTAGTAGAAGGGAAAGGCTAAAGAAAAGAATGCACCGTTTCTGAGGCTCTGAAACAGCAATGCCAATTATCACAACAAAATAGGAAGTAATTACAAAGAACTAACAGAGGTTGAAACACAAATGTTTCAACAAAACACAACCAGAAGGCAAAAGCCATTTGTGTCAATTGCCATTCCACGGAATTTCAAAACGCTAGAAGCCAAGAGAAAGCTGAGGGGCTGAATCGGGTTGCTTTATGAATCATCTAAGAGACCAAATGCAGCTCACATTGGTTAGGGAATGAGATGCTTTCTTAAGCCATCTGCATACATTTTAAGAGACAATTACACTTACATTTACCATAGTTTCTATAATCACAGTTAGCATTCACTGCTTTCAAAAAATGCACTTTACATCCTTTAGCTTGTTTATTGAGCAAACTCAGTTTTGGCATCCTTGTTGCTGATCCTCAGCTACCCAGTAGCTGAAGTAATACTCTTTGCGTCAATCAATTGAATATCCATAATTGCCACATGTGCAATGGCTCTTTTGGCTACTCTCAGTACACAAACAAATCTGTAACCTTTTGTGACATCTATTCTCTTTTCCTCCCCTTCATTTACTTTTTCAGGTGTCAACCAAAGACATAGGTCATGACGACCAAGCAATTTGCTGTTACAAAAGAGGTGGAAACACCATTTTATCTTAAGGTATAAAGATTTATTCCTGAAACTATGGGATGCTCCATTACAAGATGCAAAGCATAGTCTTCCTGATATTATTAGACATGGCCTTCATATAGTTTAACCAGGATGTCCATCATCTTTCCCCAAACTCAGCTTAACTATTTGGCCAATATACAGAGTTCATCACTATAATTGTGGCGAATTTCAAGTTTCATTACACTTAGCTCATATGGCCAATTGTCTAATTCTTGTAACTGATAAAAGCTTCAGGTCATTTACACCACTAGCAATTGGTCTAGGGGATGGAGGACAGGGCTGGGGCAAGAGGTAGGAGGTTTGATCTCATAGCGTACCAGCCAGATAAAATCAGTTCATTTTCAATACAAAGGCACAATGCCACATAAGAACAAAGACAGCACCACGGACCAGGGTGCCAAGATCACTCTCCCAAGTTAAAGAAACTGAAGCAGTTCGTCTAATTTCACTTTGAAACTGCTGTTTATCTACAAACATCAGCTGCTCTACAGAGGACCTAAATATTTTTTAGTGCATGAAACTTTGAGTTTAGACATATACCAAAGACAGCCATAAAATATCAATTCCAAGTTAATTGGACCAAAAAATGGCACCAACATTTAGAATTTGATTGCACAGTTAACACAGACATTGTCATCGTGTCCATATGGCAGCACAACAGTGGAATTCTACAGGACCGACATGGATATAGTTGCTAACTATCCTCAGCCATAGAAACAGGATGAATTTAGTCAATATTTCAGTTTGTTCACGTACACAAGTGAAGGGAAACTAATCATATGCTGCACATGTCCTACAGCAACCAAGAGTAGCCACTTTCACCTCCCACAAAGGAGCTTAGCCTCTTTGTGCATATGTGCCAAGTTACCCAACTACTACATGATCAAATATTTCAAAGTGTTAAGTGATAACCAAATATCTATTTGGGTTATAATATTTCACTTCAAAATGACTCGCTTATCTAATGGAAAGGATAACGTAGTTCAACAATCATTTACCTCTAACTATATATCTAAACGGAGCTAATCTCTGCAATTCATATTTCTTCCTTCCTGTACGAAACTGCCCCCTGAACAGCACATTCTCTGAAGTTAATAAATCTCTGCTCTGGCTATGTCCCCTTAGATACGAAAAATCCCAGACAAGGAGCTGCCATAAAAGACGACCAAACAACTAATGTACTACTTATTAGGGAAGCCCCTCTCACCCCAACTGCAGTCTCAAAAGTCAACTGCGAAGATTGATTATGTCACTCACCATCCCATTGCAACAGTAAACTAAATATTTCTCTCTAGCCTGCAAGCCTGTGTCGTAATCATTTCTATTCTGTCCCATGTTGATGGACATTTCATCGTGCGTTTCTTATCCGCAGGATCACCGCAGTGATAACTGTACCATATCAACTGTGCCCATTCAAAACAGGAAATTATATATTTCACCACAGTGACTGAGAAACTCAACAAGAAATTTAAAGACATGGAGCCGGGTTTCAAAAGAAGCACTTATCTAAAATCAAACTTCTGGAGGAAAACAGAGAAAGATTGGTTGTATACAATGAAATTCCATCACTAACATCCTTTCCTAAAGATCAAAACTTTTTTCTTGATCATCAAACAAAAGAAATACTAATTCATGATCAAGTCTAATTCACCTTGCGAAGAAGGCTGAAATAGAACCTGTTAGCAGTGGGATCCCAATAAATCCCAATCTCATCGTGGGCCGCCAAACCCCTCCGCTGCACGAAATCCTTGATCCAACACCCTTTCAGGACGTATGCCCCTGACGACACCCAGAAAGCAAACACCAGTTGGTGCTCTGAATGTGTGTCTGCGTCCCATACGACAACGTCAGCACCCTTGCGGCTCATCATTTGAGACACCATGTCCTCGCTCATGCCCCGGAGCACATGGCCCATCACGCATGCCCGCGGAATTAAGAGCTTCGACAGGTGGCCAAGATCGCTCTTTGTAAGCTTCTTCTTGATCTTATAAGGATCGAAGAGCAGAACCAACTCTGTGGAAACGCCATTGCGTCTCTCTTCATCTGCTTCACGTTCTGAGGCCACTTTCTTCTCCTTCTGCTTTCTATTGAACTTCGCCTTCTTCTCCACAATTAAGGTCTCATCGCCAGCGAGCGAGGCCGTGAATTTTCGCTTCGGTTGGGCAGGAGCGAATTCTTGATGAGGGTTGCCGAGTTCCTTGCTGCCCAAGAAACCATTCCGGTCAGGCGTGAGGGGGGAACAATTCACAAGCCACCACCCCCCCTCTTGCAGATGAAATTTCTCTCTACTCTTTGTCACGATTCTTCTGCCGATCGTGCAGATAAGAAACGCACGACCAAGAGTCCATCGAGGGAGGCGAGTGGACCTCACCTCTTGGGTGATCGCCAATGGGTTTCTTCTCCTGATCATGGAGACAAGAAACGCAGGACGGCCGCGGCGAGTGCACATCGCCTCTCGGGTGGTCGCCAATGGGTTTCTTCTCCTGATCCTGCAGATAAGAAACGCACGACAATGGCGGCGAGTGGACCTCGCCTCTGAGGACGTCGCCAATGGGAGGCGACTTGGGGCGGAAGAAATCGATGAACTTCATGGGGTTTCAGCTGAAGAAACAGAGGAATACTTGGCGAGAAGAACAGAGGGCAACAGATGGGAGAAATTCAGAGAGATAGAGAAAGAAAGAAGTAAAGAGAGAAGACAACGTCGGAGAGAATGGAGAGAGAGAGAGTTTATAGTTTACCGTTGGAATGGGACAGCGGGTGAAGTTTTGAGAGTTCACCTGGAGTGAGAACTTTCCTAGACGGGGTCCGTGGGAAATTTAAAATAAAAAGGAAAATAATTTCCTGATTTTTTTTTTGTCAGTTCTATTATTTTGCTCTGCGGCGTGGGAGTCGAAACCCACTCAAACTTACTTGTCCCCACCTAACCCTCCGAGAAGGTGGAGATTCAGACCCTCACCTTCTCTTTCATGTTGGAAGGGTGGTCACTTAAGCAAACTCCGGTGATTAATAATTTCCCGGTTGGAGAAATAAGTTCTTAGAGCAGAACTTTCCTAATCGAATCTATGTTAAATAAAGAAAGGGAAAATAATTTCCAACTTTATATTTATTTTTTATAAATGTAAACTCGTTTCATTGTATGGAATGTATTATGGTACTCTTTTTATTCTGATATCTAATTGCATCGAGAATTTCCTATTTGTCAAAAGAAAAAAGGGTGGGTTAGTTGATATCATTCCTACTACATTAGGTGATACTTCTAGGGCTTTTACCTAGAATGAAAGAACAAAAAAATGGATTCAGGAAGGTTTAATTTTAATTAATGAATCACTTCTCCTTCTCAATGGTATGTATGCTCAGGGTTTTTCGATAATGAAGATCTAATTCTAGGTTATGTTTCATGAAGAGACTAATGAAAATTTTCTTTTATCTTTCATTTTTTTCGTTTGTCGTTTTTTATTTTATTCTCAATTTGTTCAATTTATTTTCCATGGGGGCAATTTCCTGTTTGCATTTATAAGTTTCATTTTCTCCTCCAACTTCTCTTTATTTCCTTCAATTAGAAACCACATTCCTTTTTTTTTTTTTTCCTTTCTTTAAATTACAACATTTCTCTCTCCAATTTTCATTCCTATTAAGAACGCTCTCTTAGTGAAACCATTATGGAATACCGTGTAAATAATATGTAAATATATATATATATATATATATATATACTTTTTACTTATATTATGATTTGATTCATACAAATACTTATACGATTCAAATTAATAAAATTACTAAAGCTAATAGTCTTTTTCTCCAGCATAATTCAATTAATTTTTTTCATAGATTGCAACACGAGTTATGCATTTACAATTTATATATTTTGTTTGTTGATTTATCTTTTACATTCTTTTTCTTTATTTTTCTCTCTCAAATAATCACAGTCAAAGTCTTTTCTTAATATTAATGATCTAATTTGTTGTCCATAAGAATTAGCTAAATTTATATTTAAGGACAAATGGTTTTTGGGGGCCTTGAACCTTATGGAGGCTAATTGTTTTGCAGCCTTTGAAACTATTGCGCACAAGATATGAGATATTTTTTCACTAAACTTAATTCATCGCTACAACCACCACTTTGTTAGAATATTGAGTTCAAATCTTTCCGAGCCTTTCATCGCATGGGCATTGAGGTTACTTATGAAATTTTCAGCTCTCAGCACAAAAAGTTTTCTCTGATAAAATCCCTTTTCTTCATTTACTTACGCAAGGACAAAGTCATGAGGCAAATTTTTTTTCATAAAAATTACCTATATTCTGTCAGTAATAAAAATAGAAAAACAAAATGATTGAGTTTTTCTTTTAGGTGATACTTGTAGGTTGTCGCATCATAGGTAAGATTAATATAAATTTTGCAGGGATTTGAGACTTGAAGAATCGTTCTAAATTATAATTTGGACTCTTGTTCAGTAAATAATGCACCGTCATCGTTAATCTCTATATCGAGAAGATTGGCCATATGAAATTTTGTGTTGAAGGTTTGGAATAAAGAGCAGTTTAGGTTTTGTTCTACGTTTCTTTCTCTGTTCTTCTGTTTAGTTGCGTTGAAGTCTGATTAGTGTTGCTTGCTCAATTGAGCTTATAAACATGCAATTTATCACCAACTGTCGTGGCACTAATTTATGATATAATAATTCTAAGTAGAATGGACGGATAAGACTTCGAGAGGCTAAAATAATAATCAATCGACCTATATAGGTCACTGTTTATTAACTTTGAAAGTAATTTATATGAAATAAAGGGTTAATCCTTATTAGCAATGTCATTTTATTCACATTTTTTTTTTTTTTTTTATGATCGAGGAATCGCCGGAGATCACCTTTCGGGGATCGCACGATCCTCCGATGCTCGATAACACTGTCAGATCTCGCCGTAAGCCGCTATTTAAACATAAACCT
Organism: Eucalyptus erythrocorys; assembly: GCA_014182555.1. Classification (NCBI taxonomy): domain Eukaryota; kingdom Viridiplantae; phylum Streptophyta; class Magnoliopsida; order Myrtales; family Myrtaceae; genus Eucalyptus; species Eucalyptus erythrocorys. Next base: position 21,275,427 of record CM024601.1, on the reverse strand, counting down.
CGGGGGCTGGCCCAGTAATCTATCCTTGGAACCCCAACTTAAATCATGAAAATGTATCGAGAGGATTCAAATTCTCGACCTCGGCAATGATGGAGAGCATTCACATTATTTGCGCTACCCATGGGTGGGTATTTTATTCACACTTTCTATACTTAACAAATGAGGAATCAACAATTGTAATGAACAGATTTGATCCATGGAAATCAAGCCGCCGGAAGAGATTGTACTTAACAAATGAGGAATCAACAATTGTAATGAACAGATTTGATCCATGGAAATGAAGCCGCCGGAAGAGACTACTCATGTTGTCCCTTGAAGGACGGGATTTTTACTTGAGTGCATGTCATATCACTTCTCTATAAACGAGTAAATGTGCGACTTGAAACAGGGTCACTTTGTCATTGTCAACCCATGTTGTTCGGAGATTAGTCTGTAGATATTTAGAGTCAGAGAAAAAATAATGATAAAATATTCATGATGGCTCAACCCTAATTAAGGTTGAATGATATGTATTTATTGGAGTGGTTAACTATAGAAAGTGTATAGATAGAAATATAATCACAAAAACATCCTATAATACATATAAGATACACATTATTACTCCCCCTCAATCTGAAGTAGATGTAACAACTAAGAGATTGGATCTCAATAGCACGTGACATGGAATATGTAGTCCATTGGTTAAGGTATCTACCAACTGATCCGCGGTAGACAAGCAACCTGTTCTAAAAAAAAATGGTAATCTAATTCAATGTGTTTGGTGTGAGCATGAAACACAGGATTGATAGCAAGATAGGTGGTAGAGTTGTTGTCACAATAAACAATGAGAAGATTATAATGGGGGACCCCCAGCTCACAAAGTAAGTGATGAATCTTAATAGTCTCAGTAACATAGTGAGCAATAGGATGATACTTAGCCTTTGTATGAGAATGGGCTATGGTGGGTTGCTTCTTAGCACTCCCTGAAACAAGATTTGTCACGCCCCGAACTCCGAGACACGTGAAACAACCCACCATGGTCATGTAAATGCGACATTCCCAGGTAGTGTCGCCGACCCAAATTAATTTATTATGCGCATGCGGAACGTATTAAGAAACTCCTGAAAAATTAAAAGCGGGATAGAACAGCAGGAACAAAATCAATTTAATACAAACCAACATACTATCACAACATCAACCAAGGTTTACATACAGTCAAAATGGGTCGGAGTCTATGTGCACCAAAAAGGGGTCAGTCTGCACACTAGGGATCAGTCCACCAAAAAGAAAGAACAGTTCTAAGACTACCAGTCGGACTCGTTCTTCGGTCCCTCATCTTCAGGCGTTGCGACTCCTTGACCAACTACACCGGCAGTCCACCATTTTCCGCTGGAACCGCCATCTACGGCCCTGAAATATTTTTCCCACAACGAGGTGAGACATTGTCTCAGTAAGTTCACTCCTCCTAAGCCCCTATTAGAAAGTAAATACACCCTAGAGTGACCTAGCCACAACATCAAGAAGACTTATCTCGCAATAGTCCGCGCCTGCAAGTTAGTACAGTTCATATCATTCAATCATGTGCAAATGTGACAATTAAATAATCGAGGCACAATCACATCATCAACCATTCAACCACTTGGATCGTCTCAGCGATCAATCGACTCGGCCGATTACATGTCATTCTATCAAATCAATCAATGCTCCCAACCACGACCCTAAGGGTAGACTTAACCTTCGGTGGTAATCACGACCCCACTCGGTACGACCTTCAATAAGGTGGTAAATCATGGCCTCAATAGGCATGACCTCTCATAGGTGGTTCATCACGGCCCCATTAGGCACGACCTCTAATAAGTGGTTCATCACGGCCTCACTAGGCACGACCTCTCATGGATGGTTCATCACGGCCCCATTAGGCACGACCTTTAATAGGTGGTTCATCACGGCCTCGCTAGGCACGGCCTCTAATAGGCGGTCAATTATGGCCAAATTCCCAACAATTCCTATATTTGGAATTTTTACATATAACCCCTATTTATCGTAATCACACTCAATTCGCCATAACCAAGCATCAAATTGAAATTCTAAAAGTACAACAGCGATCAACACGAAATTCTGAGCAACTAGGGCTAAAAATAAAATTTTCCTTTTTTTAATAATATTTAATTAATTTCGGAATATTATATGTTATTTTAATCTACTGAATTTCGAATTATTTTAATAAATCTAAATTAAAATCCAATTATGTCCCATCACTACTTAACATTAAATAAACCACTTTTAACCTTAATTAAACCCAATTTAACTTAATCTAATCTCCTAATCCAACTTAGAATAAAATATTCTAATCTATCCACCTAAACATGCTTAATTTAAACTAAACACACTTAGGGTATCATTAACACTCTAATCAAGGATTAGTGAGGTAAACTCACCCAAACGACGAGCCGAACGGACCGAAACGATGAGGACGAGGAGGGGATCGACTTTCCCCAAAGCGGGCCAAGCATCCAGACTCGGGAAGGCGGCCAAAACGGGCCAAATACTGCCATACCCATTTTCCAACTCTCTTTGTGTTGCTAGTTGAGGCCGAAGGAGGGGTAGACGGCGGCTGGTTGAGGCAGCCAAGGGTGGCTAGGGTCAAGCGGAGCTCCGGTGAGGCCGATGGTGGCCGAAGGTGGCCAAACTGTGGCCTGAGCTGGTCAAACGAAGCTGAACAGAGGCGGCTGGAGCTAGACGGCAGCTCGATGGAATGGGGGTGGACGGTGTGGCTGGGTGGCCGCGGAGCTGCGACGGCGTGCAGCGGCGGACGGTGGCACCAGGCGACGCTAGTGGTTGCTCCTTCGGCTTCCCTGGGTCGCCACTAGATTTCGAACATCACATAGAAGAAGAAGAAGAAGCCGATGGCAGCTGGAGGAAGAGAGGGAGGCAGAGGGCAAGCGGGCAGCAGTGGCAAGGTGGTGGCGTGAACGGCGGCCCTGGCTCCGGCACTAGTCACGACGGTTGCTCACTGCTGCTGGTCTTCGGCTTCCATGGCGTCTTGAAGAAGGAGAAGAAGATGAAGGAGGCGCCGTCGGGGAGAGAAGAAGAGAAGGGGGAAAGCAAAACCGGTTTTCCCCTTTTCTTTCTCACTCTCTCTCTCTCTCTCTCTCTCTCTTAGGTCATCAACGTGGGCCACCACCCAATTGTCTTCCACTCTTCATTTTTTTTTACAATTAGGCCCCCTTCTAGAAGCATTTAGATAGGCTAAGGTGTGGGGTGGAGGTGGCATACGAATTTGCTATGTTTTTCTTCCCAATTGGACCTTAATCCCTCTTGATTCAATTTAAATTGACTCACATAATTCCATTCAACACCTTATCATTCAAATTGGTATTTTTCCTTACCAATGTAGCCTACTTGCATCTCAATTTCACAATAAAAATGGTCCTCTGCAAAATTCTGATTAAAAACGGCCCTATTTATCCAGTCGAAATTAGAACCCGAAAATTTGGATGTCACAAGATTAGTGCCTAGAAAAACACAAAATCCAAAGATGGACCGTCAAGCATTTGAGCATTCGACGCAGTCTACATCCACATAAGTAGTCAATGAAGTAGAAGAACAACGCTCAATGAGCAATCCATGGGTGGAGGTTTTAGCTAAATATCGATATATACGTTTAACGGCTTGGAGATGAGGTAATCTTGGTTGATGCAAAAATTGACTAACCAAGTTCATAGTAAAACTGATATCTAGTCTAGTCATAGACACATATTATAGAGCACCAACCATTATCGATACAACGTCAGAAAAGCGAGAACCTCACCATCGTTAGTAGACAGTAGAGTCTTCAAGACTAGAGGAGTACTACAAGCTTAACCTTAACAAGGTCAAACTTGTGCAAAAGGCTAGCAACATATGGCTTGAGATAAAAGTGTACCATTAGCATTGATGAGCTTCAATGTCGAGGAAATAGTCAAGTGGTCCAAGATCCTTCATAGCAAATTCCTGTGAGAATCGAGCAAGTAGAGACCGTAATAACTTAGGAGTATCACCGGTGACAAGAATATAATCAACACATAGCAGAAGATACAAATGACCTCGAGAAGAAGCATAGATGAATAACGAAGGATTGGCCTTACTCACCATGAAACCTAAAGTTAATAAAAAGATACTGAAATGAGGAAACCATGCACGCGGAGCTTATTTTAAACCATAGATGGCTTTCTTGATACGGCACACATGATTCAAGAATTCAGATGATTGCAACTAGGAGGTTGGCACATGTAAACTTCCTCACAAAGGATGCCATGCATAAAGGCATTCTTAACAAGTTTACTTATGACCTATCTCGAAGATATCGCAATAAAGAGAACGGCCTGAATTGTAGTGGGTTTAACAACTAGGCTAAATGTATCATCATAGTCCAGTTCGGCTTGCTACTTAAATCCTTATGCAATGACTCGAGCTTTGAAGTGTTCCACAGTTCCATTGGATTTTTTTTTCTTAATCTTAAAACCCATTTACAACTGACTAAATTCTTAGAAGGACAAGTGATACAAGATCCCACGTGTGATTGGTGACCAAGGCATTGAATTCATCTTCCATGGCTCCTTTCCAATGAGGGTCAAGAATGGCCTTAGAGTGGTAAGTCGATGCTTCTTCATGAAAAGAATGAGAGAGATTAAAAATTTTCCTAGGTTTAGAAAGCCCAGATTTGGCACAAGTGTACATAGGATGAGTCAGAAGAGAAGAAATGAAAGCGGAGGAGCTAGATAGAGAAATAGAAGGGATTTGCGGGTATGTTATGGGAGGAATTTGAATAGGAGAGGAGTCATGTGGGGATGTAGTGAGTGAGTTCGATGGGATGGGAGGTGGATGCGAAAAAGAATTAAAAGTAGGTTGGGTAAAACAAGAGGAGGAAGGAGGCAAGTTGGGAGGTTAGGCTAGAGAAGGAGAAAAAGGTGAATGAGGAGTTTGAGGGCCAAAGTAGGTAGAAGGAAGAATAGATTGATTGGAGCAAACAAAAAATAAAGCAGGTGATATGGAACAATGGGTTGTGGGATTAAGATTGGAAGGTCTTGATGAAGAGGGAAAATTTTCCTCATCAAACTGAACATGACAACTGATAAAATACAATCACTTAACTAATCAAGACAACGATAGCCTTTGTGATTTGACACATACCCTAGAAATTCACATGACACCGGATGAGGTGCAAGCTTATAAGAGACATGAGATAGAAAAAAGGAATAAAAAGCACACCCAAAAAACTTGAAAGACTGAATAATAAAATTTGAACCCAACTAAACAATGAAAATGAGAAATATCATATATGACAAGAGTGGGAAATCGATTAATAGTATAAATAGTAGTGAGTATGCCATCATCAACCCAATATAAAGGAGGCATATGAGCATGGATTAAAAAGATTCAAGATATTTCGACCAAGTGTCTGGACAAGAAAAACGTTGAATAATACCATTTTCATATAAGTATACTTGGAACGCATTACTGGTATATTCACCTCCCTCATCAATTTGTAAAAATTTAACTTTGGCATTGTACAGGTTTCCAATAAAACAACGAAAGCAATGAAAGTGTGCAAGCAATTTAGATTTATTTTTCATTGGTAAGACCCAAGTGAACCACGAATAGTTATCAATGAATAACACAAAATATTTGAAACCATAATTAGATAAAATTGGACTTGTCAATACATTAGAATAAATTAAAACTAAAGAAAAAAATGCACAATGACTAACAAATTCAGAAGGCAATTGATGAGATGTGCCTACAAGACATGACTCACATGATGTTGACTTACAACTAGAATTGCAGACACAACTCAAAACTTGTTTTGGACGGTCAAGACGAGCATGCCAATAAGTGAGTGAAGCAAAGGAAGCCACGATAGGATGCAAGTGAGATGACACCATAGAGTTGGGAATTGGATAAAGACCATGGGAAGAATCAACTCGAAGGAGAACTTTCACGGTTTGTTTGCCTTCAAAGAAAATGATGAACCATTAAAATCAACAACACAAGAATTTTTACAACAAAGTTGAGCAACCAAGAGGAGATTGCGAGCAAGATTAGGAACATGATAAACAGGAGATAATAGCAAAGATCGAGAATCAGTATGTAAAAAGGCTGTATGAACTTTCTTAACAGACAATCAACAACTATGACCAATCGAGACTTTAGTCAAATCATAAAAAAGTCTAGGATTAAGGATGTTACCAATATCACTAGTCATATGTGCCGATACTTCACTATCAAGATACCAAGTTGAATAAGAGGTATCGCCAACTGATAAAGCAGAGAATGAGTCCAACAGATCAGTAGTGGTAAAAGCATGGTTGAATCGTTGGCGACATTATAGCACAGGGTGCCCAGCTCCATTACAAATTTGACAAGTAAGATGAGGCCTAGATCTGAGGATACCTCCTTGTGTGAGTGGAGAAACATAGCAATTCAAACCACCACAAGATCAACTAGAGGAGGTGGAGGAGGCATAGGAGATCGAGAATGATTGCGAACTAAACCGATCATAAGAAGATTTCCAACTCGGTTTATCACGCGAGAATCGTCCACCTTGTCCCTGACCAGATCTATGGCCTCTAGAATTCCGTCCACCCCAAGATCCTCAAAACGGTGGACCGCGTGAAGTGGCTTGACCAATCAAAGCATGATCAATATCAAATGAAGATGATGCTTTCAGCTTTCGGAGAAATCACTCTTCTTGGACAAGGAGGCGTGACCACAAATAGCTAAAAGAGAAAATTGTTGGGCCATTTGTGACCATGGTGACAAAGGGATCATGGTCAGATGGGAGGCCATTGAGGGCTTGAATCGCCAGGTCCTTATTAGAGATAAAGTAATTGATTGCAGTGAGAGAGTCCGCAATTGACTTCATATGCTAGAGATAATCAGACATTGATTGATTAGATTTCTTCACGGTATTCTGAAAATTGAGTTTTAGACCAATGTCCTTGGTCGTGCAACGATCAGTAAAACATTGTTCTAGAGCCAACCAAATCTCCCGAGATGTCCGAAGATTGTGAACCTCACAAAAAATCTCGACTGTGAGAGTCGAATTGATCACTGTGAACACATCAATCTATCTTTACTTAAGTAGAATAGGAGGTATTGACCACTACAGTGCCATTTTGATCATTAATAAGTTTCGGCGGACATGGGAAAGAACCATCCACGTAGCCTAGTAGATCGTTGCAGATTAAAATAAATTCAAATTAAGATTTCCACAAAAAGATAATTGTCTACATTGCGTTTGATGGAGAAGAGACTTGTGATATTGGGAAGAACAAGAGACGGCGAGGTTGATTGCATGGCCGTAATTGGAGCAACAACAAAGATTGGAGCGGTAGAGAAGAGGGAAGAGGGAAGAAGAGGTGAAATTGGGTGCAATATTATAGAGGTGATGGGAAATTGGGATTACCAGAAAAAGAAGATGATGAATAAAGAGATGGTACAGATGAAGAAAAATTTAAAAATGTATCGGACATTGTTGAGGTAGTAATTGTAGCAAAGGAAGTATTGATTTGGGGTAAAGATGTCGAAGAATTTGATGGGTTTTCTTGCTTTAATACCATGTTGATGTTTAGAATCAGGGACAAATAATGATAAAGTGTTTATGGTAACTCAACCCCAATTAGGATTGAATAATATGTATTTATAGGAGTGGTTAATTACAAAAAGTATATCGATAAAATATAATCATAAAAATATCCTATAATACAAATAAGAGACGCATTAATATAGTCCTTCATTGGCTATGCAACTGGGCATCGGCGAAAAATAATTCGATTTGTGCGTTTAGGTTGTGGCGAAAATGACGGTGGGTTCTTGGGCTATGTCATTAGGATAGTCATTAATGGCTTTTGGAGATTCGTATCGTTTAAGAAGAGAGGTGCTGTACTTTGGGGGAAAAAAGAAGAAGGGAATATAGTTTATAAATTGAAGGAAATAAAGAGAAGTTGGCGGAGAAAATAAAACTTATTCAACAAAAACCTTATGGAGAATCGATAATTTGACCCAAAAATTAAATTGATCAACTCCAAAAATGTGAAATTATAGTATCCATAGGAGATTGATCTAGAATCGAGAAATTATCTCTCTAACGTTGTCTTCTCTCTTCAGCTCTCTAAATTTTCTCTGAACCGCTGCCTCCTGTTGTTCTCACCGAGTGTTTTTCTGTTTCTTCAACCAAAACCCAATGAAGGTCATCCATTTCTTCAGCCCCAAATCGCGGCCTGAGAGGTGGATGCACGCACCGACGTCGACGGACTCTTTGTTGTGCATGTCTTATCTGCACGATCAGAGAAGAATCGCGATGAAAAGGCTGGAGAAATTTCGTCTGCAGTAGTGGCGGCGGCAGCTCGCGACTTCTTCCCCCTCATGACCGACTGGAAGGGTTTCTTAGGTACGAAGGAACTCGGCGACCCTTGTCAAGAAATCGTTCCCGCCCAACCGAAGCCGAAATTCATGGCCTCGCTCACCAACGATGAAACCTTAATATGTGGAGAAGAAGGCCTTGTTCTGTGTGGGGCCAGAAGGAACAGAAAGAGGCGGGAGAATGTGAAGAAGAAGAAGAAGAAGAAGAAGAAGAAGAAGAAGAAGAGAGATGCAATGGTGTTAAAAACGGAGTTGGTGCAGTTCAGGAATGTATTGGGATACTATTGCTAGCAAGTCCCATTTTAAGCTTCTTCGTGAGGCAGATGATGCATTGCGCGAATTTCTCTAAGGATCTATCGAATATATTTATCATTCATTTGTATCTGGTCATGAATTAGTCTCTTTTGTTCGATGACCAACGGGAAAATTCTTGTGGAAAAAGAGTATTAGTGGTGGAATTTTATTGTTATATGCAATTGCGTTATCTCTCTTTTCCCTTAGAAATTCAATTTTCTGGATGAGTGCTTCTTTTACAGCCAAGTTCTAACATCTTCACTTTTCTTGAGTTTCTTTCTCATCGTGGTGATATATGAAATTTCCTGTTCTGTTCCTTATTTACATGTGTATCCATAATTGCAAATGCCTAATTTTCATAAAGAGATTTCCCTTTTTCTTAGGACTTCACCACCATTTTTTTTCAATATAGTTGTTGTTGCTGTTGTTGTTATTATTGGCCTTATCATTCTTATCTATATCTTTGGAAGATAACATTATGAAAAATCTCAAACAGATACACCTATGACAAATTTATCCTCCGTTAGTTTCCATTGAATTTTAATATCAAATTATTGAGTTGGATAACACGAGGAGTTAATGGGTGTACTAATTAGGGGTTTTATCCTCCGTTTTCACACTATAATAATTTGTAATTTTTTGTTGTATTAATTCAACGTAATGAAAATTAACAGAACGTAAATTTGTCACATATACCAGTTTGGAGTTTTTTGTGCTCAAAAAGCTAGTTTAATGTAAATTTATTATATGCGTACCAAGTTTGAGATAAATTTATCATATATATATATATATTAATTTAAAATTTTTTTATGATAAAAAATTAATTTTTGATCAATTTATTACAAATAAAGTAATTTAGGATTATTCGTATTATTAAGCCCTCAAATAATGAAAGACGCACTCTTCCTGGGCACGTGATGTGACTACCATCGATCAAGCTCCTTATTGGAGAGGAGAATTGAACGAGAGTACTTTCTCCATAGCCTTGCCCAACCGTACCCCAAAACCTACCCAAAAAAACAAGTTTGCCTGCTCTTGAAATTAAAAAAAAAAAAAAAAAAAAGAATCTTCGTCCCACTTCTTACTTACATTTTAAAAAGGAAAAAAGTCACGAAAAATCCCAAATTTTGCCCGAGTGATACATTTACTCCAAACTTTTTTTGTGCCGTGAAAAACCCCAAACTTTCCAAACCGTGACATATTTACCCCAAACTTTTTTTTGTAACACCAAAAAACTTAAACTTTTATTGTGTGACACATTTACCCCAAAATTGCAGGGCATTTTGGTCTTTTCATTTTTAAAATTTTTTTTCTTTTTTTCTTTTACTTTCCTTCTTCTTCCCTCCGCCGGCCATGGCGGAACCGGCGAACGGAAGCCGGCGTCTAGCGAGGGTCACCCTCGCCGACGTTGGGCGAGGCGAGGGCCGCCCTCGCCGGATCTAGCGCGGGTGCCCTCGCCGATGTCGGGTGAGGATGGCCCTCGCCGGATCGGCGAGGGCACCTCTCGCCCGACACCGGCAAGGGTGGCCCTCGCTGCATCGGGCGAGGGTGTCCTCGCGATGCCGGCGAGGGCCACCCTCGCAAGATCGGCAAGGGGTGCCCTCGCCGGTGTCGAGCGAGGGCGGCCCTCGCCAAATCTAGCGAGGGGTGCCCTCGCCGGCGTCGGGCGAGGGCCTCCCTTGCCGAGATCTAGTGAGGGTGCCCTCGCTGCGTTGGGCGGGCGAGGGCACCCCTCGCCCGATGCAAGTGAGGGCCGCCCTTGCTTGCGTCGGGCGAGACTCACCTGCGTCTGGCGAGGGAGGCCCTCGCCCGATGCCGGCGAGGGCAACCCTCGCCGGACGCTGGCTTCCCTCCGCCGACTTCGCCATGGCCGGCAGAGGGAAGAAGAAGGAAAAAAAAAAAAAAGGAAAAAACATAAACTAAAAAGACAAAAATGCCTTTATGGGGTAAATGTGTCATGGTTTGGAAAGTTTGGGGTTTTTCATGGCACAAAAAAAGTTTAAGGTAAATGTGTCACTTGGGGCAAAATTTGGGGTTTTTCGTGACTTTTTCCTTTTCAAAAATTCAAAATAGCAAATTTGTTATTTTTATAAGATTATCAATGAACTTACGTGTTAATATTATATGCCTTGAAATGTTTTAGGTGTCTCAAGCTTAAAATGTGATTCTCATAAGATTCAGAAAAATGTAAAATTCACTCTGAAGACACTAGACTTTATATAAAATTCGACTGAAACAACGTATCCCCTTCGTTCTGTTATTTTCCAAATATTCTTCTCTTTTGACTTTTCTTCCCAAGTGATAGGAATAATGTAAGAAAGAAGGGGAACAAATCGTTGTTGAATTTATATTTTAAAGACAATTAAAGTCTCTTACTAAAGAATAAAAATTTCGAAATGTCCGGTAGTCCATGCTGGACATCATCTGGGGAGGGTAGATTGTTACTCTGAATTAGAATAAGCGAACTCACCGTTTATGTAAATGTTACTTAGTCTAAGATTTACTTCGTTCATATATTAATTATTTAGTAAAAAATATAGAGTTTGGATGCTTGTTCATCCAACAATTCTCACGTCTCTTACCAAGAATTTGTGAAGGGATCGGTACAGCCTAATATGTTTACATGATTGAATTGGATTGCACACCGAATAGACGGAGTGTGGCCTTGAGTTGTATATGCAAAATTCAAATTAATTCATGAGAATCAACTTTTTGACTTAATGGCAATATTTAGCTTTTGAAATTCCAATGTTAAGCGGGTGAGAGTATTAGTAGGATGGATGACCTTTTGCAAAAGTGTCCACCTATACTTTTGGAAAAGTGTCATCGAGCACGAGCACGAGTATAAATGAATCTCTCGCTGTTTGTTAATTGCCTTCTCAAGTTTGGGTAACTGCGACGCACACGTTGCTTTAGAATTCTTCTTTCTTTGATGAGTTTAGGACAAAATTAGGGTGACGAAGCACAATGGCAGACAAGTAGAGGAAGGAAAGTTCATCTCTCTTTGGACAGCAATTGAACGTTTGGTTCTTGTGTATTGTGCTTTTCTAGGTGTATGCAGTTTACCTCGATGTCTTTTTTTCTGACAGGTAAAGCTATTCGGGAAATTTACTTCTTATTGCTAATAATGAGGTTAATTCATGTTTACCCAAATGACTATATTATCTTAATACTTGTCATGGTAATTTGCTTTCTTAAGGGCATGTTAATTACTGTAAGCAACTTGTATTTCGATGCCAATGATCTTCTTTACATTGTCATGCTCATCTCTGTATTAAGAGGATGGCATGATTGAAATTAATGAACTGCAAAGATGCATCAAGAGAGGACAATAAACAGATTTCAACAAAGAGCATGTTTTTCCCTTCCTTGTAGATTTTATGTGATCGGTAATATTCATAAATTAAGGGTCCATTTGTTTGAAGAAAAACTATTTTCGAAAAATTATTTTTTAATTTTTCGACATTAGCCAATTCACATAAAACATTTTATGTAGACTGAAAATAAGAAACTTAGATTGGGAAAAACGACTTTTCTTGAATTACCAAATAAGTGAAAACTAATCATTTTTTAAAAATGATTTTCATGGAAATATTTCTTTGTATAGAGAAGTTTTCAGTGAGACAAATGCACCCAAATTTAAATCTCTATTGTTCGCATGACCAAAAAGAAGTCCGGTTGCTTTTTACATGAACATTATGAGGAAGACTAATTCTCGCCATTTCTCTTGGTAACCCTTGGAGTTGAAGGGATTTGGACGAATGAAGATAATATTACTTTGGTTGATTGTGTGTTGTCTTACACTTACAATCCAAAGATCTCAATCACGCTACCCCAGAGGTCGAGAGAAAATAAGAGATGGAGGACCACATGTGGGATTACTTGGCTGATTTCACTGAGTACTTAAAGCTCCATTTATTTTATGCAAAATAAATTATTTATTAAGTATTTTTCCTGAGAATGATTAATTGTATTGTTTGAAACATTTTGCCAATGAAAAATGTTTTCAGTTTCAACAACAATTTTCATTTAAATATTTTTATAAATAATGAAAATCGTTTTTAGCTTATTCATCTCTTTCAGTTTTTATTTCGTAAAGGCTGAAAAAAGAGGAGACGAGAGTTGAATTCATCCATCGATACTTGCAGATCGAACAAGAATCCAAATTCAGAGAGCTTTCAGCTTGTTGGCCTTTGAATTTCAGCCGTCCGTAATGGGCTTGACCCGAGCCCAACCCGTTTCTCTTTTGAATGTTCCCACGGAAGGATAGAATAAATCTACGTGGGCTTTGATTTTTTAACGTAAACCGCCCCAACATTCATTATTTTCGATGTGGTAGAATAATATATTGAACTAATGGTTCTTAACGTTTAGCAATTTGTGATTCTTAAGACCTAAGTCTAAAGAGTGGTCAGAAATATTTGAATTTAATGATCTTATACCCTAATACAATTTGAAATTTTTTGGTGGGACTATTACCAACTTTTTAAAAAAATTTAAGGTATCAGATGAATGCGTAACTTTTATATTTAAATATCTTAACAGTGCAATTACAAATTCAAAACATTTGGAATCGGTGTAATTAAGTTTGAAAATTAGGAAATTGGTGTAATAAAGCTTGAAGCATTTTGAAATTGGTGTGATTAAGTTCTTTGGGTGACCTCTTAGCCAATTTTGATTATGTCACCATTAGGAACTCCATGTGGCATTTTCAGCACATGTGACACTAACTAAGCGTTGATGTGTTTGTCACATTAAGGACAACTAAAAAAATAAAGAAAAACCATAATGCCAAAAAAATTTAAAATTCTGGGGAAAAAAGAAGAAGAACAAAGTGAAAGTCAAAGAGAGAAAGACATCGTGAGTTTGAAGATAAGGGGCAACGCTGATCCCTCACTATCGCCAGCCAATGTAGGTCACCGTTGCCGGCCATAGGTGAGGACTTGCAACCTTTATGCGGGGTGACTCCACCATTGGCCATGCTCGCCCAAGGGTTGCCTGGCCTCATGAGGCTCACTATGGGTGAAGTTAACCCGTGCTCACCCATGGACAACAACATGGGGTGGCGACCGCAATTCCAATAAAAAATAGATCACCATCCTTTTTCCTTTTTTAAATTGTATTTTTAATTTTTGGCTTTATTTTTCTAAATTTTGGATTTTTTTTTTTTAAATTGAGTTTTCCTAATATGCAAATCTAGCTAAGTGGCCTTCAAGAGGACTTGATTATACTGGTCTAAAAGTATCTAGGACTTGATAGGATATCAATGTCTAGGATTGTGGTGCAATTTTCACTAGATTCTAATCTATTATAAAAATGTATCTTACTTTAATTTTTTTTTTCATTTCATTTTGCATCTCTTTCTTATTTTAAGAATCCATTTACACTCTTACATGTGAGGAAAATTAATATGTCATACAAATATTATTACTCCGCTTCCTAATCGTTTAAATTTTTGAAAAGAAGGATTTGTCGACATCCTTATCTTTTTAACATTTACCTAGGTGCTTCTCTAGCATTCAATCATGTTTGATTAATATTGCATCTCTATTGATTTTGAATCAAAAGATGAGAACAAAATCCATTTAATCTGATACCCAAAAACTTGAAACAATAAAAATTGAGTGACCTCAAATAATCCACTTTATTTTGCGGCCCTAATTAAATAAATTTTTAATGTGCATAATCATGTACGTATATGCATATGCAACTCATGTATCTTTTCTTCATGATATATGCAAAAATTAATGATGAGCTCGTAAAGATATTTGAATTATTTTATGGAACCTACAAATTTAAATTTGCGTCCTACTAGTGGTGGAAGCCCACAAAATTTGGCCCAAAAAAGCCCACAGATCTGCTATCGAGAAGAAAAAAACATAATAATTTAAAAGTAAACTCACCTACTGGTCAAAACGCATAGGTATTAATATTAGGTTAAATTTAGATCCAAAATTTACGGAGACTTGTCAATTCTTGTTGAGCTATTGATTTTTCATCTAGATGTTATGTATTGGAATTTATAATTTGATATTAGGCAATGTGAAGATGGATTTTAAAAAAAAATGGAAATTTGTTAATAAAAAGAATTGATGTCTCTATTGTTTATTAAATTTGACTATCAAATCTCGCAAAAAAGAATTGATTATCATTTTTTCAACATTTATCATATTGAAAGTCATTGGATGTGGTCCTTGCTCCCATAGTCTCTTGATGTGGTTGGGCGATTTGCATAAGATTTTACTCCAATGCGTTTTGGAGCTCCCTTGATTACAATTGTAAATTCCCAAGTCGCTCCTTGGTCTTAGAAAGTTGTGGTGTGCCTATGCCATAGGTTCTATTTGTACGCCAATTGTACAAGCACTTATGCTCTATCCCAATTGGCCTTCAATGATGCAATTGAAAGGAGCTCACTTAAAATAAATAGTAATTATGATTCAAATCGAATATTTCAATCATAAGTGAGTGAGTAACATGTACAATTACTCTTGCTCCATCCTAACTTATATCCGACATGCGAAGGTAAGAAGCTCACTTAAAAAGAGAAATAGTTATGACTCAACTTAAATATTCGATCATAAGTGTGCAATATCAGTAATTATGTCTAAGGAGGTCATTGCTAATCACCCCTTCCCATTTTTCTTTATAATAAAATCTCTTTTAATCTTGTACACAAAGCATCAATCATTTTTTTTAGAGAAAAAGAAAAATATAATCAAATTAGTACGAAAGTTGTTATATGAGTGGAGTATATACACTAAAATAAATCTAAATTATTAAAATTGATGCAACTCACATAAGTTTCAAGTTGGTCCCACCAAATTTAGCTATTTTGATTCAATTTTGCATATTTCATCAATCACTTCTTGTGTAAGCAATCAAAATGGGCAAAATGTCAAATCGTAATCTATAAAATTGCACCGACATGTTGATAAAATTCCGTAATGCAATAGTTTGGGCGGGATCTATTTTATCCAATCTAATCACCAATAGGCTTTTGTGGGCGGGGCGGGGCGGGGCGACGCTTGCCCCTTCGAAAGTCAAAGGAGGAGACAAAAAAGGAGATCCATTCAAGATCTTCAAGCAATTCATTTGCCTCTTTAGTTTAGTGTTTTGTCTTTTGCTACTTTCGACAAGGCTTGGTTCACTTTTTTGGTACTAAAGTAGAGTTGGCAACGAGACAGATGGGAATTGGGTGGGAGGTGCACCTCCACAGCCCTCATGATAATTAGTGATGTTCCATATCTATCTAAGGCTAGATTTTATCATGGACTTGATAGTTTATAGGTCCACCTAGGCCCCGCTTGAACCACAGTGATATGAAAGGCACCTTCAAGCGTGTTTGGACGAGACTTCTAGTTATACAGACCCAACCCGGCCAATAATGTCAATCTTAAAAATTTGGAATATATTTACTAAAAAGCTCAAAACTTATTATGAAAGTACAATTAAATTCTAAAACTTGCAAAAAGTGCAATTAGATCTTAAAACATATCAAATTTGTGCAATCAAATGCTAAAGTTAACCCCATTAATTTAACTAATGGAAAATGATGACGTGACATTTTTATTAATTTTTATTCAAAATTTGAATTATATTTAAAAATAAAAAGGCAAGGCTAAAATTTAATTTAAAAACAAAACTAAAAAAAATAAAGGTGCAGGATCACCGGTGGGCGGTATTGCCACTACCACCCATTGTCAAAGGGGATAATGACTGCACACAACTTTGGTTGAGGGTGCCCAAATCTAGTTGGTGACCATTGCCCACCTTAAGAGAGGCCTTGCTAGCCCCAAGTGAGGGTCAACAACCTTGCTAGGCCTAGTGAGGTCTCGTTGACCCTTGCTTGGGGCTAGGCAGTCTTGCTTGACCTTGGTAGGGCCTTGCCTTGATTGGGTGAGGCCTTGCACCCTCAATTAGGGCTAACGAATGTTGTCGTTCCCTACAAAGCAATGGGTGGCGGCGGTGGAGGCGCCCATCGTTGAACTTGCCTTATATATATATATATATAGTTTTGTTTTAAAAATGAATTTTAGCTTTTCCTTTTCCGTTTTAAAATCTAATTTAAAAGATTGAATAAAAAATAATAAAAACACCATGTGGACAATAAAAATTAAATTAAAAATGCTACGCGAAAAATAGAAATTAATTTGAAAATGCGATGTTAGCATTTTCCATTTGTCAAATTGACGGTATTAACTTTACGACTTGATTACACAAATTTGAAAATTTTTAAGACTTTATTACATTTTTTGTGAGTCTTAGGACTCAATTACATATTTATAATAAGTTTTGGGATTTCCAGTGAACATATCCCTAAAATTTTATGTGGATAAGATTTGGCAGCACTTTAAGTTTGACTTATGAGCTCAACCTAACTTGATCCTACTCATTGATCACCTCTATTTGTGGCCCAAGAAAAGTTCATTTATACACCATCCTCATGTGGTAGAAGAGGATCCTGACTTTTGTTGTCCCATCTTATGTTCAACTTAATCCTGATTTTCATTCAAAAAATTTGCCAAATGTCAGTGTTGTGTAGGACATTTAATCCTTCAAAAGGTAATCTTATAGAAAAAGGCGATCAAAAACCATTTAATAAAACTTCTCATACAAGGACGAATTTTATTGTGTCAAAGATACCACCTCCCTTAATGTGTAAGCCAACACATTCAGTCCTTAATTTCTACACAAAATTCCAGTATCATCGATTTTATCCGCTCCATTAGATGGGGCGATTCAAGTACGTATTAGAGTATGTTGAATTGTTACTCCTAACTATTTGGGACATAGAATATACTATTTTTTTCGTTTTGATTTGAGTATCACCCGATTGGCCAAAAAGCAAATACCTTAGACAGAGTAGCCCATCACATCACCTCTCAAATCAAGTTGAGGCATAAATCATGAGAGAATGACGACGAACAAATGATATTGAGTGCCTTATCACTATACGCTTAATCACAAGAGAATAAGCGTGTCGAGAAAGTCTGATTGATTGGGTGATAGGCATAATATGTGATTGCTTCGTAGAGAACCTATGAATTAGGGAAAAAAATCTGGACTGTGACATAAAGCAATGTCCAAAAGTCAACCTTTTGGGACAATATGAGAGAATTTTCCTTATCAAAGCTGGTTTATGTGAAGATATGATTCTTAGTTGACGAAAATTGTCGAGTTTGGGCAGTCTTTTAGTCCAAATTGGCGCAAAATCTCCAAGATTGACTACTCTTGTTTCTTGTGCCGGCAAACCCCAAAATGATGGACGTCTAAAAAAGATGCCAAGTCTAGGTTACTGATGAAGTTGATTGAGGTTGTTAGATGCAGTTAGCTCCCATCATGCCACTTTCGGTTCAAACTTAATTTGCTAACTGTAATTTTTTGCGTGGACCTAGATCCGCTGCACCGGATTGATCTCCATTATTGGTTTTGTCAGCTCTACACGCGAAACTCACGTAATCAACGGTGAACATTAACCTGATCCATTATGGACCCGAGTCCAGGGAAAGACGGGTTCGATGTTGACAAGGGACTTAACGATGGCAAGATCTAGACACGTATTTGAGCGGATTGGATACTGCTGCACCTTTTCTTTTTCTTTTTTTTTTTTTTTTTATATCGAAACTATCCATATATTAGATTAATAGGATATACATCCTGATGCTAATGCATCACTGAGTACAATACTTTGAAAAGTAAAAGGAGGGAATAGAAGCCAGTTGTGGATCGGGCCGTGGTCCTACTGGGTTTTGGCAGCCCAGTTAGCTGCTAAGTTTGCTTCTCGTCGAACATGCCGAAAGGAAAGATTAGGGCAATGCAAGAGGAGATTGCAAAGAACAGCAAAAAGGTGTCACTCCTTCCATGGCGGCGGTTGCTGCTGCGTGACAAGATCTACCAACATTTGACAGTCCGATTCGACCTCAACACGCTCAAGATGAAGGTCCTGCTGGATCAGATGTTGGATGGCTACAATGAATGCCCAGATCTCAGCTTGGAAGGCCGAATGAGCTGGAATACAACGTGTGATCACATCAATGAGTACTCCTCTGAAATTCCAGTAAATACACGCCACTGATCCCTCCTCACTCCCTAGGTAAAAAGCCCCATCTATATTGCATTTGAGATTGCCTTCTGGTGGAGGGCTCCGAATACGATCCAGGCTAACTGTTAACAGTTGTTTCCGATGTGCAAATGGGGCCACCATCTTGTCAAGATGACTCTGAATTAGGGCGTTCTCCACTGCTGCACGTATTTTCACTTCATGCATAAGTTAGAATAATCAAATGATAGATGCATTTTACCTCCAAAAAGTTGCAGTGTCGCGCAATATTAAGTTGTTGCGCGATGGTTTTCTTGTCGGTCCTATTATGTGGTTCTCTCGTTTCCTAATTTTGTGTCAGATGTGGTTATTTATGTATAAATCCTACGTTCTAATTGCAAAGCTCGTTCAACATGCAAAATGTGTGTTTAAAAGTATGTTTAAGATATAGCATAAGCTCATTTTTTACAACTCAGGGGACATATGGTAACATTTTTGTTCCCCCAAATAATTTTTATTTGGAAATAGTTTTTTTCTATTGCTAATCCTTTGACAAGTTTTTTAGCAGAAGGATATGTTTCGTTTCGTAACTACACAAAAATTCTATTCTTATAATAGAAAAAGAATAAAAATTTGTATGGTATCACCATAATTCCTAATATTATTCATAATGTTAGTGGAGACTTAATAATTCATGTTTTGAATAAAACTGGACTTTTGTAAGGATTTTACTTATCAAAATATTCTAAAATGGCATTAGAAAATCCAATATAATAGTTAGTCAAAGATGGATAATTGTAAATAACAGTAGAGAATCCCACAATTTATAACTCACAATATGAGAAGGTTGATAGTTAATCTTTGGGCATTATAGTAAAAGTGCATAGACATTTTGAGCTATTTGAGTTGCAAGATAAAGAGCAAACATTGCCTGATGGAATGAGAAGGACGAAACAACTAAGGATGGGGGCAATCCTTAAGTTAGTGTGCTTATTTGCACAAACTCATCAAACCTTTAAATAAATGATATCGGAAATTTATGGAGCACGGACTTATTTGATTACTATGAAACACAAGACAAATGGCATCACAAAAGACTTGTTCGGAGCTATATAATTTTCTGTTAAAAAAAATTTGCAATTGATTTTAAAGGATGTCTCCAATATAAATTCTATTTTAATTGCAAGATAAAGAGCAAACATTGCTTGATGGAATGAGCAAGGACAAAACAATTGAGGATGGCCACAATCCTTAAGTTACTGTGCTTATTTGCACAAACTCATCAAACTTATTGGAAATTCATGGAGCACAGACTTATTTGACTACAATGAACACAAGACAAATGGCATTGCAAAAGACTTGTTTGGAACCATATATTTCTCTATTAAAACAAAATTGCAATTGATTTTAAAGGATGTCTCCAATAGAATCTTAAGAGAAAAATATGTCTTCTCTCAGTGGAGTCAATAAGCTATTTTGACCTAGCATTGTCCCTAGAAGAAACATACATTAATAAATCCATATGATAAAACTCTGAGAGCTTATTCAATTTTGCATCCACTTATCATCAAAATATTTTCACATTTTTTATGCTAAACTAACTCGAAACTATAACTACCACTAAAATCTAGTAAAACTACTCAAAATCTAATTTCTAAATTTTTTCCTAAATTTCTGAGTTTTTTATTCTGAAAAATGGGGACTTGGATTTGGTCAGGAGACCTTGACCGGATGTAAGTCTCATTTGGACCTTGTGTCAATTGTATAAAGATGAACATTAGGTTATGTTGAGCTTGTTTTTCTTTTTTAGCACGACCCTTTTTCTTTTTTTATTCCCATGAACAAAAATATTGATTTTTTTTACTTTTTATTTTTGTTTCAAATCTATTATCTATCCACTTACCTGTTTTAGGGAATACAAATATTAGCTGACATACATAAATGGATTTCTGTTCTTTTTCTACTTCAGGGAACAAAAAATAGATAAACAAAAGATAAAAATGTTACCAAACAGGTCCTTAATTTCATGAGGTTAAGGTGTGTCTAATAAATTTATGGCCTTGTTCCCTTTTCTTTCTTTTCCCTTTTTTCCTAAAAATACCCGAATCAATCTCATTAAACCAGAATTTGGTGAATGATTTTGTCAACCTTGACTAATGAAGTCGACGAATCCGGGGACTGGAGAAGCGACGCAAACTGCTGAAAAATGGACAAGGGCAGCAGACAATTTTTTTGGGTAAAATTTGAATAATTTTCAATGATTAAAATCGGAATTTATGATCATTTTGCATATTTGTTTTCTTTTACTAAGTAGCACGATCATTTTATTTTATTTTTTTGTGTCAGAAATACTTTCTAATTATTAAGTATACCACATCGCTAAAATGTGTGGCATAATGTGCCTTAAGAGATATAGTCTTCCTTCACTTAATAATTTAAAATCTTGGGAAAATTTTTAAGGTACTCAGTTCCAGTCCTAATTTTTCAAGTTGGACTTCAATATGGTATCAGAGAATGGATCAATAATTCAAATCCCAGCACTCTCCTCTCGAGCTCGTTCTCTAGTTGTGGGTTCACACTAGTAGACTCATGCAAAACACGAGTTGTGCCCATTACACAATAACTGAGCCGAGGTGTGCACATGCAAGGGATTTGCTTACATACGAGGAGTGTTAAGCAATCACACATCGGTTAGATACGTAATTATAATATATCTTATATACATATAATTTTCTCCACCTTAGAATTTTCGAGTAGTGAATTCTTACACCAATCTTTTATCCCTTTTAAAATTGTAGAGCTTTCTCAACAACGGTTCCTCCTCTCGTTTAGGGAGGGAGGGAGGGGATATAGGTTCGTCCAGCCAAAATGCTTGAATTGGAGAGTTCAGATACGATTGGTTAGAATAATTTTGGAGCTAATTTCAAAATTAGGTATCCGACCTCTTCATCACAACTGTTTTCATTTTTTTTTTTTCCCTTTTCATCATGCACACTGAAATGGGAAGACCCTTGTTTATGGACAAAAATTTGGTGCAGATCATGCATCACGTATGGTTTTGATGCCATGCCAAGCATATCATATCACAGGTCTTTTATGATATGGTGAAAATTAAATGGAAGAGTATAACAGGACTGCATTTGTGGCAAATTTTTATAAAACCATCATCATGCGATTTGTGCGTGCATTTGATAATGCATGATCTAAAACCGCAATGCCTTAGAGAAATACAGCGAGAGCTTCAGAACTTGAAGGTCTTATTAAATACCACCCTTCGCCTCATTGCCATCTCCACGCTTCCTTCTATAACTTAATGCTCAAGCTCACTCATTAACTTGACAAGCTAGCCCATGAAATTGCCCATTTTTCAGAGGACACAATTTTAGGAGAAATATTACTAAGAATGGAGCTCAGGTTGGGTCGAGTATGGGTCCCTACAAGTTAAATGGGTAAATTTTGGTCATACCATTTTCAACCCAATTCATCATCATTTTATGTATTGCTTATATATATATATGGATATTAAAAAAAAAACTATAGTAGGAATACATTTCACTTTTATGAACTAGATATTTCATGGATATGGGAACTTAATTACGTTATATTAATCTAACGCATTTTCAATATCTTTTCTCTTTATTACAAAAATGTTTTGTTTGTGATCTTGATCAATTTTAATCCTAAACGAATAATATGTGAGGGATGATCATACTACTCGAGAAACATCCCAATGAACTTTTTTTTTTTTTGGTCGAAATAGATAGTACGTACTATTCTTACTTAAAAAGAGTCTTACAAGACATAGACGGATTAACATCCGAACATAAAATATTCCATAAAGGTAAAGGGGGAGTGTTCCACCAATTTAGAGGAAGCTTGTTTGCTTGGTGGGTTCGTGCTGTCCAATCCGCGGCTCTATTCTCTTCTCAGGGGCAATAGCTCACCTTAACATTATTGCATTGTGCTAATTCATGCCTGCAACGTAGGACAATTTCTTTTAAATTCCATTGAAGTTCGGCCCGGCCCAATACCTGATCAACGGCAAGTGAACAATCATTTTCGCAAACCCATTGAAGTGGTTGACTCCGGAAGCTTCCCACGTGCCTCAACTGAAGCTCTTTGATATAAAAGAGTCCGTGTAAAATCGCTTTGACTTCGGCGTCTTGCGATGAAGAAACCCTAGAAGTGAAGGCGAAGCCTTTGACCACCTGGCCTGACGAATCGCGTACTATTCCAACAACAGAGCAAAGAAACTCACCTGGAATCCAAGAGGCGTTGACGTTCAACTTCAGATCCTGTCGATCCGGTGGTTTCCATCTACCAGGTATGCGTCAATTTGGGTTTAGTCGTTTCTGACTCGTCCGTCCTTTGTTCTAGTTGAGGTGCTGATCTTTTGCGATACTTAGTAGATTTGCAGAGTTTAGGGCTTTTGCTCGAAAAATCCATCCATTTCGCGCCTTCCATATATTCCAGAGAACCAGGCCGGTGTATTCTCGTACAGGTGTGTTCCTATTCTCTCTAAAAATGTCGATGAGCCACTGGTCCATTCCTCTGATGTTGCTTGTGGGACTGAAGCCGCTGAAATGTGGGTCTTCCCATATGCCTTTTGTCCATTTACAAAAGAAGAGCAGGTGTTCAGTAGTTTCAACCTTCGTGTGATAGATCTGGCATAATGGGTCGTGAATTATTTTCTGTTTGTATAGGTTTTCTCTTGTGGGAAGGGCGTTTTGACAGAGGGCCCAAAGGAAAGTTATGATTTTTGGGAAAAAGGACACTAATGGTGCCATAAGTTGTGTACGGCGCTCACTTTGGTGCCAAAAGTTTCCGTCGGATCACTTAAGTGCCAAATCGGAGGAAAAACGATTACTTTGGTGCCATCGGCAAAAGATTCCGGCCACCGGCAAAAGATTCCGGCCAAAATCTGACGTGGCCTCAAACTCCGGCGAGCCACATCAGCGTACAGAATCAATAAAAAAACACCACGTGGATTTCCGGCCGATCAGATCGGCGTTGGCACCAAAGTGAGCGTTTTCAAATTTTTGGCACTTAAGTGATCCGATTGAAACTTTTGGCACCAAAGTGAGCGCCGTACACAACTTATGGCACCATTAGTGTACTTCTCCCTGATTTTTGGTGGCATGGGGAGGCTCCAGAGCTTAGTCCATAAGGTACGTGGTGGCTAGAACGAACAGGATGCCCTATTGTGGTTTTGGCTTCTGGTTATTGAATATGCTCTGTTGTAGCCACTTTTTTCAGAGTATTGCCCTGTACTATTACCTGTCCAGACTAGAGAATCCGGTTGTGGTTGTTGGCTCAGTGGGATTGCGAAAATTTCATTAGCAATGCTTTCATTATAAAACTGTTGGATTTTCTGTAGATTCCATTCTCTAGACTCGGCATGTATTAGTTCAAACACCATAGTAGGTTCTGTTTGGCTTGTTTGTCCTCCAATTACCCCTTGTATTAACCACTTATCTTCCCGAATGCGAATAGATTGGCCATCCCCAACTGACCATTTAATATTTTCTTTGATTGTATCTTGGCCAAGCAACAAATTCCGCCATCCCCATGAGGGTCATTGGCCCTTGCATGCTGTCCAGAGATCACCTGTTGGGAAATAGACCCCTTTCAACACTCTACTCCACAGGGCAGAAGGAGAATTTGATAGTCTCCAGACTTGCTTGCCAAGCATGGCACGATTGAAGGTAATCAAATCTTTAAACCCCATCCCTCCTTCATCCTTTCGTGTTTTCATCACTTCCCAATTTTTCCAATGAATTCCCCTCTTAGAATCGCCTTTCTGCCACCAAAATGATGCAATTCGTTGTTCTATTGCTCTGCAGATAGAAACTGGCAGCTTGAATATGGACATTGCATGAGTAGGTATGGATTGAACTACACTTTTGATCAATACCTCCTTCCCTGCCTTGGTAAGTAGTTTCTCTTTCCACCCTTCTAATTTTGTATTGACCTTGGCTAATATCCATGCAAACAGTTCCTACTTAGATTGACCCCATTTTGTGGGGATGCCCAAGTATTTTCCTGTTTTTTCAAACACAGGAACTCTCAATTCTGTGGCCATATTTCTCTTCAATGGTAAGGGAGAAATCTGCACTAAAATAAACCCCCGATTTGTTTAAGTTTACTGCCTGTCCCGAAGCATAGCAATACTGTTTAAGTGTGAGTATTAAGTTCTGACATTCCATCATGGTACCATCCAGAAAAAAGATAATATCATCCGCAAAAAGGAGGCGTGATAGCTTAGGACAAAACCTGTTGATCTGTATGCCTTTGATGCTGCCATCTGTAATTGCTTTGTTCAGCAGCCAAGTTAAAACATTTGAAATCAGGATAAATAAATAAGGCGACAAGGGATCGCCATTTCTGATTCCTCGCGAAGGATAGAAGTAAGGGGTAGGTTCACCATTTATCTTCACACTAAATGACACTGTTGAAATACACTGCATTATAAGTGCCACCCACTTTTCACAAAACCCCATATGCAACATGCAATCCCGTAAGAAATCCCATTTAATTATGTCATAAGCTTTCTGCATATCTAATTTAAGTATGGCCTGATGTTTTTTTCCTCCTTTTTGTGATGCACCGCTGGTGCAAGACTTCCTGCATAATAAAGATGTTGTCTTGTATCTGCCTGCCTTGAACAAATGTGCATTGCTCCGGTTCAATGATAGATGGTAACCACTTCTTTAATCTATTTGCTAGAAGTTTTGAAATTACTTTGTAACTGAAATTGCATAGACTGATAGGTCTGTATTGGCCAATGTTCTCGGGGTTTTTCACTTTAGGGATCAAGGAAATATGAGTTTGGTTAAGGAGGGGATCAAGGGTACCTGTCTGGAAAAAGTTCTAAGCTAGCTGTAATAGGTCAATCTTCACGGTATCCCATGATTGTTGATAGAAAATTCCACTAAAACCATCAGGGCCAGGGCCTTTTAGTGCTCCCAACTGGAAAACAGCATCATGAATTTCCTCCATCAAAGGTACAGCCACCAGTTCTTCATTAATGTTCTGTGTTATAGGTGATGGGCATTGGTTTAGGACAGGTTGATATTGTCTTGGACCCTCTGTTTTATATAGCTTTCTGTAAAAAAAACTGAATATGGTTGCGGATCGCTACTGGATCTCTACACTAACTGTTATCTTCTAATTGCAGCATAGTGATTCTATTTCTCTGCCTCCTCTGTATAGTTGATGCATGAAAAAATTTGGTTTTTTTGTCACCCTATTGCAACCACTTAATGCGTGATCTCATTCCCCAGAATTGTTATTCCTATTTTCTCAGTTTCTCTATCTGGTAGATAATGCTCTGTATTTGCTTTCTACTGGTGTGCTGATCAGGCTGATTAGTAAGCTCTGTTAAGGCCATATTAAGCTCTTTTATCTATGAAATTGCATTGGCAAACTTCTCTTTGCTCCATTTTGCCAATACTTGTGATGTCTCCTGTAATTTCTTTGAGAAAGTGAGTGGATGGAGAGAGTTTTCTTTCCATGTTTGTTGGATAACTTCATAATACTCCTCATGTTCTGTCCAGAAAACTTCCAGCTTAAAATTTCTTTTTGTCTTCTTCTTCCCAGGATATAGTCGAAGGACCAGAGGGCTGTGGTTAGAGCCAATAGCTGGAAGAGCTTGGACTTCAACGTCAAGAAAGGTAATTCTCCACTCCAAGGTACATAGTACTTGATCTAGACGTTTTTTTGACAAGATCCTCCCCATCTCTGTTGTTTGCCCATGTATATGCACACCCATGATTGTCCATATCCATTAAAGAAAGTTCATTGATCATGTTTTTGAATGCTGCAATACGACTGTTATCAGCTTCTTTTTTCCCCACTTTCTCCCATACATACAAAATTTCATTAAAGTCTCCCATACAGATCCACGGAAGAGAATTATGAGGTTTAAGGTTCCCCAACATTTGCCATAAGGTCAATCTTTCTCCGAAGTTGGTAGATGCATGAACAAAGGTAATTTGCATATTTTGCCTACTGTCTGGATTAGTACAATCCATGTCAATAAATTGCTTTGAGCTGGCTTTCACCTTCAAAGATACTTCCTCATGCCACATAAGAGCTAAACCCCCCGCTATACCTGTTGGATTAACTAGAAACATATGCTGAAATTGTAACTTTTTGCAAACTTTTTCCACCATTGCTTCTTTATTCTTTGTCTCCATAAGAAAGAGTAAGCTAGGCCTTTCTCGAGCCATGAAGGCCTTTAGTTCCTGAATTGTCAGGGGGTTGCCCAGCCCCTGACAATTCCAACTAACGATTTTCATGGCATCATTGGTGGCTTATTAGGGCTAGCCACCAAAGCCCACTCTTGTCCTTCTTCGATCAACTTCATAGGGGTCTCCAGGAGTTCAGTGTGATCAATGAGGAGAGGGGTATTCTCAAGTATACATTTCTGCTTTCTTGCCTTCTGTACCTTCATATTCTTCTTACTGCATTTCCTAACTTTGGGTAGAACTTGTTTATGGTTTTCAAAACATTGAACCTATTTGCCATAGTCTTTGGTTTCTACAACATTCACTTCATTTACTTGGGCTACCTCCTTGCCATGAGAGCTGTCTAGTCTTCTTTTGCTGCAGGCTCCAGGTTGCATAGCAGGAACCGCCTCATGAGCTATGATATCCATACCACTGGATTGTGAAGGTGTAATAGGTACTGTCTCTTTCACAATAATCTCGTCTTCGATTTTGCCATAAAATGCTTTCCAATAAGGACTGTGTTCACATGCTTCTACCTTCAGCCAGGGCCCGTATGGTCTTATTTTGTTGATTGCCCAGGGTGATTGCGCATAAGGGATTTTAGCACAGTCAGGGGCATAGTGCCCTATTCTCCCACAGGAATAGCAATAATGCGGGAGGTGCTCATACTTGAATTCCACCCAAAGCCATTTGGAACCAATGTTCAGAATTGCCCCCGACTTCAGTGGAATGTTCAAGTCAATTTCTACTTGCACTCTTCCTCCTTTCTGTCGAGTGTTACCTGTTGTATCAAGTTGGACTTCCATAACTTGTCCAAGCCTGCTTCCCAGGTCTTTGAATACTTGCTCTACTCTCCAGCTAGGAGGAATTCCTCCAATGCGCACCCAGAAGGTAGCTTTAGTGAAGTCATAACAATGCTTTGGAACTTCAGGCTTGCATTGTCTTAAAACCAGCAAGTTGCTGGAATAAGACCAAGGTGATGTCTTCATTACCCTCTCTTTTTCCTCATCTGTTTGAAAAACAAAGGTGAATAGCCCAGGTTCTTTCTGTGAACAAGTAACAGTTTCAGTTTTCCATGCTTTTTTCATTGTGGAGAGAAAGGCTGGGTAATTGACGTTGGGTTTGGAGTAGAGTTTGCCAAAGAGGATACGTTTACATTCCTCCCTTTTTTGTGGAGATATTTCAGTGGAGACTTCAACAACATCCTCCTCAGACCAAAGGTGACCCAGTCGTTTACACAATGCTGCCACTCGCATCTCATTTTCTTCCTTACTTTCCATGTATACTGACTTTAGACGTGACTAAATCTGGAGTTGTGACCGAGAAGGGACAAGGCTGATTACTGTTGTGGCTAGACAAGATCTTTTCATAAAGCTTTTCAGGGAACTTTGCAGAGAAGCTAGCTTCATAAGGATAACGGATAACCAGGCATGTCACCTTTTTCGATTCTTATAACTCCTGCATCTGTGATTTCCATCTGAAAACTAATTAGGATGATGCCTCTATTCTAGTAAAAACAAAGGTATTTCTACCGATCTGCCAGCAGTGAAGGATGCGAGAATGCCCAGCTCCATCGATAATCAAATACAGATATCAACTACTCATTCCACCACAACCAAGACTAGAAACCCAAGGAGATCAACCAGAGACATAAGATCCACGCTAATCAGCTGATATCCATAAGCCTAGAGAAACTTTGAAGAAGAAAGCAGCAAAAACCAACATGTACAAGACTGCAAGTGCTAGATCAGCGCAACCCATGGAGACCAGACCTCGCTGGGAGAGTTACTGTTCGATTGGCGACTCAAAAACTCGACAGAGCAATAGCGGAAGAGAACTCTGTTTTTGGTTTTTCAGTATTAAGTACTAAGAAGAGAACGCAAGGAAAAGGGGGTAGGGTTATGGAAGAAACAGATGGGTCTTAGGGTTCGGGGAAGGGAAGCGTTACCATGACGGTAGAGAGACGCTCGTAAAGACAAGAGATGATTTCAAAAAGACAGTGCTATGTCCACCCCCTATATAATTAAATCCACTTAATTTTCACCAAAAAGACAAAATTACCCTCTATCATTCAATTGCAATTTTGATTGTGGTCCAAAATTTATTTACTTTCCTTTTTTAGTATTTCTATATCATTGTAGGATTTTCTTACCATGATTAATAATTTCATGTATTTGGTTTTTGTTTATCGTAGATTTTCCATGTATATTAAAGGTACTATGTTTTTTTTTTTTTTCTTGTTTGATATTACTTCCATAAGAATTGTCTTGTCAAAAAGAGAAATTTCCAACAAATCTAGTTCTTTTATGCTTTATCGATCAAATTTATAGATAAATTGTTAAGTAGATGAAATTTAATTAAATCAAAAGATTGTATAAAGTAATTTCTTTATATTTTAAGTGAACTATCATTATTTTGGATTGAAAAAATTACTGTTGTCTATGAGTTATTTACACAAACATATAAAGATACTTCATTGTGCATAATGTTTTTAGTGTTCTCCTAAATATTTCTCTAACATCTTACATGTATGAAAGTATCTCGTCAATATAATAAGGAAAAAAGATAAATTATTTCATATGGTAAATAAAGAGACTTGATATATATTTTTGACTAACGAAATTAATAAGAGGTTCACCAAAAAAGTGAGCTATTGAGATAAGAGGAACAAAAAAATAGATAAATTGCTATAAAATCAATGATAAAGAAGAGACTTTCAGTTTTATACTCTCTCTCTCTCTCTCTCTCTCTCTCTCTCTCTCTCTCTCTCTCTCTCTATATATATATATATATATATATATATATATATAATATCCCTCATTAAAGACGGAGCATAGAAAACGTTGTAGGAATATCTAAGATTGCACTTTTCTTTGATATGCTAAAAAAATGAGATACAAGGTAACTATCCTAAATATAAAAGGAAAAATAAATTGCAATTGAAAAATTGACAAAAGTTTAGTCTTTTTAATGTAAATGGGAGTGGATATAGTTATTTAGGGAGTGGAAATAGCGTTGCACTTTCAGAACTATATTTAATATAATATCTATTATGGTAGGTGCAAATGTCCATGATGATACCCAAGAAAAGTGATGATATCCTTAATGACTGTAAAACTTAGTACAAGCTAGCATAAATGATGAAGATTTGGATTAGATATAAATAAGTTCAATATGATGGTGTGTTCAAAAGAATTTGGAGATTTCATGATCATTATTCAATTCTGGGTGAGTGCTTTTTTACAGCCAAGTTCTAATATCTTCAATTTTCTTGAATTTCTTTCTCATTGTGGTGATATATGAAATTTCCTGTTCTGTTCCTTATTTACATGTGTATCCATAATTGCAAATGTCTAATTTTTAGAAAGAGATTTCCCATTTTCTTAGGACTTCGCAGCCATTTTTTTTTTCAATGTATTTTTTATTGTTGCTACTATTGTTGTCATTGTTGGCCTTATTATTCTTATCTATATCTTTGGAAGATAACACCATGAAAAATCTGAAACAGATTTATCTCTGATAAATTTACCCTCCGTTAGTTTCTACTAAATTTTAATATCAAATTATTGAGTTGGATAACACAAGCAGTTAATGAGTGTACTGATTTGGGGTTTTATCTTCCGTTTTCACACGTGTAATAATTTATAATTTTTTGTGGTATTAATTCAACTTAATGAAAATGAAAATTAACAAAAGATAAATTTGTCACATGTATTAGTTTGGAGTTTTTTATAGTTAAAAAGTTAGTTTAAGATAAATTTATTAAATTTGTACCAAGTTTGAGATAAATTTGTCACATATATATTAATTTGAAAATTTTTATGATAAAAAATTAATTTTTGATTAATTTGTTATAACTAAATTACTTTTTTTTTTTCGTTACCAAAAAAAATAAAGTAATTTAGGATTATTTGTATTATTAATCCCTCAAATAATGAAAACGCACTCTTCCCAAGCACTTGATGCGACACCCATCAATCAAGCTGCTTATTGGAGAGAAAGATTTGAATGAGAGTACTTTTTCCAGAGCCCAACCCATCCGCACCCCAAAACCTGCCAAAAAAAAAGCAAAAATTGTGTCAGTTTAGTAAACAAGTTTGCCTTCTCTTGAAATTAAAAGAATAATAAGAAAAAAGAATCTTCGTCTCACTTCTTACATTTTAAAAATTCAATATAACAAATCTGTTATTTTTATAAGATTATTAATGAACTTACGTGTTAATATTATATGTTTTGGATTGTTTCAGGTGTCTCAAGCTTAAAATGTGATTTGGGCTACTAAGGTCCATAGGGTAAATTCTGATAGATGTTTTTGGGCTGTCTTTCTCCCTCCTCACCTATTAGATCTTGTATATGCTGATGCGATAGCTGCTGGTTGTTTTCATTTTACTCTTGCAATATAAGTTACGTTTTCTGACCCAAAAAAAAAAAAAAAAAGAGCTTAAAATGTGATTCTCAAACGATTCAGATAAAAGTAAAATTCACTCTGAAGACACTAGACTTTATATAAAATTCGTCTGAAACAATGTATCCCCTTTGTTCTGTTATTTTCTAAATATTCTTTCTCTTTTGACTTTTCTTCCCAAGTGATAGGAATAATGTAAAAAAGAAGGGGAACAAATCGTTGTTGAATTTATATAGTAAAGATAATTGAAGTCTCTTACTAAAGATTAAAAATTTCGAAATGTCCAGTAGTCCATGCTCGACATCATCTGGGGAGGGTAGATTGTTACTCTGAATTAGAATAAGCGAACGCACCCTCTATGTAAATGTTACTTAGTTTAAGATTTACTTCGTTCATATACTAATTATTTAGTAAAAAAATATAGAGTTTGGATGCCTGTTCATCCAACAATTCTCACGTCTCCAGCCAAGAATTTGTGAAGGGATCGGTACAGCCTAATCTGTTTACATGATTGAATCGGATTACACACCGAATAGATGGAGTGTAGCCTTGAACTGTATATGTAAAATTCAAATTAACTCACAAAAATGAACTTTTTGATTTAATGGCAATGTTTAGCTTTTGAAATTCTAATGTTAAGTGGGTGAGAATATTACTAGGATGGATGACCTTTTGCAAAAGTGTTCATCGAGCACGAGTATAAATCGAATCTCTCGCTGTTATCAAGTTTGGGTTACTGCGACGCACACGTTGCTTTAGAATTCTTCTTTGTTTGATGAGTGTAGGACAAAATTAGGGTGACGAAGCAAATGGCAGACAAGCAGAGAAAGGAAAGTTCATCTCTCTTTGGAAAGCAGTTGAACGTTTGGTTCTTGTATATTGTGTTTTTCTAGGTGTATGCAGTTTACCTCGATGTCTTTTATTTTTTTATTTTTTTATTTTTTTGGACAGGTGAGGCTATTGTGGAAATTTACTTGCTATTGCTAATAACGAGGTTAATTCATGTTTACCCAAATGACTATATTATCTTAAAACTTGTCATGGTAATTTGCGTTCTTAAGAGCATGTTAATTCCTGTAAGGTACTTGTATTTCGATGCCAATGATCTTCTTGACATTGTCATGCTCATCAATGTATTAAGAGGATGGCATGATTGAAATTGATGAACAGCAAAGAAGCATTAAGAGAGGACAATAAAGAGATTCAGACAAAGAGCATCTTTTTCCCTTTGTTGTAGATTTTACGTGATTAGTAATATTCATAAATTAAGGGTCCATTTGTTTGAAGAAAAACTATTTTAAAAAAAAATTATTTTTTAATTTTTCGGTATTTGGCTGATGGAAATCTAGCCGATTCACATAAAACATTTTCTGTAGGCTGAAAATAAGAAACTTAGAATGGGAAAACGACTTTTCTTGAATTACCAAATAAGTGAAAATTAATAATATTTTTTAAAATGGTTTTCGTGGAAATATTTCCCGCTATAAAGAAGCCTCCTGTGAGACAAATGCACCCAAATTTAAATCTCTATTGTTCTCATGACCAAAAAGAAGTCCGGTTGCTTTTTACATGAACACTATGAGGAAGACTAATTCTGGCCATTTCTCTTCATAACCCTTGGAGTTGAAGGGATTTGGACGAATGAAGATAATGTTACTTTGGTTGATTGTGTGTCGTCTTACACTTACAATCCTAAGATCTCAATCACGCTACCCCCAAGGTTGAGAGAAAATATTATATGGAGGACCACACGTGGGATTGGGATTACTTGGTTGATTTCACTAAGTACTTAAAGCTCCGTTTATTTTGTGAAAAACAAATGATTTATTAAGTATTTTTTCTGAAAATGATTAATTGTATTGCTTGAAATATTTTGTCAATGAAAAATGTTTTTAGTTTCAACAACAATTTATATTTAAATATTTTTATAAATAATGAAATTAGTTTTTAGCTTATTCATCTTTTTCAGTTTTATTTCGTAAAGGCTGAAAAAATAGGAGACGAGAGTTGAATTTATCCATAAGTACCAGCGCCGATGTGAGAGTGCTCTACCTGCAAAGAGGGCGAAGAAAGAACAGTGGCGTTCGATACTTGCAGATCGAACAAGGATCTAAATTGAGAGAGAGCTTTCGGTGGGTTGGCCTATGAATTTGGGCCGTCCATAATGGGCTTGACCCGAGTCCAACCCGTTTCTCTTTTGAATGTTCCCACGGAAGGATACAATTAATCTAAGTGGGCTTTGATTTATTAACGTAAACTGCCCCCACATTCATAATTTTCGTTCTGGTAGAATAATATATTGAGCTAATGGTTCTGAACGTTTAGCAATTTGTGATTCTTAAGACCTAAGTCTGAAGAGTGGTCAGAAATATTTGAACTTAATGATCTTGTACTCTAATACAATTTGAAATTTTTTGTGGAACTATTGCCAACTTTTAAAAAAAATTTAAGCTATTAGATGAATGCATAATTTTTAAATTTAAATATCTTTAAAGTGCAATTAAAATTCGAAACATTTGGAATCGATGTAATTAAGTTTGAAAATTAGGATATCGGTGTAATTAAGTTTAAGCATTTTGAAATTGGTGTAATTAAGTTCTTTTGGTGACCTCTTAGCCAATTTTAATTATGTCACCATTGGAAATTCCACGTGGCTTTTTTAGCACATGTGACACTAACTAAGCGCTGATGTGTTTGTCACATTAAAAAAAAAAAAAAAAAATCGACTTTTAAGGACGACTAAAAAAAAACCATAATGCCAAAAAAAAAATTTGGGAAAAAAAAAAGAGAAAAGAAAAAGAACTAAGTCCAAGTCAAAGAGAGAAAGACATCATGAGTTTGAAGTAAAGGGTGATGCTAAGCCCTCACTATTGCTAGCCAATGTAGCTGACCCTTGCCGGCCACAGGTGAGGACTTGCAGCCTTTACGCAAGGTGACTCCACCATTGGCCACTATCGCCCAAGGGTTGTGTGATTGCCTGGCCTCATGAGGCTTACTAGGGGTGAAGGCAACCTATGCTCACCCATGGACAACAACGTGGGGGTAGCGACAGCAATTCCAATTAAAAAATAGATTACCATCCTTTTTTTTTTTTTAAATTGTATTTTTAATTTTTGGCTTTATTTTTCTAAATTTTGGACTTATTTAAATTGAGTTTTCTTAATATGCAAATCTGGCTATGTGGTCTTTGAGAGGACTTGGTCATACTGGTTTAAAAGTATCTAGGACTTGATAGGATATTAATGTTTAAGGTTGTGGTGCAATTTTCGCTAGACTCTAATCTATTATACAAATGTATCTTACTTTAATTTTTTTCTCATTTCATTTTTCATCTCTTTCTTATTTCAAGAATCCATTTACACTCTTACATGTGAGGAAAATTAATATGTTATACAAATATTATTACTCCGCTTCCTAATCATTTAAATTTTTGAAAAGAAGGATTTGTCAACATCCTTATCTTTTTAACATTTACCTAGGTGCTTCTCTAGCATTCGATCATGTTTAATTAACATAGCATCTCTATTAATTTTGAATCAGAAGATGAGAATAAAATCTATTTAATCCGATACCCAAGAACTTGAAACAACAAAAATTGAGTGGGCCTCAAATAATCCACTTTATTTTGCGGCCCTAATTAAATAAATTTATAAAGTGCATAATCATGTACGTATATGCATATGCAACTCATGTATCTTTTCTTCATGATATGTGCATAAATTAGTAATGAGTTCGTAAAGATATTTGAATTATTTTATGGAACCTAACAAATTTAAATTTGCGCCCTGGGAACTAGTGGTGGAAGCCCACAAAATTTGGCCCAAAAAAGCCCACAGATCAGCTATCGAGAAGAAAAAAACATAATAATTGAAAATTAAACTCACCTACTAGTCAAAACGCATAGGTATTAATATTAGGTTAAATTTAGATCCAAAATATACGGAGACTTGTCAATTCGTATTTTTTTTTTTTTTTTTTTTTTTTGGTTGGTGACTTGTCAATTCGTGTTTAGCTATTGATTTTTTCATCTAGATCTTATGTATTGGAATTTATAATTTGATAATAGGCAATGTGAAGATGGATTTTTTTATAAATAAAATTAGAATTTTGTTAATAAAAAGAATTGATGTCTCAATTGTTTATTAAATTTGACTATCAAATCTTGCAATAAAAAATTGATTATCATTTTTTCAACATTTATCATATTGAAAGTCATTGGAGGTGGTCCTTGCTCATGTAGTCTCTTGATGTGGTTGGGCGATTTGCATAAGATTTTACTCCAATGTGTTTTGGAGCTCCCTTGATTACAATTGTAAATTCCCAAGTTGCTCCTTGGTCTTAGAAAGTTGTGGCATGCCTATGCCATAGGTTTTGTTTGTACGCCAATTGGTATTCTACTCTATACCAATTGGCCTCGAATGATGCAGTTGTAAGGAGCTCACTTAAAATAAATAGTAATTATGACTTAAATCAAATATTTCGATCATAAGTGTGCAACACTGGTAATGATGTACGATTACTCTTGCTCCATCCTAACTTATATCCGACAATGCGAAGGTAAGAAGCTCACTTAAAAAGAGCAATAGTTATGACTCAAACTAATTATTCGATCATAAGTGTGCAATATCGGTAATGATGTCTAAGGAGGTCCTTGCTAATCACCCCTTCCCATTTTTCTTTATAATAAAATCTCTTTTAATCTTGTACACAAAGCATCAATCATTTATTTAAACAAAAAGAAAAATATAATCGAATTGGTACGAAAGTTGTTATATGAGTGGAGTATATACACTAAACTAAATCTAAGTAATTAAAATTGATGCATCTCACGTAAGTCTCAAATCGGTCCCACCAAATTTAGCTATTTCGATTCAATTTTGCATAGTTGGTCCCACCAAATTTAGTTTTTTCGATTCAATTTTGCATATCTCATCAATCACTTCTTGTGTAAGCAATCGAAATGGGCAAAATGTCAAATCGTAATCTATAAAATTGCACCGATTTGTTGATAAAATTCCGTAATGCAATAGTTTGGGCGGGATCTATTTTATCCAATCTAATCACCAATAGGCTTTTGTGGGTGGGGGACGGCGCGGGGCGAAGTGTGCCCCTTCGAAAGTCAAAGAAGGAGACAAAAAAGGAGATCCATTCAAGATCTTCAAGCAGTTCATTTGCCTCTTTAGTTTAGTGTTTCGTCTTTTGCTACTTTCGACAAGGCTAGGTTCACTTTTTTGATGCTAAAGTAGAGATGGCAACGAGACAGATGGGTATTGGGTGGGAGGTGCACCTCCACAGTCCTCATGGTAATTAGTGATGTTCCATGTCTATCTAAGGCTAGATTTTATCATGGACTTGATAGTTTATAGGTCCACCTAGGCCTCGCTTTGAATCACAGTGATACGAAAGGCACCTTTAAGCGTGTTTGGAGAAGACTTCAAGTTATACAGGCTCAACCTGACCAATAATGTTAATCTTAAAAATTTGGAATTTGTTTACTAAAAATCTTAAAATTTGTCACGAAAATGCAATTAAATTCTAAAACTTGCAGTACAATCATGTTTTAAAATATATCAAATTTGTGCAATCAAATGCTAAAGTTAACATCGTTAATTTGATTAACAGAAAATGATGATGTGATGTTTTTATTAATTTTTTTATTCAAATTTTAAATTATATTTAAAAATAAAAAGAAAAGCTAAAATTTATTTTAAAAACAAAACTATAAAAAAGGGGGCAGGGTTAGTGGTGGGTGCTTTTGCCACTACCACCCATTATCGGAGGGGACAATGATGGCGCACAACCTTGGGCGAGGGCGCCCAAATATGGTCAATGACTGTCACCCACCTTGGGAGAGGCCTCGCCAGCCCCAAGCGAGAGTCGACGACCTTGCTAGGCCTAGTGAGGTCTCGTTGGCTAGCAAGGCTCGCTAGATTTGGCCGAGGCGTCGCCCCTTCGCCTAGATCTAAGTAGTCTCGCTTGACCCTAGTAGGGCCTTGCCTTGGCTGGATGAGGCCTTGCACCCTCAACTAGGGCTAACAACTATTGTCGATCCCTCTAGCAATGGGTGGTG
The DNA here is from genome assembly GCA_014182555.1 of Eucalyptus erythrocorys. Taxonomy (NCBI): domain Eukaryota; kingdom Viridiplantae; phylum Streptophyta; class Magnoliopsida; order Myrtales; family Myrtaceae; genus Eucalyptus; species Eucalyptus erythrocorys. The sequence goes on along the minus strand of CM024601.1, from coordinate 21,238,006 downwards.
GCGGCGGAAGCACCCATCAGTGAACCTGCCTTTTTTATAGTTTGTTTTTAAAATAAATTTTAGTTTTTCCTTTTTAGTTTTTAAATCTAATTTAAAATATTGAATAAAAATAATAAAAACGTCATGTGGACAATAAAAATTAAATTAAAAATACCACGTGAAAAATAAAAATTAGTTTAAAAATGCGACATTAGTATTTTTCGTTTGTCAAATTGATGGTATTAACTTTACAACTTGATCATATCAATTTGAAAATTTTTAAGGCTTTATTATAGTTTTTTAAGTCTTAGGACTCAATTGCACATTCATAATAAGTTTTAGGACTTCTAGTGAACATATCCCTAAAATTTTATGTGGATAAGATTTGGCAACACTTTAAGCTTGACTTATGAGCTCAGCCTAACTTGAACCTGCTCATTGATCACCTCTATTTGCGGCACATGAGAAGTTAATTCATACCCCATCCTTATGTGGCAGAAGAGGATCCTGACTTTTGTTGTCCCATCTTATGTTCAACTTAATCCTGATTTTCATTCAAAAAATTTGACAAATGTCAGTGTTGTGTAGGACATTTAATCCTTCGAAAGGTAATCTTATAGAAAAAGGCGATCAAAAACCATTGAATAAAACTTATCATACAAGGACGAATTTTATTATGTCAAAGATACCACCTCCCTTAATGTGTAAGTCTACATATTCAGTCCTCAATTTCTACACAAAATTCTGGTATCACCGATTTTATCCACTCCATTAGAAATAGGGCGATTCAGGTATGTATTAGAGTATGTCGAATTGTTACTCCTAACTATTTGGGACATAGTATATACTTAGTATTTTTTCCGTTTTGATTTGAGTATTATCAGGTTGGCCGAAAAGTAAATACCTTAGACAGAGTAGCCCATCATATCACCTCTCAAAGCAAGTTGAGCCATAAATCACGAGAGAATTATTGCATCGAGAAAGTCTGATTGATTGGATGATAGGCATAACATGCAATTGCTTCGTAGAGAACCTATGAATTAGGGAAAAAAATCTGGACTGTGACATAAAGGAATGTCCGAAAGTCAACCTTTTGGGACAATATGAGAGAGTTTTCCCTATCAAAGCTGGTTCATGTGAAGATATGATTCTTAGTTGACGAAAATTTATCGAGTTTGGGCAGTCTTTTAGTCCAAATTGGCGCAAAATCTCCAAGATTGACTACTCTTGTTTCTTGTGCCGGCAAACCCCAAAATGATGGAAGTCTAAAGAAGATGCCAAATCTAGGTTACTCATGAACTTGATTGAGGTTGTCAGACGCAGTTAGCTCCCATCATGCCACTTTCGGTTCAAACTTTATTTGCTAACCGTAATTTTTTTGCATGGACCTAGATCCGCTGCACCGGATTGATCTCCATTATTGGTTTTGTCAGCTCTACACGCGAAACTCACGTAATCAACGGTGAACATTAAGCTGATCCATTATGGACCCGAGTCCAGGGAAAGACGGGTTCGATGTTGACAAGGGACTTAACGATGGCAAGATTCAGACACGTATTTGAGCGGATTGGATACTGCTGCACGTATTTTCACTTTATGTATAAGTTAGAATAATAAAATGATAGATGCATTTTACCTCCAAACAGTTGCAGTGTCGCGCAATATTAAGTTGTTGCGCGATGTTTTTCTTGTCGGTCTTATTATGTGGTTCTCTCATTTCCTAATTTTGTGTAAGATGTGGTTATTTATGTATAAATCCTATGTTCTAATTGCAAAGCTCGTTTAACATGCAAAATGTGTGTTTAAAAGTATGTTTAAGATATAGCATAAGCTCATTTTTGACAACTCAGGGGACATATGGTAACATTTTTGTTCCCCCAAATAATTTCTATCTGGAAATAGTTTTTTTCTATTGCTAATCATTTGACAAGTTTTTCAGTAGAAGGATTTGTTTCATTTTGTAACTACACAAAAATTCTATTCTTATAATAGAAAAAGAATAAAAATTTGTATGGTATGACCATAATCCCTAATATTATTCATAATGTTAGTGGAGACTTAATAATTCATGTTTGAATAAAACCGGACTTTTGTAAGGATTTTACTTATCAAAATATTCTAAAATGGCATTAGAAAATCCAATATAATAGTTAGTCAAAAATGGATAATTGTAAATAATAGTAGAGAATCCCACAGTTTATAACTCACAATATGATAAGGTTGATAGTTAATCTTTGGGCATTATAGTAAAAGTGCATAGACATTTTGAGCTATTTGAGTTGCAAGATAAAGAGCAAACATTGCCTGATGGAATGAGAAGGACGAAACAACTAAGGATGGGGGCAATCCTTAAGTTAGTGTGCTTATTTGCACAAACTCACCAAACCTTTAAATAAATGATATCGGAAATTTATGGAGCACAGACTTATTTGATTACTATGAAACACAAGACAAATGGCATTACAAAAGACTTGTTCGGAGCCATATAATTTTCTGTTAAAACAAATTTGCAATTGATTTTAAAGGATGTCTCCAATATAAATTCTATTTTAATTGCAAGATAAAGAGCAAACATTGCTTGATGGAATGAGCAAGGACAAAACAACTGAGGATGGCCGCAATCCTTAAGTTACTGTGCTTATTTGCACAAACTCATCAAACCTATTGGAAATCCATGGAGCACAGACTTATTTGACTACTATGAACACAAGACAAATGGCATTGCAAAAGACTTGTTTGGAACCATATAATTCTCTATTAAAACAAAATTGCAATTGATTTTAAAGGATGTCTCCAATAGAATCTTAAGAGAAAAATATGTCTTCTCTTAGTGGAGTCAATAAGCTATTGTGACCTAGCATTGTCCCTAGAAGAAACATACATTAATAAATCCATATGATAAAACTCTGAGAGCTTATTCAATTTTGCATTCAATTTTCATCAAAATATTTTCACATTTTTTATGCTAAACTAACTCTAAACTATAATTAACACTAAAATCTAGTAAAACTACTCAAAATCTAATTTCTAAATTTTTCCTAAATTTCTGAGTTTTTTATTCCGAAAAATGGGGACTTGGATTTGGTCAGGAGACCTTGACTAGATGTAAGTCTCATTTGGACCTTGTGTCAATTGTATAAAGATGAACATTAGGTTACGTTGAGCTTGTTTTTCTTTTTTAGCACGACCCTTTTTCTTTTTTTATTCCCATGAACAAAAATATTGATTTTTTTTTTACTTTTTATTTTTGTTTCAAACCTATTATCTATCCACTTATCTGTTTTAGGGAATAGAAATATTAGCTGACATACATAAATGGATTTCTGTTCTTTTTCTACTTCAGGGAACAAAAAACAGATAAACAAAAGATAAAAATGTTACCAAACAGGTCATTAACTTCATGAGGTTAAGATGTGCCTAATAAATTTATGGCCTTGTTCCCTTTTCTTTCTTTTCTCTTTTTCCTAAAAATACCCGATTCAATTTCATTAAACCAGAATTTGGTGAATGATTTTGTCAACCTTGACTAATGAAGTCGACGAATCCGGGGACTGGAGAGGTGACGCAAACTGCTGAAAAATGGACAAGGGCAGCAGACAATTTTTTTGGGTAAAATTTGAATAATTTTCAATGATTAAAATCGGAATTTATGATCATTTTACATATTTGTTTTCTTTTACTAAGTAGCATGATCATTTTTTTTTTGTGTCAGAAATACTTTCTAATTATTAAGTATACCACATCGCTAAAATGTGTGGCATAATGTGCCTTAAGAGATATAGTCTGCCTTCACTTAATAATTTAAAATCTTGGGAAAATTTTTAAGGTACTCAGTTCCAGTCCTAAATTTTCAAGTTGGACTTCAATATGGTATCAGAGAATGGATCAATAATTCAAATCCCAGCACTCTCCTCTCGAGCTCGTTATCTAGTTGTGGGTTCACACTAGTAGACTCATGCAAAACACGAGTTGTGCCCATTACACAATAACTGAGCTGAGGTGTGCACATGCAAGGGATTTGCTTACATGCGAGGAGTGTTAAGCAATCACACATCGGTTAGATACGTAATTATAATATATCTTATATACATATAATTTTCTCCACCTTAGAATTTTCGAGTAGTGAATTCTTACACCAATCTTTTATCCCTTTTAAAATTGTAGAGCTTTCTCAACAACGGTTCCTCCTCTCGTTTAGGGAGGGAGGGAGGGAGGGAGGGAGGGGATATAGGTTCGTCCAGCCAAAATGCTTGAATTGGAGAGTTCAGATACGATTGGTTAGAATAATTTTGGAGCTAATTTCAAAATTAGGTATCCGACCTCTTCATCACAACTGTTTTCATTTTTTTTTTTTTCCCTTTTCATCATGCACACTGAAATGGGAAGACCCTTGTTTATGGACAAAAATTTGGTGCAGATCATGCATCACGTATGGTTTTGATGCCATGCCAAGCATATCATATCACAGGTCTTTTATGATATGGTGAAAATTAAATGGAAGAGTATAACAGGACTGCATTTGTGGCAAATTTTTATAAAACCATCATCATGCGATTTGTGCGTGCATTTGATAATGCATGATCTAAAACCGCAATGCCTTAGAGAAATACAGCGAGAGCTTCAGAACTTGAAGGTCTTATTAAATACCACCCTTCGCCTCATTGCCATCTCCACGCTTCCTTCTATAACTTAATGCTCAAGCTCACTCATTAACTTGACAAGCTAGCCCATGAAATTGCCCATTTTTCAGAGGACACAATTTTAGGAGAAATATTACTAAGAATGGAGCTCAGGTTGGGTTGAGTATGGGTCCCTGCAAGTTAAATGGGTAAATTTTGGTCATACCATTTTCAACCCGATTCATCATCATTTTATGTATTGCTTATATATATATATATATATATATATATATATATATATATATTAAAAAAAAAACTATAGTAGGAATACATTTAACTTTTATGAACTAGATATTTCATGGATATGGGAATATAATTACGCTATATTAATCTAACGGATTTTCAATATCTTTTCTCTTTATTACAAAAATGTTTTGTCTGCGATCTTGATGAATTTTAATCCTAAACAAATAGTATGTGAGGGATGATCATACTACTGGAGAAACATCCCAATGAACTTTGATGATTTCAAAAAGACAGTGCTATGTCCACCCCCTATATAATTAAATCCACTTAGTTTTCACCAAAAAGACAAAATTACCCTCTATCATTCAATTGCAATTTTGATTGTGGTCCAAAATTTATTTACTTTCCTTTTTTAGTATTTCTATATCATTGTATGATTTTCTTACCATGATTAATAATTTCATGTATTTGGTTTTTGTTTATCGTAGATTTTCCATGTATATTAAAGGTACTATGTTTTTTTTTTCTTGTTTGATATTACTTCCTTAAGAATTGTCTTGTCAAAAAGAGAAATTTCCAACAAATCAAGTTCTTTTCTGCTTTATCGATCAAATTTATAGATAAATTGTTAAGTAGATGAAATTTAATTAAATCAAAAGATTGTATAAAGTAATTTCTTTATATTTTAAGTGAAATATCATTATTTTGGATTGAAAAAATTACCGTTGTCTATGAGTTATTTACACAAAAATATAAAGATATGTCATTGCGCATAATGTTTTTAGTGTACTCTTAAATATTTCTCTAACATCTTACATGTATGAAAGTATCTCGTTAATATAATAAGGAAGAAAGATAAATTCTTTCATATAGTAAATAAAGAGACTTAATATATATTTTTGACTAATGAATTAATAAGAGGTTCACCAAGAAAGTGAGCTATTGAGATAAGAGGAACAAAAAAATAGATAAATTGCTATAAAATCAATGATAAAGAAGAGACTTTCAGTTTTATACTCTCTCTCTCTCTCTCTCTCTCTCTCTCTCTCTCTCTCTATATATATATATATATATATATATAATCCCTCATTAAAGACGGAGCATAGAAAACGTTGTAGGAATATCTGAGATTGCACTTTTCTTTGATATGCTAAAAAAAATGAGATACAAGGTAACTATCCTAAATATAAAAGGAAAAATAAATTGCAATTGAAAAATTGACAAATGTTTTGTCTTTTTAATGTAAATGGGAGTGGATATAGTTATTTAGGGAGTGGAAATAGCGTTGCACTTTCAAAACTATATTTAATATAATATCTATTATGGTAGGTGCAAATGTCCATGATGATACCCAAGAAAAAGTGATGATATCCTTAATGACTGTAAAACTTAGTACAAGCTAGCATAAATGATGAAGATCTGGATTAGATATAAATAAGTTCAATATGATGGTGTGTTCAAAAGAATTTGGAGATTTCATGATCATTATTCAATTCCTGGGTGAGTGCTTTTTTTACAGCCAAGTTCTAATATCTTCAATTTTCTTGAATTTCTTTCTCATTGTGGTGATATATGAAATTTCCTGTTCTGTTCCTTATTTACACGTGTATCCATAATTGCAAATGTCTAATTTTCAGAAAGAGATTTCCCATTTTCTTAGGACTTCGCTGCCATTTTTTTTTTTCCAATATAGTTGTCATTGTTGCTACTATTGTTGTCATTGTTGGCCTTATTATTCTTATCTATATCTTTGGAAGATAACACCATGAAAAATCTGAAACAGATACATCTCTGATAAATTTACCCTCCGTTAGTTTCTATTAAATTTTAATATCAAATTATTGAGTTGGATAACACAAGCAGTTAATGAGTGTACTCATTTGGGGTTTTATCTTCTATTTTCACACGTGTAATAATTTATAATTTTTTGTGGTATTAATTCAACTTAATGAAAATTAACAAAAGATAAATTTGTCACATGTATTAGTTTGGAGTTTTTTATAGTAAAAAAGTTAGTTTAAGATAAATTTATTAAATTTGTACCAAGTTTGAGATAAATTTATCACATGTATATTAATTTGAAATTTTTTTATGATAAAAAATTAATTTTTGATTAATTTGTTACGGATAAAGTAATTTAGGATTATTTGTATTATTAATCCCTCGAATAATGAAAAATGCACCCTTCCCAAGCACTTGATGCGACACCCATCAATCAAGCTCCTTATTGGAGAGAGATTTGAACAAGAGTACTTTTTCCAAAGCCCAGCTCAACTGTACCCCAAAACTTGCCGAAAAAATAAAAAACAAAAATTGTGTCAGTTTAGTAAACAAGTTTGTCTACTCTTGAAATTAAAAGAATAATAAGAAAAAAGAACCTTCGTCCCACTTCTTACTTACATTTTTAAAATTCAAAATAGCAAATCTCTTATTTTTATAAGATTATTAATGAACTTACGTGTTAATATTATATGTTTTGGATTGTTTCAAGTGTCTCAAGCTTAAAATGTGATTTGGGCTGCCAAGGCCCATAGGGTAAACTCTGATAGACGTTCTTGGGCTGTCTTTCTCCCTCCTCACCTGTTAGATCTTGTATACGCTGATGCGATAGCTGCTGGTTGTTTTCATTTTACTCCCGCAATATAAGTTACGTTTTTTTACCAAAAAAAAAATCTTAAAATGTGATTCTCAAAAGATTCAGAAAAAAGTAAAATTCACTCTAAAGACACTAGACTTTATATAAAATTCGACTGAAATAATGTATCCTCTTTATTCTATTACTTTCTAAATATTCTTTCTCTTTTGACTTTTCTTCCCAAGTGATAGGAATAATGTAAGAAAGAAGGGGAACAAATCGTCATTGAATTTATATAGTAAAGATAATTGAAGTCTCTTACTAAAGATTAAAAATTTCGAAATGTCCGGTAGTCCATGCTCGACATCATCTGGGAAGGGTAGATTGTTACTCTGAATTAGAATAAACGAACTCACCCTCTATGTAAATGTTACTTAGTTTAAGATTTACTTCATTCATATATTAATTATTTAGTAAAAAATATAGAGTTTGGATGCCTGTTCATCCAACAATTCTCACGTCTCCAGCCAAGAATTTGTGAAGGGATCGGTACGGCCTAATCTGTTTACATGATTGAATCGGATTGCCCACCAAATAAATGGACTGTGGCCTTGAATTGTATATGTAAAATTCAAATTAACTCACAAGAATCAAGTTTTTGACTAATTGGCAATGTTTAGCTTTTGAAACTCCAATGTTAAGCGGGTGAGAGTATCATTAGGATGGATGAGCTTTTGCAAAAGTGTCCATCTACACTCTTGAAAATGTGTCATCGAGCACAATTATAAATCGAATCTCTTGCTGTTTATGTAACAAACTCAAGGAAAAGTGTAGGAATTGTGTTTTCTATATATTGAATTGTATATCGTTACAGAGATGTATAATATACAAGAAGATTCAATAAAAAAGTAAAGAAAATATTCCTATCCACAGAATATTTCTAGTCCTAAAATAATCACAATCCTAATCAATTACAATCTTCAATCTAATTTCATATCTTCAAAACATATCTTCTTTCAACACTCCCCCTCAAGCTAGTAGTTTGTATATGTCCAAAACGCCAAGCTTGTCTAGAAGATATGTATGTTGTCTTTGGCAAAGAGGTTTGGTAAATATATCCGCAGGTTGTTCCATGGTTCTAATCCCTCTTGTTTCAATGATACCTTCTTTGATCTTCTCACGTGTAAAATGGCAATCAACTTCTATATGCTTCGTCCTCTCATGTAATATGGGATTTGCTGCAAGTTTGATTGTTGAATCATTATCACAAAAGAGCAGTGTTGGTCCTCTAACTTGTATCCCAAGGTCCTGAAGTAGCTCTCGTAACCATACCACCTCACAGACAGTCTTCGCCATAGATCGATATTCAGCTTCTACTGATGATAATGATACAGTGGACTGCTTCTTTGTCTTCCATGAAAGCAGTGACTCCCCAAACTTAATACAGAAACCAGTGATAGATCTCCTGCTCATGGGACGTGTAGCATAATCCGAATCACAATAGGCTGTCATCTCCATATCACATTTTCGAGAAAGGAGTATTCCTAGCCCTAGACATCTCTTCCGATATTCTACCACCTTCAAGGCTGCATTCATGTGAGATTGCTTTGGACTGTGCATGAACTGGCTAAGAGTCTGTACAGTATAGCAGATGTCTGGTCTAGTCATGGTGAGATAGATAAGTTTTCCAACAAGTCTTTGATAACCTGTCGGATCCTTAAGTAATGGATCGTCAGAAAAAGACATCCCAGCATCATAATCAACACTGGTTAACTTGGCATTTTGTTCAATGGGAATGGCTGCCGGCCTGCACCCTGATAATCCCGCTTCTGATATAATCTCCATTACAAACTTTCTTTGGCTAAGAGAAATCCCCTAATCTGAACGAGCTATCTCTATTCCAAGAAAGTATTTAGGTGGCCCTAAATCTTTGATATGAAAAGAGGAATGTAGAAACTCCTTAAGCTTTCTCACAGCGGAATCATAATTTCACATAATAAGTATGTCGTCAACATAAATCATCAAGTAGATAGACGACATACCTTTTGTCCAAGTGAAGAGAGCATAATCATGCTTGGATTGCTTGAATCCAGCACTCGTGAGTGCGTTAGTAAACTTGGCATACCATTGCCTAGAGGCCTGTTTTAAACCATAAAGAGACTTGCGAAGACGACATACCTTAGACTCCCCCTGTCTCCGTAATCCGTGTGGAAGATCCATATAAATCTCCTCGGCCAGATCACCATGAAGGAAGGTATTGTGGACGTCCATTTGATGCAACGACTAGTTGTGAAAAGCAGCAACTAACAAGAAAGAGCGAACGGTGACATCTTTCGCTACTGGAGAAAAGGTCTCATGGTAGTCAAATCCTTCTCGCTGTGTGAACCCTTTAGCTACCAACCGGGCCTTGTATCTTTCCACGGAACCATTTGTTTTATATTTAATTTTATATACCCATTTACAGCCAATGGGCTTATGATGAGCAGGTATGGATACAATATCCCAAGTGTGATTGTCAACCAGGGCTTTAAGTTCTGCTTCCATGGCCCTTTGTTAGCAGGGATCACGTACAGCCTCATAATAACTAGACGGTTCTTGTTCCTTAGAGATGCGACTAATGCAACATAAATGATCTGATGACAACTGATCAAAACACACATAGGATGATATAGGATAACGAGTACCTGATGACTTTGATGAAGAACAGACATAATCTTTTGTCCAAGTTGGTGGACGAGTAACTCGACCAGACCGTCGAGGTGGCTCATGTGACACCTCTAATGATGGTTCTTCAATATTTGCTGGCTTAATGGAGTTGATCACTTGAGGCTCTTCTTCCATGAAGTCATGTTCAATTGAGTCTCCTGTAGAGTTCTCATCAGGTGGTGGAAGTGGTGCTGCATCCACTATTTGCTGTCCTGGAGGGGAAGTAACAACATATGGTCCTCCAGAAGACAAACCTTCTTCTGACAAAAATCTACTATTAATGGCTACATCGTTTCCAGATGTGGAAGTAGAATCCCGGAAAGGGAAAGTATCTTCATGAAAAACCACATCTCTGCTGATAATAAAATCCCCAGTAGACCATTCATAAACTCAATAACCCTTTTTTAGATTGGCATACCCCATGAATATGCACTGCCGAGCACGAGGGGCCATTTTGTCCCGAGGCCCTATTGTAGTCACATAACAGAGACAATCAAACACCCGAAGATGACTCAAATCTGGTTTCTTTCCATATAATAGTTCAAATGGAGTTTTTCCCTTCAAAATCCTAGATGGCATACGATTTATCAGATACGATGTAGTAACCACACAATCTCCCCAGAAATTCTCTAGTATAGATGTCTGAAATTTAAGGGCCCGTGCCACTTCCAAAAGATGATGGTGTTTTCTCTCAACAACTCCATTCTGTTGTGGTGTGTAGGTGCAAGTACTTTCATGCAAAATCCCATTTGAAGAAAAAAAAAAAAAAAGCACATTCACCATTGAAGAATTCCTTTCCATTATCAGTACGGATGCGGCGAATTGACTTTCCAAACTGAGTTTTGGATAAAGAGATAAAAATTCTCAAGTGAGATAGAACTTGATTTTTGGATTGTATGAGAAAGACCCAGGTGGCACGTGAGTAATCATCAACGATTGTGAGAAAGAACCGTGAACCGTCATAATTCAGGGTGTGATATGGTCCCTAGACATTAGCATGAATTAAGGAAAAAATGCTGTCAACACGAGTATTACTAGTTGGAAAAGGGGAACGAGTTTGTTTCGCCAAAGGACAAACAGGGCACTCAGGGCAAGGGAAAGAAGCAGTGTGACCCAATCTTTGATGATGAAGGAAATTTTTATTGCTAGCAACATTACACATTGATTTATTGAAAGCAATGGAAGGGAATTTAAAATTGCTCGGAAGATCGATCTAGAAATACAATCCTTGATAGATTCTACCCAAGCCCATCAGATTGCCAGTTGAACGGGCCTGAAAAAGACATTTATCAGAGTCAAACAGGACATGACAGGAATTTTCTTCACAAGCTCGATATACTGATATGAGGTTAAATTGGAAACTAGGGATATAAAGGACATTTTTAAGACTGATGAGTGGGCTAAGATTCACAGTTCCAGTCATATCAACATGTGTGGTGTTTCCATTTGGGAGTTGTACTGATATAGGAAAGGATAATTTCTTAATATTGGAAAACAATTTTTGATTGCAGGCAATGTGATCACTAGCTCCAGTATCAATAATCCATTCATCCTTTGCAATTGAGTTCATCATACAATGAGAAATACTTGTGAAGCTCCCTATCTTGTCAGAAGCATCCAACTTCTTTAAGGTTTCCATTAGCTCCTGATATTCCCCATGAGAAATTGATTTGTCTGCTGATTTACCCAATATCTGTAAAACAGTTGAAAATTTTCCTTTCTCCTTTTCGCCAGGTTTACCATGGAGTTTCTAGCAATTTTCAACTGTGTGATGTGGGCGTTTACAATAATCACAGTACAACTTACCCCTTCCCTTTTGATTATTTTTTGTAAATGAACTGGGCCTGTTCACGGCATGGGCCATTGTGGACCCATACGGCCCATTAGGAATTGCAAGCAGATTACTTCGCGGCCCATCATGCACTGAATAACGCCCGCGTAGGCCATCTGGCCCATATGTACTTGCGCCGCGTGGGCCGTTGGATTCTGTCCGCCCCTTGCCTCCAAAGCCGTCAAATCCAGCCTCTCCCAAGAATGAATGTGAGCCGCCCGATTGATCGAACACATCGTGGCCGCTCGTTGCTGAACGAAATCCTCTTGGGTTTTCTTCTTGAAACCCTAGATCGAAATCGAGTGCCTCTCTTCCTCCCGTGGCCCTCTGTAGCAGGTGAGGAAATCTCTTCGCCGCCAGAGCCACACTCTCGGTATTCTTCCCGTAATCGGCTACTTTCTGTTGGCTCTCTTCTTGAACAGCAAGCTGATAGATGCGGCCAAGGGTTGGCATCGGCTCCATCGTCAGGATTTGTGACCTAAACGAGAGGTAGGCTTCGTTTAATATGAGGAGAAAACGTATTGCTTTCTCTCTGTCTCGCATTCTCTTGTATTGTTGCAAGATGGGTTCTGGCCATTCGAACTTCTCCTTGGCTGCCTCTAATTCGTTCCACAGACCTGAAATTTTGTTAAAAATCGCAGCAACAGTCATATTCCCTTGCTTTAAATCAGAGATTTGTTGCATCAAGGAGAAAATTTTCACTTGATCTAATTTTCCAAATATTTCTTTGATATTTTCCCACATCTGTTTCGAGTCCTCCATCGGGGGAAGAGCAACTGTGACTTCGGAAGTAATGCAATTTCCAATCCACATTCGGACCAATTGATTGCATTTCCTCCACAACCGTGCCATTCGCTCGTCGGAGGGAACTGGAACGGTTTCGTCAATAAACCCTTCTTTATCTTTCGTTACCAGTGCGCGTCGGAGCTCGCGCGACCAATTTGTGTAATTTTCGGATCCGGTTAGCTGTTGAGCGATGAGCTTGATTTCTGGTCCGTCGGCATTGGTTGTGAAAAGAGGGTCGCCGGGCTCCGGCCAACTGCTGGCAGTGAAGATTTGGTATGGAGGAAACCCTGGCGGCGGATTCGGGTAGGGATTTCCCCCAAAACCCGATCCGCCAGATCCGGTTGCAAAATCCGCATTGAAGAAAAACGGACCTGGGTAGGGATTTGTTCCCATACCCGGTTCGGTCGACCCACCTATCTGTTGTGGATTGGTGGTTGCGCCTGCCCCGTTGTTGGTTGGTAGGCCCCCACTAGTTTGCGCGCCATCTCGATAACCCGGCAATGATGTATTTAGACTTGGTCCAAAGTACCAAGGATACGGTACCCATTGGTAAGGCGGCCTTGAATAGGGTGCCTCATATTAAACTGAGCCAGAGCAGTTCCCCATTGCGCATGCTGAGGATGGTTCTGTGGCTGAATTTGTTCCTGAGGTGGTATGATCATTGCCGAGGATTCGTGGACCTGAGGAGGTGTTGGCGTTGTTTCTCCTGTGGACTGATCATCCAATCCTGAGGTAAGTGCTTGTGGATTTGCCATGATGACAATTTTCTAAGAGTTTTGCAACAATTCTGTATGGCAGATTTTTGAACAAGAATTTAAGGCTGAATTCCTGCTGGGCACTGCTCTGTTATGCGAGAATTGCAGCAACAAGAAGCAGAGGAGGCTGGTCTGTTCTGCGAAGGGTTGCAGCAACAAACTCAAGGTGCGGAAGCTATGTCGAGATCAAGACAAAACTCTGATACCATGTAACAAACTCAAGGAAAAGTGTAGGAATTGTGTTTTTTGTATATTGAATTGTATATCGTTACAGAGATGTATAATATACAAGAAGATTCAATAAAAAAGTAAAGAAAATATTCCTATCCACAGAAATTTCTAGTCCTAAAATAATCACAATCTTAATCAATTACAATCTTCAATCTAATTTCATATCTTCAAAACATATCTTCTTTCAACAGTTTATTATGATTCATAGAATTGCCTTCTTAAGTTTGGGTAATTGTGACGCACACGTTGCTTTAGGACAAAATTAGGGTGACGAAGCACAATGGCAGACAAGTAGAGAGAGGAAAGTTCATCTCTCTTTGGACAGCAGTTGAACGTTTGGTTCTTGTATGTTGTGTTTTTCTAGGTGTATGCAGTTTACCTCGATGTTTATTTTTATTTTATATTTTTTTGGACAGGTGAGGCTATAGTGGACATTTTCTTCTTATTGCTAATAATGAGGTTAATTCATGTTTACCCAAATGACTATATTATCTTAATACTTGCCATGGTAATTTGCGTTCTTAAGAGCATGTTAATTCCTGTAAGCAACTTGCATTTCGATGCCAATGATCTTCTTTACATTGTCATGCTCATCTCTGTATTAAGAGGATGGCATGATTGAAATTGATGAGCTCCAAAGAAGCATCAAGAGAGGACAACAAAGAGATTTGGACAAAAAGCATCTTTTTCCCTTCGTTGTAGATTTTATTATTCGTAAATTAAGGGTACATTTGTTTGAAGAGAAATTATTTTTGAAAAATTATTTTTTTAATTTTTCGGTATTTGGATGATGGAAAACTAGCCGATTCACATAAAACATTTTCTGTAAACTAAAAATAAGAAACTTAGATTGGGAAAACAACTTTTCTTGAATTACCAAATAAGTGAAAAATAATCATTTTTTAAAATTGATTTTCATGGAAACATTTCCCCGTATAAAGAAGTTTTCAATGAGACAAATGCACCCAAATTTAAATCTCTATTGTTCTCATGACCAAAAGAAGTCTGGTTGCGTTTTACATGAACATTATGAGGAAGACTAATTCTCGCCATTTCTCTTTGTAACCCTTGGAGTTGACGGGATTTGGATGAATGAAGATCATGTTACTTTGGTTGATTGTGTGTTGTCTTACACTTACAATCCAAAGATCTCAATCACGCTACCCCCAAGGTCAAGAGAAAATGAGAGATGAAGGACCACATGTGGGATTACTTGGTTGATTTCACCAAGTACTTAAAGCTCCATTTATTTTGCAGAAAATAAATGATTTATTAAATAGTTTTCTTGAAAAAGAATAATTGTATTGTTTGAGACATTTTGTCAATGAAAAATGATTTTAGTTTCAACAACAATTTTTATTTAAATATTTTTATAAATAATGAGATTAGTTTTTAGCTTATTCATCTTTTTCAGTTTTTTTTTTTTTTTTTTTTTTCGTAAAGGCTGAAAAAGAGGAGACGAGAGTTAAATTTATCCGTAAGTACCAGCGCCTATGTGAGAGTGCTCTACCTGCAAAGAGGGCGAAGAAAGAACAAGAATCCAAATTGAGAGAGCTTTCGGCGGGTTGGCCTTTAAATTTGGGCCGTCAGCAATGGGCTTGACCCGAGCCCAACCCTTTTCTCTTTTGAATATTCCCACGGAAGGATAGAATTAATCTAAGTGGGCTTTGCTTTTTTAACGTAAACTGCCCCCACATTCATTATTTTCGTTCAGGTAGAATAATATATTGAACTAATGGTTCAGAACGTTTAGCAATCTGTGATACTTAAGACCTAAGTCTAAAGAGCGGTCAGAAATATTTGAACTTAATGATCTTATACTCTAATACAATTTGAAATTTTTTGTGGGACTATCACCAACTTTTAAAAAAAAAATTAAGCTATCAGATGAATGCGTAGTTTTTATATTTAAATGTCTTAATAGTGCAATTACAAATTTATAATGGGCTTGACCCGAGCCTGACCCGTTTCTCTTTTGAATGTTCCCACGGAAGGATAGAATTAATCTGTGGGCTTTGATTTTTTAACGTAAACTGCCCCCACATTCATTATTTTCGTTCTGGTGGAATAATATATTGAACTAATGGTTCTCAACGTTTAGCAACTTGTGATTCTTAAGACCTAAGTCTAAAGAGTGGTCAGAAATATTTGAACTTAATGATCTTGTACTCTAATATAGTTAGAAATTTTTTGTAGAATTATTGCCAACTTTTTTTAAAAATTTAAGCTATTAGATGAATGCATAGTTTTTATATCTTAACAGTGCAATTAAAAATTCGAAACATTTGGAATCGATGTAATTAAGTTTGAAAATTAGGAAATCAGTGTAATTAAGTTTGAAGCATTTTGAAATTGGTGTAATTAAGTTCTTTGGGTGACCTCTTAGCCAATTTTGATTATGTCACCATTAAGAATTCCATGTGGCATTTTCAGCACATGTGACATTAACTAAGCGCTGATGTGTTTGTCACATTAAAAAAAAAAAAAAAAAAAATTCGTCTTTTAAGGACAACTAAAAAAAAAAACCATAATGCCCAAAAAAATTTAAATTTTGGGGAAAAAAACAGAGAGAAAAGAAAAAGAACAAGGTGAAAGTCAAAGAGAGAAAGACAGCATGAGTTTGAATATAAGGGGCGACGCTAACCCCTTAATATCGCTAGCCAATGTAGGTGACCCTTGCCGGCCATAGGTGAGGACTTGCAGCCTTTACGCGGGGTGACTCCACCATTGGCCACCCTCGCCCAAGGGTTGCCTGGCCTCATGAGGCCTACTAGGGGTGAAGGCAACCTGTGCTCACCCATGGACAACAACGTCGGGGTAGAGACAGCAATTCCAATAAAAAAAATAGATCACCGTCCTTTTTCTTTTCTTAAATTGTATTTTTAATTTTTGGCTTTATTTTTCTAAATTTTGGATTTATTTAAATTGAGTTTTCCTAATATACAAATCTAGCTAAGAGGTCTTCGAGAGGACTTGGTTATGCTGATTTAAAAGTATCTAGGACTTGATAGGATATTAATGTTTAGGATCATGATGCAATTTTCACTAGACTCTAATCTATTATACAAATGTATCTTACTTTAATTTTTTTTTTCATTTCATTTTTCATCTCTTTCTTATTTTAAGAATCCATTTACGCTCTTACATGTGAGGAAAATTAATATGTTATACAAATATTATTACTCCGCTTCCTAATCGTTTAAATTTTTTAAAAGAAGGATTTGTCAACATCCTTATCTTTTTAACATTTACCTAGGTGCTTCTCTAGCATTCGATCATTTTTAATTAATATTGCATCTCTATTAATTTTGAATCAGAAGATGAGAACAAAATCTATTTAATCTGATATCCAAGAACTTTTTTTTTTTTTTTTTGGACATAGATATCCAAGAACTTGAAACAACAAAAATTGAGTGGACCTCAAATAATCCACTTTATTTTGCGGTCCTAATTAAATGAATTTATAAAGTGCACAATCATGTACGTATATGCATATGCAGCTCATGTATCTTTTCTTCATGATATATGCACAAATTAGTAATGAGCTCGTAAAGATATTTGAATTATTTTATGGAACCTAACAAATTTAAATTTGCGCCCTCGGAACTAGTGGTGGAAGCCCACAAAATTTGGCCCAAAAAAGCCCACAGATCAGCTATCGAGAAGAAAAAAACGTAATAATTGAAAACTAAACTCACCTACTAGTCAGTAGTCAAAACGCATAGGTATTAATATTAGGTTAAATTTAGATCCAAAATTTACGGAGACTTGTCAATTCTTGTTGAGCGTTTTCATCTAGATCTTATGTATTGGAATTTATAATTTGATATTAGGCAATGTGAAGATGGATTTAAAAAAAAAAAAATTGGAAATTTGTTAATAAAAAGAATTGATGTCTCAATTGTTTATTAAATTTGACTATCAAATCTCGCAATAAAGAATTGATTATCATTTTTTCAACATTTATCATATTGAAAGTCATTGGAGGTGGTCCTTGCTCCCCTAGTCGCTTGATGTGGTTGGGCGATTTGCATAAGATTTTACTCCAACGCGTTTTGGAGATCCCTTGATTACAATTGTAAATTCCCTAGTCGCTCCTTGGTCTTAGAAAGTTGTGGCGTGCCTATGCCATAGGTTCTGTTTGTACGCCAATTGTACGAGTACTTCTGCTCTGTCCCAACTGGCCTTCAATGATGCAGTTGTAAGGAGCTCAGTTAAAATAAATAGTAATTATGACTCAAATAAAATATTTTGATCATAAGTGTGCAACACTGGTAATAACATATGATTACTCTTGCTCCATCCTAACTTATATCCGATGATGCGAAGGTAAGAAGCTCACTTAAAAAGAGCAATAGTTATGACTCAAACTAAATATTTGATCATAAGTGTGCAATATCAATAATGATGTCTAAGGAGGTCCCGACTAATCACCCCTTCCCATTTTTCTTTATAATAAAATCTCTTTTAATCTTGTGCACAAAGCATCAATATTTTTTTAAAGAAAAAGAAAAATAGAATCGAATTGGTACGAAAGTTGTTATAAGAGTAGAGTATATACACTAAATTAAATCTAAGTTATTAAAATTGATGCATCTCACGTAAATCTCAAGCTGATTCCACCAAATTTAGCTATTTTGATTCAATTTTGCATAATTCATCAATCGCTTCTTGTGTAAGCAATCAAAATGGGTAAAATGTCAAATCGTAATCTATAAAATTGCACCGACTTGTTGATAAAATTCCATAATGCAATAGTTTGGGCGGGATCTATTTTATCCAATCTAATCACCAATAGGCTTTTGTGGGTGGGGAGGGGGGCGGGGCGAAGCGTGCCCCTTCGAAAGTCAAAGAAGGAGACAAAAAAGGAGATCCATTCAAGATCTTCAAGCAATTCATTTGCCTCTTTAGTTTAGTGTTTCGTCTTTTGCTACTTTCGACAAGGCTAGGTTCACTTTTTTGATACTAAAGTACAGATGGCAACGAGACAGATGGGTATTGGGTGGGAGGTGCACCTCCACAGCCCTCATGGTAATTAGTGATGTTCCATGTCTATCTAAGGCTAGATTTTATCATGGACTTGATAGTTTATAGGTCCACCTAGGCCCCGCTCAATCCACAGTGATATGAAAAGGCACCTTTAAGCATGTTTGGACGAGACTTCTAGTTATACAGGACCAGCCTAGCCAATAATGTTAATCTTAAAAATTTGGAATATATTTACTAAAAATCTTAAAACTTGTTATGAAAATACAATTAAATTCTAAAACTTGCAAAAAGTGCAATTAGATCTTAAAACATATCAAATTGGTGCAATCAAATGCTAAAGTTAACACCATTAATTTGACTAACGGAAAATGATGATGTGATATTTTTATTAATTTTTTATTCAAAATTTAAATTATATTTAAAAATAAAAAGGAAAAGCTAAAATTTATTTTAAAAAAAAACTATATTAAAAAAAAAAAAAAAAGGGCAAGGTCATTGGTGGGCACTTTTGCCACTACCACCCATTGTCGAAGGGGACAATGACGGCGCACAACCTTGGGTGAGGGCACCCAAATTTCGTTGTTGACCATCACCCACCTTGGGAGAGGCCTCACAGGCCCCAAGCGAGGGTCGATGACCTTGCTAGGCTTAGTGAGGTCTCGTTGGCCCTTGCTTGGGACTAGCAAGGCTCACTAGGACGAATTTTATTGTGTCAAAGATACCACCTCCCTTGATGTGTAAGCAGACACATTCAGTCCTCAATTTCTACACAAAATTCCAGTATCACCGATTTTATCTGCTCCATTAGATAGGGCAATTCAGGTACGTATTAAAGTATGTCGAATTGTTACTCCTAACTATTTGGGACATAGTATATACTATTTTTTCCGTTTTGATTTGAGTATCACCCGGTTGGCCAAAAAGCAAATACCTTAGACAGAGTAGCCCATCACATCATCTCTCAAAGCAAGTTGAGCCATAAATCACGAGAGAATGATCACGAACAAATGATGCCGAGTGTCGTATCCCATTATGCTTAATCACAAGAGAATTATTGCATCGAGAAAATCTGATTGATTGGATGATAGGCATAACATGCGATTGCTTCGTAGAGAACCTATGAATTAGGGAAAAAAATCTGGACTGTGACATAAAGCAATGTCCGAAAGTCAACCTTTTGGGACAATATGAGAGAATTTTCCCTATCAAAGCTGGTTCATGTGAAGATATGATTCTTAGTTGACGAAAATTGTCGAGTTTGGGCAGTCTTTTAGTCCAAATTGGCGCAAAAACTCCAAGATTGACTATTCTTTTTTCTTGTGCCGGCAAACCCCAAAATGATGGACGTCTAAAAAAGATGCCAAATCTAGGTTACTGATGAAGTTGATTGAGGTTGTTAGATAAAGTAAGCTCCCATCATGCCACTTTCGGTTCAAACTTAATTTGCTAACTGTAATTTTTTGCATGAACCTAGATCCGCTACACCGGATTGATCTCCATTATTGGTTTTGTCAGCTCTACGCGCGAAACTCACGTAATCAACGGTGAACATTAACCTGATCCATTATGGACCCAAGTCCAGGGAAAGACGGATCCGATGTTGACAAGGGACTTAACGATGGCAAGATTCAGACACGTATCTGAGCGGATTGGATACTGCTGCACGTATTTTCACTTTATGTATAAGTTAGAATAATAAAAGGATAGATTCATTTTACCTCCAAACAGTTGCAGGGTCTCTCGATATTAAGTTGTTGCACGATGTTTTTCTTGTCAGTCTCATTATGTGGTTCTCTCATTTCCTAATTTTGTGTAAGATGTGGTTATTTGTGTGTAAATCCTACTTTCTAATTGAAAAGCTTGTTTAACATGCAAAATGTGTGTTAAAAAGTATGTTTAAGATACAGCATAAGCTCAATTTTGACAACTCAGTGTACATATGGTAACATTTTTATTCCCCAAATAATTTCTATTTGGAAATAGTTCTTTTTTCTTTCCTATTGCCATTCCCTGGACAAGTTTTTCAGCAGAAGGATGTGTTTTGTAACTGCACAAACATTTTATTCCAAGAATAGAAAAAGAATAAAAATTTGTATGGTATGACCATAATTCCCAATATTTTCATAATGTTAGTGGAGACTTAATAATTCATGTTTGAATAAAACCGGACTTTGGTTAGGATTTAACCGATCAAAATATCCTAAAATGGCATCATAGAATTTAATATAATAGTTTGTCAAAGATGGATGACTGTAAATAAGAGTAGAGAATCCCACAGTTTATAACTCACGATATGAGGAGGTTGATAGTAAATCTTTGGGCATTATAGTAAAAAAGTGCATAGACATTTTGATAGGGGTGTGCAAAATAGCCGAGAACCGCCCGTAACTGGACCGGAACCGCCCGGAAATGGCGATTCTTGAGGGAACCGGTCCGGTTCCCGATTCCGTGGGCGGATCCGCTTGCCCGCCCACCCGGACCGGATTGGAACCTTTTTAATATTAAAAAAAAATTACTAAAAGAAACCCTACGTCTCGCGTTTCATCTCTTCGTCATTGGTCTCTTCCTCTTCGGTTCTCTCTCTCTCTCTGTCTCTTCCTCAATCTCTTCGTCTTTGATTCCTCCTTGAGTGTTGATGTCGCCGCCGCTGTCCGCCCCCTCGCGTCGGTCGCCACTCGCCACAGCTGCTGCTCCTCTACCTCTGCTGTCCGCCCCCTCGCTGCTGTCTACCCCCTTGTCCAGTCTCTTCGTCTTCGATTCCTCCTTGAGCGTTGACGCCACTGCCGCTGCTCCTCCGCCACTGCTGTTCACCCCCTCACGCCGATCGCCACCCGCCATAGCCGCTACTCCTCCGCCTCTGCTGTCTGCCCCCTCGCTCAGTCTCTTCATCTTCAATTCCTCTCTGAGCGTCGACGTCGCCGTCGTTGCTGTCCTCCCCCTCGCGCCGGTTGCCACCCACCAAAACTGCTGCTCCTCTGCCTCTGCTATCCGCCCCCTTGCTGCTGTCTGCCCACTCACGTCAAGATCGGTTTCATGGATTCACCCGGGAACCAGACAGGACAGGCGGTTTGGTTCCCGGGTGGATCCATGCAACAAATGGGTGGATTTCGATTCCAATTTTTTGAAATCGGTCCTTAACGGACGGTTTCTGGTTCTAGGTCGGGAACCGCCCACCCGGACCATGCACACTTCTACATTTTGAGCTATTTTAGTTGCAAGATAAAGAGCAAACATTGCCGGATGGAATGAACAAGGACAAAACAACTAAGGATGGGGGCAATCCTTAAGTTAGTGTGCTTATTTGCACAATCTCACCAAACCTTTAAATAAATGATATCGGAAATCCATGGAGCACAAACTTATTAATTACTATGAAACACAAGACAAATGGCATTGCAAAAGACTTGTTCTAAACCATATAATTTTTTGTTAAAACAAATTTGCAATTGATTTTAAAGGATGTCTCCAATATAATTTTCTATTTTAATTGCAAGATAAAGAGAAAACATTGCTTGATGGAATGAGCAAGGATGAAACAACTCAGGATGGGGGCAATCCTCAAGTTAGTGTGCTTATTTGCACAAACTCATCAAACCTATCGGAAATCCATGGAGCATAGACTTATTTGACTACTATGAACACAAGACAAATGGCATTGCAAAAGACTTGTTTGGAACCATATAATTTTCTATTAAAACAAAATTGCAATTGATTTTAAAGGATGTCTCCAAATAGAATCTTAATAGAAAAATATGTCTTCTCTTAGTGGAGTCAATAAGCTATTGTGACCTAGCATTGTCCCTAGAAGAAACATACATTAAAAATTCCATATGATAAAACTCTGAGAGCTTATTCAATTTTGAATCCAATTTTCATCAAAAGATTTTCACATTTTTTATGCTAAACTAACTCTAAACTATAATTAACACTACAATCTAGTAAAACTACTCAAAATCTAATTTCTAAATTTTTTCCTAAATTTCAGAGTTTTTTATTCCGAAAAATGAGGACTTGGATTGGGTTAGGAGACCTATACCGAATGTAAGTCTCATTTGGACCTTGTGTCGATTATATAAAGATGAACATTAGGTTACGTTGAGCTCGTTTTTCCTTTTTAGCACAATCCTATTTCTTTTTTTGTTCCTAGGAATAAAAAATTTGATTTTTTTACTTCTTATTTTTGTTTCAAATCTATTCCCTATTCACTTATCCGTTCTTTTTCTACTTCAGGGAACCAAAAACAGATAAACAAAAAAATAAAAATGTTACCAAACAGGTCCTTAACTGCATGGGGTTAAGATGTGTCTAATAAATTTATGGCCTTATTCCCTTTTCTTTCTTTTCTCTTTTTCCTAAAAATACTTGTATCAATTTCGTTAAACCAGAATTTAGTGAATGATTCTGTCAATCTTGACAAATGAAGTCGACGAATCCGGGGAATGAAGATGCGACGCAAACTGCTGAAAAAATGGACAAGGGCAACAGACATTTTTTTTGGGTAAAATTTGAATAATTTTCAATGATTAAAATCGGAATTTAGGATCATTTTACATATTTGTTTTCTTTTACTAAGTAGCATGATCATTTTTTTTTTTTTTTGGTGTGTGTCAGAAATACATTCTAATTATTAAGTATATTCCATATTGCTAAAATGTGTGGCATAATGTGCCTTAAGAGATATAGTCTTCCTTCACTTAATAATTTAAAATCTTGGGAAATTTTTTAAGGTACTCAGGTCAAGTCCTAATTTTTCAAGTTGGACTTCAATATGGTATCAAAGAACGGATCAATAATTCAAATCCCAGCACTCTCCTCTCGAGCTCGTTCTCTAGTTGTGGGTTCACACTAGTTGACTCATGCAAAACACGAGTTGTGCCCATTACACAATAACTGAGCCGAGTTGTGCACATGCAAGGGATTTGCTTACAAACGAGGAGTGTTAAGCAATCACACATCGGTTAGATACGTAATTATAATGTCTTATATACATATAATTTTCCTTCACCTTAAAATTTTCAAGTAGTGAATTCTTACACCAATCTTTTATCCTTTTTAAAATAGTAGAGCTTTCTCAACAACGGTTCCTCCTCTCGTTTAGAGAGGGGAAGAGGGAGGGAGGGAGGGAGGGAGGGAGGGGATATAGGTTCGTCCAGCCAAAATGCTTGAATTGGAGAATTCAGATGCGATTGGCTAGAAGAATTTCGGAGCTAATTTCAAAAGTAGGTAATCGACCTCCTCATCACAACTTTTTTCATTTTTTTTCCTTTTCATCATGCACACCGAAATGGGAAGATCCTTGTTTCCGGACAAAAATTTGGTGTAGAGCATGCATCACGTATGGTTTTGATGCCATGCCAAGCATATCAAATTACAGGTCTTTTATGATATGGTGAAAATTCAATGGAAGAGTATAACGGGATTGCATTTGTGGCAAATTTTTATAAAACCATCATCATGCGATTCGTGCGTGCATTTGATAACGCATGATCTAAAACCGCAATGTCTTAAAGAAATACAGTGAGGCATTATTGTAGCGAGAGCTTCAAAAATTGAAGGTCTTATTAAATACCACCCTTCCCCTCATTGCCATCTTCATGCTTCCTTCCATAACTTAATTTTCAAGCTCACTCATTAACTTGATAAGTTGGTCCATGAAATTGCCCACTTTTCAGAGGACACAATTTTAGGAGAAATATTACTATGAATGGAGCTTAGGTTGGGTCGAGTATGGATCCCTATGAGTTAAATGGGTAAATTTTGGTCATACCATTTTCAACCTAATTTATCATCATTTTATGCATTGCTTATATATATATATATATATATATGGATATAAACAAAAACTATAGTAGGAATACATTTCACTTTTATGAACTAGATATTTCATGGATACGGGAATTTAATTACGCTATATTAATCTAACACATTTTTAGTATCTTTTCTCTTTATTACAAAAATGTTTTGTCAGCGATCTTGACCAATTTTAATCCTAAACGAATAATATGTGAGGGATGATCATACTACTAGAGAAACATCCCAATAAACTTTGATGATTTCAAAAAGATAGTGCTATGTCCACCCCCTATATAATTAAATCCACTTAATTTTCACCAAAAAGACAAAATTACCCTCTATCATTCAATTGCAATTTAGATTGTGGTCCGAAATTTATTTACTTTCCTTTTTTAGTATTTCTAATCATTGTAGGATTTTATTACCATGATTAAGAATTTCATGTATTTGGTTTTTGTTTATCGTAGATTTTCCATGTATATTAAAGGTACTATGTTTTTTCTTGTTTGATATCACTTCCATAAGAATTTTTCTTGTCAAAAAGAGAAATTTCCAACAAATCTAGTTCTTTTCTACTTTATCGATCAAATTTATAGATAAATTTGTTAAGTAGATGAAATTTAATTAAATAAAAAGATTGCATAAAGTAGTTTCTTTATATTTTAAGTGAAATATCATTATTTTGGATTGAAAAAATTACTGTTATCTATGAATTATTTACACAAAAATATAAAGATACGTCATTGTGCATAATGTTTTTTAGTGTTCTCCTAAATATTTCTCTAACATCTTACATGTATGAAAGTATCTCATCAATATAATAAGGAAAATGAATAAATTCTTTCATATAGTAAATAAAGAGACTTGATATATATTTTTGACTAATGAAATTAATAAGAGTTTCACCAAGAAAGTGAGCTATTGAGATAAGAGGAACAAAAAAATAGATAAATTGCTATAAAATCAATGATAAAGAAGAGACTTTCAATTTTATACTATATCAAAAAAAAAAAATCCCTCATTAAACACGGAGCATAGAAAATGTTGTAGGAATATTTGAGATCGCACTTTTCTTTAATATGTTATAACAATGTGAGATACAGGGTAACTATCCTAAATATAAAAGGAAAAATAAATTGCAATTGAAAAATTGAGGATAGTTTTGTTTTTTAAATGTAAATGGGAGTGGATATAGTTATTTAGGGAGTGGAAATAGCGCTGCACTTTCAAAACTATCTTCAATGTAATATCTATTATGATAGGTGCAAATGTCCATGATGATACCCAAGAAAAAGTGATGATATCCTTAATGACTGTAAAACCTAGTACAAGCTAGCATAAATGATGAAGATCTGGATTAGATATAAATAACTTCAATATGATGTTGTGTTCAAAAGAATTTGGAGATTTCATGATCATTATTCATTGTCAATGATGTCTCCAGTAGCTGATTAATTCAGTTGTCGGAAATCAGATCTCTTATCACGTTTGTACAGCTTGTGTGAAAACAGCATCAAGTGATAAGCAATAACTTACAGCTGGTAATTATGAGAAATAGACATGCAGATATCAACTCACTAATGTTGCTAGTGTGACCTTCGTTTGAGAATGATCATTAGAAATGGAATTATAGTCATCGGCAGCTGGAACAGCACAGTAGCGGAAATCGTTAAAAGGACTGGAAGCAACTTTTGTCCAAAGAGTCAGCGATGTGACAATAGCGACACAATCTATTTTGGGAAACCTTGCTGATCTTCGCGATAAAAGGCTTATGAGCCACCTAATTTCAGAGTAGCAGTTCCCAATGAATCCTAACGTCTCTTTGCTCTTGGGACGATGTTAAATGGAAAAATTGAAGACGTCTATACAAGACGAAGTCATTAAAGACAAAAAGGGTTGGACGGAAATGGAACAAACTAAAGTATTCGTTGCTACTTATCAACATTCTGATTCATTCTTCTGAGTCTTCCGCTGCAATGTTTTTGTTGCATTGTAATCGTAGAGAGATCCAGTGTATAAGTTAAGGTTGGATAGTGTGATTTAGCATCAAATAGGATTGATAATTGCTTATTGTAATTTATCTTGATAATTACTAATGCATTCTGACTCAAGTTGTGACTATCAGTTTAGAGAGTGAATAAAGTTGAAGCACTATATACTGTTGCGTGCTATCCTCTTATTTGTCATTATTATCTCCGTTGGAGTGATAGCATCACTTGAACCCCAAATTACCTACATCTCTTGATTTCTGAGTGTCAAATCTGTCGAAACAACCTATTCAACTCATTTGAGTTGCTTAGGCTTTATTTGGTAATGTTCCTATATATATATATATTTCTGTTCTTTTGTTTTCCGGAATAATAAAATAACAGAAATTCATTTAGTGATATCAATTAATTTTTCTATTCCCCATAATAGAAAGATGGCCAAGAAATAGATTTAAAATAGAAATAAGAAATAGAAAAACGTTATTTATTGTTCTCGGGAACAATTTTTGGATTAAGTCATTTTCTTTCTTTTCTTTTTTTTTTTTTCCTCTTCTAATCGGTATGCCACTTGTTGCTTGCCACTGACCATGGACAACTAGCTAGAGAAGGAAGAAGAAGAGAGGAAAAAGGAAAAGTTAAAAAAAGAAAAATCTCAAAAAATTATTAAAAAATTAAAAAAAATTCTACGTCATCCAAAAATTTGTAGGTCTTACCAAATGCACTCCTATTCTTTTTCTATATCAAGAATAGAAATTTTGTGAAATTACCAAATGTGTTCTTTTACTTAAAAATTATTTCAAGAAATAGAAATAGAAAAAAATTATTTCCATAAAAAAATTTATTCCCCAAAACAGAAATATCATCAAACGCACCCTTAGTTAGCCCAAATAATTGGTATCAAAGTTTTCGTTATTTGTTATTTGAAATATGTTACTTCTAAGCATAAAGATCTTCATTTATGGCTAACTTTAGGGTTTCTTGTGCAAGTGATTCACAAGCTCCAAGCTAGCTGCCATACTTCGATGGCAACAACTATGGCTATTGGAAGCAAAGATGTGAGCATACATTAGAGTAACTTAGGGTGCGTTTGGTAATAATTCTGTTGCCGGGAACAATTTCTAATCAGAAATGATTCTTTTTTATTCTGTTTTCAAGAACAATTTCTAAGCATTTTAAGCTGTTTGATAAATGTTCAAAATTTCTGATTCTGGAATAGAATTGCATTTGGTACCATGCTCAAAATTTCTACTCCAAATTATTTTATTTTAACTTTTTTTTTTTTTTTCTTTTCTTTTTTTTTCTTTTTCTTTTTTCCTTTCTCAACCTCACCGGAGCATCACCAGCCCTCATCGGGAGCCTCATCGGGCTGGGCGAGCGAGGCTTGCCCCACGGAGGCTCGGCCTCGCCGGTCACCGATGATCACAAGGCTCGGCCTCACTAGTGGCCAGATGGGCTCGTCCAGCCTGGCCACTAGTGAGGCTCGCCTAGCCACCAGCAAGCTCGCCGGACCTCACCTTGGCCTAACGAGCCTTCGACGAGCTCGCTGAACCAATTGCTAGTGACCGGTAACGGTGGGCGGACAGTGGCGGACGGCGGCAGACAGCAATCACAATTGTGGCGGTAGATGAAGAAAAATAAAAGGGAAGAATAAGAAGAGAAAATGGAAAAAGAAGAAGAAAATGGCTTGATTCTTAGAGTTGTTCCCAAGAACAAGAATCAACTTTTTTTTTTTTTTTTAAATTCTTGGTTCTGTTCCAAATCTACTTCTGGGAACAAAAAATTAGAAATTTGTTTTCAAGAACAAAAATTTCATCAAATGTGATTCTGTTCTAAAACTACTATCAAGAGCAAAAAATTAGAATCAGGCACTGTTTGGATGGTCACCAAACAAGCTCTTATCTTCTCATGTGGGACGCGATTCAAAATGGGATAGTAGCGCTAGCTTGAGCTCTTGTTCATTAAGAAGGAGAAAATGTACAAGCTACTACTATTACGGCTCAAATAGAAGAAGCTTAGAGAAGAGCTACACAAAATGCTAAAGCCAAACATCAACTGCATTGTGCATTGTCTCCATTCGAGTTTAATAGAATGTTTTCTCATGTGATAGCTGAGGAAATATGTGATCAACTCTAGCTGACATCTGATTCTTAACAAATGTTTCTAATCAAAATCTAAGGTGTACGAATCCAATTATGCTTGGAGAAAGGGCTATAGCATCGACCTGATACGGCCTTTTCAGCGCCATATTCTTGGTTTGATCTTTGACATGCAATTACCATTATCCCTTTGATGTGGTTAATTCACATAATGTATCGTGCATGTAAGAATCGACTTACATGCTTACACGTGAAGGGATATGCTATGAGCCAATTCTTGCCGCGCTTTCTAACAAATTCAAATTTTCAGGAGAAACAATTTGTCTAACATCCATATTTTCCTAATATTTACTTAATTAGGCACTGGGGTAGCATCCGATCATGTTTGTTTAATATTGGATCTCTATAACTTTTGAATCACAAGAGAAGCACAAAATCTTCTTGTTTTGATACTCAAGCTACTCGAAACAGCAAAAATTGAGCCAACCTCAAATAAGCCACTTTATTTGCCGCCTACTTAAATAAATGTATAAAGTGCAATATTATGTATATATACTTATATGCATATGCATTCATATAATCCTTCTCCTCTCCGACAATGGAGATTTCTCTCTACTGCCTGCATAGTTACCTCCTACCAACTGGGTAGGTCTCAAATCTGCATCATTGATCCCTCTTTTAATCCCTCACTCATCCTTCTTCTCCACCCATATCTTTCTGCTTCAAGTTGCTGGAAACCCTAAGCTGCTCAGTTCGAAACCCTAACCCTTGTTCCTACTGATCAGGCTATAGTGATCCCATTTCTCTCGATCTCCACCCTTTTTAAGTCTTCACTTGCACCTTGAGCTCCCTTCAACCCATTTGGTCGCATTCCCCCAAATCAGCTAGTTCCAATCTTCTCCGACTAGCTAGGTGTTGTTGCTAACCCCCGAAGACAGAAATATGGCCGATCAGTATGACGAAGAAAGGAGACTGGTGGCCCTCTACAAGAGTCTGGGAAACTATGGTCTAAAGTTGATGTGGTGGACATCCCAGGTGACATTTCTGCAGAGAAAATGCTAGAGTGCCGGAAAACCTTGTTTGGAAAGTTTTACATGAAGCCTTCTTTGAACTTTACTGCATTTGTTAATACTATGAAAAGAGCTTGGCGGATTGAAAAATTTACTTGTGCTATGCTTGAGCCTGGCTACTTTTCCTTCTCCTTCCAATTAGAAGCTGAAAAATAGAGGGTGTTAGAATCTGGGCCATGGTCCTTTTCTAGCCATTTGTTAGTTCTCAAGCAATGCGAACCTGACACCCCTGACTTTTGCTATGAATTTAATCACTGCAATTTTTGGGTGAACTTCATTGGCCTACCATATGGGAGAATTACTTATGATGTAGTCTAGGAAATTGCAGCAAAAATCGGAGAGGTTGTTGAAGTGAAATTAGAGGAGAAAGGCAATAGCAGTTATAAGGTTGGTAAAGCCTGAGTTAAGTTGAAGCTGGAAACTCCTCTTAAAATGGGTGTTCTAATGAATTTGGATAGTAAAAGGCTTTGGGTCGAATTTAAGTATGAAAGACTTCCACACTACTGCAATTCATGTGGTAAAATTGGGCATTATGCTACCGTCTACACAGAAATCCCTTATGAGGAGTCAGGGTTAGCACAGAACTTACTGGGTCGATTTGGTCATTGGCTACGAGCTGAAGCACGGGAACTAAGTCCATACGGGAAAATCTTCTATGGGAAACAGGAGATACACCAAGAAGATATGGAAAGTGTTCCTAAAATCCCCTATCTCCCACACCTGAAATAGAACAGAATATGCAAAAACAACCAATACAGCAGAACATACTTCTTGGTGAATAGGGTTATACTGAGGGAGAATCACTAATCTTCTTCTAGAGAACTCATTTTGATTGAAGAAAAGGGTCCCACAGAAGAGGGGGAGTTGTTGCCTTGACGAGGAATCTGTCTTGGTGCTGTATGAGGAATAGATGAAGTAGATAGAAGTGGACCTGGATGCGACTCCAGCTAGCGCACCAAGGCTGACAAGGCTGAAAAGTAAAAGTGTTAAGCTGTCCTCCTCAAAAAAAGGTAAAAGATTCTATCCCTATGGAGCACAAACATCCAAGATAATAGCTGTGAATAGCACTAAGTTAGTGGAGACCCCCATTAGGTTGGTAGAAAGTTTGATTAATGGACTTTGGTGGTTAGCCCTAATAAGCCATCAACTTATCCATGAAGATATTAAGCTGGAATTATCAGGGGCTGGGCAACCCCTTGACAATCCAGGCTTTGAGAGTCCTAGTGACTCAGGAACGGCCCAATATTATCTTCATTATGGAAACTAAAAATCAGGAGCAAAAGGTGCATAGACTACAGCGGAGGTTAAAATTTCAGAATTGTTTCTTAGTTAATCCAGACGGTACAGCAGGGGGCTTAGCCATTTTCTGGGATGATGAGATACTCCTCTCCATAGATTCTTTCTCAGACGCAGTTATTTTCACTCAATGTCAATTAAAAGCAAACAATCAGCGAATGCATATCACTTTCATACATGCTCCTAATGAATTCAGAGGGAGAATCATGTTATGGGAGAAGGGTCATAGAGAGAGTGAGCACTATAAATTACCCTAGCTATGCATGGAAGACTTCAATGAAATTTTATATCACTAGGAGAAAATGGGCAAAAACAGAGTAGAAAATTACCGGCTTATGACCTTCAGAAACTTTGTGCATCAGTGCTCCTTGATGGACTTAGAGTGCAAGGGATATTCTTTCACCTGGACAAATAATAGAGATGGAGAAAATCTGGTTAAGAAGCGACTCGACAAAGCTTTTTGTTCACTTGACTGGTGAATTACTTACCCAACAGTAGAATGTGTGGCTCTTACGGCAATTGGATCTGACCATACACCTCTTCTACTTTCCCTCACCCCACCAAAGCATAAGAAGGGAAAGCTCTTCACATATGAAGCCTTTTGGTCAAAGGATGCAGAGTGTGCGACCATAGTAAGGGGCACCTTGGCTGCATCTGACTTGAAGCACCTAAATGTTATGGATAAATTGCAAAAAGTGAAACAGCAGCTGTTAAAATGAAGCAAAAACAGATATGGTAATGCGAAGAAGAGAATTACATGGCTGAAGAGTGAGCTTCAAAATTTAATGAACAGCACGAGTCTCATCCAAGAGAGTAATGCAGCAAAGGAGTCAACTCAAGAAATAGACCGACTATGGAGACAAGAGGAGGTATTGGGGTATGCGGTCAAGGATCAATTGGTTAAAGTGGAGAGATAAAAATACAAGATTTTTCCATGCCACAACAATTCAGAGCAGATGCCGAAATCA
The DNA here is from genome assembly GCA_014182555.1 of Eucalyptus erythrocorys. Taxonomy (NCBI): domain Eukaryota; kingdom Viridiplantae; phylum Streptophyta; class Magnoliopsida; order Myrtales; family Myrtaceae; genus Eucalyptus; species Eucalyptus erythrocorys. The sequence continues at coordinate 21,206,078 of CM024601.1, read as the reverse complement.
GATTTCTATGTTGAAAAACGAAGATGATGTCTGGGTGTGAGAGGAACAACAATTAAAAGGGATGACAGAGCAATATTTCAAGAAATTATATAAATTAGAGGGGCACAGAGAATTTCAGCCACTTATACAACAACTTCCTACTTCGGTGGATGCGCAAATGAATCAAAGATTGGTAGCATCAGTCACATTGGAGGAAATTACAACAACTATGCAGCAACTAGGCGCCTATAAAGCTCCTGGACCTGATGGTCTTCATGGTATCTTTTATAGAAAACATTGGCCAGATATCTGCTAGAATCTATTTCGGGAAACACAACATTTTTTCACTACTGGCTATCTTAACCTAGAAATGAACAGCACACTCATTACCCTTATACCTAAAATTCCAAACCCAAAAAAACTTGAACAATATTGCCCCATTAGCTTATGCAATTTTATCTATAAAAGCATCTCCAAAGTGATGACAAACAAGCTTAAACCTCTTTTACCTAACATCATTGCTAATGAACAAAGCGCATTTGTGAGGGGGCAGGCAAATTCAAGACAACATCTTGATTGTGCAGGAGGTGCTTCATAGATTAAGAACAAGGGACAAGAAAAAGAAATTTCAAGCTGTATTAAAATTAGACATGCAGAAAGCGTATGATCGCATTGAATGGGACTTCCTCAAAGCATGTTTGACTAAGTTGGGATTTTGTGATCTATGGGTCCAATGGGTGATGCAGTGTGTCTCAACAGTTACATTTAGTGTTAATTTCAACGGGGAGCCTTTACCTTCTTTCAAACCAACACATGGACTAAGACAAGGTGATCCACTTTTTCCATATCTATTTATAATTGTGGCCAATGTTCTGTCTATCTTAATGAAAAAAGCAGTGCGTGAAGGCACACTTACAGGAATTAAATTGAATAATAGCTGCCCAACTCTGTCACATTTGCTATTCGCAAATGATTCCATTTTTTTCCTACATTGCACAATATTAGAGTGCCAAAATTTGGCTGCAATCTTACACCAGTATTGCTATGCTTTGGGTTAGGCCATCAATCTTAATAAATCTGGTATATACTTCAGTAAGTGCTATCCTACAACATTGAGAAGAAATATGGCAACAGAACTCAGAGTTTCAGAAATTGAAAAAATAGGGAAGTACTTAGGTATTCCCTCAGACTGGGGCACTTCTAAGAAAGATATGTTTGCATGGATCTTAGCGAGAGTCAATTCAAAATTGGACAGCTGGAAGGAAAATCTGTTATCCAAAGCAGGGAAGGAAATTTTACTCAAAGCAGTCGTACAGGCTATCCCTCAATATGCTATGTCCATATTTAAAATACCTGTTTCTATTTGCAAAGCAATTGAGAGGAGGGTTGCAAACTTTTGGTGGAAAAACAGTAGCAAAAATGCTAGGATACATTGGAAAAAGTGGGATTTACTAAAACTCAAGAAGAATGAGGAGGGTCTAGGCTTCAAAGACCTAACGGCTTTTAATACAACTATGCTAGTGAAATAGGTTTGGCGTCTTTCACAGAATTCTGACTCTCTATTAAGTAAAGTAATGAAGGGGTTGTACTATCCACATTGCGACATCTGGAAAGCTGGAAAAGGCTCCCGTCCTTCATGGGAATGGCAAAGTATCATCCGGGGCAAGGATTCTATATCCCCACACATTATGCACATGGTTGGGAATGGAAAGACTATCTCAATTAGAGAAGACAAGTGGCTAAAGAGTGGTTCTATTGGTGGCCCAACTACAAGACACAAACCAACTCAAGTAGCTGATTTGATTAACCAACGGAATGGAAAATGGAACGAAATGATGATAAAATCACTGTTCGATGATAGAAGAGTCAAGGAGATACTAGCAACCCCTATTGGCCTACCTGACGATGTAGATAAATTGATCTGGATGAACACCAAATTCAAAATTTATTCAGTTAAAAGTGGCTATTTCACAATCAGGGAAACCTCAACCAGCACACAGATCAGAGCAACATCATCATCCTATCAAATTAACTTGGATCTCTGGAAATTTATTTGGCAGTCTATGACCTTACCCAAAATCAAAATCTTTCTCTGGAATACATGTAACAATGCTTTAGCTACCATGGAAAATCTGTATAAGAGAAAAATACTACCTTATCCCCTTTGTTCCATCTGCAAAAACGAAGAGGAAACCATCAAACATACTCTTCTGCTATGCCCCTGGAATGCTCAAGTACGGAAATCTACACCCCTGCATATCAAGATATCCAGACTTGGTTTAACTCAGCTGGATGATTGGCTATGTAAAATCAAAGCAAATCCAGCCACAACCAGTAAATTCGACCATATTGTAGTTATTCTCTAGAGTATTTGGAAAGACATGAATCAACACATCTTCAGCCATCATCCCCTGCATCCACAATAGACGGTATCTAGGGCAAAGGCGTTACATGAGAACTTCCGAACCGCGAACAGTAAACCAGCGACGGAGCAGAGGAGAGAAAGCTTACCTGACTGCTGGCTCCCACCACTTCTTGGATCACTGAGGCTCAACATCGACGCATCTTTTGCCCTGGAAATAGAAGGATGAAATGGACTCCACAGACGAAAGAGACCCGCCTTGAAATAGAGCAGCCATTGCCTGTGTTTGCCGAGACCACATGGGTCGCCTTGTTGATGGATTTGCAAAGCCAGTGGAAGCCTCCTTAGCAACCCAGGCGGAAGCGATTGCCCTTGTGGAAACCCTAGATTTCTTCGCAAACCGTAAGACTCTCTCTCTCTGCAAGTACAATCCGATTGTCTTCCACTTGTGCACGCATTGAAAACTTCAACTGAACTGAGTTGGGAAGTACAACCAACACTGAACCAGGCCCAAGTCAAAATAGCAGAGTTTTTGGGCCTTTCCCTGGCCCACTGCAGTAGAAACGCGAATCGCCTAGCAAACTGGCTTGCAAAGGCTTGTCATTTTAATCATCTTCCACCTAATTGGCTGTCTAATCGCCCGCTTGCTTTACTTGACTTATTATGCACTGATGCTTTTGATGTATTTTCCCCAAACATGAATTAGTAAATCACGAGCAACTTATTTTCGATCAAAAAATCATGATGTATGCATACAATAGAATGGAGCACGTAAAAATTGTTGAATAATTCTAAGGAACCTGACAGTTGAATTTGTGCTGTCAAATACATATGGTGAATGCCCACGAAGTTCCAGAAAAAGCCCACAGAGCATTTATTGAGGAAAAAGCTCAGAAAAACAAATAACCCAATATCGAAAATGCATAGGTATTACCATAGGCAAATCAGATTTTTTTTTTAAGTGGAAGCAATTGTCTCCCCTTCCCCATTCATTGCTTAACATCCAAAATTTACAAGGACTTTTCAATTCGTATTGAGCTATTGATTTTTCATCAAGATGTTGTGTATTGGAATTGATGATTTGATATTAGCCAATGTGAAGATGGACTCCTTTTTCTAATTTTTATATTGAGAAATTGGAGATGTGTAAATTAAAAGAATTCACGTTTATTATCCATTATTAGATTTGACTGTCAAATCCCATGGCAAAGAATTAATTATCTCTTTTTTGACATTCATCATATAGAAGGTCACAAGAGATGGTCCTTGCTTTTTTTACTATACAATTGATGTGTTGGGCGATTTGGATAAGATTTACTCTAATACGGTGTGGAGCTCCGTTGATTACTAGAGTTGAGGATAGTCCCGGTCCAACTCGAGAATTGGACTGGATCGGCTAGTTCTGGGTGGTTCTTAGTTCTACACAAGGAATTAATCAACCAGACCAATATGCATTATTCTTTTCTTATTCATTTTTTTCTTCTTTTATTTGCTAAACTAAGGCTAGAGGCAAAACAAAATCCTAGCACATCCTACGCCTCTCTCGCTCTCAATAGGGTTGCTCATATTGTTTAAAGCTTTCTCTAATTTTTGCCAAAAAGATGTTTGTCTATTAGACCACATCTAGTGGAATTTATTGACAAAAGGACGTTCCTTTAAACTTCCAATCAACCAAAGACTAAAGAAACGTACACTTATTGTCGCAGGTATAATTTTGGAAGGTAAAAAGGTTTGTAATTGGTTTTGATCTAGTATGAGAACTGAACCGAGCTGGTCTGATTTGATTCCATGGTGGACAGGGTCAATTCCCTATTTCACGAATGGAGAACAAGTGATGTCTAGTCTGATTTCTGGTTTCAAGGTAGGAGCCAATCCACCCTAGAGCCGATCACCTGTTGATTACAAGTTGCTCTTGATCTTAGAAAATTGTGATGTGTCTGTGGCTTAGGTTCTATTGGTACACCAAGCACACAATCACCCTAACTCTATCCCAAATTGCATCCAGTGATGTAATAATTATGAGCTCGCTTAAAATGAACTATAGTAATGACTCAAATTAAATATTTCGATCAATCAAATGTGCAACACCGATGATAATAGCTAGGGAGATTTCCGATGGTCATCCCTTTTCACATTTTTTGTTTATAATAAAATCTCTTGCAATCCTATACAAGATGCCATTTTTTCCCCTTTTTTCTTTAAAAAAGAAAACTATAATTCAATTAGCATGAGAAATTGTTAAACGAGTGGAGTATAAACACTCCGAGAAGCTCAGAACATATCTAATGTACTACACATGTGTCTGGCCAAGCAATCAACCTTAACAAATCTGGCCTTTTTGTTGGGAAGAGCTGTCCTCTCAACCTCAAATAGAACCTAGCTACAGAAATGAGAGTGGCTGCCATAGAAAACTTAGGAAAGTACCTTGGCACCCCAACTAATTGGGGGAAGACTAAAAAGCACTTGTTTGCTGGGATTTTGGTAAAGATCGACCGAAAATTGGTAGGATGGAAGGAAAAGTTAATCTCAAAAGCTGGTAAGAAAGTCCTTATAAAAACAGTCATCCAGGCTATCCCTCAGTATGTGATGCCCATATTTAAACTTCCAAATTCCTTATGTCACACTATTGAGTCAAGGATAGCCTCCTTTTGGTTCACATGCTGGAAAACGAGGTGTTCATTGGAAGAAATGGGAAGAATTGAAAATTAGGAAGGATAATGGTGGCTTGTGCTTCAAAGATTTAAAGCTTTTCAACTTAGCCATGCTGGGAAAAAAGGCATGGAGAATTGTCAATCAACCAAATGAGTTATGGTGCAAAGTGCTGAAAAGCGTCTACTTTCCCAGATGTGATTTTTGGACAGCCACTAAAGGTAACAGACCCTCATGGGGTTGGCAGAGTATTTTACAGGGGAGAGAAGCAATTGAAAAAGATACTCGATGGGAGATTGGAGATGGGAAAACAATTAGAATTCGTGAAGATTCATGGTTGCCCACTGGCAGAATCATTGGTTCAGCAAATAAAGATGATCCAACAGTTGTGGTTGACCTAATTGAAAGTACCAGCAGAGAAAGGAATGTACAAAGAGTGATAACCCTGTTTCAGGAAGAAATAGCTAGAGAGATACTAGCCCAACCCCTATGCATCCATCCCAAACCAGATAAACTCATATGGACAGCAAACAAGGAAGGCATATACACTGTCAAAAACGGATATAACCACATACATAGCTCAGCCACTCCCCATCCCAAACAAAATCCTTCCACATCATATCAAACACCAAAATCACTCTGGCATACACTATGGAAACTTCCCACATCTCCAAAAATCAGAATCCTAATCTGGAACATATGCAATAACTCACTTCCAACCACAGAAAACCTCCATTGCAGGAAAATCTTACCTGACCCAACGTGCAAACTTTGCGGCCAAGCTCTAGAAACAACCGAACATGTTTTCATCCTCTATGGATGGGTAAAAACCATATGGTCAGACCCTGAAAACCTAGCTGATACAAACCCTGAACACATCACCAGGATTGATACATGGATCTACTAGAATCTTACCTCAAGAGTTGAAAGAAAGTCCAAAACTCTCTTCGCCGCTATCTTGTGGAACATATGGCTTACTCGGAATGCTGCAATATTCAGGGGAAGAGTGCCGGATTCATCCCTCACCAAGGAAAAAGCTCGGCACACAGCAGACCTCTTCTGGAAATGGGTAAAACAGGACAAGGAAACATCAATTTCAACCGTACCCGAGCCAAATCGCTATAAAAAATGGAAGCCCCCTGACCTGCACTTGCTAAAGCTGAACGTCGATGCTGCTTGGATCTGCGAAAACCAGACAGGATCGGTGGCTGGGGTATGCAGGGATGCGGTCGGCCGGCCTGTTGCTGGCTTTGCTGAAATGATTTTGGCTTCGTCCGCCCTCATCGCGGAAACCCTAGCTGTGAGAACGGTGTTGAAATGGGTCACGGAAAACAGAACCCCTTGCTCCGCACGAACTGAAGCGGATGAAGTTTTTGGCTCCTTTGATCTGCCACTGCACTTATCAACTGATAACCTATCCCTTGCAGAGAGTTTAATGGGCTGCGCAGCAGCTCCCTCGCAAGCCCAATCCCTTGTCAATGATTGTAAGATTCTTGTAGCCCAAATAGGTGCCATCACCATCCAATACGAGCCCCGGGAATCAAATTCAGCAGCCGATTGGGTAACACGGGCACATCTTGCCAACATCCTTCCTCCTAACTGGGTTAATTATCCTCCGACGCCTTTAATTTCCATACTTTGTCTAGACTTATCAACTTATGGTGCCCATTTTACGGGCTAGTAATGAATATCAACCTTTTGCTGTCAAAAAAAAAAAATCGACTGCATTGTGCATTATCTCCGTTCGAGTTTATAGAATGGTTTCTCATGTGACAGCTAAGGAAATATGTGATCGACTCCGGCTGACATCTGATTCTTAACAAATGTTTCTAATCAAAATCTAAGGTCTATGGATCCAATTATGCTTGGAGAAAGGGCTATCATCGACCCGACATGGCCTTTTCGGCACCATATTTCTTGGTTTGATCTTTTTGACATGCAATTACAATAATCCCTTTGATGTGGTTAATTCACATAATGTATAGTGCATGTAAGATTGACTTACACGCTTACACATGAAGGGATATGCTATGGGCCAATTCTTGCCGCGCTTTCTAACAAATTCAAATTTTCAGGAGAAACAATTTGTCTAACATCCATATTTTCCTAATATTTAATTAACTAGGCACTAGGGCAGCATCCAATCATGTTTGTTTAATAGTGGATCTCTATAACTTTTGAATCACAAGAGAAGCACAAAATCTTCTTGTTTTGATACTCAAGCTACTTGAAACAGCAAAAATTGAGCCGACCTCCAATAAGCCACTTTAGTTGCCACCTACTTAAATAAACTTATAAAGTGCAATATCGTGTATATATGCTTATATGCATATGCATATATTTTAACTTTTCATCATGATGTATGCATACAATAGAATGGAGCACGTAAAAATTGTTGAATAATTCTAAGGAACCTGACAATTGAATTTGTGCTGTCAAATACTTATGGTGAATGCCCACGAAGTTCCAGAAAAAGCCCTCGGAGCATTTCTTGAGGAAAAAGCTTAGAAAAACAAATAACCGAATATCGAAAATGCATAGGTATTACCATAGGCGAATCAGATTTTTTTAAAGTGGAAGCAATTGTCTCCCCGGCCCCCCCCCAAAATTCATTGCTTACATCCAAAATTTACAAGGACTTTTCAATTCGTATTGAGCTATTGATTTTTCATCAATATGTTGTGTATTGGAATTGATGATTTCATATTAGCCAATGTGAAGATGGACTCCTTTTTCTAATTTTTATATTGACAAATCGGAGATCTATAAATTAAAAGAATTCACGTCTGTCATCCATTATCAGATTTGACTGTCAAATCCCATGGCAAAGAATTAATTATCTCTTTTTTGACATTTATCATTTAGAAGGTCATAAGAAATGGTCCTTGCTTCCATATTTTCTACTATACGATTGATGTGTTGGGCGATTTGGATAAGATTTACTCTAATATGGTGTGGAGCTCCATTGATTACTAGGGTTGATGATAGTCCCAAGCCAACTCGAGAATTGGACTGGATTGATTAGTTTTGGGTGGTTCTTAGTTCCCACTCAAGGAACTAATTGACCAGACCAATATGCATTATTCTTTTCTTATTAATTTTCTTCTTCTTTTATTTGCTAAACTAAAGCTAGAGGCAAGACAAAGTCCTAGCACATCCTACGCCTCTCTTGCTCTCAATAGGGTTGCCCATATTGTTTAAAGCTTTCTCTAATTTTTGCCAAAAAGATGTTTGTCTATCGGACCACATCTAGTGGAATTTATTGACAATAGGATGTTCCTTTAAACTTCCAATCAACCAAAGACTAAAGAAACGTACACTTGTTGTTGTAGGTATAATTATTGGAAGGTGAAAAGGTCTGTAATTGGTTTCGATCTAGTATGAGAACTGAACCGAGTTGGTCTGATTTGATGGTGGACAGGGTCAGTTCCCTATTTCACGAATGGAGAACAAGTAATGTCTAGTCTGATTTCTGATTTCAAGGTAGGAGCCAATCCACTCAAGAGCCGATCACCTGTTGATTACAAGTTGCTCTCAATCTTAGAAAATCGTGATGTGTCTATGGCTTAGGTTCTATTGGTACACCAAGCGTACAATCACCCTAACTCTATCCCAAATTGCATCAGGTGATGTAATGGTAACGAGCTCACTTAAAATGAACTATAGTAATGACTCAAATCAAATATTTCAATCAATCAAATGTGCAACATCGATGATAATATCTAGGGAGATTTCCAATGGTCGTCCCTTCCCACATTTTTTGTTTATAATAAAATCTCTTGCAATCCTATACAAGATGCCATTTTTTCCCCTTTTTTCTTTAAAAAAGAAAAATATAATTCAATTAGCATGAGAAATTGTTAAACGAGTGGAGTATAAACACTAGAACTGAATCTAGGTTAATAAAATTGATGTCTCTCACACGAATTTCTCGGATTGGTTCTAATAAATTTGATTATTTAGATTCAATTTAGCATATCACATCAATCATTTCTCTCAACGCCCGAAATGTGCAAAATGTCAAACTGCAATCTATAAAATTGCACCGACTTGTTGGGGGATCTATTTTATCAATCTGATCACCAATAGGCTGACGTGAGAATTTTTTTTTTTTTTTTTTTTTTGGGAGGGGGAGGGGTGTGGGGCGGTGGTGGGGGCGAGTTGTAATGGGGTGAAGCGAAGTGTGCCACTCAGAAAGTCAAAAAGAGGGACAATGACACCTTGAGAGATCCATTCAATATTTTCGAGCAATTCCTTTGCTTCTTCGTATTGTGTTTCGTGTTATGCTGCTTTCGACGAGACTAAGTTCTCCTTTTCTAGACTACAGTAGAGATGGCAACAACGGCACAGACGGGTATTGGGTGGGAGGTGCACCTCCACAGCCCTCACGATAACTAGAGATATTCCATATCTATCTGCAGCTTGATCTGATCACGGACCTGACAACTTACAGGCCCGCTCGAGCCGTAGCAGTCCCAGAGGCACCTTTGAGCGAGTTTGGACGAGACTTTTAGTTATGAAGTCTCAAACCGGCCCAATAATATTATAAATTAAAAATTCATCGTGGGCAAGTTTGGACAACATTTTAGGCTTAATCTATATGCTCGGCCTAACTTGAACCCGTTTAACGATCACCTCTACTTGAGGCCAATGAGATGTTGGTTTATACCCCCATCTTCATGTGGTATAAGAAAGGATCCTAACTTGTGTTACCCATCTTATATTCATCTTAATCCTAATTTTAATTCAAAAAAATTGCCAGAGGTTAGTGCTGTGCAAGACATCTAATCCTTCAAAAGATTAAGAAAAAGAATTGCCAAAAAGTAATCTAATAAAAGGAAGGCAGTGAAGAACCATTTGATAAAACTTACCATATAAGGACTAACTTTAGCATGTCGAAGAATTACCCCCTCCCTTCACGTGTAAGCTAACATATTCGGTCCTCAATTTCTGCCCAGAATCGGGAGTCACGGGTTTTGTCCGCTCCATTGAAGATGGGTTGATGCCAGGTGCTTATTAGAACGTGTCAAATTGTCATTCCTAGCCATTTGGCAAGTAGTCTACTTGGTATTTATTTTCAAAATGATTTGAGTGATACGTAGGTTCAGTAGTTGGTCAAGAACCAAACACCTTAGACAGAGCACACCTATCACATCACCTCAAAGCAAAGTTTAGCCATGAGTCACGAGAGAATAACCACGCACCAATCATATCGAGGGCCTTATTATTATAATATCATCCTGCCGCTCATATTTTCAAATTTATCAACCATATGTCGTTAAGAAAAGTTATATCAGCACATCGAGAAAGTTTGATACCACGTGTTCTCAAGGAATTCCAAAGGTAGGTAAGCATAACATGCAATATGCTTCACAGAAAACCTATGAACTAGCAAAAAGAAAAAAAAAAAAACTCTGGACTGTGACATAAAGCAATGTTCGAAAGTCAACTCTTTGGGACAAAATGAGAGAATTTTTCCTATCAACGTAGGTACATGTGAAGACATGATTCTAGTTGACGAAAATTGTCGAGTTTGGGCGTTCATTTAGTCCATATTGGGGAAAACTCCAAGATCAACTATTTTTTTCCCTTGTGCCGGCAAACTCCAAGATGATGAAAGTCTAAAAAAGATAGCAAATATAGGTTACTCATGAAGCTGATTGAGGTCGTTAGATGCAGTTAGCTCCCATCATGGCGCTCTCAGTGTGGACTTAGATCTGCCGATTTCTCTGAAAATTTTTTTGGATGGATCTAGGTTCACTGAACTGGATTGCTTTCCATTATTGACCTTCTCGGCTGCACATGCGGAACTCTTGTAATCCATGATGGAGATTGGCTTGATCCATGTGGATCCCAATCTAGGGAAGACCTGTTCTATGCTAACGATGGGTTAAACGAAATCGAGATCTTGACCAGACGTTTCTGCTAAAGAAGGCTCACCGCTGTAATTCTAGGTTCCATATCATGGACAGTTTAGAAGAATAAAAGGAGAGAAGCGTTTTGTCTACTCAAATTTGAACACTCGGTTGTTGCACGATGAGTTGCTTTGGGTCAATAGAGTCTGAATCCTGTGTTCTTTTTCTCATAGAAAACAGTCTCCCTAGCTCACGTGCTTGCGTTCCCTAGTTTTCTGTCTGATGTTGTTGTGTATATTAATCCTATGTTTAAATAGAGAAACCGATTTACGTGCAAAACATGTGTTGAAAAACGTGTCTAAGATGTATCATGAACTTATTTTTTTAACAACTTAAACGAGTAAGACTCGGTACTTTTCAAATAGGTTTATAGCCTTTTAACTTGTTCTGTTTTTTCCTCCTACACATGCCTGAATCATTTTTATTTAGGCAGAATCTGGGAAAATTTTTTTGTCAACATTGACAAGAAGTTGATGAAATTCGGTGATTAAAAAAAATAATAGAAATTGTGTTGGCTGATTAGTTACTTCTTTTTGCTGGGTGTGGTTCTTTTTTCTCAACACCCTTTCACTCGTTATGACTTGTTTGTCATCATGAGTGTAAGTTCTTGGTGCCGAATTTCTTGCTGTACAGCTGTTTAGCTTTTGATCAAAGTCAATATATCTCTTATATTTACCTCCCAAAAAAAAAAAAAAAAAACAACAGAAATTGCTGAAATAGTGAACAAAGGTGACACATTTTTTTGTAGGGAGACAGAGAGATTTGACCAATTTTGAAGGAGCAAAATGGAATTTAAGATCATTTATATACCAATTTCTGTTTACTAAGCAAGCAAGATAGTTTAACATAGACTTTCTAATTAGTAAGTATATTCCACATCACTTAAATGTGTGATTATAATACGCCTAACTTACATACAGTCTCCCTCCACCTACTAGATTAAATTTTTGCTAAAACTTTCTAATATTAGTTAGTTCCCCCGATATATTAAATTAGACATTTTTATATGGTATTAGTGCACAAATCGAGAATTTATATGCCGACACTCACCTTTTCTCTCAAACTTACTGCTTGTTGTTGTGAGTTCACAACAACTAACTCATTTAAAATAAGAGCACTACCCATTTTATAATAATTGGGCCGAGCTGTGCACCACATGTTAGGGGTTGGCTTACACGTGAGGAAGAGTATTAAGTATAATTTAGCATCACTAAAATGCGTGATTATGATATGCCACATACATATGTAGTTTCTCTCCACCTTAAGTTTTTGAGTTATAAATTCCTAAAATAATCTTTTGTCCCCCTTTAAAATTGTCTAAGAGTTTCGTTTTTCTTAACAATGGTTGAAAGAGACAGTTTCGGTTACCTAACTGCTCTCAATCACAGCTAGTCAGATTTGCACCGTCAATATATTTGAAAAGGGAAGGAATAGGTTCGTCCAATAAAATGTTGAAGGGAAAGTTTGGATGCTTTTTGGTTGAAGAATTTCGAAGCTAATTTCAAAAGTAGGTAATTGAGCTCCTCGTTTTGCACCTTTTTTCTTATTTTCCTTTTCGTGTAGTCCGAAATGGGGTGTTTGAAAACACAAGGTAGGCATTTTACGTCAGTGTCATTTTATTTATATCATAAGTACATGCATTGCAAGTTCTTTTAGAAAAATTATCCAGAATATCCTAAATCTATTATATTTTTATCAATTCAATTTTGTTAACTAAGTTTTAAACATTTTCTTGTTTTACTAATTGAGTGCATTTGGCCAATTTTGACTGGATGCTAAGATCTTACATGGTGCAACCAGCATAGATGTGGACACCAGGTGTCCCCCGTGATAGACGCTGTCATGGATAATTTATAGTAATCTTAATATTTTCTAGATTTTTTATTTACTTTATTCCTTTTTCTTTTTTTTCCCTTTCTTCTCTAGTCGGTCATTGAACCTTAGCGATGGTCAGCTATTTGCGGTTGCGCTCGCCCATGGTCAATGGGCACAAGCTTTGCTTCACATCAGTGCCAGTCACACCAAGTTAAATAGTTTGTGTCCAAGTCGACAATTTCCAGCCAAAATTAGTTGGATATACTTAATTTGTAACATTAAAGGATTTAGAATTGAATTAATAAAAGTGCAATAAGTTTATGACTTTTTTGATATTTTTCTTCAAATTTTTTCAATAAAAAATGAATAAACATATCTCAACTCGCAATACTTTTGAGCTATGTCAAGCTGTGTTCGAATTTCTCTTAGTGAATTCCAATCATGTCTAAGTCGTGATCTCATGTTGTATGAAGACCTGTTGTCTCCCTTACCCAAAAAAAAAAAAAAAAAAGACCTGTTGTCTCTATCTAAACGTACAGGGGAAATGAGTCACATTCTTATCTAGGTTGAAGCTTGGCCTAGACCTGTAGACTCAATAATTGAGCTATTCATGCGCTCGTAAATTGAGTTTTTAATAAAATAGACACCACATACTCTCTCTTTTTTTCCACAATCTCCTGCCTAGCGTTAGAAATATAGTATCAATGGAGTCGTTTTAGGGTAGGTACTGCATACAATTTGTAATGTTTTGTTTTGAAATGAAATGTTATTTCTAGCCAAAAAAAAAAAAAAGAGGCCGCATTCTTATTGGATCGGCACACACAATTAGGATATAATTCTAGTAACACCATTTGTCACAAGAAAATTAAATTTGAGATCCTGACTAATGCTAGGCTTATTGTTATTAATATACAATCGGGTTATAATATCCTCTATTCCTAATTAGATGAAAATCCTCCAACCATACATTGATTGGCGGGTTCCAAAATTTCAAGAGGTGTCATAGCTCTTACCTTTCGTGGCGAAGAATAAGAAATATAGGTTTTAAATGGAAGAGTCTTTTGATCCCAAATTTTCATTCTTTTAATCTGAAACAAAAGAATATATGGTAAAATTAATTACAATTCCAGAACAGCAAATAAGATATATGAGAACAACATTTATATATTTTAAATATGCTGTATACATTTCGAATTTTTCACTATTTTGATTTCATTTGGAGCTTATTTTAAATGGATCGAGACATAGCAAATAAAAAAATATAATTATGAATAATTTATGCTAATTTACCATTTTAATGTTTTCATAAATAATTGTATTATATTATTAAATCAAGTAAATTAAGAATAATTTTTCAAGCAATGTAGTAATATAATTTTTAGTATGCGAACATTTGGTTGGGTAGATTCATATATTTATCTTATATTATTATTTTACTTTAATAAGTTGAATCTTCAACTTAATTAATTTAATTTTCATTATTAAATAGAGCTAGTTTATTTGTTAACTAAATTGCATCGTGTAATGAAATAAAACATATTTTCAGTTAAAAATAATATAATAAGAAATAGTAATTATTTCTATTTACTTGTCTTGAGGTGCGTGCACAATCATCAGCGAACGGACAGAAGATGATTTTTACTTTATAAAAAATTGTTTTTACCTCTAAAAAGAGAATTGTTTATGTAAGTGTAAAAAAACGACATCGAAGAGTTGCATGTTCCATGCATTGCTTTAGGAGAGTCTTAAGTCCTATCCTACCCAAGTTACTAATGAATTTCATTTGACTAGTTTCCAGCTATAGACATTTGACAGATTTTGTTTATGTCCTTCTGGAGGACGGAGTAAATTATTCCTTTCATGCTAGGCGCGGACGGAAAGAAAAAGGAATGATGTGAAGTAAATTAAGATTAGAAATTGCAGCGATTTATGGATTATTAATCTGCCCAGAAAGGTGTTACTGATTATCCATACACGCGTAATCAAAATTCAAGGCATGCTTGATCAATCAACTTCAAAAAAAGAAGACTTGTTTTAGTCAAAAAATAGTGTGAACGTAACTCCATCCTTAAGAAAAAGTGATGGCGTTTTCTTCTTTTGGCTCCCAAAAGTGACCTGTGATATGTACTCCTACAACAATAAAATATATTGGAACTTTTGCTGAGAATCAAGGACACCCAATAAAGGAGAATAAACACGCATTATATACGGCCCGGCAACGTGTTCTCGCCACTCGCCAACGTTGGAAAAAACAAAAAAAAAACAAAAAGTCCCATGACAAGGTGAATCCATACGCAACACACTTTGTTTCATTAGTGCACAATCCACTATAATTATATAATATTACTCACATTGGTAAAAAAAACGAATAAAAAGCTATATCTACATCGAGGTCAATAGTAAATAAAGACCCTTTCAGAAGATAAAAACTGTGGGTGAGTGGCCTTCACCCCTGTCGTCCTAGCACGGCTGCTCGGCCGTCATACCCTGAGGCGGCACCGCCTTTCTACAACTCATGTGGGATATACATCGAATTGAAATCTAAGATTTCTTCAAAGGAAAGGTAAAAAAAGAAGAAGAAGGAGGAGGAGAAAGAGGTAGGCTTCAAAGTATATTTCGTATATGGATGATTTAGAAAAAAAGGTCTAACTTCACCAGACTGAGTCCCCCAGGTTAGGTTGGTCCACCATCATGTCCATATCAAAAATGGATTTGCCGTGGGAGGCCATGAGCCGGGACGAGGGCGACCCGCTGTTGCTCGGGCTGGTCGGGCTCGGGCCATGGTTCGACAGGGCCGCGTTTTGCCAGACGCGGAGGTGCACCACCTCGGCCCTGGCCTGGGCGAGCTGGCTCTGGAGCATGTCGATTTGTTGCTGGAGAGACGAGATGGCCCCGACGCAGCCGTAGACCGGGTCCCGGACGCGGGCGTTGGCTTCATAGACCATGCTGCTCACGGCGTCTCCACGTTGGTGCACTGGTAGGTCCTGGAAAGTTTCTCACAACACAAGTGGGTCAATGATCACATGTGCTTGGAATATATGTACTAGCTATATAATTTGTCATCTCCTGATTCTCTTAAGACATTGTTCAGCTTTTAAATCCAAAGAAGATGGTTGTAGTGTATCTTATAGAAGTACCCTATAGAAGTCGTTTTAATTTAGTTTTTTTTTTGAAAAATTTATCTGAACTTCATAAAAATTACAGAAAAACAGCACTTGCATCGATTCCATGGGTAGCAGCAGAGTAAATCTAGAGAGTACACTTAGATGGAAATTGAGGGCGAACAGAATCCACTTGATGAACTCGTCCTTAGACAGATCTGTTTGTTAACTTGTTAGTGGATTCTGTTGTCTACTGATGACTTTCACCTTCCAACGACAAAATCACTTTAAACTTTAAGCAAAAAATCAATCAAAAATCTCATGGCGCTTGAAAAATGTTATTCCTTTAAACAATTTGAGCACTAATTGAAGTCATATAAACAAAAAAATATCTCAAATAGACCCGTAGCCATCCGAAGGCGCTCACTTTCTTTATTTTTACCTACTTTGCTCTGTTTCTTGTCGAGAAAATCGAGGATTTTTTTTAACTGCGGGAGCTTCCATTTTGCAGAGAGTGGGGCACAGACTTTATGTCGGGAAATTCTCGAGTGAGTAATGGAAGTATCTGTTCACAAATGACTTATTTTACACTAATTTTCCTAATTTACGAAAGTAATTGTACTAAAATTGAACTCGTGACCCGGCAAATTCAATGGTCAATTGTTTGTACATTATTATACGCAAGAGAGACTAATTTAATTCCACTAATGTCAGGCCCACACCACGTGTAAGTTGCTACCCAAAAGCTGCTCTCTCTGATTTGTATATATTGATAAAATGGGACCCAAGAGAAAATTCTAGAAGTGGAATGTCTGATTTTTCTTGAGAAAATACTATAGTTTTTGGCGATAAACAACTTCACGTGATCCCATAAAAATTGTGATATATTTAGGAAAAGGGTAGAATCTAGAGAAACCAAATCTGAATTTTTAACTAGTATAGATGGACCGACTCTTTTTCTACGTCCTCTTTGTGCTCTTTTTCTCAAAGAGAGGGTGACCTCGCAACAAACTGTCAAAAAGGTTAGGGTTAACAATGAAATGGACATCAAAGATGAAGACACATAGTCAGTCCTGAAACTTCTTTTAATGTACCTGCTTTGTCATGAGTGTGTACAGCTTTAGGCATTTTCAAAAAAGCCAACCCCAACAGGATAAAAATGGGTTTTCCTTCCCCTTTTTCTTTTGTTGGTACGCTAGTATTTTCTCGCATTTTTGGTAGATAAGAATAGACTGAAAAAGGAATTGCTGCCAGTCAACTTTTGTAACACTGCTATCAAGTCTTGAAAAAGACTTAGAATTGTTAGATGAACATGGGATTTAAATTACTATATAATCTAATGCTTTTTTTTTACTCATAAACTCAATTTTGATCTTACACCAAGTATAAAAATATATAATATTGTAGACAAATAAGGAATCTAAAAAGATTTGAATTTAGAATTTATCCACTAATATAGTGTAAAGTTTTGTAGGACTATTGCTAATTATTCTAAAAACTTTAAGTTGTTAGATGAAAATGTGACATGATATTTAAATATTCTAACATTGTTGAGCTATATTTGACTATAAAGCCGGTGGAATCATGTTTTCCAAAAAAGAAAATGGAACGGTGGGAAAAGAAATGAGATTAAAGTTGTAGAGAGAGAGAGAGAGAGAGAGAGGACTTTGAACCCTTTTATTAAAATGACGCGAGCGAGATGATTATATCTAAAGATTTGTTGAAAAAAGCTTGATGCGAGTGGCATCAAATGTGCTTATGTGGACCTTGGTACGGAAGCTAGCTATTAAATATAATGTCCGGTTTTACTGGTTGGGCAAGAAACACAACTTTTGTTAATTGTTAAGCGTTTACGATAATCCTTTCGATAGATATTTTTCAATAAGTCCCATCTGTAAATAAGATGGTATATATTGAAGTGCTTCTTAATGCTTGCCCGTGAGGTTTATATAGTGCATTATATGTACGTAGTTTTCTTTCATGGCTTAAATTTTCAGATAAGACATTCAGATGGTATCATAACTTGATTTTTGTGTGTGAGACTCCACTTTCATCAATTACACATGTTGTTCTCAGTCCATTTTGCATGTGCGAGGGGCAATCGTTTGTCTAAGAAGTTCAGATTTTACCTTATGTATAGTTTTATTTAATTGAGTGGCAAACTTTCAGTTTGGGCATTCTAATACAACATGAAATTCAAGCACTTAATTGTGGTCCTTTTTCTCAGTTAACTAACCTTAGAATTAAGTTCAAGGCGACTCTGCTCTAAGATGGATCTCTCTCTCTGTCTCTCTCCCTTTCTCCCCCTCCCTCCTGCTGTGTTTGTGGAAACTTGTTATCCTATCCGCCTAGCTTGAGGACTTTAGTGAGCCTCTACAATTTGTCGCTTCTGGCTACTTTTTTTTTTTTTTAATTATTAATTGGTATAGATTTAATCTCTCAAGTTATAAGATGCCCTTTCAGGTCTTAATCTTTTAACACGAGGGAGACATTACTAAACCTTGTAAGAATTATGTATAAGAACAAAATAATTTGGTTTAAGGTCATTGGTTGTCTCGTCATTAACCACGTAGCACCGCCATAAAATATTAGGAGAAAAGTGGACCATAGGGAGAAAAAAGTTATTGGATATACTTTATGTATGTAACTAATCCTTATAAAAAGCAATGCAAGAAGCAAGAAGCAAGAAGCAAGAAGCAATAAACTATACTAATGGCTCAACGCTTCACGCTAACCATCTGCTTAGATAAATCCAATGACACTTCAACGATGGTATGGAACAAAGAAAACATGATCTTGTATAGAAGAAGAGATGAGGTGCATTACCTATCGCATTTTATAAACTCGGCAAAGTGAAGAGAGTTTGAGTGGAGTGGGGAAAAAGATTTGCTTCAAAAAGAGGAAGGAAGGGGGGCTAACCTGGAACATCTTGTTGACATTGCTGGCGCCGAAGACCTTGTGGACGTTGGCGAACTTGTGGGGCTCGTCAGCCGGGAAGTAGGGGGCAAACACGCAGTCCTGCGCGCACCTCCTCCGCAGCAGCTTGCACGCCGCACACGGCGAGGGCGTTCCTTGCTTCCGGCTCCCACTGCTTTCCTTCATTTCTCTGCTTCTTCTCTTGTTGAAGCGAGGGCTGAGCTTTGCTTTGCTGGGTTTCTGTCTCTGTGTGTGTGTGTGAGAAGGGTTGGATTTGTTTTGGGTTTTAGGCTTTGTCAAAGGAGCAAAGACAAAATATGAAGCGAAGGAAGCAATAAAAGAAAAGGGGGAAAAAGAGTGAGGGGAGAGGCGTAGAGGGAATGTGAAGGGGAGAGGCGGGATTTATGATGTATATATAGGAGGGTCACCTGAGGAGTGGCCCACTCACCACCTCTTAAGCAATACAAAAGAGCAAAGATGAGTGGTGCAGCGGGAGAATTTTGGTGTCGACGATGATATAGGGCACAGCCATGACATCTTTTGACAATTTTTCTTTGGTGATATAATGACTTTTACCTCTCTTTTGTCGACGTTTTGTCCCACACTTGGGATTTCCTTTCTTTTCTTTTTTGGCTTTTATTTTTCTCTTTTTAATTCTTTTCGCAATTGACTGGGAACGGCGGGCGCTGCCGAAGGAAGAGAAGAGGAGATAGAGAGAGAGAGATGGTTGAGGTGACTTGACAACCATGGCTAATCTTGCGTAAGGTGACTCTCATTTTGTTGAGGTAAATATTGTGTAACTCTAGTTAAGTTTAATTAAGATTCCATTTGTTTTGTAAAAAAATAAATGATTTAGAAAAAATTTTCCTAAACACGATCACTTATATAATTTATACAAATGAATGAACAAAATTTTTTTTTTTTTATCGCCTATGAAAATATTAAGGTATAAATTGTTATTGATAAAAATATCAATATGTTAAATTGATTAATTATTTCCAATGATAAAAATAATTACTTAAAATTATTTATTTTTTGCAAAAAAAGAAGAGCCTAAGCTGAGGGTTTCGATACTATGAATTGATTGATCTTGTCTCCTATCCCTCTATTCTAACTCAATATCTTAACTTGACGTGTGTTTATTTGTACCATAAGATACAAACAATGAAAAAAAAATTTAACTAAGTACTAATTGTTCCTATTTCTCTATATCATAACATAAACTCCATCGTTGATCCAAAAATTCAAGATTGTGGGCAAAATCTTGTCGCCTTTAACTATATGGAGGGTGTCAACTATTCCATTATTTTGCTTTGAATATGACATGAGACAAGACCATTCATGTCGGAAAATTCATCAATCCTTGCCCAAGCCATGGTTGGGGTTGCCATCCTCCTCTCTCAACTTTTATTTCTAAATTTTATTTTCCCTTTTATTTCCAGAGTTTTCTAAATTATTGATATCAGTTGTTAGAATATGTTTAATCTTGATGATTGCCCCCGTTGACTTATTGCTAGCCAATGGAGGCCTAGAGATAAGAGAGTTGGAGAATCTGACGAAGTGAAGGCTTAATAGCCTCAGGCTAGGGTTGTCGAATCTTAGTGCTTCCTCCTTTATTTATTCTTATGATTTTTCCATTCAAAAGGCTCTTCTTTTAATCACTCTAATATTGACTTTTCATTTAAAACAAATGGCACTTCAAATGACCTAATCCGTCAACGAATCTCTCTCCCTCCCTAGCGGTGTTTAGGGCAGAAATTTTCCATGGGAGAATTATTCAAGAAGTTTTAAATCTACTATACAACCTCCAATTTAGTATTGAATTTTCCAATTTGATCAATGTAGTTTTAAAATTTTCCATGATTTTCCAATATAATCTTTCTAATCAATTTAGACCGGAAATCGTTGACTTGATGTCTAGTTAGTGCTCGCCATTTTATATAGCACAACCAATGATCTGACATATTTGATATGGCTCAAACATTATCTTCTTTTTTTTTTTTTTTTTTTTTTTTCTAAAGTGGCATCATTTTGCTCACAAGTTGCCTCTATTGCCTTGCTGATGTGTCTATGGTACACGTTAGCATTGTTAATCACATCAAATGCCATATCATCTTTGAATGGACGGGAAACTTGAAGGTCCATTTTTGTGTTCCCCAAGCAAAAGCATTTTTTTGGGTAGGACCTTTGAAAATTGGGAATGTTTTGGTCCTGCAGTTACAGATTTACGGTTTTTTTTTTTTTTTTTTTTTTTTTTTTTTTAAGGTTCTAAATATTTGGCCGAGAAGAAGATGACCATTGTTGGTGATGTTTATGCTTTTCATCTTTGTACCTTTCAATGGTCTAAAATATACGGCCTTCCATCATTATGTAACAGAAATGGAGCTGAAATTAAAGAATGCTCTGCAAAGGCATGCATGCGGGATTTATTTGATCACGCACATTATCCTTTAAGGAGAGAGAGAGAGAGAGAAAAAAAAGGGGAATTTAACATCATTATTAGTTGTTAGGAAAAGGAACAAAATAAATTAAGAAAAAAGGGATTTCCAGGGGACAAACTACCTCATAATGATGAGGTGCTCGATGGCATGGGTCATGGATCCAAATCAACAATCATTGTCTCAGTCAACCTCTCCTGCGTTTTGGTCAATCAATGTGCTTCCCCCTCTTGCACCAGTGAAATCGATTAGCTCTCCCACTCGTTCAAAAGATTTAACAACCCCTCATGATGATGGCAAGGAATTGCCAAAGACCGATAGGTGAAGAAGAGAGAACAAATACTTGAATAAAAGGAAAAAAGCTCATGTGTCGGGAGAGTCCATGCACAAGATCTCTTGCCCTTTTAGAAAAAAGGCGTTGTTAACGAGTTCTTCAATAAAAAACTTGTTAAATAAATCTAATAATAATATGTTTTCCATTTTTGATGCATTAATTTTGTATAAAAACATCGTTTTAAAAATGCCAAGCTCTTTATTTAAATATTTAACAAAAGCCTTTACTATAACTTGTCACAAAAATTGCGGTTAAAAATCTTGTGAAAGTTGGAGTTGGATTTGTGGGGACCAACCTTTATACTCAAGTGGTGGCCTTCTAGTAGTCGAGATCCTGTGAACATGTGGACTGAGTTTATCCCTCTTGATGAGTCCAAGTTCAGCTTGGGTTTGACAGATGTTTGTGATGGTTGAGCGCCCCTCGGTGCATTGGGAGGGTCGGTGTGAAATACGAAAACTAGGACTTCGTTATAGATGTCGAGCTGGGATGGAGGATCGTCAAATCATTTCTCAAGTTTGAGCCCATCAACAAAACTTGATTCGATGCTCAGCCATGTGGTTTAAATTAGAAAAGTCTTGATTGGTACTTTTAGTTGACTAAACATATGAAACAACAACAAAAGCCTTGTTGGAGTTGGATTCCAAGTTTGAGTAAGCTAAAAGGGGTTTTCTACTTTGGATAATGGTGTGGGCAAAGTCCTATTTTGCACAACCAATGAGATATTTCGGGGTTTATAATAGGTTGGGTTTCTATCCAAGCAAGTTAGGTTTACTGAATGAGTTCTTCCGCGCCTTGTGGTAACTGATCGATATCAGACCCATTCCTTTGACATCCACCTTCTAGCACTTTATTCTCGGGTTGCGGTCCTTTGGTGGTGGCCCGAGGCTATGTACTCGAGGCCATTTTGCATTGTCGCGGAATTCTAAAGAGGGGGAGAATGATGCAGGCAAAGTCCCACATTGAGCAACTAAGGAGATGTTTTGAGTCTTATAATGGGTTGGGTTCCCTATCCTAGCATGCTAACTTTTCGGGATGAGTTCTTCCACCCCTTGTGATAACTCATCAACACGATATCAAACCCATTCCTTGGACACCCACTTCTAGCACTTTATCCTCAAGATTACAATGCCTTGGTGGTGGCTCAAGGTCACATCCTTGGGGTCGTTTTGCAAGGTCAGAGAACCCTAAAGAGTGGGAGGATGATGCAGATAGAGTCCCACGTTGAGTAACTAAGGAGATGTTTTGAGAGTTACAATGAGTTAGCTTCCTTATTGTGGCAAGTTAGCTTTTCGCGTTGAGTTCTTTCACCAAATATACAAGTAAATTTTAGTTTCTACACATTGAACCAAACAAGAGAAGTATTATTGCTTTTTTCTGAGTGAGTTCTTTGTAAGAGATTATAAAATAATACTTGTGGGATTTGCGTTGGGTGTAATTCAAGGTTGCCAAATACTTGAAAGATTGTAACTCTGTAATATTTCGGATTCATAATAGATTTTTTTTGGCTCTCGGCTCTTACCATGAATTAAGTA
This sequence comes from Eucalyptus erythrocorys, assembly GCA_014182555.1. Lineage (NCBI taxonomy): Eukaryota > Viridiplantae > Streptophyta > Magnoliopsida > Myrtales > Myrtaceae > Eucalyptus > Eucalyptus erythrocorys. The sequence goes on along the minus strand of CM024601.1, from coordinate 21,183,037 downwards.
CCAAAATTTGGGCTGAACGATTTGAAACTCCAACGTTCCTTACAATTCCTCGTTGATTTTATTATCAGCTTCCCTGTTTTTTTGCAACCATCTCTGTTACTTAATCTCAATTTTTTCATAGAACTAAATATCAAAAAGAGAACGAAGTACAAATATTAATATTAGTTTCCATCTACGTCATCATCATCGGGCAACGGGACTGCAGTGACGAAGCTCAAAGTCCTCAACACGCAGCCCCTTGCTTATGGTTATTTCAAATTATTTATTATTTGCACTTACAAGTTGGCAAGTTGCCATATTATTTTCATTATATTTACCATCGTGATCCCATCCAATGTGGACCAATCACACGTGTAATATATGTCGGCATCCGGTTCCTTACAAAACATCTTTTTCTTTTTTTTCTTATAGGACGAAAGCTACCATAACCTCTAAACTATGCTCATTGAACATAAATACCTTAAATTATTTTCCGTAACATAAAAAATTCCAAACTTATGTCTATGTAAAACATTTACCTTCCATCAAAATTTTGTCACTATTAAAAATTTGTCTATATAGACGTTAGATAGCAAATAGTATTAACATGATGCCAGTATGGCTTAAGCAGAATAAAAACAATATTATTTTGATCTAAAAATCATCTAAAAGAACCTTCATGGAGGGTAAAAGTATCACATAGGTACAAGTTTGATGTTATTTATATCATAAGAAATTTTTTTATATTAAATGTGTCACAATGGATATAATTTGAGATTTTTGATATCACAAAATCAAGTTGAAGGTAGATGTGGGGCATAGTTTAGGGATTTTTTGCATTTTTTTCTCTTTCTTATATTATCTCGTTCTATCCAATATGAATATACATATGACTACACAAATTTAATGAATTAAAGGATTTTTGAAATCATATTTTGTTGTTATCATTTGTTGGTTTGGTGTAGGAGAGGTGACCAAATTTGAATCAAATGAGTGCCACGGACTTAGATAGGGGCAAGAGCGAGAGAAGATTTTTTTTTCCCTTAAGTTTTTCACTAGCAATTTTCTCTCTAGAAGTCCTTATCTTATTACCAATCAAGATGAACATTATCTAATCAATCCTAAACCTACTGTGTGGATCTCAATTCAGTCATAAATTTTTTAATTTTGCAATCAAGTCCTAAACATTTATGTGAAATTCTAATGTAATTCTTTTGGTTAATTTTTGCCAATATGATCATGAATCACGTAGGATGACCGACAATGACTGAATTATCACGTTAGTGGATTCTGGGAAAAATTGACCGGAATAACTATATTAAAATTTCGCATAAAGATTTAGGACTAAACTAGAAAAATTGGAAACTTTATGTTTAAATCAATATCCGTACCATAAGTTTAAGACTAATCAAGTCAATTTTCCCAATTAGTTGGAGTTAGAAGAAAATGAGGGGTACCCAAAACGCATATTATTCCACAGCAAATCATTGTTATAAAGCATGTGCGAATTATGTCATCAACCTAAAAACTTGGCACTTCCCATGATCTTCCATGATTGTGTAACATGCCTTCAAATTGGACTCCATCCCCTCAATCAGCCGACAAAAATAATTCAAGAAAGAGAAATGTTACCTCTTTTTTATGGGACAAGCTCGAAGTCAATTTTATTTTTTCTTTCGGAAATGTGACCACAGAAGAGTCTAAAGACATGCAATCGAACGGGGGAATGCATGTGTAGCTCATGTGCAATATTGACAATGATTTAGCGGGTGAATTAGGTGAAGCAATCATGCAAATACTTTCATGTAAAAATTGATTTAAATTTATTTTTTCTTAAATTCTCCTGGACAATACCTAATTTTGGTCCCCCACCCTCGTCGGTCGGTCAAAGTTGTCGAATTAAGGAAAAGGAAGGAAAGAGGTAATTGGCGAGTTCAATGATTTTTCTTGCGGTTGTCGTACGGTTATAATGATGGTTGAGAAGATAGTCAACGCCGCTCGGCACAGTTTCTACCGTTGGGTCTTTCGGTTGGTAAGGAAAAAAAGGGAGGGAAAGCACGAAGCTCCAACCCTCTTTTTTTTTTTTCTTTTATTTGCAAGTAAATATTTTAGAAAATCAAAGTTCAAAGTGAGGGTGGCCCACCAACATTCTTTTTATTTCACAATATATTTTTATATTAATTATTATAAAATTATTATATTTTTGGCCCAATGGAGACCCGACCGGTTGGGAAATTTGTGGCTTCTGGGTCCCTACACAAGACGATGCTTTCCCAACAAAACCCAGACGCTTTGCGGACATATGAAATCATTTCATATAGTATAGTTTTTATTTATTTATTTGTTATGGATTCGTTGTAGATACATCAGCTGAGTAAAATATTGCTTAGGAGGTTTCATTTTCTTCGGTTGAGCTGTTAGTTAAGCCGTTGATATAGTTATACTTTTGGCGACTACCTATATTTCAAGATCAATGGTTGCAGATCTAATTTGGTAAAGGGTCTTTTGAGCAACGGCAATCCCACCCTTTAGGGATTACATTCTTGGAATTGTGGATCCTCCAGATTTACTTGTTCAAAGAATGCCACATAAGAAGTACAAATCAGATGGTTAATGTTCATCGATATCATCAAATATTTATAAACTGGAATCCAACCAACTTGAGGTTTTTATATGTGGCTCAAGTTTTAGCTAAAATTTGAACAAGAATCTACAAGGACATAAAGACGTCCAAAAAGACTAGGCTATAATACTCCATTATTTAGTAAAAAATTCTTTGCAATCAGCTCGCCTTGTTGAGGCATTTACATTAGAACCAAATCACATATATCTGACATTGTTATCATTCTTTAATAGTTTTCTTGTTAATTCATCCTCCCACGTTTGATACTGAATTTGACGTTTTGTTAGTTTTCGTGTTATATTACAACAAAGGGTCACCTAACATGTAAATTGTTATAAGTCACAGCCATTTCACATAGGTCAATGATTTTAACTTCATCGGTTCGTAGAACTTGCAAGATATTTCATAAGCCTTCAAATAGTAAAGGATCTACACTAATGCTCCTAAATTATTAAAAAATAAAAAGAATTATGACCAATAAATTACACACAAACTGTCTAACTCCAAAAGCTATCTTAAATTTCTAGCATGATATGAAAAGGAAATTCGAACATGATTCAACACATGAAAAATTGAATTCACAGAGAGAAAGAGAGAGGCACGTTCTTTTCTCCTTCCAATATTTGACTAATTTTTTGGCCAATTCGATCCACTTTCAAACAATGAGTTGATTTTATTGAATTGGGTAATTTACTAGATATGTACACTACGTACCCTTTTTGTATTGTCTATATTTCAACAAATCCTTTGACTATAAAATTTAAAACAATTTCATGATACACATTCATTAGTAAGTTTTTGGCTACCAAAAGGAGTGATCTCTCTCTCTCTCTCTCTCTCTCTCTCTCTCTCTCTCTCTGTGACCACCTATCTAGAAAAAAACGCATCTTTGAGTGCACTAGTACTTCGTACTTCGTCTCAAAGCAACAATTGCTCCAAGCATCAGCGAAGAAAAGTTAGATCTTAAGCAATTAAAAGCTGATTTTTTTTAAAAATAAATATTCTTGAGTCACGAGCGTCAGGATCCGACTACTTGGATGTCCATAAACAACTTTCCAGCTCAATAAACGGATTAAGTCCAAGGCTCGACTTTAAGCCTTTGGCTCATGTAAGTTGTCTTGATGTAGAGCAGTTTGTATATAATTGATGAAATCTAAACAAATAGCCTGAATAAACGGATTAAGTTCAAAGTTGGACCTTAAGCTTTTGGCCTATGAAAATTGCATTTGATGTGAAGTAGTTTGCATGTAGTTAATGAGATTTAAACAAGTGACCTCCAATTCTTTAGCGGAAAATTTTCAATCATCCCACCAATTATGATGACCATGAGGGTTTTAAAAGGTGATTTTAGGTGTTTTTGCAGCTTTTACGATTATAATGCTTAGGTCAAGAAGTTTCTTTTGAGTGAAAGTTTTATTTCCATGCTTACTTTTTACAAGAGGAAAGCCCATTTTAGGTAGATAAATCTCAAAAAAAAAAAAAAAAAAAAATTGTGTCAAATAACATATACATACTTCCAATTTAGTGGGCCTTAATCTTTTAGTTTCCTTGGAAGTTTAAGTAAATTGTGCCTTGTGAAAATCAGATTCCATGCCATGCTCGCATAAATTCGAGCCATGAAGCTCATTTTATTTGTCAAACTTATTTATGTTTTATCTGGATGTGTTTTTACGAAAATATTTAAATTCTTTTAATACTTGAGGAAATGTTATACCACCAAGCTTTTTGACCTAATGTTTAAGGGTTCACACATGCTTCATGAGGTATTGAGTTTGATTCTCATCGTGAGCGGACTTGAATTCCATTGCCAGCTGGAGCATCCTAGATCAATATATCTTGTGTAAAGAGACTTCTTGACTGTTAAAATCTTGGTAAGAATGACTGATAGGCTTGCAAATCTCAGACCTTCGGGTCGTAAGTTATGTAAAGTAGCAATGGCTCAAATTAAATATTTCATAGTGATTGTATGATTTTTATTGCATCACTCAAAGAAGCTCGCTAGCAATAGTTGCCTTTTCCAACCATATTCCATTTGCTATAGAAATGTCCAGCAAAATATTGTAAAGCCTCAAGCTCCACATGGAGTGACAGAGAGGACTTATCTTTTCGCACATAAGGTTCAGGCTTAAAAGATGTCACATTTCAACTTCTTTTCAAGATATCGCCAATGATGATCTCGATTTCAAAACCTGAAGATGCCAATTCTATTGGGTGTAAGGCCAAATCGCCGCAGCGATCACAATTTCCAAGTTCTCACTTGCGTTTCAACATAAACCCAATTGGGCGCATGAGAAGTTCGTTGAGATAGCTGTCTTTGACGTTTGACGGATTGGCCGACGATGAATCTTCTTATGGGTAAACCTTTTGCGTGAAGTACTTTGCCAGATTGCTTTTTTAGAGAAGAAAATAGTTAATCAAATGTTGATGCTTGTGAGTTAAAGAGAGAGAAGAATATGCAAGCAGATAAGTTGTGGTTCGCTCGATTTTTTAGACGAGCTTCACTTTCCTAGACTAACAGCCAAGAATTAGGCCGGAATCCCTAGTGATCTTTGGAAGGTTAGAGATAGTAGCAGGTGCTTTTTTCACCCGAAACTTAGTAGATAAGTTCGGTCAAACTAAATGATCGATATTAGAGTACAAAGCCTAGCAGTAATCATACTGAAGAGCATGAGAGTATTTAGAATAGAATCTTTCTATCTCCTGCCGCTTTCTGAGCAACAGTTGGGCCCTTTTATAATCTCCCGAGCGTTAATCTAACCTTTGCAAGTCTTCTAAAGGTATAAGCATCCGTTGGATCCAAGCCTCTCCTTGGTTGCCTACAGACTACCCAATCAGTTTTCTATCCCTGAGCCAACAAAGGAGATTTTTAGAAATAGAGGCTTTTGCTTTTGTCCAACGGCTGACTCTCCAAATCCTTGCACAAAAGGAGAAATACTATAATTTTCTCTAGGTTAATTTCTGTGGACTCCAAACCCTGAAACTAGTCATTAACCTCTAATTTGAATTTTAAATCAAATCAAAAGAGATCTAAATTCTTTCACTCGAGTAGTAGAAACACATCACCCTTCTTCCATTTAGGAGTTGTTTGTACGAGTCTTTTCAATCCCTTCATGCTTCTTGCTTAAAGTGACTATCACCATCTACTCTCTCGTCCTTTCAAGCGTATTGACGACTCTAGTTCTACTAAGCTGTTCACCTTTTGTGGTCCATTCAAATTTTCACCAACTCCCTGTTATATGACTCATTCATCTTCTACTCAGGTCCACCATCTTTTAGACACCTTGTACATCCAATACCTCGATCACCCTCAATAGAGGCAAAGCACTCGTAGCTTTTGATGATCTTGTAAAGACACCCTTTACATATTGCTTGTGCATCTAAAACCTGGCACTAAACTAATAAGACACATATCCGCAGCTTTTAAATATTTCGTCATCTTCAAAACAACATAGAGAATTTTTCCAACATGTGATGATGCTATGCAAACTACTCACGGTGATTTGTCCATGAAGGAACAAAGCATATCTTAGAAGGATTGTCCCTTCACCAGATAATGTCGGGAACTAAAACGTACTCCATATTTCCTCCGCCGATCAAATTGTCGAGATCCTCACTATCAAGGCCATGTAGACATATTAATTTCCAAACTTTAATTGATTTCTCTACAACCACCCTCAGTGGGAGGGAACTGTCAGATAAGATATTTAGTTCGGCTATGTTGTATATTTGAATTGATACGTCGCCATCTAGATAGATATCTTCCACGATTTACAAAATCTCCCGGTGGTCAAAATATCGTGTCCAGCTTTCATATTATTGTTGTTAGGTTCATGGTGGTATCTTTCATCTGTATATATTAGTTTGGAGTATAGTTCAATCCAATTTTCACAACGTTGGAATTAAACATAATTAGATTCGGGGGGACCATCTAAGCCTTGCTTTAAAAACAAGAAAGTCAACGGTGCCGGAGATCATTGCTTCTGCATCCCACTTTTCACTAATTATTCCTTGATTAAGAGAGGGTCGAAGTGGAAATCCTGGAGATCGCCATTGCTAGATCCTGCCTGGACCTTGACATCAACAAGATCAAACATCGATGTGATCCCCCTGATCTCAAATCGAACTAAATTAAATTAACAGGATTCAAATTATATCAATCCAAAGCTATAGAAAAATGGGCAGAAAAGTTGAAACCCTTCTTTTTATTGGAGAGGGTTCCCTCTCCAGCATCTTCAATATGCCCCACTCGATGATCTTGGAAGCTACCATCATTGATGGTGATGCCTGCCTTAATCTTGAAGCAAATCCTTTTTGGTCTAACGCCCCATCATCCACTAATTAGAACTGATTAAGACACCTATAATCCAGTTTATAGTTTAAAATTCACCATCTTTTATAATAGTGTTGGGATACGATAAGATTCTTTTGCATGCCTCCAACACCTACTTTTCGTAACACATTGGGGACACGACCTTTACTGTCACCACATAAATCCAAAGATTTTTATCTATTGGAACAAGCAATAGGAATATTTTCAAATAAAAAAGGTAAAATAGTGTGACAAAGAATCCTTATCTTGTTCGTATGAATAATGGTTGAGTGCTTATGCGCATGGAAAAAAAAATGGTCGGAATTGATCGGAAGCTTGTGGTTTGGACCATGATCTTGTACTTACTTTGGCTTGTACGTGCACGTGCAATACCATCAATTTGTCAATGTTGTTACGTATATGTCGAGATTTTTCTAAAGAAGACAAAGGTATGGGGACAAACTGGAGTGTCTTTAATCATTCTATTGGACCTCACTTGCTTTTATTCTTGTGGACAAAGGACACCAACACTTTAATAATGTAGTACTTCTTAGGTTGTTGCAAGGCATGGAAAATGTCTCAATAATGGCACGAGAGTTTTGACTTCTCCAAGCTCCACTCACTTTGCATGAACCGTTTTTCTACACAAGAATTTCCACGAGTGGTTTGTAGAAAATTGAAAAAATGACAACACAAGTACATGAATCTCGTGTATTTTAGAGTCCAATACCACAATAACTTTTGTGTTCAATTTAGTACCTCCACTGTTGGGTCAATATGAGGCATTTGTTGAATAAATGACCATGTCATGCAATTTTGTTACCGTGGCTCACTTACTCAGTAAAACCGAACACAATTGCTGACATGGCTCCCATACTCAACCAAAATAATATCATCTCCATTTATATGTTGGGTGATGAGGGGAGAGAGAGTGTGTAGACTTGGAAGATATTTGGCGTCCAATATATCTCTTTTGATGTGACATCATCTCACAATGCTATATTGGATGCCAATATGGTCGGTCAATGACTATTCAACGACATTGGTATACACGTTGGCTGTTTTTGTTCTCAACTTTACTATTGAAAGGTCCATCTACTTAATTGATCAAAAAAAGAAATTTAGGTACTCAATTGTAAAATGCACAAAAATACATTTGCTAGTAAAGTTTTTATCCCAACAAGAAAGAAGAGATGAGAAAAGAAAAGAAACTTACCTTGCCAATTATTGTTCTAGATATTCAAGCAAACACAAAATAACCTATCAAAGGGATAACAGACAAAATGGAAAACACACTTAAGGTTTGTTTGTTGCACGGAAAATGAAGGATTTGGAGAATATTTTCCTAAAAATGACCGTTTATATCATTTACAAAAATGAATGGACAAATAATATAATTTGATACTTCCACAAAATTATTTAAACATAATTGTTGTCAGCAACGAAAACATTCTTTATTAATTAATTATTTCAAACAATATAAGAGATCATCTTTAGGAAAATATTTTTCAAATTATTTGTTTGGGGAAATAAACGAAGCCTAAAATTTAGTGTAGTCTTAAGAGATATGCCCATGACCCTTGTAGAGGAACCTTACCCAATACATATGTATAAAGTGACTCTCTCTTCCTCAAGAAAATTTTTCAAAATTCTTAAACCTATTGGAATTTTGCTAATTTAACAGTAAACTTTTCAATTTTAAACATTTTTCACGTTTTATCAGTCGAGTCTATCCAATCAATTTTAGCTAAAAAAATGTTAACATGGATATCACTCATCCTATGTGTTGTCCTATGTAGTATTGTTGGTATTGATGTGTATAATTTTTAATAATATTTTAATTATTTTTTCCTTTTTCTTTTCTTTTATTTTTTTCTAACTCTAGGCCTACAAGGTCATGGAGGCCCTTGCTTGTATTGGGCGACGGCAGTGGTGCCCTCGTCTAGACTAGGCAAGGGTAAGCCAACGACCTCGCCAGCCTAAGGTTAAGGAAAAAAAAAAAAAAAAAAGGAAAAGAAAATTAAAATTAAAATAAATTTGAAATATATACAAATAATGTAGAACAATTGGCCTCCACGACAGCGTTTTTCAACTAAAATTGGCTAGATAGCCTTAATTGGCAAAACTTGTAAAGGTTTAGGAATCGATTGATAAAATTGAAAGTTTTAAACTCAAATTGACGAAAAAGTAATAGGTTTAGAACCTTTTGGACAATTTCCCCTATTCCTCCCTCACCACAGCTATAGTGAAAGGCTATTTGTCATTTGTAAAAGTAGTTTTAGATTGGAACTTCCTTTGGTTAGTGCAAAAATATTTCCATTTTAATCGAGGATCCTATATTTTGTGTGTATGGTAAAACGTTGGGCACGCTTGATCCTATATCAAACCCTACGTGGAACTTTCGTTTAAATTTAGATACCTGCAAAACCCAATCGTCATTCTCACCACCCACTCTCTTCTCCGTCTCCCTCCTCCAGATCACAGTCCAGCACGTAATCTGAACCCTAGCGCCACTAGCTTCCGGCCATGGCCGCCACCACGACACGTGCCTTCGCCTCAACCACATTTAATTCGTCTGCGAACTACATGTGTTATTTGTTGGTGTGTCCACATCGAGGTCGGGAGGGGAGGAGAGAGAGAGGGAGAGAGAGAGAGAGAGAGAGAGAGAGAGAGAGAGAGGCGTGATTGATCACACAAAATAACCTATCAAAGGGGTACCAAACAAAATGGAAAACACATATAAGGTTTGTTTGTTGCATGGAAAATGAAAGATTTGAAAAATATTTTCCTAAAAATGGTTGTTTATATCATTTATAAAAATGAATGGACGAATAATATTATTTGATATTTTCACAAAAATATTTAAACATAATTGTTATCAGCAATGAAAACATTCTTTTTTAATTAATTATTTCGAAAGATATAAGAGATCATTTTTAAGAAAATATTTTTCAAATTATTTGTTTAGTGAAATAAACGAAGCCTAAAATTTAGTGTAGTCTTAAGAGATATGCCTATGACCCTTGTAGAGGAGCCTCACCCAATATATATATATATGTATGTATGTATGTATGTATGTATGTATGTATGTATGTATGTATGTATGTATAAAGTGAGTCTCTTTTCCTCAAGAAAATTTTTCAAAAGGTCTTAAACCTATTGGAATTTTGCTAATTTAGTCTTAAACTTTTCAATTTTAAACATTTTTTACGCTTTGTCAGTTGAGTTTATCTGGCCAATTTTAGCTGAAAAATGCTAACATGGATATCACTCATCCTTTGTGTTGTCCTATGTGGCATTGTTGGCCCCAATGTGTATAATTTGTAATAGTATTTTAATTTTTTTTTCCTTTTTCTTTTATTATTTTTTTCTAACCCCAGGCCCGCAAGGTCGTGGAGGCCCTTGCCTAGGCTAGGTGAGGGCATCACGACCCTTGTCAACGAAAGGGTGAGGGTTGTGGCCCTTGCTTGGATTTGGGCGAGGGCAGTGATGCCCTCATCTAGACTAAGCAAGGGTAAGCCACCAACCTTGCCAGTCTAAGGTTAAGGGGAAAAAAAAGAAAGAAAAGGAAAATAAAATAAAAATAAAAATAAATTTTGAAATATATTAGAATAATATTGAAAATTGTTAGCATTTATGCCAGTGATGTCACATAAGACAACTGGCATCCACAACAATGTTTTTCAATTAAAATTAGCTGGATAGATTTAATTGGGAAAACTTAAAAATATTTAGGAATCAATTGAAAAAATTGAAAGTCTTAGAATTAAATTGACGAAAAAGCAATAGGTTTAGAACCTTTTGAACAATTTCCCTCTTTCTCCCTCACCACAACTATGGTGAAAGTCTATTTGTCATTTGTAAAAGTAGTTTTAGATCGGAACTTCCTTTGGTTAGTGCAAACATATTTCGATTTTAATCGAGGATCCTATATTCTGTGTGTCCATGGAAAAACGTTGGGCACGCTTGATCCTATATCAAACCCTACGTCGATCTTTCGTTTGAATTTAGATACCTGCAAAACCCAATCGTCATTCTCACCACCTACTGTCTTCTCCGTCTCCCTCCTCCAGATCACAGTCCAGCACGTAATCTGAACCCTAGCGCCACTGGCTTCCGGCCATGGCCACCACCACGACGACACGTGCCTTCGCCTCAACCACATCTAATTCGTCTGCGAACTGCATGTGTTATTTGTTGGTGTGTCCACATCGAGGTCGTGGGGGGAGAAGAGAGAGGCGTGATTGATCACGCGGAGGAAAACCCGATAACATCGCCGATCACAGGACCAGGACAAAGGGGGGGACGCCTCCCTCCGACAGTTGCAGGATTAGGAAAGAAAGACAGGTATTCGGTTTTAAGTTAGCTGAGAGAAGGGTCGTGTCGGGCAGGGGCCTACAGATCTTTAACCATGTTTTACATATCTTTTCTGATGAAGCGTTTTGAGATCCTGCAGGCTTTTGCACCCCCAGCCTTAGCATCCGATGACGCAGCATTGACAATGGGGAGTAGCCGATGAAGATGTTGGATGGGGAAAAGCTAGGATAGAACAAAGTGCCCCTACGCCATTAGCTTTTGAATATACATAATAAATTAAATACAGTAGAAAGTCTGATGCTCAATGCTGCAGTTATCATGCAAAAAAGAAATGATTTTTATTTTATTTTATTTATTTAGAATTTGTGGAACATGAGGGCCCAGGTCGGCGGGAAAGAGCATGCGCCTGCAAGGACAAAAGAAGCAGGCATGGCCAACGACAAGATCATAATTCTCGTCACCAAGGGAAGATGAATGAAAAAAAATGGCATAATTGAAAATGGCTTTACATCAGATGCAGCCAAGCTCTGTCTTGTCCATGTCCGAGCCATTGCACGCTTGGCTTCGACCCCTCAACAGTATCTTTTTCTTTTTGCCCTAAGGATTTATGTTTTTCTTTTTGCCTATTTTTTGTAAAGATTAAGCCTACCCTAGTAATAGGGAAATTCCAAATTCGTAAAGTACCCCCATATATCTAATGGATCGGGTTAAAGATGTGAGCATAAGCTCCGAAGATGGCTGTAATATGATATTTTGCACTTGATGATGTGGGGGTAATTGAATCTGTATTATATTGTCATGCGCCTGATTCATATACTTATAAATTGGATCATCAATTGCTAAGCTATAGTGGAAGCCCTAATATGCAATTCTTTGTATTTGGGTGTGGGCACCAAAACATATGTCATTTACCTAATCGCCTAATCAACACACAAGTCAAATGCTTAAACCCAATATAATAAATTTTCAATTCATTTAGCAAGGCATAAGCAGGACCGAGTCTTAATTAAGCCCCACACCTTTTTCAGTTGAAATGAATCTCGAAAATCAAACTCAACCATTTCTATGAAACCTAAACTACACTATGGAATTGAGTTCATGAGAATCCTCAGGAATTCTGATGACGATTGGAAAACTAATTTAGAGAAAATGGGGAAATTACCATGATACTTGCTATATCCCGTACCTACAAGATTTCTCCATCACTTGACTACGATGATACTACACAGGCGATTTACTAATCGTTAGGAGATAGCTACTCAATTCGTTGCTTTCTTAAAGTGTGCTTCCTAGTTTCTCAAAAGAAGATCGAACCAGAACATTTTAACTCAAAGCAATCACCAGAGAATCGTCCCCTTCTCCTTTCCCTGTATTTCAATGCCGAGATATTGCAATATACATCGAACATTCCAATCTTGTTCATTCAGTCAGCATCAGTTAACTTCATAACATGCCAGATCAGGATGTTGCAAACCCCACATATATAGCAATGAGGGTTTAAAAGTCGACTCCCACGACGTCGCAAATTGTCAGTTCTGGATTAGAACTTAGTTGTTACTCTTTGATATCCTGTTCTGGCACTAATTGTATCGTCCATTTTTCAAGCCGTATCCCCTGAAGAACTTGAATGATAACCATGTGAAATGGACCGGCAGATTAACTATATACCAGTTGAATCACTTCGCCTAGCCGCAGATCAGATAACCAGCTACTGACAATGTAATTCATTGAGAAAACAAAAAGATCACACTCCCAAAATTAAGACCAACTGACAAATCAGAGTACAGCTACTAGGAACCATTTAGACTTTCTAATGTTTTGTTTTTACATCTGCACCGTGTCTTGGATAACACACGTTCAGATAAGAGAGCAGCGGATGCAGGTACATGACAATTTTTTAAACGGTCATAAACTCGTTCATGACATAGCATAGTTCGTATGGAGCGGGACAAATCCCACGCTCAAAAGGCACATCCCATTCTTAGTAATAAAACAGCAATCAGAAGAACGAGAACAATGTGGGGATGTGATAACTAGGGAATAGCTGAATGGGCCAGAGAGGAAATACTGTTGAGAATCTGAATCATCATCCCTTGCGCATTTATCCAATTCTCATGTGCGCAGGCTCATCTATTCACTTGTAAGTAATTTCCCCACAATGTTAGTTCCATTGTGATCAAAAGTCAACCACCACCAGGGTCCTACAAAGATACGAAGAAGCATATGCTAGCACAAATATGTATAAAGAGGTGCATTTCCGCCAGACAACATACAGATTTCTATGTAAATGCCTGAAACCTCTTCGAATGTCACAGCTTGACCACATGCAGAGATCTCAGTGAGCAGAGACTACGACAAGTTCAGCAAGCGTGATTAAACGATGAGCACACCTGCTATTGGTAATTTCGACGCTGCTTTATCCATGACAAAAAGGTCCCTTTATTAATTAATGTCACAAACATATTACAGTCATTACAATGTATATGCGAGAGAGAATCGCCTGCACTAATTTCTTTACCGCACAGCTTCAGAAATGTGGAGAGCAAATGACAACTGAGATTTGCTGATTTGTTGTGTATGTTGAGTATGTACCAGTGCCTGAAAGCGATTCAGAGAGGCAAATTGATCAGAGAGAATTGGCAAAGTAGGGAAAAGAGCTAGAAGAACGGAAGTATTTATGAGAATGCCAGAACCATACAAGCAACAGAGGAAGCATCAACTGCTTAGAAAATCTTCTAGTTGTCCCTTTGAATCAATGAGGTCTCATAAACTTCTACATTTCATCATCCTGCCTTTTCTGCTTTGGCATCACTTCTTTGTGTTGCCTTGCATGAACAAAAAGAGGAAAGATTTTTTGAAAGATGTATAGACTTCCAATATCGATAGTTTGTCAATATGACATGCTGACAACAACAAACCACAAAAGGAGTTCGAGATGACAAAGCAATTCAACATGTTAGCATGCATGCATAACATAGCTGCTGGATAGTAAGAGGAGGTTTTCTTTTCTATATATTCCCCTTGTAAAATTTATTTCTATCCATTGGTGCATGGAACACGTTCTAGAAATCTCTTGAATTGTAGGAGAAGCCTTGGAACCAAATACAGGTAATTGTAAGAAAACCTTTTTTACTACGACAATATACAAACCTCTATTACTTCAAGAGTAAAATTCTAGCATGACAATACTCCACTTGGAAGTCAAGAACCACAACCAGTAATGTTGCTAGTGAGAAGATTATTTCAACAACTGACATTATGGCATATGAGAAATTTTATTTCTTGTTAACTGCTGTCATATACCTTTTTCTGCTATTGTCAATCAAATCAATCTACTTTGTGATCTTCCAATCAGATCAATGATTATTCTTTTTCTTTCCGGTGGAATATTGCTCTTCCAAATAACAGAGAGCCAATGTGAAAAGTCAAATTTGAATACAATGTCACATCTCTTGTAGCCACAACAACTAGCACCAACCATACTTTTGCCACCATAATTCCAGATTATCTCCTTCTATTCCAATTTTGATCCATTTCAACCTTTTAAAGCCAATCAATTTCCAGAACTCAGCACTGGATTAGTAGGAGAGTAAAAGCAACTAAAACCACAAAATTCTGGAGAATCAGTCCATAAGAGACTTATCTCCCCAATAACAAGGGCACTTTGTTGTTAAGCATCAAGAAAAATATTGCACTCAGTTGCTTTCTTCATAACAGAAGTCTGACCGAGCGGCTTCTCCTTCAAGTTGCCAAAGAGATGATTGGTTTATCTCCTTCTATTCTAATTGGTTTAATCCTTCCAAGTGCAGCGATGAGTGCTTATGGCTTAAATCAGATAAGATGTATGGCAGGTAGCTCATTGAAAGAGATGCCATCTTTACTTCAACATTTAATTTTAGGTCATTTTTAAGCTCTACCATGTCAGACAAAGCCCCCTGAATAAAGCATACTCCATTGACGATCGTGAGAACAAATTAGACTGAAAATAACAGGCATAAGAATCCAGAAAAGGCAAAGAAATCCGACCACATTCTACACTTTTGCGCATTTTGTTAGTGTGGCTTGAGTAACTCAACGTAGCATACAGATCGCATCACCAAGTTATTTTTTACAACTATAAAGCAAAGAAAAGCTTATACTTTCACATGAAAACACTAACATTTACAAAATCTCAATCACAGTATCCTCGTCAGTTAGTTTTAGTGCTTCACCCTAAGGCACAGTAAGACATACTTCCATAACACTAAAGCAATAGCCCAAAAAACAATGCAAAAGTACTCAAAAAATAATAGGACATTGTAAACTAACAATAACTCTGATCTTTCACAATAGGCTAATCCACTATAAAATAAACACAACAAAAATAATAGAGGCTTAAGTTACAGGACTCAGTACATATTCAAAAAAAAAAAAAAAAAAAGGATCTACCTCTTTAATGGTCCTTTCTTCAAATGAGTATTTAGACATGCCTTTATGTCCTCAAGTGTCATAAAATTCTCAAGACTCGACTTCAATAGATTGGATGCATCTAGATGTGAGGCAGACCCAGCAAAACCAGGAATTCCTTCCAAATCCTTAACCTTCCCTTTGAGATGCTCCATCAAAATCATCCCTATCAAGCACCCAAAAAATTAAATTAAATAACTAAGTGAGAATGCATATCTTGAACCAAACATTCATGCATATGAGCTACAAAACTTATTAAAGACTGCAAGAATGGAGAGATATGAATGACCCATTTAAGTCAAGGCCCACAATAGCAACATAGCATGTAATGTCAGAGAGCACCTGATGCACGAACATAATTTAACTTTTTTAGTATTCAAATGTATTCTTTTACTAAGTCTTTTATCAAGTTATTAAGTTAATAAGTAATAATGTAGTAGTCATGCAACTTTAATGAGCTGCAATGACTGAGATTAAAAGTTATTATGTTAGATCAAGGGTGCAAAATAGGTCTTCTACTCACTTCATCATTAGTTTTTCCTCATTCCTTAAACATCATTGATTTTCATAAATCCTGGAATAACCGTTCTATGTTCCATCTTCAAGTTTGTTTTAATTCTCATTGCTATCTTTCCATTCTCCGACCTCATGAAATCGTATTAGATCCCCTTGTTATGGTTTTCCTTTATCAATTGGTATCAGAGATAATAAGATCCTAAATTAAACTTGTGCTTTTCATCTTGACATGATGGTTGGATGTGAAAGAGGTCATGAAAGAGGCAATCAAGCTAAACAAATAGAGATGGCTGAGATGTGATGCGCGATGAAGAATTGTTGCGGGCTTTTCAAGCTCTGCTGCGACAGGAACCTGTGAAAGCCCATATGGAGAATCCAGAAGGTCACTGCAGTCGTGGACATACTGGAAGGTGGTCTTGTGGATGATAGCAATGACGGGTTTTAAAAATATCCCTTTCATGATGCCAGACCACAGAACGGTGGATTGGAAGAGCTGCTGCATCATGCCTTAGATCTTGATGAAGAGATCTATCCTTTCTGTGAAGATTTTGAAGATGAAACACTGATAATGACAAAGTCATGCAACCATTGTTTGGGATGACTATGGTGATCAAGACAAAGTGTTTGCAATAAGTTTACTGGCAGAAGATGGAATTGTCGACAGTATTGATGGTTCAAGTGAGATAGGGAAAATTCTTTTTAAACAGTCTGATTCAATTACTTATCAATATGCATTAGGCATTAAAGAAGAAGATGAGAAAGTACGTGAAGCAAATGCTGGCCAATTTAAAGATGTATAGTGAATATTGTTCATGTTCATGATTAATTTTGTTATTCAAGCTCATTTTGAGGGTTAAGTGAAAGTTATTGGCAAGCTTTCGGGATGCAAGAAATCTTTGATTGCTTTGATGATGGGATTCGATTAGTGATGATTGGAAGGAATCCTTTACATCAAAGCCAAGTTTTCCCCAATTGGAGAAGAGCGACGCTTACTAGGAATGGTAATATGGATGGAAAGTTCCTAATGAAATCGTTGGGTAGATCTAGTACCTTTCTACATGGATTTTGGTAGAGGATATGAAGAAGATTGATCTAGAGACATGCTTAGTTTGTCAAATTTTTCAACACTAAGCTTAACTGTTTCCAAACCAGGGAGAATGATGTAGGAGCAACTCTTTTTGTATTTTAAGTGTTTCGTTCTTTATTGAGTCTTTGAGTATGTTATTAGGCTAACAAACACTCAAGTGCCAGTCATGTGACTTTTAATGAGCCCCAATGGCATAGATTAAAAGTAGTTATGTTAGACTAATGGTGTATAAGTAGGTCTTTAGTAACTTTGTCAGTAGTTTTCCCATTCAATAGTTCATTAATTTGGTTAAATCTTCAATCAACTCTATTTTAGCCCTGTTTTTGTCCCTTTTGCTTCTCCAACTACAGCTATTATATCTAAGTAAAATTTAAATGTCTCTAGCAATTAAAGAACAAAGTAGAAGGACATAGCATGTGCAATAAGCATCAATGTAATGGTCCCTTTCCAAACCTACAAGGAGAACAAATTTTAAGAAGTGCAGAAGAATAAAAACTCCTCCCTCCCTCCCTATAAGCACCTACATAATGGTGCCTACCCAATCTATGAGAAGCACAAATTTTAAGAAGTGCAGAAGGATGAAAATCCCCCTCACTCCCTCCCTTTGTCGTTTACTCAGCACAATTTTGCATCTCATTTTCAGTTCTAAGACACATATTACTCACTTTAACTTAGAACCAACATCCATCCGCAGCTCATAAGCACCTAGAGTAGCCCATATATACAAAAGCATAGATAGCATGTGGCTTTAGGGAGTCAGGAAACTAGCCACTGATATGTGAGAAAATAAGAAACAATCTTGACAACAATGGATGCATGAATCTCCCTAACATATAAATGATCAAGACATGAACTTTGTCAATCAATGATATCCCTACCTAGCTCCCTATTAATAGATCCTACTAAAGACTAAGATCTACTTGACAACAGGAAAACATTGCTGACAGACTCAAGAACCCAGCATCAACAAATCATTGAATAGACAGTCAGTCCCACTTCAAATAAACATTTCGAAACTTCTTCAATTAAGCTTTTGACTTGATATGAAGCAAGGAGAAAATCCACTACTAGACGATGACAGAAAGCTACAAAAAGTGATCATCTTTCCAGGAACTACTAGCACAGTTACAGAGCTGCACCCAACAATCTTAAAACACCACAACACGAGCACATAAAGGATTAGGAACTTCTCATGAAACAACAGGATATTCCATAGAAGCTCGTGCGGATGACGCATTGGTCATTGTTTCCTCGAACCAAAAACACGGATTGACAGTAGTTTGGATGCTCAAGAACTATATTTGGAGACCACAACACCGCACATTCACATCATCAACTATGGCTAATTAAACGGCATTCGGCCAAAGTTAACCATGATTCATTCCATCAAAAGAAATTCATCCATTATATGGCCAATCAATTCCCTAGCCGGAAAAGACGAAACAACACGGGCCAGAAAAACTCCAGAAGATGGATGTAAAGGGACCCAAAAAAAACTACTCCTTTCGGTCGCAGAGGAAGACATCCATAACTCCCAAAATAGCTCATCAGAAAACCCAATTCACTTAAAAAGAGAGGAGAAACAAGGTAGTACCCATGGCTCGGAGCATCTTCAGATCGAACTTCTCGGCGAGATGCTCCCGGCCGATCCCTCTCGCTCGCCGAAGCGCCAGCGTCTTCAAGCTCATCAGCATATCCTGCATAAACAAACCCCCCGCGGCGGGGAATCCCTCGTTAAGATCATCGCGAACGAGGCGAAACGAAAGCTAGAATTTTGGGAAACGGAAAAACAACGCACGAGCTCCGGTACCGACAGGGAACAGAGCCAGGCGACACCTTCGACGCTGTCGTTTCCCAGGACGTCTTCCTCGGAAGCCATGGACGCTCCTTGGACCGAGCGACGGACCCCAAAACCAGTAGGAAACGGACTGTGGAGGCGACGGCGAGAGACGGCCAGAGAAAGAGCGGAACAGAGAGAAAGAAGAGAGAGAAAGCAAACACTCCCGCTGGCGAGACGAATTGCTCTTTTTTAATTAATTAATTAATTATAAATTTGAATCAAATTAATTAAAAATAAAAATATTTATTTAATATATAACGTGTTCTAAGATGTGAGAATTTTCTATTTTTAAAAATGATATGTCGACTTATCATGTCATATCATATCGTGTGTCGATGCTACTTAGAAAATAGCCTTGATCATAATAGTAAGCGTAAAGGGCTTGATTGATATCCAAAAACACTGAAAATTAAAAAGTAAGCATTTAATGATACAAATTTGTTTGATAATATTTAATGATACAAATTTGTTTGATAATCTTAAGTAAAGTTGACTTAATAGATAATCAATCAAGTTAAAAAATTCACACTATTTGATAAAAACTTAAAATTGAGTACTTAATATTAAATATTGAAAGTAAAAACATAATATTGTGTTGCCAATAGCCAAATATTGAGTATTGAATAATATTACCTCCTCACGAAATATGCAAATTGACCTTAACCATACTTAGGAAATTAAGTGATTTTTTTTTTCCTCATATGAGTCAAAAATAGTTATTATTATTAATTTATTGAAGTTATCAAACTAGAATTTAATAAGGGAGGGAGGGAGGGATTACTTACTTCATTCAATTGATTAATAATATATTGTAATAGAAATCTTTCCATGTATAATATACTCTACTAATAATGGTTATTTCTCTACTTTGGTAAAAGATTGATTATCCTTTTTTGTGACCTCTCTTTTTCATCCTAAGGGAGGAAAGACAGATTTAGAGGTAATGCCTAAAATGTGAGTCTATTAGTCTCGATTAGGCACGGACTCTCTCGAACTTATACGATTCATTTTAAATTTGATTTAACTTAGAAGGTTTTAGGTGAGACAAGAGTCGTCACTAGCCATTTAGGGTGGCTAGAAACCAATTGAGATGAGAAAGTGTCATCTCGATTTCTACCTAACTAGAGATTCTAGTCAGGGACTTGACTATGCTAATGTCTATTAACGCCCTTTAAGTTATATAAGTGATCATAGAATCTTGATCACCAATTATGATCCTAAAGATATCAAAGCTACTAAATGATCATGCACATGTTCTTGAGATTTTTGTTATGATCCTAATCTAGTCCTAACAATCTTGAAAGGAAATTAACAAACAATGTATTGAAATGGCAAAGCAATAATAAAACAATCAAGTATTTGAAAAGCTTAAAATAGAACTGTAAAAATGAGAACTCGATACTCGTCGGACAAAGAGTACACATGGCCATATTCTAAGCTTTGAGACATCCCTTCCATAAGCTTGGTTAAAATTGAGTTCAATTTCTCATCTAAAAGACTAATCTACTAAGGTACTCACTAACGTATCTAAACTATTTGTTGCTAAAAAAAGGAAACTAAGCTAAATGCAATGCTAAAGCCACACAACTAGGTCAACATATCTATTTCTAACCATTTTTCTTATTTTTTTAATATCTATAATTTTTTAAAAACCATTTTATTATTTTATTTTTATTAATTTTTAATATTTTGATATTTTTTTAATTCTAAAAATAAGGACTCGAGTTGGGCTGTAGGGCCCAGTCTAAACGTGGGCTGAACTTGGACTCATAGTCTAAGCAAAAGGGCACAATTAAGTTCATCATCAAGTCCACTCCAATTCTAACATTTTTAAGCCCAAAACCCATCAAGTCTAATTGAGCTCAAAGCTTCTGCTCTATCTTTTCCAAAAGTAGAATAGATTGAGTTTTTTCTTTTAGGGTTTTCGTGACATAATAACAAGTGTTGCGTCTACAATGGTAAGGAATTGGGCCATCAAAGAGTCGCCACATGTCATGCTTCAAATAGTTCCTCGACTTTATTTTATTACTAATTATTACATGTATTATTTTTATCGGACCCAAGTTTATCAAATTTTAACACCCATAAATCAAATGCCTAAGAAAGGGATTAAAAACTAATGAAATTCTAATTTCTCTTTTTGGGTCAAGAGACGAGTCATGTTGTGATTGGGGATCTCGAATGTCAAATTTTTCTATAACTTAACCATTGAGAAAAATTAGGTGTCGACAATACTTACCTCTTAATTTCCAATTATTAGCAAACAATTTTTTGTTCATAACTTTGACATCTATAAACACTTAAAATTCTATACTAATTTTTTTAACTTAACTTTTCAATTTTACCTAATAGGCCAGCATAACTAGCAAGGGTTAGGTGGGTTAAGCTATGGGACCTCTCAATTAGTCAACCTCGTTACTCATCAATAGTAAGCACGGGTCTAGTTAGGCCAACCTCAATTGAATTTTAGCCTAGCCCGAACTGCCATTTAGGGCTTTCCTAGGCCCAAAAGTGGGCTTGCCCCAATAGAAGATAAAATGGCCCCCAATGAATAAGTGTAATGAGGTTTGAGTCAATACTACCTAGGCCTAAGCCTGGTTATATGCCAACTGATATTAGAATGGTCTCCCATGAATAGGTGGGTGAGTGATCAAGCTCATGAGCAATGTCTTAAGTTTGAACTAACCAAAAGAGGCCACAAGGCTTGGAAATCTAGGTAGGATTATAATACATGAAGCATCAAACTAAGCAAGTGATTTTCGACCTTCAAAAGCTGCGTTAGGAAAGACTTTTGGGGAAAGTCTTTAGGAAAATGCAAAGACCTTTGAGTTATGGGTGTTTTGTAAAATGCAAATTGTGTTTGGTAAATTGTAATTTAGAAGCCCTTTGCGAAGTACCTTTGGACAAAATAGTGTTGGGGGGGGGACAAAGGGCTTTTGTGAAAATAAAAAAATGAAAACCGGCAAGGGCAGCTCCAACCGACGGCCGGCGGCGACCACCGGCGACCTCCGGCGACCTCCGGTGACCCCGGATTTGGGCCGCCGAGGTCGCGCGCGTCGCGCGACGCCGTCGCGACCAGATCCGGGGTTGCCGGAGGTCGCCCCGGAGGTCGCGCGCGTCTCGGCGAGGGTGGCACCTAGGTCGCGCGACCTCGGCGAGGGCCGCGCCTGGGTCGCGCGACCTCGCAGCCCAGGCAAGGGCCGCGCCTGGGTTGCGCGACCTCGGCGAGGGCGGCGCCTGGGTCGCGCGACCTCGGCGAGGGCCGCGCCTGGGTCGCGCGACCTTGCGGCCTCGGCGAGGGCCGTGCTTGGGTCGCGCGACCTCGGCGAGGGCGGCGCCTGGGTCGCGCGACCTCGCCGGCAGTCGTGTGACCCAAGCAGTTGCCGCCGGAACCACCCTCGACGGAGACTCAAGCAGCTGGCGCCGAGACACCCTCGACAGAGGAGAAGATGAACAATGCTCCTCACAAGGGGCAAAAAATGGAAAAACAAAAAATTCTTAAGGACAATTTCGGAAAAAAAAAATATATGAACAGTAGCCCGCGCGGCCTTCCGGAAATGCCGAAAGCCCAAGGCAGGTCCCCCCCTGCCTTGGGCTTTCAGCCTTCACAAGGCTAGCCTTCTCCCAAGGGGCCTTCAAATTTTTTTGCCAAACACCCCATCATTTGCCCAAGGGGCTTTAGGGGTTCAAAGGGCTTTGCAAAGGCAAATCCCAAATGCAGCCAAAGTCTCTTGAGGAAATGCTAAAATGTTTAGCAACCATTTTCAATAAGCTTCAAGTGAAACCAGTATTGGGAAGGCTAAAAAACCAATGCTAGTAGGGACTAGCATTGGGCTTTCAGCATTTGCCCAAATATTGAAACTCTTTTTTTCTTCTAAAATTGCTCTTACCAATTTTTCAAAATTTTGATTTTACCCCTCTTTATTTTTTTAATTAAAAAAGACCAAACCCTTTGTTGGTCAGGTGGTGAGGGTCACACGACCTTGGTGCGGCCACTGGAGGTTACTCAACCTCGGGCAACCTAGGTGGTGCACGACCTAGGTGATCGCCGCCTAGGTCTCATGGCCTTAGGCAGCCCTTACTTGGGTGTCACGAAGGTCATGCGACCCTCACTAGAGGTTGCCCGACCCCAAGCAACCTCGACTGATGGCCACTGATGCTAAATCTGGCTTGCCAGTGGCCATATTCCTTCACCAGACCGATAAAGGGTGTTTTTTTTTTAATTATTTATATTTGATTTTTTTTTAGCATTATTGTCAAAATTTGTATTCAAAATGTTGCACACATTATTTGTTTTCAATTTTAAACAAATAAAAATTAAAAAACTAATATTAATCGCTCAAATGGCTTTCTAAATGTATTTTCTATCAAACAACATTTCTCTCAAAGTTGCTTCTTGAAGCATAATTTACCAAATGGCCTTTGCATTTGCCCAAAACCTTTTAGGCTAAATTGCTTTGTATTTCCTTAATATGCTTTCAAAATATTGAAGCAAATGCACCCATAGTAAAGTGCAAAAAAGACTTGGTTGCTTATAAGATTAATTATGGATTCTAATTGTTCATCTTATGTTACTTTAAACAAGAACCGTTTTATTACATATTAATACATTGATAATAGTAAAGTATAGTTAGGACACAACATTAAGTGTGATGTCATGGGTGTCGGAGATGTTAAAATCAAAATGGTTATATGAGAACATTGATTCAAGTAAGGCATATTCTATAAATGAAGAAGATCCTTGAGCGCCTTAAATTTAGCTTGATATCGATATACTTGAGAAGGTGGAGTTCTAGGAATACTTGGAGGTGTCTTAGTAATAAAAAAAAAAAAAAAAAAAGATATCAAGCATAATGACCTGTATAAATTTCAAAGTGTGACAATGACAAAAGTAGACACAAAGACATTGGATGCATTTGATCGAAAATAAAAAATGTATGCAAGTGGAGTGACTTAGATAAATGGCAAAAAGTGTAATTCAATATAATTGCCAACCACGGAAATTGTAGAGTTAATTCAATATCATACTTTTCTTCGAGGAAGAGTCCTGGACTTATGCTAACAATTGTGGGTAACTGCTTGAGGAAGCTATGGTCTTGTGCTGAGACACAAGTTTGATGCTGTTGTCAAGATGAGGTAGTTGAGGACTTTGAACAAGAAAATGAGACTAGTAAAATGATCAAGCATGTTTAGACTAACAGAAGCATACAGTTCTACTCAAAACTACTAAACAAACTTTGCATGAAGGAAGATATAGTGAGATGCCACATTTGTGCTTGTGAACCACAACAAATTATATAGTTGATAAGCATAACATTACTAAATAAGCCATACAAAATGCTCTCTAGTGTTAGTTTGGCTAGGATATTCCTAGTGGATGTGCTTAGTACCTCTAGCTACCTAATGAATAGATCTCCATCGATTGAGATTGGATGTTGGACTCTAGAGAAATGTGGTGAAGTGGTTGCTCGTGTTATGTTTGAGAGAGTGATGATAAGCTTGATGAGATTGCAAGAAAGTGCATACTCCTAGGCTATGCATAAGGTGATGAGAGTTATTGATTGTGATGTTAGGAATTAAATTCACTTGTTGTTAACAAAAAAAATTACATTTCACGAGTCTTTACTATTTCTAGGTAAGAGTGACTATGTAAACATTTCTATAGATTTGGACGGTGTTCAACTCAAAATGGAGATGCAACTTGAAATTCCTAAAATAGCAAGCACTAGCGTGTAATCAACATAGATGATGCTTTTGACGAGGTGGGACTATCGAGCAAAGGTTGTTGTAGCTATCAAGTATGACAAGGTACAGGTTCGATCTTCTGATAGATATGACTGCAACAATGATTTTACTTCATCTATGGTAAAGAAGATTTTGTCTAAAAATTCTTGTGGAGCAACTAAAGGTGCAAGTGGAGTTGGTGCCCTGATAAAATACAAAATAATGGAAAATTCAAGCATGGCTTGAACTTGGAAGATACTTGTAGTAGTTGAGCCCATAAAAAGCTGTAGGAGAGTATCAACAAAGTTCAAATTTTAGTGAAGTGATTGTGATTTAGCTCAAATATCTAGTCATGATTTGAGTTTGAGCCAGCTGAATAAAACCTAGTTGAATAAAGTAAAGTACATGGATTTCTAAGGTACATAAATTAAAAAAGAAAAAGGGGGCATGCAAATTAGTTCTCAAAGTTAAAGTCAGCCAAAGAGAATAAAAAGGGAAAACTTCCAACTTTGATGGAATTTGGATGTTTTTTGGATGTTTACATGGAGTTCCTTTCTTTACCTCGTAAGTTGACAAAACAAGGTGGTCTCCACATTCACATATAAAAATATTATTTTCTTGGGTGTTATTGGTATATAGGGTTCGAGTGCTCCAAAGGGAGCACTATTCAAAGTTAATGGTTAATTAATTTAGTGCTTGAACAAATTCTGAATTCATCAATTGGGCACACAATTGTGAATTACATGTTGAAGCAATTTTAAATTGTCAAAATCAATTAAATTTTGTGGGTATGATTTGTATAATTCCTTCATGAGATTGATAGATTTTTCTCGTAAAAAATTGTGAGAATTAAACATTATGTGAGTTATTTGATGTATTGGGAACTAGAAAACACTAAGGGTGTTTAAGTGACTCAAGTATGGTTGTAATTTTCATTGCATCACTTAATTTGTAGTTGAATTCTATGTTGCTCTCCTTGTGGATGTCGGGCACACTCATTGAACTAGATATGTTTGGTGTCAAATTGATCTATTCTGTATATTTTACTGCTCGATCGCTTGCTTTTCTGTAACAAAGATGAATCATTTTTTTTTTTTTGTGGTAAAGGTAATAATATATTGAGCTTTGGTTAACTATACAAAAACTCGGCGCCAAAAACTTCCACTCTAAGTGCAAAAGCAGAAGGAGAGGAAGGGAGCCAAGGTACGAAGCCACAAGGGCACCAACAAAAGACAGCAAAGCTTGCAATAGTCATAGGGACACACGACGCTAAAGTATCAACTACAGACAGCCCATCAAAAAGCCGAAGGAGATTGAAACTTAGCACAAAGCAGAGACACTAGCCACGAGCAATTAAGAAGACGAAGGGCGTCCGAGGAAGATGGATGGATCAAAACCCCATCCTCTCTGGAGTCTCCTATTACTTGGAGTGTCCGGCACATTGTTGAATGTGAGCGCTTTGTCCTTAACAACCTTGATAAGATGATTTTTCAACGTCGAAAGCACCAAGGCTTCCCCCCGAAAGATGATACTGTTCCTTTTCTTCCATATCAAGTGGCACAAAGCACCAAAAGAGAAGCGTGCAATACAATGAAAGAAATCCTTACCAGATAAGAATTTGACGGCCCATAGAAGATTCTCCGCCCAAGGCCTATTACGCCACGGGAGATTGCACCTAGAAGCCCAGAAATAAGCAAGTGTCGTCGAAATGTGACAGTCAAAGAACAGGTGGTCGATAGAGTCCGGCACTATGTTACAAAAAGCACAAGATGCAAGATTGATCCTTCCATAAGAAAGGAGGAGCACCCGAGTAGGCAACCGATTCTTAGTAATCAACCAAAGATTAAATTGGAATCTAGGAACAAAGATGAATCATTTGTAGTCAATTCACTAGCAAAAGATGAAATAGTGGAAAGTATTAATGGTTTAAATGAGACGGGATTTTCAGAATAGTTTCACTCATGTACTTATCAATATAAATTAGGTATTAAAGAAGAAGATGAGCAAGCATGTGAAGGAAATGCTTACCAAATTAAAGTTGAAGAGAGTATTGTTCATGCCAATGATTGATTTGGTTATTCATGGTCTAACTTTACTGTTTGAGTGAGAGGTTCAATTGGTAAGTGTTTGTGAAGTAAGAAAACTTTGACTAGTTCAATGATGTGATTCAAATATTCAGGTTTGTTTGTTTGAGTAAAAGCATTTTCTGGAATTAGTTTTCTTGACTTTCACTTGTTTGATTAGCCGAAAATGACTAGTCAATTGAAAACATTTTACAATCGATGAAATATTCTTATTTAAAATTAGGAAAGTGAATTTCTAAATCTAAAAAGGTGAAAATACTTTCTGGAACTACTCTTCTCTTCTCTTTTGTACTTGGAGATTGTTGAAATGACAATAAAATTGACTTTTGTTGATAATGTATCCAATCAATAAATGATAGAGGACAAAAGGTAATCAATTACGATGGGTTGCATGTTCTCTACAAAATTCATGAATGAAAGTTATTGAAAAATTATGTTACTTTGTTTATTGTGTGTTTAATTTGTGCTTATCATCACTGTGTGTGGGGATTTTTCTTTTCTTCATTAAGTCCCCATCATTGACATTTGTGAGGTTAGGCTTCTATATAGAGCCTCCAACTTGAGAGTCATAAGTAGGAAGCCAAAAAATGAAAAACATTCTCAATAAGAAGTTCTCCTTCCAATTTCTATTTGTGCTTTTATTCCATATTTCCAAAGTTCATATTAATTTCTTGGTTTCAACATTTGGTATCAAGGCTAGAAATGGCATCCACTAGTTCCATTCAATTGCAACTTCCAAAGTTGAATGAGAGGAATTTCAATAAGTAGTTTGTCTAGATTAAATATCATTTGAAATTGTAAGATTTGTAGAATCTAGTGGCGAATGGCTACACCACAGTGGTTGATGCTAAAGAATTCAATGCTTTGAGGAAGAAGGAGAAAGATTCTTTCGTGGAGTACTAAAAGAAAGATTAGAAAGCATTGTTTGTGATTTTCCAAGCTATACAAGAAACGATATTTGAAAAATTATTGAGGGTAGAGACCATGAAAAGTGATAATCGCGTCTAACAAGTGTGGCTCTAAACATTTTGAGGAGATTTTGTGTATTTACGAATGAATGATTCTAAATCAATCTCAACGTACTTCAATCATGCGTAGGCCATTGTTAACCAATTGAGGGTTAATGGCAAAGAACTTTAAGATGTTCTAGTTGTAGAAAAGATCTTGAAGTTTTTGATGGAAAAATCTAACTACATTATCACAGTGATAAATGAAGGGCATGATGTGCCAACCATGACCTTGGAGTGGTTGTTGGGTTCATTATGCTCATATGAATGAAGTATGAATCAAAAGTTCAACAATTCAAATCCAAAGCAAGCATTGTAGAGTCGAGTCACTCAATCATGCCGAGAAGGTTATCGAAGTGGCCAAGGTCACAGAGGTAGTTGGGGACATAGAGGTGGATATTTGAATTCCACTAGAAAATACAAGATACATGACAAATCAAAGATCAAATGATTTAAGTTTAACAAATTTGGACATCAAGAATGGAAACATCTAGAAATATGTCTAGCCAAAAGGAGTTGTTCTCACAAATGGTGACCAACATGCCTTAGATTGACAATCCAAATCACCCATGTGAAGGAAGTACTGTTGGAAAATAATATCAAGAATCATACCCAATTGGGAAAGTCAGAAGAGCAAATTAACATTTGGAGACATATGTGGACATACTTAGGAGGAAAATCATTTGGATAAAAAAGGTACATGTTAATTTTCTATGGATGATTTTACCAAAAAAAAAAAATGGGGGGTATATTTCCTGGGAGAAAAATCTGAAGCTTTTGCAAATTTAAAGAATCTAACGTCTATGTTGAAAAGCATAATGGCTTTAACTTGAAAACATTAAGATCTAATAAAAAAATAAGAATTTACTTCAGAAGAATTTGACAAATATTGTAAAATTCATCGAGTGAAATATTGGTTGATTGCTAGCTATACTCCTCAACAACATTCTATACTAGAAAGAAAGAACATGACAATTTTTAAAATGACAAGAAGTATGCTAAAGGCCAAAAATTTACCTAAGAAGTTTCGGGCAAAAGCCGTTGCATGTGCCGTATTTGTGCTAAATAAATGTCCAACAAGGAATGTTCTTATATGAATCCCAAAAAGGCTTAGAGTGGTTCACCAAATGTTTCATTCACATGAGTATTTGGGTGTGTGGCATATCCTCATGTACCATATGAATGGAGGAAAAAGTTGGATAACAAATGTTAAAAGTGCATCTGCATTGGCTAGACTAAGGGTTATAAGTTGTATAAAGTCACTACAAAGGCAATCATTGGTAGGGATGTCTAGTTTTCAAAAGATGAAACCTAGGACTAGAGCTAGAAGATTGAGCGAAAAATCATCATCCTCGAACCATTGGTGGGAGAGACAAAAAAATCTTCAACTAAAGATCCATCATCTTTTCTTGGGGATAATTATCTAAAAAGTCCTAAACATATTGCCCATCTGCCAATTCAGTCATAAACCTATTTTTTTGGCCAATTCAGTCCTAAACCGTTTCTATTTTTGCCCGTTCAGTCCTTTCGGCAACCTTCAATCGGAATAATCGACGTGGAATCCCAATCAGCGCCGGCCGGCGTTGCCGGCGCTGACATGGACGCCGGACATGCAAAACGATGACGTTTTGCTTATAAAAAAAAAAAAATTGAAAAAGCGACAAAATCGTCCGTCCGTCCGTCTTCGCCCGTCTTCTTCTCGGTTTCTTTCCCAAAATCGTCCGTCAGAAACCCTAGACGAGATCTGAAACCATATTGAGCATTGCTTTCTCCTCAAATTTTTGCCGCAAATCACAGTTGAGGCCTCAATCCACGCTTTCTCAGTATTGTTCTCCTCACGGACGTCAAGAACCCCCCATTCTCCTCTCCGAAATCGAATTTGCCCAACCGAAAGAGCCCAAAAATCTCACAGATTTTGTCAAGATTCCTCATGCCAAATCTATCTTTTGTTGTCACGTTCATTGATCGAGCACCTTTTGCCCGACACTTTTGCTCATCCATCACAATCATAGACACACCCATATTGTGAAGACCCAATTCGGCCACAAACCCTACGACCCGACTCGGCCATCGCAAATCGCAGCAAACACGAGGAGGAGTGGTCCCAATTCTGTTTTGTTGTTGACGAGTGTTGAGCAAACACGACAACAGCGAAAAATAGTCAAAAGGTATGTTGCGGTGGTCCCAAACTTATTGCGTTCTGCTTGTCTTATTTTATATTATCAATTTGCGTTACTTTTTTTGGCATGTGTTGTCGTTGGTTGGGAAAAGAATACTTTTGCATTAGTCTGTCTTTCCAATTGAATTCTTTCTCCCTCGACCTGCTTCAAACCATATCATGCGAAAATTCAAGTCCTTTAGGTGAGCTACAACCACTTTTCTCCGTGGTTGTTGGACTTGCAAGCGTAATAGAACGTAATAGAGATCTAGAAGTCGGTGATTCTCGAAGCTGCCCAATTTTCCAACAGTCTGTAGCACTAATTACAAAGAAATTAGTTAAATTCTCAACTGTACCAAACCTCCGGGTGTGATTGCCTGGAGTAGAACCATTGAGATTTATAGACATAAGACTACACTTATGCGTGGAAACTATTTCCTCAATGGTCCCTGCTTCCACCGTGCAACAAACGTCTTGATTTTCCTTAGTACTCTTCCATGTTTTCGAGGTCCCGCTTCCACTGTCCAACAAACTTTGTTTGTAAAGTAAGTTTTGGCCTTTGGATTCTTTAAATGAGAATATATAATGAAAGGTATTAGGAGAATTTGTTTGTCTACATTTATGTCAATATCTCAAAGCATTATCATGAAGAGATCAAAGGAAGAACATGCTGCTGTATTACTCCATCTCTGGTTTATGGTCAATCAATTGCATTTTCTGCTTGAGTCGTTTGAGTATCTTATCAAGGTCATGGCATATCAAATATTCGTCAATTGTACCATATCAATCCATTGTTTCATAATGATATTTAATCTTTAGTGATACAATGATTAGTTTAGGCCCACTAACTATTCTAAATGGGTTTTCCAGCATTGGTGCTTTAGTGCTGAACCCACCGCTTCAGGCGCTGCGACTTGGTGTTGCTTCTTCCTCCAACAAAGAGTAAGTATCACTTTGATTCCACATAAATATATCGACATGCTTACTTATGCTTGATGTCTTAATGGTGAAGTTTAAAGGCTTGCTTTGATTTGTTGCTAAGGATGCTTATCATGCAGGTGTGACTTTGCGCTAGCTCGTATACATCAAGACTACCATAAACTGCGTCCACACTTGGATACCATTATTGAGGTAGCATAAAAACCTAAACTGCAGTAACCAAATTTTAATCGCATGTAGTTATGTATGGAGCATGAGATGATCAAAACCATAACTGGCAATCCAGAACAGTAGTGTGTGATGATGGACCTGCTGGAATTGTGTCTCTACTAGAAAAATGTGGAAAATGACTGGAGCTAAAAATTCAAAACTTATGCTCAAGTTAAAATTTCCATTATGTGGCTATGTTTTTACATACATTATGTTTTCTATGTAGGGTTGATATGAGCGACAAGTCAGCTTGGGTGTGCCTTTTCCATGGTGGAAATTTTTACCGTCGCCCGACGCTTGAATATGTTGGGGGCGAGACTAATTTAATAAAAGTCGATATTAGTTCACCAAGCTACGAAAGATTCATCAGAGATATTGAGAAAGTGGTAAATACTAAATTTGAGAAGCTTTATTTTAGATTTCCTGGAAAGTCTCTAGAAGATGGGTTGAGATATATATGGGATGAGAGTTGTGTTGTCGATCTATTATTTAGCTATTTGCATCGAGGGGTAATTGAGGTATATGGAGAAAATTTTGTAGACGATGAGACAAATGAGGGTGATAGTGAGGGTGCCATTGAGGGTGAGGGTGTTAGTGAGGATGAGGGTGAGGGTGAGGGTGTTGGGCAGGGTGAGGGGGTCACTCATGGGGTTGGTGAGAGTGCTCATGATGAAGGTGACTATACCGACATAGAGGATGATATTATGAATGACGATGACAATGGGACAGACTTTCTTGGCGATTTAAGCCTTTTCATTGATGATGATTGCGATGATGAGGAGCTTTTGGAAGCAAGGAAGAACATGATGGAGTTTCGTGGGAGGTCCACACAGGATCTTATTTTAGGGGAACCATCTGAAACATTGGCACCATCCCAACCATTGGATGTGGATAATGCGGTTGATCTCGAAGATGGTTATCGACGAGTACTCGAAGCGAGATGCAAATGAGAGTTTAGGGTCGATGCGAAGGAGATGACGATTTTACTAGGTTTCCAAGATATGATCCTAATTGTGTTGTGCCTGGATTTACTGTGGCTATGGCATTTGATAGTAGTCGGCAATTTAAAGATGCTTTGATAAAGTACTCAGTGGCTGAGCGTAGAGAGATCAAATTTATAAAGAATGCGAAGAAGGTTGTTAGAGCAAAATGTGCTAACGAAAGTTGTCCCTGGAAGATTTCTGGATCTATTGATGCTCGTAGTGGATCATTTCACGTGAAGACCTATGTTTCAGAGCATACATGTAGTACTAGCTTCAAAAATAGGAGAGTGACAAGTTCTTGGTTGGCAAATCACTATCTTCCTACAATAAGAGCAACACCAACTATTAAAATTGTTGCTTTTAAGGAGCTAATCAAAGAACAGTTGGGTTTAGATGTTAGTATGGTTCAATGTACAAAGGCCAAATTGCATGCTTATAAAGTGTTGATGGGGAATTATGAGAAAGAATATGCAAAGTTGTGGGATTATGCAGAGGAGCTTAGAGTGAGAAATCCTGGGAGTACCATTACATTGAAAGTGGAAAAACCTGATATGCAATCTAAGGCATTCTTTGAAAGAATGTACATATGTTTTGCTGCTTGTAAGCAAGGCTTCCTTGGTGGATGTAGGAAAGTTGTGGGGTTAGACAGTTGTTTCTTGAAGGGAATTTGTCAAGGTCAGATTTTGTGCTGTTGGAAGGGATGCGAACGATCAGATGTTCCCAATTGCTTGGGCGGTTGTCAAGGTTCAAAGTAGTGATACTTGGACGTGGTTCTTAACAAACTTGATGTATGATCTTAACATTTTCAACACGTACGGACGAGGCTGGGTCATTATCAGTGACAAACAAAAGGTAAGTTTCTTATTTAATTTTTAGTTGCTATGCCTTTTAGATAGTTGTATTTGTAATATATGATTTATATCGCACTCATCTTTTGTAGGGA
This sequence comes from Eucalyptus erythrocorys, assembly GCA_014182555.1. NCBI lineage: Eukaryota > Viridiplantae > Streptophyta > Magnoliopsida > Myrtales > Myrtaceae > Eucalyptus > Eucalyptus erythrocorys. The sequence continues at coordinate 21,149,872 of CM024601.1, read as the reverse complement.
CTTCTACAAGCTGTGGCTGCGTTATTGCCTGCAGCTGAGCATAGGATGTGTGCTAGACACATCTATGCCAATTGGGGCAAGAAATATAAGGGGATATAGATGCAAAGGCTATTTTGGCAATGTGCTAAGAGCAGTACTATGGCAGAGTATGACGAGCACTCTCAGGCATTGAAGACAATTAGTCCAGCTGCATATCATGACTTGGTTCAAACAGAGCCAAAGCACTGGTCTCGGGCTTTCTTCACCACTGATGTCAAATGTGACATTGTTGACAACAACTTATGTGAGGCATTTAATGGAAGAATTCTACATGCAAGATGTAAGTCCATTTATAGTATGTTAGAAGACATACGGATCATGATAATGACAAGAATGCATACACGAGAGGGATGCATGTGCTAGGTGGAAAAGGGCGTAGTCCAAGAATCTCAAGAAAGTTAGAAGAAAATAAAGCTTCTGCGATGTATTGCCAAGTGATGTGGAATGGTGATATGGGATATGAGGTGATGGATAAGGGTAACAAGTATGTGGTAGATGTGTTGAAGAGAGAGTGCTCTTATAGAAAATGGCAGCTCACTGGCATCCCTTGTCCACATGCTATCTCTGCTATAGATCATAGGCAAGAGGACACGTATGAGTATATTGATGAGTGTTATAAGAAGGCCAAGTTTTTAGCTGCATATGAGAACATGATGATGCTGATTCAAGGAGAGAAATTTTGGAAAAAGACTAATAGGGAGCCACCACAACCATTGCCAAGCAGGGTGAAGCGCGGTAGACGTAAACAAAAAAGGTTGAGAGAGGAAGGTGAGGTGGCAAGTGGAACTAAAATGTCCAGGATAGGAATGAAGATGACATGCCGAACTTGCTCGAGGCCAAGACACAATAGTTCGACATGTCCAATTAAGAAGAGTGGGTCGACATCATCACAAAAACAATTTTCAAGGCCAAAAATTTCAGTTAGTTCTTCCATTTTCATTATGTTTTGGTCTCTTGTGGGCATAAGCTGAATCATAAGTACTATAATTATATGATAGCTTAACATTCCTAACTTTTAAGTGTTGTGCAGGTTCAAAAACGTACCCACAAAGGTGCTAGTGGTAGTAGTGGCTCTACTGAGGTGAACGCTTATTTTCATTATGTTTTGGTCTCTTATGGGCATAATCTGAATCATGAGTACTATAATTATATGACAGCTTAACATTCCTAACTTTTAAGTGTTGTGCAGGTTCAGAAACGTACCCACGAGAGGTGCTAGTGGTAGTAGTGGCTCTACCGAGGTGAACGCTTATTTTCATTATGTTTTGGTCTCTTGTGGGCATAAGCTGAATCATGAGTACTATAATTATATGACAGCTTAACATTCCTAGCTTTTAAGTGTTGTGCAAGTTCAGAAACGTACCCATAGAGGTGCTAGTGGTAGTGGTGGCTCTACTGAGGTGAATGCTAATGTTCACGGGACGGTAGGTAGTATTTTATTAGAAATTTAATCTATAGTAGTGAAGTTTTCATAAACATAAAACAAATATACACTTTGCAATTTCAGAGACGTACCCGCAAAGGTGCAAGTAGTAGTGGTGGTTCTACCGATATGAATCCTTCCGTTCGATGAAATGGTAAGTAGTGTTTTCTTAGAAACTTAGTTTATACTAGCAAAGTTTCATAAATATAAAATGAATATATATTTCGCAGGTTTAGAGATGTACAAGCAAATGTGCAAGTGCAAGTGGTGGTGGTCTTACCAAAAGTTACACAAAAAGCCAAGTAACAAGATGTGGGTTTAGTGCTGATATAGTGTTGCTGTTTCTCTTTCTTTGTCCATTTTTTTTTTTTTTTGGTGGAGATAGGTTCGATGAAGTGGTGACCCATTTTGTTTTATTAATCAATGATGAGATCCGTGAAGTAGTATTTGTGGCTGTATTTTTTGGGTCTATCTTAGATGGCGGTTTGTATAGAGTTGGGATCAGTAATGAACTATGCTTATGAACCATCTCTTATGCAATACGAGGCCGTATGCAACTGTGAAGAGAGAAATTGGCTGTCAAGTGATGTGCTAGAAGGAATTACCAGCTTCCTAGTTCTTGTTCACTTATTGTTTTGTCCATGATTCATTCATGTATTGACAAGACTGAGATAGCTATCCGGATCAAAGTGCCAAGGCTATCTCATTGTCGATACACGCCCATGATGCAAAATGCCAACTGACAAACGAATTTTCCAGGATCACGTGTGCGGGCGTGCAAACTGTTTTCTGGCGCCTTATTGGAGCAAAAAGTTGAGAAAATGATTTCGTTGTTTATGCTGTCTCTCTCTCTCTCTCTCTCTCTCTCTCTCTCTCTCTCCATCCCCATCCCCCGCCCGGGCGCTTATTTATGAGCAGTGCATCTGTGGTTGCTCAACTTCTTATTAGTCCATTTAAATAGAATTTCACGCGTTTCCGTACTCAGCTTTGTGCATGTGTTGAGTAGGCATCGCCTAGAGGAGGAGTTGTGAACGTGTGCCTGGACGAGCAAAACCAGAGAGTCATGCTGCGTGGGAAAGCTGTAACTGTAATGACCGGTTCTATTCTTGTTTAAAAATACTTCGAGCAAGCAAGATTCGTCTTGAAAATTGTGGCTTCATCAAAGCATTTTTCAATCAAACGATTTTGCTTCATTAAAATTGCATTCGACGCAGTAGAACAGTGTTTCAACCTGACCCAAGCAAAATAGATCTTCCCTTATGAAAGTTGCCGATCCTCAAGGCATGCAGTGGGTGCCCGGAAATCCCAATCTCAATGGCTCTGCTGCTTTTTTTTTTTTTTTATTCATACAGAAGGGGACAATACGATGGTGTTATGGATCTATTATTTGTTTTTTTATTACCTTGTGACCATTTGTTATAAAGTAGTCAAATTATATTGCTTTTTTTTCTTTCTCGTTATATTTGGACACGTAATATCATCCCAACGGATCATAAAAATAAAAAAAATGACATCTTTGATGTTGAGGTTGAGAAACAAATTGCATATAAAATAAAGGAGAATGCAAATAACTTGCACTTCATTCATGTTCATACTTCATGTCTACAACTACAAACCATACTAAAAACGAGTACTAAAATAGCGTACATAATACATACAATATTGACACTACCTACGGCAAGCTCAATACATCATTCATCTTCAAATTTCCAAATAACATACCTCCTATAATTACAAAAAACACCCATGACACAACTAACATTGTCTTCAATGTTGAATTTTGTTTCTTTAGCTTTGTCACATCTTGGTTGACACATTTTAATTGTGCCTTAAGAGCTCTAACTTCATTGTCCATCGAACTACCCTCAACTTCATTATGTGTCAGCACTGGTTTTCTTTCAAAATTGCTCCCATGAAAATTTTGCGACACGCTTCCTGCCGATTGACTAATTTCTGCATCAACCCACCTAAAAAAACCACAACTTTCTCCAATTCTATATTTCGGGCAACCATGATATCTTCTTCCTCGATTCTCTTTCGTCCTTGCTATTTGTAGAGGACATTTCAGGCCACAATAACAAAACACAAATGTATTGTTGTTCTTCAAATTCGATGCCATCGATTGTGATGAATTCATTGATGTCTTCATTGGTTGTGACAATTGTAACGGAACTGTATTTATGCTGTCAAGCTGTCAAGGTCAACACTAGTCTGAACATACCTAACCTGTAAACATGTAGTGTAGTTCAAGCTTAACAGTAAAGTTCAATGGTAGCTATAAAATCAACGAAATCTCACACTACAGCAGCAATATCTACATTGTTATGTGTCTGCATTAAGATTCTGCAACAACAATGTAGTCACCTAAATATGCATTAAGATTATATAATATTATCTAATTGTATTCTCTTTACAATCATGTAAGTCTCATGCTACATCTACATTGCTATATCTCTGCATTAAGATTCTACAACCGAACTTCGATAACAGCAGCAGTATCTACATTACCTAACCTATAATTCCCTAATGCACTCTACAATTTCTACATCAACACATTTACATTGCCAGATCATCCAGTTCTCATTGACAATAAAAAAGACTCCAAAGCAACCACAAATTGCAAAAGACAGCAACCATAGCCAAAATCATCTGTAATAAAGTTAAACATGCGTAGCCCTTGGTTGAAGCAATTTGGAACAAGGCCTTGGGCAATCTTACATTTTATCTTTGCACATTATTTTCAACATCTTTCTTGCGAATCTAAGATTCTACAACAGAACTTCGACAACAGCAGCAGTATCTACATTGCCTAACATATAATTCCCTAATACACTCTACAATTTCTACATCAACACATTTACATTGCCACTACATCAACACATTTATATTGCCAGATCATCCAGTTCTCATGGAGAATAAAAAAGACTCCAAAGCAAACCATAACTTGCATAAGACAGCAACCATAGCCAAGAACATTTGTAATAGAGTTAAGCCTGCACAAGCCTTGGTTGAAGCAATTTGGAACAGGGCCTTGGGCAATCTTACATTTTATCTTCACACGTTATCTTCAACATATTTCTTGCGAATCTCGGCAAGCATCGACCAAGCGTGAGCAAGGGCGTTAGTGAATCTGGGTGAAGGCATTGGGTAAGTGTTGAGCTCTCGCACGGGAGGAGCAAGTATCAGGCGAATTTGGGTGAGCGTTGAGCGCGGGCGCAGGGTAAGCAACAGTGTTGGCGAATCTGGGTGAGAGTCAAGCCTGAGCGCGAGGCCAGCAACACTGTCAGGCGAATCTGGGTGAGCGTTGAGCATGAGCGCAGGGCAAGCAATAGCATTGGGCAAATTTGGGCAAGCGTCAAGCCCGAGCGCAGGGCCAGCAACACTGTCAAGCGAATCTCGGTGAGCGTTGAGCGCGGGCGCAGGGCAAGCAACGGCGTTGGGCAAATCTGGGTGACTGTCAAGCTCGAGCGTGGCGCCAACAACACTGTCAGGCAAATCTGGGTGAAGGCGTTGGTTGGGCAAGGTGAGTGAGTGTCGGATAAAGCGTGGATTGAGGCCTCAACTGTGATTTGGGGCAAAAATTTGGGGAGGAAGCGACGCTCAATCTGGTTTCAGATCTCGTCTAGGGTTTCTGACGGACGATTTTGGGAAAGAAATGGAGAAGAAGAAGGGCGCAGACAGACGGACGATTTTGTCGCTTTTTCAAATTTTTTTTTTTATAAGCAAAACGTCGTCGTTTTGCATGTCCGGCGTCCATGTCAGTGCCGGCAACGCCGACCGGCGCTGATTGGGATTCCACGTCAGATTATTCTGATTGAAGGTTGCCGAAAGGACTGAACGGACAAAAATAGAAACGGTTTAGGACTGAATTGGCCAAAAAAATAGGTTTATGACTGAATTGGCAAATGGGCAATAGGTTTAGGACTTTTTAGGTAATTATCCCTCTTTTCTTGTGTTGGGGGCCAGCAATACAACCTAAGGAGGGTGAATAGATTATTTTAGAAAACATGACAATCTTTTCCGAAAAATAGCTGACGCTAAGTAAAGATTTGGTCAATGTGATGTTTCAAAACTTGTGATTGTATTGTTTACTTGTGAGAGTGATAAGAGAGAAAACAATTGCACACAATGATATATAATGATTCGACTTTATCCTTGAACTTACATTCATTGTTCAGACTAAAAGCCATAAGTCGGATTGGATTGCACTAGTAATCTACTTAGAAAATTGCAATTGGGAAACACTAATCTTATCACATGATAGATCACACCATCAAAACTCAGCTGCTACTTTTACTCTTGTACACTTAATATTTAGCATAATTACTAAAACAACACTAATACAATACTTAGAGGAACAATCGAAAGAAAGCGTATCGCTTAGAATGTAGCTATAAGCAAATTTTTAGATCTTGGTAAGTTACTCTCTCTTTAATATTTGGCTTCAGACATCTTATTTTTTATAACTATCTTCAATCTATCCATTAGAAGTGGATTGGAGAAGCACAGAGTTGTTAGATTTACTGTAGAACTACTATTCAAAGATAGAACTGCCCATATAGTCATTTTCCCATATATTTGTAGGCTATCTGAAAATAGCATCGGCTGTTATCCTTTCGCTACAGTTTCTAATAGATTTGTTAGACTACGTAGCTTCTCGATTATTGTTTCCATCTACATTCTGGTATTGTGAGAATCCAAATTTACAATGGCTATTTTACTGAACCAATGAACATTACCAAAATGTATGTTGTTGCCACAGTACCAATGACCCAATATTAGCAGCATCGACATAAACATCATCGCAAGCTGATTTTTTAGGTCCATTAGTACTGTTTATGGAAAATCATATCAAGACATGCTGTAATTTTTATCTACTGGATCACACCATGAATATTACGTAGTCATTTGTTACAAACATTTGCACGTATCATTGTAAACATTATATTAAGGATAGTTCGAGCATCATCAAAATCACTTAGAGATGTTTTTTCAACACTATCCATCTCTTTTATGATAACAAAACTATCCCATGGATATCAGTTTGTAGGGAAAGCAAATAGGATACTCATAAAATTTTAAAAGAAATCAAAGACAAGGTCTAGGTGATCTTTTAGAGTAAAAGTGAAGATTTTGAGATCTTCTAAATAGTATGAATCATCAAAAAGAGGTTTGAGGATGATATCATGGAATGATCCCCTATTTTGATGATCTCTTTCTTGATAAAAAGATATATGTATAAGATATGTGTAAAGTTAACAAGATATCTACGATGTAAACAAATATTTTACATCCATATCAACTCACTCTCCCCCTTTTCATCATTAGCAAAAAGAGTGAAAAACAATAGATAATGAAGTCATTTCAATATATTGCGCTAAAAGATAAATGGGACATGATCAACAAAAGAAAAACACGAGCACATAACAAAGTAAAGATTTTAAGTGTAAGGGCATTTGCATTGTTGGGAGGAGGTTGACGGTTCAAGTATAGATTCGTCATGTTCAGGGCGAATGATGTTATAGAAATTTAGGTCGAGGAGCGCCCATTCAATTTTAACTAAATATTTTGTCAATGAGGAGAGAGTGTCCTTGATTTCTTGAACATCAACTTGAATTTATGTAAGCCCGATAGTAGGAGAAGTAGATGTCTCCATAAGATGTCTCTTAATCTTTCTAGTCTTGATGGATGATGGGTCTGCCTTTGTACAGGTGCCTTAGCTTTCTTCTTCCTTTCTTGCTTGGCAATTTTAGCCAATCTTTCTCTGAACTTGGCTAGTGTCCTTTCCTATCACCGTGTTCTACAAGGATAATTTTACCTTTCTAATTTGCCCATCTATCAAGAGTCATTTTCAACATCATTTTGTTCAGTGTTTTCTTCCCAATCTCCACATTCTACATACTTTGAGGAGTAGCATTAGAGAAGTCAATCTTTAGGTACTTAAAGACACGAGTGATGAGAGCACCATAAGGTAGCTTGCTTGTTTTTCTCTTTGCTATTCAATACATGTGAATGAAGATCATGTGAAAGAGGGAGAAATCATCAAACTTTATGAGAATGGCTTGGATAATTCTTGCCTCATAACAAGATACATCGTTAGTAGAAGATGTTTTGGGATGAAGGCAGAGGGTCAAAATCTTTTAGATGAAATTTGTTTTGAGGGGCAGTAAGCTCAACGGGACTATTTCTTTGAAGCCACGAGTGAAGTTTGGAGTCTCAAGTACGAAGTTGTAAGCCCCATCAAGTTTTATTGGAAGTGCTTCGAAAACGTTGCACTTGGTCTAAATAATGTGAGCTAGTTCGCTAGTTCATCTAGGGTGAGAACATAATTTTGTTTTTGGAAAGTAAAAACAAATAATTCCCTATTTGGAAAATGCAGATTTGAATAAAATAATGCCACGAGGGCAGGATGAACTTCTTCATTGATGGAGTAGAAAATCTCCACTTTAATTGCTTCAAAGAGTTTGGAGAGGATGACGCCATAGGCATCAAGAAAGTCAAAATAAAAAAAAATAAAAAAAATGATGTCGAATTGTGCCTTGATCATAGTACGCTTGATTAGCATCTTGATGATCTTTAGAGAAAAACATTTCTAAGTCAAAAAAGGGGTCAAGTCTAGAGGTGGAAGTAGGCTCAAAACTTTAAAATACCCGATCATCATCATTTTCGCATTGTTTGTCCCTTGAGGTTTTTTCCATTTCTGTTTTGGCTTCACTTCGTTCAGGCTGAGCAATGAGTGATTGTGACACAATTTGTTCTTGTGGTGCTTCAAGCCGTTTAACGATCTGCTTGCCTTTATCCTTGACTGGTTCAAGTTCAACAAGAACATCCTCTTTTGTAGAGGATTTTTGTGGGGAAGGTTGAGGCTTTAGTTGAGAGGGTTCACCAACTTTTGGTTCTTGAGATCCAATGATCTCTTCAAGCACCAATTCGTAGGCTTTCATTAATGCAGATCTATGAGCCTACATGATTTTTGCTAGTAGTTCTATGAGAAGCATCCGTGCTGGGATTTTGTGTGAAGGAGATGAGGTAGGAAGTTGTAGCAGTGAGACAGGAAGTACAGCTATTATCTTTTTTCCATGGTATGTTATGGACTTAGGTGTCTTTGCCATAGGCATCACTCCTTCTGTGGATGATGGTAATTCCCTACTTGTAGTTAGCGAACCATCAACTTGTTGAGACTGGGCAACACTTTGGCTTTGTGTTACTTTAGTGGATCCTTCTGGTTTATCAATGAGGTCGACATGTGAGGATCCTTCTTTAGAGGCTCTGGCTATCATGGCCACGATTTGAGAGGATTTCCTAGTTGGTTTATGTGAGGGGCGAGGTTTGGGAGCCATTTTGGTCGAGAGAGTGAAGTGTGCAAGAGTAGAATGAGAAGGAGTATTTAGAGATTAATAGGGAGTGAATTGTAAGAGAATACATAAGCACTACCTCCATATAAATAGGAGCAGTTCAGTTACTTTTGAGAAAACTATCCATTACACAGTAATGATAACTTTCTTATTCATTTTCACTAGATGTACGAACTTAATCAACCAAGAAAAATATTTCGAGAGATATTTATACTAGCCATTTCAAGAGAATCACAGTACAAATCGTGAGTGAGGTGATTGTGTGTCAAAACGGCTATTAGGTGAAGAGAGAAATACTATAACGGTACTCAATATTCGCAATCGTCATATTTTTGGTAAAATGAAAGTCTAGTTCAAACATTAATTGAGAGACGCTATTCAAGTGCATTGCAAATGCCTAGTTCTCCTCTGATACACTCGGAAGCTTATTTGTTCAGTGGCTTGGTGAAAATGTCTGCTAGTGGATATTTTGATTCAATGAATTGTAGATAAACATCTCCATTACTAATATGGTATCTAGCAAAATAATGTCTTACCTTGATATGCTTAGCTCTTGAGTATAAGATAGGGTACTTCGTTAAGTTTATAGCACTTGTGTTATCACAAAAAATTGGAATATTCCCATTTTCTTCTCCAAAGTCGCTTAGCTGTTACTTCATCCAAATAAGTTGTGCATAACAACTTTCAAGAGTAGTGTACTCAGTTTCAATAGTTGAAAGAGTAACTAAGCTATGCTTCAACACAACTCAATTGCCATTAACAATATTTGCTTTCCAAATTTGTGTGCCAAATAAAGGAGAAGGGGACAACACAAAATTAGGTTATTTAATGGTTAGATCATAGAACGATAACTAAAATATACGATAGTATTTACCGATTTCAGACGTTTTGTTAATAAAAACTCAAAAAATCATAATCAAATACATTATTTGCATAAGATATTCAAAAATTAATTATCATTATATATTTATTCTATCATCAACAAAATATTATAAATCAATCATAAAAGGGGGCAAAAGATCATAATAAAAATTATAACCATGGTCATGCATTGAATAAACCAAAGAACTTATACCACTTGTTAGAATAAAAAGATCTAGTCACATGAATATGATATAAGATTAATAAATATAGCTTACTTGAATCAAATGTAGCCGTTATTGATCCGCCAAGTGAGAAGATCTCTTCCCGAGGGTATGAATCTTCACCACTCTTCTCTATGAATTTGTGATGGATGTGTATTTTTCTGTCAACAATTTGTGGAAATAGTGGAAGCGCGATAATGGAATATATAAATTCTCCACTGAAAAAAGATATCATATAGAGGGAGTAATGAGACCAACCTTAGAGTAGCCAAATCTCAACCTTCCATCAAGGTTTAAGATATAGATTCTACATGCTTAATTAGATGTCACGATATATTGCTCATAATATACTTAACTAAACTGGGCACATATCAAATATTAGATAATAGACCTGATAAGTCACATAAATGGGATGGACCTCGTCAAGTCCAACATCACAGCCCAAGTATTATTATTATTGGATACAGAAAATTTAGGGTGTCACATAAGGCAAACACTTTCAAGTCGAAATACATAGCATTTTTCTCAGGATGAGAAATGGATTTGCTTTGGGAGGCCATGAGCCGCTAGTGGGGCACCCGGCTGTTGCTCTGGGCTGACGAGCTGGTGCTGCGGTTAGACTGCTCCGCCTCCAGCAAGACTTGAAGGCGCTCCACCTCGGCAATCTTGTCGGCTAGCTGGCTCCGGAGAGCCGTTATCTCCCCGACGCAGCCATTGACCGGGTCCCATAGTCGGGCGTCGGCTTCGTAGACCAAGCTACTCACGGTGTTTGCTCGCTGGTCTTCTGGTAGCTCCTGAAAAGTTTCTCACCCAAGTGTGTCAATTATCACGTGAACTTGGCGATGCATGACGATGCAGAGCTTGCGAGTCAAGTTTGTGGCTACATAATTTGATGTTCTTTTAGACTTACTTGGAGAACCAGCATATCCCCCAAAAGAAGATGATGACAGTTCATTAGTAAACTTCTAAAAGATAAATCTAAACCTCAATTTTTTATAAAAAAAAAATAAACAGTAGTATCAAAATCAAGGGGGAAGTAATGGGGAAATTCCAAGAAAGTTTTTTACTTACTACATTTATGCTAATTTAGTCGTAAATATTTCAATTTGTCCAATAGAATCTTAAACATTTTGTTTATTTGTTAATATAGTCAATTCAACCACTTTGGGATGGAAATTACTAACGTGAATGCTGGCCATCATGTGTGGCACAACTAGTGTCAACAAACAATTTTTACAATTTTTAAATATTTTTCTTTTGTTTTTCTTTCCCTTCTCTTTGCTAATGGTTGGTAGCTGGTTGTCGGTCGCGGCCATATAAAAGTTCGGCCATCTGAAGGACTGGCCTTGCTTGGGGGAGGATTGCCCACTTACCAAGAAAGTCAGTTTAAAGTCTTTTTGATAAGTTAGTCTAAACTTTATGAAAATTACAAAAACAGCACTTGTATCAAATTCCGTGGTTAGCTACAGACTAAATGTAAGGAAGAGACTTAGATGGAAATTGAGGTTGAGTAGAATCCACTTGATGAACTAATCTTTAGACAGACGGGTTTATTAATTTGTAGTGGATTCTGACGTCTACTTATGACTTTCGCTTTAGAACGAAAAAATCACTTTGACCTTTACAAAAGAATAATTATTCAAACGATGCTCCATGCTGATAATCTTATTCCCTTAAACAATTAAGCCCTAATTAAAGTCATATAAATAAAATATCCTAAATAGACCCGTATTGATTAAGTCCAGGAAAAGTTCGGCCATCTGAAGGATCTTACTTTCTTTCCTTTTTTTCCTTTTTTCCTCTGTTTCTTGTCGAGAAAATCAAGGATTTTTTTTACCTAGGGGAGTTTCCATTTTGCAGATAGTGGACACATGCCTTTATGTCGGGAAATTGTCGAGTAAGTAATGGAAGTATCTGTTCTCATAAGTCTTATTTATAGTAATTTTCCTGAGTTACCAAAGCATATATACTAAATTGAGCTCGTAACCCCGTAGATCTTCTAGTCGGTTATTCGTACGTCATTATGTATAAGAGAGTAATATAATTTCATTTATGTCAGGCCCACACCCGTGTAAGTGGCTTCTTAAAATTTATACTCTCTAATTTTTATATTCAAAAATTAAATGGGACCCCAACGAAAAAGCTAGAAGTGAAATGTCCCATTTTCTTGCCAAAATACCATAGTCTTTCGTGACAAACAACTTCACGTGATCCAATAAAAATTATGAAATTTGATGTAGAAAAGGTAAATCTAGAGAAACCCAGTATAAATTATTTTACTAGTTTATGCGGACCGACTCCTTCTCTACGTTCTTTTTGTGCTTTTTCTCGAAGAGTGCATGTCCAGCGATAAACTGTCAACAGATTAGGATTAACAATGAATAGACAACAAAGATGAAGACATATAGTCAGACCTGAAACATCTTTTAATGTACCTGCTCTGTCATGAGTGTGTATAGCTTTAGGCGTTTTCAAAAAAGCTATCCTAACACGATTTAAAAAAAGGGTTTTCTTTCCCTTTTTTTTTCCTCCTTTTTATTAACATGCCGATATTTTCTCACCTTTTTTATAAGTAAGAGTAGATCCATAACAGAATTGTTTCTATTAGATTTTGTAAGATCACTGACAACTCTTCTAAAAAATATAAATTATTAGATGAAGACGTAATTTGATTATCAAATATTATAATATTCTCTTTTACGCTTAAGTTGAACTTTGACCTAAGGTTGAGCATGATGATATATAATACAGTAAGCAAATAAGGAAAAGATTTGAACTCATGACCTTTGCTTCGATAATGTGTAAAGTCTTGTGGGACTACTTCTAATTATACCAAATATTTTAAATTGTTAGATGAATATGTGATTTGAAATTTAAATATCTTTACAATTGTTGAGCTACATTTGACTATAGGGTGTGTGAAATCATGTTAAAAAAAAAAAAAAAAAAAAAAAACTGAACGGTAATAGAAGAAATTAAAGTTGGAGAGAGAGAGAGAGGACTTTGAACCCTTTATCAAAATGACCAGAGCGGGATGATTATCTCTAAAGATTTGTTGAAAATGGTTTATGCAAGTGGCACCAAATGTTTTCTTAAGTTATAGAATGTCCCCAAGTTTACTAGTTGAGCAATGTTAGAGACTTTTTAATAAGAAGGATCACACAACTTGTATTACTAGTTAAGTGTCACAATAATTCTTTTGATATTTGAATAAGTCACATCTGTAAATAAGATGATATATATTAAAGTACCTCTTATTGCTTGTTTGTGGGGTTTATATTGTGCATCATATGCATGTAATCTTCTTTCACCTAATGGCTTACATTTTCAACTATGATGTTCTAAAATGATACCATAATTTGATTTTCACATGTGAAGCTAATCGTTCATCAAATACACATTTTGTTCTCAATTCATTTTGTATGTGGGAGATCGTATTAAATTATTTTAAACCTTTTATCCATAAGATCTATATTTTAACAGATCTATATAATTTTCCTTTGTTTAATAGCTTAAACTTTTAGTCTGGAAATTTTATATGTACACTTATTCAACCACTTAATTGTGTCACTTCTCTTAGTAACTAACATTGTATTTAGACTTAACTTCAAGATGACACTTCTCTCTCTCTCTCTCTCTCTCTCTCTCTCTCTCTCTCTCTCATTTGGTAAGTTAGTGGAAACCTGTTATCCTATCCACCTGGCTTGAGGAGTTTAGTGAGCCTACTATATGTCCATACTACCTACTAATTTTTTATAGGTATAGATTTAATCTCTCAAGTTATAAGATCCAAATTAATCCCTCTTATGTCTTACTCTTTTGACGCAAGGGAGACATTACTAAACCTTGGAAGAATTATATACAGAAACAAAATTATTTGGTATAAGATCATTGGTTGTCTCTCCATTAAACACGTATTACCACCATAAGATATAAGGAGAAACGTGGACCATATGGAGTAAAAGTTATTGAACAGATCTAATGTAACTAATCCTTATGATGACCAATGCAAGAAGCAATAATTATACTAATAGCTCAACGCATCACGCTAACCATCTGCTTAAATAAATCTAAGTTACATGAACGATTGTATGGAACGAGTAACGCATGATCTTATATGGAAAAATCACCAAAGAAGTCATAATTTTAAATTTATTTTTTTGGCCAAATGAGTTCTGAATTTTTTGCAATTGTATCAATTCAGTCAATCTGGCTAAATTTGGTTGGTCAGTGCCAACTAACAATTTTTTAATAATATTTTAATTTTTGAATTTTTATTAAATTTTTATCATTTTTTTCCCTCCTTCCTCCTTCATTTGGCTCCGATGACCGGCTAGAGGCAAGGGCTGATCACCAGATTGAGGCAGCTGGCTAGTGGCAAGCTAGGGGAGGGTGAGCCGGCGAGGGCTTGCCTTGCTAGTGGCTAGGCAAGCTCCACCTCACCAGATCTAGCAAGGGCTCACCTTGCTAGTAGCTGCCAAGCTCACCCTCACCTAGCGATGATGACGTCAAGCTTCCCTACCATTGGCAAGGCTCGCCCTCGCCCAAATCCGACGAGAGCTTGCTAGCATGGGCTTGCGTTGCCAGCGGTTGGGATAGCTCGCACTTGCCTAGTGACGGTGAGGGGAGCTTGCCACTAGCCATCAATTGGCCAGGCGAAGCTTGCCCTTGCTAGTGGCTAGCGAACTAGACCTTGCCAAGCAATGATGAGGCAAGCTCGCCACTGGTCGATGATTGGTCCTCCCCTCTAGCCAATTGTCAAAAGAAGCAGGAATGAGAGAAAAAAAGAAAAGATAAAAAAATTAATTAAAGTATTCAAAAATAAAATATTATTAAAAAATTGTCGGCCAACGTCGTTAGTATCCATGTGAATGCTAGCTAGGCAAATTTGGCCAGATGAAATGAATTGGCACAATTGCAAAAAGTTTAGGATTTAATTGCCCAAAAAAATAAGTTTAAGACTAAATTGGCATAATTACAATAGGTTTAGGACTTTTTCTATTAATTTTCCTAAATTTATACATATGAGGAGATCAGATTCATGACCTATTACATTATATGAACAACGTAAAATTAGAGAGTTCGAGGGGAGTGGGGAAACAAACATGCTTGGGGAAACAAACATGCTTAAAAAAGAGAGATGGGGGGGTGAACCTGTAACATCTTGACGACATTGCTGGCGCCGAAAACCTTGTGGACGTTGGTGAACTTGTGGGGCTCGCTGGCTGGGAAGTATGGGGCAAACATGCAGTCCTGCATGCACCTCCTCCGCAGCAGCTTGCACGCCGCGCACGCCAACGGCGTCCCCCGGTTCCTCCCCTCGCTGCTCTCCTCCATTGCTCTCCTTCTTCTCTGGTTGAAGTGAGTGCGGAGCTTTGCTCGCCCGGTTCTGTGTGTGTGTGCGTGTGAATGGGTTGATGTGTTTTGCCTTTTTAGGCTTAGTCAAAGGAGCAAAGACAAATATGAAGTGAAGGAAGCAGAAAAAGGGAGAAAGAGTGAGGGGAGAGACGTGGAAGGAATGTGAAGGAGAGAGGCGGGATTTATATTGTATATATAGAAGGGATCGCCCAACGAGAGTGCCCCACTCTCCACCTCTCAAGTAATATAAAAGAGCAAAGACGAGTGCGGAGCGAGGAGAATCTTTTGTGTCGACAGTGACATAGGGCACCGCCGTGACACCTTTTGACAATTTTTCTTTGGCGATGCACTGACTTTTCCCTCTCTTTTGTTGATGTTTCGTCCCACGTTTTGGATTTTCTTTCTTTTTATTTTTAGTTTTTCTCTTTTTAATTCTTTTGCGATTGACTTGGAAACCGCGGGCGCTGCTGAAGGAAGAAAAGGAGAGAGAGAGAGAGAGAGAGATGGTTGAGGTGATCTGACAACCGTGGCTGATCTCGCATGAGGAGACTCTTCTTGTTGAAGTGGAGGTTGTGCAACTCTAGTTTAGTTTAAGTAACAACTCATTTGTTTCCTGAAAAATGAATAATTTAAAAAATACCTTTCCAAATATAATCGTATATATAACTTGTAAAAATGAATGAACGAAAAAAATTTCTTCATCCACAAAAATGTTGAGGCATAATTATTATCAATGAAAATACCAATATGTTAAATTGACTAATTATTTCAAACGATAAAAATAATTACTTTAAAATATTTATTTTCCACAAAACAAATAGAGCCTAAATTGAGGGTCTCGATACTATGGATTAATTGATTTTCTCTTATCTCTCTATTCTAAATCAGTATCTTAACTTGACATGTGTCTATTTGTACCATAAAATACGAAAAAACTGAAAAAAAAATTAACTAAGTACTAATTTTTCCTATTTCACTATATTATAATATAACCACCGTCACTTATCCAAAAATTCAAGATTGTTGGCAAAATCTCGTTGCCTTAAACTATATGGAGGGTGCCAACTCTTTGCTATGAATATGATACGAGATAAAGACCATTCATATCTAGAAGTGAGCACCAATCTTGGACCGACCAACCCCGCTGGTCTTGGTTCAATCCCTAATGAAACTAGGTCGATCCTTGATCTTAAGACCCCTGGATTCTATAGTGTATGGGTTGGTCCACCTAGGCCAACTCTATACACAATATATTATATATTATTATATATCTAATATATTATATACTTTATGCTTTTGTCTACTTTAAGTTCTAGCACATCTTCATCTATTCTCTTCATAGTTGAATTCGTCATGTAAATTAGAAAGTAGAAAGGAACCCAAACTGATTTTGATTAAAAAAAGAAAGAAAGAAAGAAAGAAAGAAAGAAACCCTCCTCACTTGCCTCAGCCTTGCTCATATGCCTTGGCCTTGCTCGCCTTGGTCACAACTCGTGCCTCTTTGTTTGCGTCACTCACCTTGTTGCTCGCCTATGTTCTCTCATCTCGCTGCTTGCCTTTATTCTTTTGTCTTACATGCTTGTTTTTATGGCTTGTTGCTTTTAGCAAGTGTAAGTTTTTAATGTTATTTTATCTTATATTTATGTTTAATATTTATTGGTGTTCATAATTTGTTGCTCAATGTCACATTATTTATAAATATGTAATTTGAAATAATACATTTGTCCCTTTAAGGAACATAAGAAAGGAAAAAAAAAAAGTGATTGTTCTCGGGTTGGACCCATAGGGTAGATCTGGCCCTCAGTCTCAAGCTCAATAGGGTCAGTCCTCGGTTCCAAAAATTGAGGACTAACATTGTGTGGATTGGTCCCTAGATTAAGTGCTGGATCGGTCCCGCCCAAACCATGCTCACCCCTATTCGTATCAAAAGATTCATTGATTCATGCTCAAGCCCTGGTTGGGGTTGCTATTAGGGGTGTGCAAAAGAATTGAAAAATGCTCGGAACTGAACCGAAACTAGAACTGATATGGTTCTCGATTCCAATTTATTAGGAGTGGTGAGTGCCAATCAGTTTCCTAGTTCTAGGTATGAAATTGTCCACCCACCTGCCCGCTTGTTCGGACCGGACTGGTAATATATAAATATATATTTAATTTTAAGGAAAATTTTCCATAAAAAATTTAAGAAAAATGAAAACCCTAAAATCCCTAATTTGAAACTTAATACCCACTAATCGAGTGCTTGTTTTGTCTCATTCTTATCTCATATAAGTTGATTCACGGTCTTGACTCTCAAGCTCAATGCCCATCGACTAATTTAAATTTGCAAAACTAGTCCTTAATCTACGATTTCTGATTCCAAGGTGAGAACCATCCACTTGAACTATGCTCACTTCTAGATGTCATCTTTCTCTCTCAACTTTTGTTTCTCAATTTTATTTTCCCTTTTATTTCCAGATTTTTCTAAAGTAGTGATATCAGCTGTCAGAACATGTTTGATTTTGATGATTACCCCTGTTGACTTATTGCTAGCCAACGGAGGACTAGATATAGAGAGTTGGAGAATCTAACAAAGTGGAGGCTTAATGGCCTCAGGCTAGGATTGTCTTATCCTAGTGCTTCCTCCTTTATTTAATCTCATGACTTTTCCAATCAAAAGGCTCTTCTTTTAATCACTCTAATATTGTTTTCCAATTTAAAACAAATGACACTCTAAATGACCTGATCCATCAATCAATCTGTTAAATTTTCCAATTCAATCAATGTAGTATTAAACCCTTTGATAATTTTTTTTTTGACCCAGGGAACCCCGCACGGCCGGATGCCGGGAGTAAACTACTGGGAGCGACACGTGCTAGCCACCACACGCGTGCCACCAGGTAAGTCACCCTACGACGCGCTGGGGTTTCAAACCCCTCCCCTTCGTGAGGGGGAAGAGGCCCAAAGCCAACTGCGCCACCCAGGTGGGTGATAAACCCTTTGATAATTTTTTAATGTAGTCTTTCCAATCAATTTAAGTCAGAAATCACTGACTTGACATCTAATTAGCACTAGTCATTTTACATAGTACAACCAACAATGTCAAATTCAATATGGGTCAAATGTTGTCCTTTTTGTCAAAAGTGGCATCATTTCGCTAAGAAGAAAATGCATCCATTGCCCTACCAATATGTCTATAGTACATGTTAGCATTGTTAATTACATCAAATGCCACGTCATCTTGAATGGACGGAAAACTTGAAGGTTCATAATTGTGCTCCCCAAGTAAAAGCTTTTTTTTTTTTTTTTTTTTTTTTTTTGGTAGGACCTCTGAAAATTGGGAACGTTTTGGTCCTGCAGTTACAAATTTATGGGTTTTTTTTTTTCCCCTAAGTATTTGGCCGAGAAGAAGATGTCCCTTGCTGGTGATGTTTATAGTTATTCATCTTTGCACCTTTCAATGGTCTAAAATATACGGCCTTACATCATTATGTATCAGAAATGGAGCTGAAATTAAAGAATGCTCTGCAAAAGCATGCTCGCGGGATTTATTTGATTATGCACATTTATACTTTGAGGAGAGAGAAAATAAAAAATGCTCCGCTAGATAAGAGCTTCATTGATCCTTCCCCAAAGGTAAGGAGTTCGAAACCCAGTGAAGGCATTTGGTATCTTAAGTGTGATGCCGGGGTGGTGGGTCCCCCGCTAACGTCACCTCAAGGTTGGCTCGCTAGTTAACGGTTGTACGGGTTCCTTGAGTCATAAAAAAATAAAAAATAAAAAAGGAATTTAACATCATTATTAGTTGTTAGAAAAAGGATAAAATAAATTAAGGGAAAAGGGTTGTCCAGGGGACAAACTATCATAATGATGAGGTGCTCGATGGCATGGGTCATGGGATCCAAAACAACAATCATTGTCTCAGTCAACCTCTCCTGCGTTTTGGTCTTCCCTCTCTTGCACCAGTGAAATCGATTAGCTCTCCCACTCGTCCAAAAGATCTAACAAACCCCTCGTGATGATGGCAATGAATTGCCGAAGACCGATACGTGAAGAAGGAAAAATAAATATATTAATAAAAGGAAAAAGCTCATGGGTCAGGATAGTCCAAGCACGAGATATTTTTCCCTTTGAAGAAAAAAGGCATTGTTAACAAGTTTTTCGAAGAAAACTTATTAAATAAATCTAATAATAATAATATGTTTTTCTTTTTTGATGCATTAATTTTGTATAATAACGTCGTTTTAAAAATGCTAAGCTCTTTAAATATTTAACAAATACCTTTACCCGTCACAAAAATCGCGGTTAAAAATCATGTGAAGGTTGCAGTTAGATTTGTGGGGGACCAACCTTTATATTCAAGGCGTGACCTTCTAGCAATCGAGAATTCTGCGAACATGCAGATTGAATTTATTCCTCTAGATGAGTCCAAGTTCGCCTTGGGCTTGATAAATGTTTGCAATGATTAAGTGCCCGTCGGTGCTGTTGGTGCATTGGGAGGGCCGGCATGAATTATGAGAACTATGACTTCATTACAAACTTCAAGCTGGGATGGAGAATTGTCAAATTATCTCTCAAGTTTGAGCCTATGAACAAAACCTGATTCAAACCTCGGCCATGTGATTTAAATTAGGAAAGTCCTGATTGGTACTTTTGGTTGACTGAACATATGAAACAACAATGAAAGCCCTGTTGGAGTTGGATTCCTATTTTGAGTTGGCTAAAAGGGGTTTTCTACGTTGGATAATGATGTGGGCAAAGTCCTTTGTTGTGCAACTAATGAGATATTTTGGGGCTTTGTTAGATTCATCATATAATACTTTGATGCGGAAGTTCATAATAAAACAAAGATCTTTGATCTTCATGATCTTCACAAATAGATGAAAACATATCTTTGTCCATAGCCTTACCGTTGAACTCGAACCAAACGAAGAAATCCGATTTCTCTCCCTTAACCCACTATTCATTTCTATATTTAATTGATGGAGAAGAAAATACATTCGTTGTGGGTGGAGAGAGGACCGGACTCTATTTATACGTTCTTCCAATAGGTGCCTTCCATCAAAGCGCCTTTTCACTTTCATGAGAGTTGTACATCTTCAGAAAAGGATTATACAATTTCATTTTATTAGAGTCGCACCTTCTCATAACCAATATATAATTTATTTATATAGCATTGCAATAATTATATTAAACCATATAATATAAATTATATCATGTGGGCCACAATAATTTTACATTCTTCCACTTGGCCCATATGACTTTCCTTTCATGGTTTAATAAATACTGTAATGTGTACAATAACATTATGCTATATAAAAATTTCATTAAATTGGCAATCACATAATAATCACAATTAAGTAAAGAAAACTAATGCAAGTCATAGCGGTTGTATGTCATTAATCGATATAGTCCCTTCTATGCACTACAACTATAGCACTTTACTTAACATGATCCATAAATGAGAAGTACCGTAATAGTCCAACAATAATGTCTCTTTAGAAACCATTCTGTTTAACATACATCTATTTTCCATTATGTATACTAAATAGAAAACAGGAAATATCAGAAACACATAAATGAGCTCAAAGTGTCAAATACATAAACTTAATACAATCATAATACAAACATTAATGACGTCCAATAATACCCATCTTTTCAACATGCTCATTAAATGTTTTGGGCGGCAATCCTTTTGTTAAGGGATCTGTTATCATAAGATTGGTGCTAATATACCCAATTGACACTCTTCGTTTCTGAACTTCTTCTTTAACAGACAAGTATTTGATCTGCATATGCTTAGCACCCTTAGAATACTTGTCGTTCTTAGAGAAGAAAACTGCTGCAGAGTTATCACAATAAATATTCAGCGGCTTGGCAATACTGTCGACAATCACAAGCCCTGAAATAAAATTCCACAGCCATAATCCATGAATAGTGGCCTCAAAGCATGCCACAAATTCAGCTTCCATAGTGGATGTAGCAATAATCGACTGCTTCGCACTCTTCCATGAAATTGCCCCTCCAGTTAGAAGAAACAAGTAACCAAATGTTGATTTTCTTGTATCGACACATCCGGCTAAGTCTGAATCTGAATATCCAATCACCTCGAGATGATCGGATCTCTTATAAGTGAGCAAATGATTCTTCGTTCCTTGCAAGTATCTAAGAACTTTCTTTGCAGCTTTCCAATGATCCATTCCAGGATTACTTTGATACCTGCCCAACACTCCGACAGCAAAACTGATGTCTGGTCTGGTGTAAGTTTGTGCATACATTAAGCTCCTCACAACAGATGCATAAGGAATATTTTTCATTTATTCTCGTTCCAATTCACTTTTCGGACATTGCATAAGGCTAAATCTGTCACCTTTCTGAATTGAAACTATTCTTGCTGAGCATTTACTCATATTAAATCTCTCTAAAATTTTCTCAATGTAGGCTTTCTGAAACAATCCTAATAACCCTTGTGATCTGTCACGGAATATTTCTATTCTTATCACATACGTTGCCTCTCCTATATCCTTCATTTCAAAATTCTTAGAGAGAAACTTCTTGATTTCATGTAACAAACCAAGATCACTATCAGCAAGCAAAATATCATTAACATACAGAACTAGAAAAATAAACTTGCTCCCACTAATCTTCATATATATACACCGATCAACGGTGTTTTCTTTAGGGAAAAAGGCACAAATAGTCCCTATATTTTCACTCAATGTCCAATTTCGTCCCTGAACTTTCGATCGGCTCAATTTGGTCCCTGAACTATTGATAAAATGTCCAATCTAGTCCCTGAACTTTCGAACGGTTCAATTTAGTCCTTGAACTATTGATAAAAGGTCTGATCTAGTCCTTCGTTTCTTTTTTTTTTTTTTTTTACCCTTTTTTTCCCTTTTTTTTTTTTTTTTTCCCTTTTTGCCTTTTTTTTTTTTTTTGGGCTTTCCCTCCGTCGGCTCCGGCGAAGGGCCAGCGTCCGGCGAGGGAGCCCGCTCGCCGGGGAGAGCCTCCCTCGCCAGATCGGCGAGGGAGCCCCGGCGAGGGAGAGCCCCTCGCCCGACGCCGGCGAGGGGCTCTCCCTCGCAGACGCCGGCGAGGACGGCCCCTCGCCAGATCTGCGAGGGGCCGGCCTCGCCCGCCGGCGAGGGCCTCTCCCTCGCGACGCCGGCGAGGACGGCCCCTCGTAGAGCCCCTCGCAGATCGGGCTCTGCGAGGGAGCCCCTCGCCCGACGCCGGCGAGGGGCTCCCTCGCCGATCTGGCGAGGGAGGCTCTCCCCGACGAGGGGGCTCGCTCGCCGGACGCCGGCCCTCCGCCAGAGCCGGCGGAGGGAAAGCCCAAAAAAAAAAAAAAAAAAAAAAAGGCAAAAAGGGGAAAAAATGGAAAAAAAAAAAAAAAAAAAGGGAAAAAAAGGGCAAAAAAGGAAAAAAAAAAAGAAAAAAAAGAACGAAGAACTAGATCGACCTTTTATCAATAGTTCAGTGGACTAAATTGAGCCGTTCGAAAGTTCGGGGACTAGATTGGACATTTTATCAATAGTTCAGGGACCAAATTGAGCCGATCGAAAGTTCAGGAACGAAATTGGACATTGAGTGAAAATATAGGGACTATTTGTGCCTTTTTCCCTTTTCTTTAAAACCAAAAGAAGTTATGGTATCGTTAAACTTAAGACACCATTGTCGGGAAGCTTGTTTAAGTCTATATATTGACTTCTTTAATTTACATACCATGTGTTCATTTCCATTAACTGAAAAGCCTTCGGGTTGGTCCATATAAACCTCTTCTTCTAAATCCCCATTAAGAAAGGCGGTTTTTACATTCATTTGGTGTAACTCCAAGTCATAATGAGTCACCAAAGCCATAATGATTCTAAGTGAGTCCTTTTTAGAGACTGGTGAAAATGTCTCTTTATAGTCAATGCCTTCCTTTTGAGTAAACCATTTGCAACAAGTCTGGTTTTATGTCGTTCAATATTGCCTTTTGAGTCGTGCTTGGTCTTAAAGACCCATTTACACTCGACCTTTTTACATCCTTTAGGCAATTCAACAAGATCCCAAACTTCATTTTGATGCATGGATTTTAAATCTTGTTCCATAGCATTAAACCATTCATTAGAATCTTCACATTCCATGGCTTGGGAAAATAAACCTGGATCATTTCCAATTCCTAAGTCAATTTCTGACTCTTGTAGATAAACCATATAGTCATCAGAAATAGTCGACCTCCTTTCTCTTCGAGATCTTCTTAATGCCATTTCTTGTGACTCAGCTATTGGAGGTTCAATATCGACATCTTCATTATGGAGTGTTTGTTCATTAATTTGTTATTCTTGATTATTGTTAGGTTGTACTATAATATCAGGAACAACAACTTTAGAAGCTTCGGGTATAGGAACTTCTACCCTTACTTCTTGAATGCAAGCATCACGTACTCTTTCACTCCCACTGATGTCACCATTCTCAATGAACCTAGCATTTCTAGATTCAACAATTCTTGTACTATGATTAGGACAATAAAATTTATACCCTTTGGATTTCTCTGCATAACCAATGAAATAACCACTGGTCATTCTTGAATTCAATTTCCTTTCATGTGGATTATAAATTCTTACTTCTGCTGGACAACCCCAAACATGCATGTGTCGTAAATTAGGTTTCCTATCCGTTCACAGTTCAAAAGGAGTCTTTGGAACTGCCTTACCAGGAATCCTGTTTAATAAATACATAGAAGTCTTTAAAGCATACATCCACAAAGACAAGGGTAGAGATGAATGACTCATCATACTCCTAACCATTTTCATTAAAGTACGATTATGCCTTTCTGCTACACCATTTTGTTGTGGTGTACCTAGCATTGTATATTGAGCACAAATGCCATGTCTTTCAAGGAATTTAGCAAATGGACCTGAACATTGTCCCGATTCATCATACTTTCCATAATATTCACCACCTCTATCCGATCTTACTATTTTCACCTTTTTATATAATTGCCTCTCAACCTCTTTAATATACACTTCAAGTGCATTCACTGATTGAGATTTCTCATGCAAAAGATAAATATAACCATAACGTGAAAATCATCAATAAAGGTAATGAAATAACTTTCCTTACCAAAAGATGGAACATCGAAAGGACCACATATGTCAGTATGTATAATTTCAAGAAACTCTGTGCTTGTTGTGGCACCTTTCTTAGTGTGTTTTGTTTGTTTACTTTTAATACAATCAATACACACTCCAAGGTCAATAAAATCCAAATTTGGAAGAATTTCATTTTTCACTAATCTTTTCATTCTTTTCTCGGATATATGACCCAAACATTTATGCCGCAAGTAAGTAGAATTTTCATTCACCAAACTGCGTTTAGTGCCAACATTATATTGCAAGGTCATTAATGTCTCAATAAAATTATTATCAAGTCTAAATTTGTAAAGACCATCACATAAAGTTCCAATTCCAATAAGAGTATCACTCTTAAATAAACTGAAAGATTCAGAACCAAACTTACAATAAAATCCCGCCACATCAAGTCTTGGCAAAGAAACTAAATTGCGAGAAAATGTAGGTACATAAAGGGTTCGAAACAAATCCAAATAATGCCAAGTATCTAAGATCAAACGATAAGTGCTAATGTTTTCAACTGGAGCTTTGTTTCTGTTCCCCGTAATCACATAACTTTCATTTGGCTTTATAGTTTGGATCGTAAGAAATCCCTGCATCATATTTGACACATGAGTGGTGGCACCAGAATCAATCCACCAAGTATTATGAGGAACTTCAGTAAAGTTTGATTCAAAACATACTAAAGCACAAGGCTTACCTTTCTTTTCGAACCAAGCCTTACATTTCAGACAATCTTTCTTCAAGTGTCCAATTTTGTTGCAAAAATGACACTTAATAAGATTGTGTTCCTTCTTGTGGATTTGAGAAACCTTTGGAAAGTCATTCAGGACGTGTAATCCTTTCTTCTTGCTCATTCCACCTTTCCTTTTGAAATTCTTTTTAGCTCCTTGATGACTTGAGAGATGAACAGAATGAGCCTTTTGATTCTTTATCCTTGTTTCCTCTTGAACTAGCATACTAGCCAATTCATTCACATTCCACTTATCCTTTATAATGTTGTAATTCATTTGAAATGGCCCATATTACTCATGAGGCAAGGAATTAAGTATAAACTGTACTAAAAAGTACTCATCCACGTTCATTCCTAAAGTCCTTAACTTTGCTGCTAAGTTTTTCATCTCAAGTATATGCTCATGCATGGTACGTGAACCATCATATTTCATAGTGGTCAGTGTGCTCATCAATGTACCAGCATGTGACTTATTAGCAGTTTGAGAACGCTCTTCCACAAATTTCATAAATCCTTAGCATTGTCAGTCTTGGGAAAAGAAGTCTTTAAGTTGTTTGCAATTGTCATTCGCATGAACATTAAGCTCAGTCCGTTCGATCTTTCCCAGGCTTTATGGAAAGACTTTTCATCATCGCTACTTATATCAGTAATAGTAGCTGGTTTCTTAACTTGAAGAGCTAAATCAAGATTCAGAACACCTAAGTGAAACTTGATTTGTTCACTCCAATCAGGGAAATTTATCCTATTGAATAAGGGAACAGACGAAGCATGTGAATGTAGTGAAACAGGTACAGATACTGCAAATATACAAAAAGTACTCACACATTAATGCTTTGAGAATATCACATAATCAAATTCAATCTAACTATACATGTACATCACAGTTCTTCTTTGGGCGATCCTATGATATATAAATATATATAAACCATAATGATGCTAATAACTTTTATTTGGTAATTGTAAATATATATCTTATTAAAATTTATTTACTATCTTTGGATATACAAACAAATTTAACAAGTCATATTAATTACCAACTATCATGTTCATGAATTATAAGAAAATAATTAACCTTTGGGTTAATCCCTAAGTTCTTACAACAAATGAACTTCAATATACCCATAACACCAATAAAGATATAAAACATATCAATTTCATATATATAGCATCAATTAATCATGGGTAATTGAATAAAATAATTACAATATCAAAAATTCAAAAACTTCAAGGTTTGGCCACTTTGGTGACTAACAAACCATTTATAATATGAATTTTTAATTATTGTAAAATATAAATATTTACCAAATTACACACAAGGATAAAATTGTAATCAAAGCATAAGGGCAGAATCGTAAAATCATAATTCCATAAGGGCAGAACCATAAATTTAATATCCAGGGGCAAAATGGTAAATAATCAGCAATGACAGAATCGTAATTATAAATTAAACAGGGACATAACTATAAATAACCATAAAAAAGAGGGCAAAACGGTAATTAGGAGCTGCAGGAGGGGCAAAATCATAAAAGTACCGCGCGGGGAAGTCAGGCATGTGCGGAGCATCTCGGCGGGAGCATGCCCCGCACATGCACGCGTCCAGCGCGCCACGCGCCTGCAACTGCGCATGGATCCCACGCGTGCAACGGGCTCCGCGCGCGTGAGGGCGTGTGGCGCGTGGGTTCCACGTGCCTGCAACTGTAGCGCGCGTGGATCCCACGCGCCTTCTTCCTCGCGCACAGATGCAATTCTTCGCCGGTTTTTGCCATTTCCAACCGTGATTTCGCTTTTGTTCCTTCTCCGACAACCATCACAGACACAAATAAATAATGGGTTTTGAAGAGCATGTAACCACGACCACATGGATCCAAGTTTCAGCGAAAATGATCAAGAATTGTCCCCAAATCAAAACAAAATTTCTCTAAAACATAAACCCTAACCACCGCGACTTCCTCTACCCAATTCGACTCTGGCGAACACCGATATGCCAGAAAAAATCATGCCTAATGTTCCTCATGGCAGGGCGACTGTATGGATCAAAAAATCAAGCCGTGGGTCGCTGGATTTTGCCCGAAATCGTCAATTTTCTTACTCGCCCTCAAAATTCTGAATTCTTCCATTTTCGTCCTCTTCCATTCGGATTTTTTTTTTTTTATAAATTAAAATGCCCCATCTTTTGGGTTTTCATCGACAGAACCCTCTTTATCATTTCAATGACAATAAATAGTACAAACAGAGTCATTCAACGAAACATCATACATAAATCATAATAAATCTATAAATGGAAAATCATGAGATCATAAACTGTGCTCTGATACCAACTGTTAGATTCATCATATAATACTTTGATGCAGAAGTTCATAATAAAACGAAGATCTTTGATCTTCATGATCTTCACAAATAGATGAAAACATACCTTTGTTCATAGCCTTACCATTGAACTCGAACCAAACGAAGAAATCCGATTTCTCTCCCTTAACCCACTATTCATTTCTATATTTAATCGATGGAGAAGAAAATACATTCGTTGTGGGTGGAGAGAGGACCGGACTCTATTTATATGTTCTTCCAATAGGTGCCTTCCATCAAAGCGCCTTTTCACTTTCATGAGAGTTGTACCTCTTCAGAAAAGGATTATACATTTTCATTTTATTAGAGTCGCACCTTCTCATAACCAATATATAATTTATTTATATAGCATTGCAATAATTATATTAAACCATATAATATAAATTATATCATGTGGGCCACAATAATTTTACAGGCTTATGACGGGTTGGGTATCTATTCTGGCGAATTAGTTTTACCTAATGACCACACCTTGTGGTAATGGATCAATATGGTTTCAAAGCCATTCCTTTGATGCACACCTTCTTTTACTTTAGGGTTAATACCCTGAAAAACCCCAAACTGGTACATTTGTGACAAATTTACCCCAAACTATTTTTTTGACCATGAAAAACTCCAAGCCGGTACACCTGTGACAAATTTACCTCGACTGACCATAAAAAAACCCTAACTTTGTACATTTATAATAAATTTACCCCAAACTAATTTCTTCGACCGTAAAAAACCCCAAACTGATAAATTTGTGACAAATATACCATTCACTAAATTGGATTAATACCACAAAAAAATCATAAAAATTGTAAACTCTGACAAACAGATCGTAAAATCCCAAATTGGTAAACTAGTCAATTGTC
Source organism: Eucalyptus erythrocorys (assembly GCA_014182555.1). Classification (NCBI taxonomy): domain Eukaryota; kingdom Viridiplantae; phylum Streptophyta; class Magnoliopsida; order Myrtales; family Myrtaceae; genus Eucalyptus; species Eucalyptus erythrocorys. The sequence goes on along the minus strand of CM024601.1, from coordinate 21,121,584 downwards.
ACGTGTCATTTAACTTAATAATTTGATAATAAAATTTAACGAAAACTAACAGAGGGTAAATTTGTCACAAATATACCAGTTTGGGGTAAATTTGTCAAAGGTATACCAGTTTGGGGTTTTTGGTGGTCAAAAAAATAGTTTGGGGTAAATTTGTTACAAGTGTATCAATTTGGGTTTTTGAGGGTATTAACCCTTTACTTTATTCCTATGGTTGTGGTCCTTTGGTGGTGGCCCGAGGCTATGTCCTCGCGGGCCACATTGCAAGGTCACAAAATTCTAAAGAGGAGAAAAATGATGCGGGCAAAGTCCAAATTGAGCAACTAAGGAGATGATTTGAGTCTTATAATGGGTTGGGTTCCCTATACTAGAAAGCTAACTTTTTGGGACAAGTTCTTCCATCCCTTGTAGTAATGCTTCAACACGGTATCAAAGTCATTCCTTGGACAACTCCTTCTAGCACTTTATCCTCGAGATTATAGTCCCTTGGTGGTGGCCCAAGGTTATGTCACTCGACTGTTTTGTGAGGTCACATAATTCTAAAGAGTGGAAGGATTATGTAGGTAGAGTCTCCCATTGAGCAACTAAGAAGATATTATGAGGGTTATATTGGACTAGCTTCCTCATTAAGACAAGTTAGCTTTTCGAGATGAGTTCTTTCACCTCTTGTAACATATCAGATATAGAGGTGGAAAGTTGACCAAATTTGAATCGAATGAGTGCCGAGGACTTAGATAGGAGCAAAAGTGATAGAAGAAAGAAATTTTGTTATTTTTCTTTTTAAAATTTTCACCGGCAATGTTCTTTCTAGAAGTCCTTATCTTGTTACCAGTAGAGATCAGTTTAGGGGACATTGTTTAATTAATTATAAGCTTATTACACGGACGCTAATTCAGTCATAAGCTTTTTAATTTTGTCAATTGAATCATAAACCTCTGTGCCAAATTCCAATGTAGACCTTTTGACCAATTTTCATTGAAAATTTTTTATGCGGCCGTCTAACCATCACTGGACTATTGCCCTATGTGGCACACCACTATGTCAACAATTTCCGATCAAAATTAATCGGAATGACTACATTGGAACTTTGTATAAAAACTTAGAGCTAAATTGGCAAAATTGAGAACTTCATATGTACATCCGTACAATAAGTTTAAGACTAATCGATGCAATTTTCCCAATTAGTTCAACGCTGAAGAAAATTAGCGGTGCCCTAGACCCATATTATTCCACACCAAATCATAGTTATAAAGGATGTGCGCATCATGTCATCAACCTAAAAACTTGGCACTTCCTATGATCTCCCATGATTGTGTAACATGCCGTGGGATTGGACTTCATCCCCTTAATCAGCCGACAAAAATACTCCGAGAATGAGAATCTTGACTTTTTTTTATGTGACAAGCTCGAAGTCAATTTTATTTTTTTCTTTGGAGGTGTGACCACAAAGGAGTCTAAAGACAAACACAATCGAACGGAGGCATGCATGTGTAGCTCATGTGCAATATCGACAATGATTTAGCGGGTGACTTAGGTGAAGCAATCATGCAAATACTTTCACTTAAAATTTGATTTAATTTAAGTTTATTTTATTGAATTCTCTTAGACAATACCTGATTTTGGTCCCCCACCCCTCATCAGTCGGTCAAAATTGTCGGAATAAGAAAAAAAGAAGGAAAGAGGTAATTGGCTAGTTCAATGATTTTTCTGGCAGTTGTGGTACGGTTGTAATTTTGGCTTGCGAATATAGTCAACGCCACTCGGCACATTTTCTACCGTTGGGTCTTTCGGTGGTAAGGAAAAAAAAAGGGGAGGGAAAGCACGAGGCTCCAACCCTTTTTTTTTTTTTTTCTTTCTTTTTTTTTTTCATTTTTTGTTTTGCAAGTAAATGAATATTTTAAAATCAAAGTTCAAAGTGAGGGCGGCCCACCCAACATGCTTTTTATTTCACAATATATTTTTATTAAAAATTTATAAATTATTGTATTTTTGGCCCAATGGAACCGGTTGGGATTTGTGGTTTCTTCGTCCCTACACAAGACGATGCTTTGCGAACATGACCCAGATGCTTTGCGGACATATGAAATCATTTCAACAGTGTAATTTTTATTTAATTATTTGTTATGGATTTGTCATAGATACACCAGTTGAGTAAAATATTGCTCAAGGGGTTTCATTTTCTTCAGTTGAGCCGTTGATATATATATATCTATTGTTGGAAATATAGCTCACATTACTTAATTAACATCCGAAAAACACAAAGTCTCAACATCAGAACATAAAATTAACATAAGAGAGTGCGGGGGATAAGTAATCCAGTCGGGAGGGAGATTTGCGGCTTGTGCGCCTTTGCAACCCAGTTGGCTGCTCAATTGGTTTCTCTGGGCTCGTGGGCCAAGTTGGCGCAAGGCATGTAATTTAGGAGTAAGCAGCAGTCTTCAATGATGGAACGGGTCAACTGCTTATATTTCAAGATCAACGGTTGCGGATGTAATTTGAGTAAAGGGTCTTCTGAGCAACGGCAATCCCAACCTTTTGGGATCACATTCTTGGAATTGTGGATTCTCTCTCTTTACTTGTTTAAAGAATGCCACATAAGAAGTACATATCCGATAGTTAGTGTTCATCGATATCATCAAATATTCATAAACACGAATCCAACAAACTTGAGATTTTTATCTTGTGGCTCAAGTTTTAGCTAAAATTTGAGCAAGAATCTACTCAAGGGACATAAAGACGTCCGAAAAGACTTGACTATACTTCTAAATTCTTCGTGATTGGCTCTCCTCGTTGAGGCATTGACATTTGAACTGAATCACATATATCTGATGTCATTATCAATCTTTGATAGTTTTTCAGGAGATTTGTCCTCTCCTATTTGATATTGCATTTGACGGTTTGTTAGTTTTTGTGCTATATTACAACAAAGGGTCACCTAACGTGCAAACCATTTTAAGTCAGCCATTTCACACAGGATAATGATTTTGACTTAATTAGTTCATAGAATTCGCAAGATGTTTCATAAGCCTTCAAATAGCGAAGTATCTACACTCATGCTTCTGAATTATTACAAAAAAAAAAAAAAAAAAAAAAAAAGAATGACCAATCGATTATTCACAAAATATCTAACTCTAACAAACCGTCTTAAATTGCTAGCAGAGTAACTCTCTCTCTCTCTCTCTCTCTCTCTCTCTCTCTCTCACCACCTATCTATCTCAGAGTGCACTAGTACTTCTCCTCAAAGCAACAATTGCTCCAAGCATCAGCCAAGAAACGCTATATCTTAAGCAATTAAAAGCCGATTTTTTTTTTCAATAATCTCGGGGCACAAGCGTCGGGATCCGACTATTTGGATGTCCATAAAAAACTTACCAGCTCAATAAATAGGTTAAGTCCAAGACTGGACTCTAAGTTTTAGACCTATGTAAGTTGTCAGCAGTTTGCATGTAGTTGATGACAACTAAACAAGTGATCTCAATAAACGAGTTAAGTTCAAAGTATTTTTTTTTTTTTTGGTCGTAAAATTATCATATATTAAGCAGCTAAGTTTATACAACCCATGGCAAAAGCTTCCGCGCACACTATGACTTTAAACTTTACAGTTCAAAGTTTGACTTTAAACTTTGGCCTATGTAAATTGCCCTGATGTAAAACAGTTTGCATGTAATTGATGAAATCTAAAAAAGTGACCTGCAGTTCTTTAGTTGAAAATTTTCAATCACCCCAACCAGTTGTGTCGACCATGAGGGGTTTAAAAGGTGATTTTTTTTTGTAGTCTATAGGTGCTTTTCCAGCTTTCACGAGTATAATGCTTTTTGTCTAGAATTTTCTTCTAAGTGAAAATTTTATTTTCATGCTTACTTTTTACAAGAGGAAAGCCCATTTTAGGTAGAAAAATCTTGAAAAAACAAATTGTATCGAATAGCATATACATACTTCCAATTTAGTGGGCCTTAATTCTTTAGTTTCCCCAGAAGTTTAAGTAAATTCTGCCCTGTGAAAATTAGATTCCATGCCATACTCGAATAAATTCGAACCATGAAGCTTGTTTTACTTGTCAGCCTTATTTTTGTCTCATCTGGATGTGTCTTTAAGAACATATTAAAAACCTAATAATGCTCGAAGAAATATTGTACCACCAAGGTTTAGAACCTAGTGTTAGTGGGTTTACATGTCTTTCACGAGATCTCAAGTTTGATTCTGATCATGAGTGGACTTGAACTATGTTGCCTAGTTATGGCATATGTCATGTAAAAAGACTTATTGACTATTAAGATTTTGGTGGAGATGACTGATGGCCTCGCAAACCATGGACTTTCAGGTCGTGGGTTATGTAAAATAGTTATAGCTCAAATTAAATATTCCGTAACAAGCATGAGATCCTTATGGTAACACTTAAAGGATGTCATTAGCAATGCTCACCTCTTCCAACCATTTTCCATTTACCAGATAAATGTCTAGCAAACTATTGGAATGCCTCAAGCTCCACATTATGTGACGGAGAGGACTTACTCACCTTTTGTCACATAAGGTTCATGCTTAAAAGATGTCACATGTCAACTTCTTTTCAAGATATCGCCAATGATGGTCTCGATTTCAAAACCCTAAGATGCCAATTCCGTTGGGTGTAAGACCAAATGGCCGCAGCGATCACAATTTCAAAGTTCTCACTTGTGTTTCAACATAAACCCCGTTGGGCGCATGAGAAGTTCGTTGAGATAGCTGTTTTTGGCGTTTGACGGATTGGCCGATGGCGAATCTTCTTATGGGTAAAACTTCTCCTGAAATACTTGCCAGATTGCTTTTGTAGAGAAGGAAATAGTTAATCAAATGCTGATGCTTATGAGTTAAAGAGAGAGAAGAATATGGAAGCAGATAAATAGTGGTTCGGTCAATTTTTTAGACCGGCTTCACTCTCCTAGACTAACAGTCCAGAATTAGGCCGCAACCCTAGTGATCTTTGCGAGATTAGAGATAGTAGCAGGTGTTTTTTTTTCACCTGAAACTTAGTAGACAAGTTTGATCAAACTAAAGGACCGATATTAGAATAAAAAGCCTAGAAATCGTTTCAGAGAATGTAAATCGATATACAAACAGTAAACACACTAAAAAGCATGAGAGTATTCAATGCAAGATAGAACAGAATCTTTCTAATGTCTGCCGCTTTTCTTAGCAATACTTGAGTTCTTTAACAATCTCCCGAGCGTTAATCTAACCGTTGCAAGTCTTCTCTAGGTATAAGGATCCGTTGGATACAAGCCTCTCCTTAGTTGCCTGCAGACTGCACAATCAGTTTTTTATCCTTGAGCAAAAGGGAGATTTTAGAGGCTTTTGCTTTTGTCCAATGGCTGACTCTCTAAATTCTGACACACAGAGAAGTGCTACTCTAATTTTCTCTGGGTTAATTTCTGTGGACTCCAAACCCTGAAACTGGTTATCGACCTCTAATTTGAATTTTAAATCAAACCAAAAGAGATGTAAATTTTTTCATCCAAGTAGTAGAAGCACATCACACTTCTTCCATTTTGTCGATCGCAAGAGCTGTTTCTACTAGCGGTCTTCCCAATCCCTTCATGCTCTCACTTAAAGTGACTATCACTATCTTTCCTCTGGTCCTTTCAAGAATGTTGACGACTCTAGTTCTACTAAGCTGTTCACCTTCTATGGTCCATCCAAGTTTCACCAACTCCCCGTCTTATGACTCAATTCACCTTCTACATCCAATACCTTGGTCACCCTTGGTAGAGGCAGAGCACTCTTAGCTTTTGACGATCCTGTGAAGACACCACTTAAATATTGCTTATGCATCTAAAACCTGACACAACACAAATAATACACACATCAGTAGCTTTTAACTATTTTGCCATCTTCAAAACAATATAGGGAGTTTTTCCAACATGTTATAGTGCTTTGCAAATTACTCATAGTGATTTGTTCATTAACGAACAAAGCATATAGCAAAAAGATTGTCCCTCCACCAAATAACATCGGGCACTAAAACATGCTCCATATTTCCTCCGTTGATCAATTGTCGAGATCCTCAATATCAAGGTCATGTACACAATTTAATTTCCAAACTCCATTGATTTATCCACAACCACCTTTAGTGCGAGGGAACCGTCAAAGAAGATATTTAATTCGGCTATGTTGTATATTAAATTTTATACGTTGCCATCTAGATTTCATATTATTGTTGTTAGGTTCATGATAGTGTGTATCTTTCTTATGTATATTTAGTTTGGAGTATAGTTCAATCCAATTTTCACAACGTTGGAATTAAACATAATTAGATTCGAGGGGACCATGTCTTGCTTTAAATACAAGAAAGTCAACGGTGCCGGAGATCATTGCTTCTGCATCCCACTTTTCACTAATTTTTCCTTGATTAAGAGAGGGTCGAAGTGGAAATCCTGGAGATGGCCATTGCTACGTCCTGCCTGGACCTTGACATCAACAAGATCAAGCATCGATGTGATCCCTCTGATCTCAAATCGAACTAAATTAAATTAAAATGAATCAAATTATATCGATCCAAAGCTATAGAAAAATGGGCAAACCTTCTTTTGATTGGAGAGGCTTCCCTATCCAGCATCTTCAATATGCCCCACTTGATGATCTTGGAAGCTACCATCATTGATGGTGAGGCCTGCCTTAATCTTGAAGCAGATCCTTTTTGGTCTAACGCCCCATCTTCCACTAATTAGAACTGGTTAAGACACCTATAATCCATTTTATAGTTTAAAATTCACCATCTTTATAATAATGTTGGGATACAATAAGATTCTTTTGCTTGCCTCCAACACCTACTTTTCGTAACACACTGGGGACACGAACTTTATTGTCACCACGAAAATCCAAAGATTTTTATCTACTGGAACAAGCAACTGGAATACTTTCAAGAAACCTTATCTCGTTCATTTAAATAATGAGTAAGTGATTATGCGCATGGAAAAAAAAATGGTCGGAATTGATCGGAAGCTTGTGGTTGGACTACGATCCTGTACTTACCTTGGCTTGTACGTGCACGTGCAATACCACCCATTTGTCAATGTTGTTACGTATATGTCGAGGTTTTTCTAGAGAAGACAAAGGTATGGGGACAAATTGGAGTGTCTTTAGTCATTCTATCGGTCCTCCCTTGTTTTTATTATTGTGGACAAAGAACCTCAACACTTATAATAATGTGGTACTTCTTAGGTTGTCAAGGCATGGAAAATGTCTCAATAATGGCATGAGAGTCTTGACTTCCCCAAGCTCCACTCACTCTGCATGAACCGATTTTCTACACAAGAATTTCCATGAGTTGTTTGTAGAAAAAAGGGATAACGATACTACAAACATATGAATCTTGTGCATTTTGCAGTCCAATACCGCAATAACTTTTTGTGCCCAACTAAGCATCTCAACTTTTGGCTCAATATGAGGCATTTGTTGAATAAATGACCATGTCATGCAATTTTGCTACCGATGGCTCGTTTACTTTGTAAAATTGAGCATTTTACTGACATGGCTTCCATACTGAACCAAAATAATACCATCTCCATTTAAATGCTGTGCAATGAGGTGGGAGAGAAAGCATGGACTCGGATAATATTTGCCATCTAATATGTCTCTATTGACATGGTATCATCTCAAGATGCCATATTGGATGCCAATATAGTCGGTTAATGACTGTTTAACAACACTATTATACACGTTGGCAGTTTCTATCCTCAATTTTAATATTGAAAAGTTCATGTACTTGATTAGCCAAAAAAAAAAGTTAGGTACTCGATTGTAAAATGCACAAAAATTCATATGCTAGCAATGCTGTTATCCCAACAAGAAAGAAAAGAAGAGGAGTAAAGAAAAGAAACTTACTTTGCCCATTATTGCGCTAGATATTCAAGCAAACACAAAATAACCTATCAAAGGAAGATCGAACAACACATCTAGGTTAATTTGTCGTGTGAAATATTAATAAGTTGAAAAATATTTTCCTAAAGGTGATCACTTGTATTACTTACAAAAAGGAATAAAAGAATAATATTTTCATCATCCACAAAAATATTTAAATATATATTGTTGTCGGCAATGAAAGATTCTTTACTAATTAATTATTTCAAGCGATATAAGATATCATTTCTAGGAAATTATTTTTCAAATCATTTCTTCAGCAAAATAAACAAAGCCTAAAATTTAATGTAGTCTTAAGAGCTACGCATATCCCCTTGTAGAGAAGCCTTACCCAATATATACATATAAAGTGAGTCTCTCTTCCTTGGGAAAATTGTTCAAAAAATTTTAAACATATTGAACTTTCGTTAAGTTAATATTAAATCTTTTAATTTTACCCATATAATCATAAATTTTTTATATTTTGTTTATTGAGTTTATCTGACCAAATTTTAATTGGAAAATGTTAACGTGATTGTCCGCCATCTCATGTAGCACCACTAGGATTGATGTGAAGATCTTTAATAATATTTTAATATTTTCTTCTTTTCTTCTTCTAACCTTTGGTTGGCAAGGGCATCTCAATCTTGCTGGCCACAGTGTGAGGGTTGCAACCCTCACTTGGATTTGGGCAAGAGCAGTAGTGCCCTCACCTAGACTAGGCAAGGGTCAGTTGATAGCCTTCCGAGCCTAGGACTGGGGGGAGGGGGAGGGAAAAATATAATATAATAAATTCAAAATATATTAAAATATATTAAAAGTTGTCAATGTTTGTACCAATGGTGCCATGTAGGACGGTCGGTATCCTCATCAGCGTCTTGTACCTAAAATTGACCGCCTAAACTCAATTAACAAAATGTAAAAAGGTTTAAGATTCAATTAATAAAATTGAAAGTTTTATGACTGAATTGGTAAAAGTGTAATAAGTTTTAAGACTTTTTACACAATTTTTTCCTCTACCTCTCGCTAGAACTATAATGGAAGTCTATTTTCATTCGTAGAAGTAGTTTTAGATTGTAACTTGCTTTGGTTGGCGTGAAAATATATCAATTTTAATTGAGGATCTTATTTCTCTGTGTATGTATGGAAAAACGTTGGGCACGCTTGATCCTACATCAAACACTACGGAGGTCTTTCGTTTTAAATTTAGATACCAACCGTCATTCTCACCACCCACTCTCTTCTCCGTCTCCCTCCTCCAGATCACAGTCTAGCACGTAATCTGAATCCCAACGCCACTTGATATGATTTTAACAAAACGACATATGCGCTAATAAATTGCATAAACAAAGCAATTGTTGAAGCCATTTGCAACACGGAGTTTAAGCATAAAATTTATCCGCGAGCTATATATGTGTTGGCGTTTCCCTGTCGAGGTCCGGGAGAGAGACGGAGAGAGAGGATGCGTGATGGTCGGACAAAGGAAAACCCAGTAATATCGGCAATCTCAGGAATGGGAAAGCGGCGAGGGGGGACCACCTCCCTCCGACAGTTACGGTATAGGAAAGACAGGTATTCAGTTTAGGTTGGCTGAGCGAACGGTCGTGTCGGGTAGGGGCCTACAGATCTTTTATCATGTTTTACATATCTTATCTGATGAAGTGTTTTGAGATCCTGCAGGTTTTTGCATCCCCAGCCTTAGCATCCGATGACGAAGCATTGACAATGGAGAGTAGCAGATGAAGTTGTTGGATGGAGCGAAGCTAGGATGTAACAAGTGCCCTAGGCCATTAGCCTTTGAATATACAAAATAAGTTAAATACAGTAGAAAGTCTGATGCTCAATGCTGCAGTATTCATGCGAAAAAAAAATGATTTTTTATTTTTATTTTTGTGGAACATGAGGGCCCAGGTCGGGGGGAGAGGGCATGCGCCCGCGAGGACAAAAGAAACAGGCATGGCCAACGAGAAGATCATAATTCTCTTGTCACCAAGGGAGGATGAACAAAAAATAGGGCACGATGGAAAATGGATTTACATCAGATGCAGCCAAGCTCTGTCTTGTCCATGTCCAAGCCATTGCACGCTTGGCTTCAACCCATCAAAGGCATCTTTTTTGTTTTTGCCCTGAGGATTTATGTTTTTATTTTTGTCTATTTTTGTAAAGATTAAACCTACCTAGTTATAGGGAAATTCCAAACTTGTAAAATACCCCATATATCTAATGGATCGGGTTAAAGACGCGAGCATAAGATCCGACAGACAGCTGAAATATGATATATTTGCACTTGATGATATGGGGGAACTGAACCGATAATGTCATGCGCTTGATTCCTATACTCATAAATTGGATCCTCAATTACTAAGCTATGAAGAAAGCCATATATGCAATTCCTTGTATTTGGGTGGTGTGGGCAACAAAACCTATGTCATCTGCCTAATCACCTAATCAACATGCAAGTCAAATACTTAAATACTTAGATCAATTTCAGGAGGTTCAATTGAAATCCAATATAATAAATTTTTAGTTCATTTAGCAAGGCATAAGCAGGACCGAGTCTTAATTAAGCCCCATATCCTCTTCAATCGAAATGAATCTCGAAATTTAAACTCAGCCATTTCTATGAAACCTAAACCACACTCTGGAATTGAGTTCGTGAGAGTCCTAGGAATTTTGATGGCGGCTGGTAAACTAATTTGGAGAAAATGGGGAAATTACACCGATACTCGCTATATTACATACCTACAAGAATTCTCCATCACTTAACTACCATGATATTACAAAGGCGAGTTGCCAATCGTCAGAAGATGGCTACTCAATTCGTTGCTTTCTTAAAGTGTGCTTCCTAGTTTCTCAAAAGATGATAGAACCAGAGCATTTTAACTTAAAGCAATCACGAGAGAATCGTTCCCTTCTCCTTTCCCTCTATTTCGATGCCAAGATTCTGCAATACATTTCAAACATCCCAATCTTGTTCGTTCAGTCAGCATTAGTCAACTTCATAATATGCAAGATCAGGATGTTGCAAACCCCACATATATAGCAATGAGCGCTTAAGAGTCGACTCCCTTGTCAGATCTAGGTTAGAACTTAGTTGTTATTCTTTGATATCCTGTTCTGGCACTAATTGTATGGCCCATTTTCAAGCCGTATCCCCTGAAGTACTTGAATGATAACCATTTGAAATGGACCGGCGGATTAACCATATACCAGTTGAATCACTTCGCCTAGAAGCAGACCGAATAGCCAGCTACTGACAATGTAATTCTTTCAGAAAACTAAAAGATCACACTTAATAAAATTAAGACCAACTCACAAGTCAGAGTACAGCTACTAGGAACCATTTAGATTTTCTAATTTTATGTTTTTACATCTGCACTGTATCTTGGATAACAGACGTTCGGATAAGAAAGCAAAGGATGCAGGTACATGACAATTTTTTGACAGTCATATACTCGTTCATGACATAACATAATTTGTATGGAGTGGAACAAATCCCACACTCGGAAGGCACACACCCATTCTTAGCAATGAAACAGCAATTGGAAGAACAAGAACAATGTGGGCATGTGGTAACTAGGGAATAGCTGCATGGCCCAGAGAGGAAGTACTGTTGAGAATCTGAATCATCATCCATTGCGCATATATCCAATTCTCATGCCTGCGCACTCATCTATTCACTTGTAAGTAAATTTTCCCACAATGTTAATTCAATTGTGATCGAAAGTCCACCACCACCAGGGTCATACAAAGATACAAAGAAGCATGTGCTAGCACAAATATGTATAAAGAGGTGCATCTCTGCCAGACGACATATGGATTTCTATGTAAAGGCCTGAAACCTCTTTGAATGTCACAGCTTGACCACACTTAGAGATCTCAGTGAGGAGAGACTACAACAAGTTCAGCTAGCGGGAATTAAACAATGAGCACACCAGCTCTTGGTAATTTAAACGCTGTTTTATCCATTACAAAATGGTCCCTTGATTAATTGAAGTCACATACTGTCGCGACCAATTTTTTGAGGTGTGAACCACCTAGGGTTTGGCTAATGGATTGTTAAGCCTAGACTTAACTCGAGCTCTCCCAAACCCATACCAATTCGCGACTTAGGTTTGAATTCTTAACATGCAAATGATTTTTATTAAGGAGTCGCCACTAATCAGTTTTTGGTGAGTCGATTAGAAACCCAAGTAAAGTAATGGGAGATTACTTTACTCCTACGAACCAGAGATTATGGGTACGGGGACTTGGTTACACTAGATTTCTCTAATGCCCTTTCGGTACTATTCTTTTATTTTGAAAAATGTTTAGCAGGCAGCTTGAATCAATTTTAATTTATCTCCCTAACATGTGAGGTGATCATGCGGGTGCGCAATCCACCAATTTAACACCTAATAAAACAATGAATAGGGTTAAAGGACTTACCTTGTAGCAACGAAAGCATCTGCATCGTTAGATTAAATTCTACATCAACAATCCTAGATATGGTCTCTAATTAACACGCAAATTTCTTTTTTGTTTTCACTTTATTTAATGGAATTTAATCTAAATGCAATGCATGCTAATAGTCTAATATGACATGGCAAAATTATCTAAATTATATGACATGAAATGCAATGATTGCAATTTAAATGACCTAATATGCAAATTTAAATTAAGTGATCCTAGAATGCAAATTGATTAACATGCACCTAATTTTTGGATTTTTTTTATCTGGAATTTTGAATTAATAAAAGCCCTAATTGAACTACCTAAAACGAATAATTTTCTAATTCATGTTTAAGATTAATTTAAATTAACCCTATTTTGACTTAGAAAACCATTTCTTTATTTTTTGATTTTTTTTAAAAAAAAAGTGCCAAGTTTTCTAAGAATGAAATTATCTAAATCTAATCCTAACCTATTTAAAAAGAGATTTCTAAAAAATGATCCTAAAAATGTGATTATAAAAAAAACCTAATTTGCTAGCCTAAATGTCTTATTTACTAAATCTGTATTCCTAATTCTACATGCTCATGCAAGATTTTTGATTTTTTTGTTTTGATTTTATGATTTTTTTATTTCTTCTAAAAATTGCAATTTATCCTAAAAAGGTGGAATTAATCTATCCTAAGATATTTGAATGAAATTCCTAACTAAATTAAAATTTTATCCTATTTAAACTAGGAATTAAGTTATCCTAATTTAAATTAAGACATTGTTTTAATTTAGTAATTTCTAGCCTAAGATGCAATCTATTTAGAAATGATCTAAGCTTAAAATTAAACATGCAATTCTATTCTAAAAATTGATGATTTTTGTTTGCTTTTTGCCTTTTTTTAATTAAAATTTAACATGCAATTCAACTAGCATCCTAGGTGAATTTTGCTTTTTTTTGTTTTTCTTCATGACTTAATTAAAATCCCTAATCTAAATATGCAAGGCAATTAAACCTAGTTAAAGATTTTTTGGTTTTTTTTATTTTGTTTTGAAATTAACAATTTCATGCAACCTAAATTAACTGATTTTTTTGTTGTTTTTGTTTTTTTTTTTTTTTAAGATTTACGATAACTAAAAGGCTTAGCCTAAACATGCAAATAATCCTAAACATGCAATATTCTAACTCAGGCATTTCACAAGATAAATAGAAACAATCAAGTTCATTCAACATTACCCAAAAATGATATCACATATCATTCAAATCAAGGGGTGATATTTCGCTAGTAAAATCGATAAATTAATCTTAAGCCTTAAAGATCAAAATATCAATTTTATTCCCGCACAATTAATTATTTCGTCTAAAGCCTTATAGACGAAATAAAAAACTCGGCGCGGTTGCAAATTAGGGGATAAATTGGAATTTCCAATCACATATCAAGGCCTAATGTTGTTAACAAAAATAAATAACAAGGAAACAATAACAATAAAAGAACAATAAAACAATAAAAATAAAATAAAATAAATAAAAGAAAGGAAATCTACCTAATTGCTTTTTGCTTTCTTTTCTTTTTTTCGAAAAAAAAAAAAAAAAAGAAAGAGAAAAAGGGGGGCCGGCAGGGGGCAAAACGCCGGCTAGGGTTTCGGCGGCGGCGGCTGGCTTCGACAGGCGTCCCGGCGAGGTTCTCCGTGGACGGCGCGATGGCGGCGCGGCACCGGGGAGGCAGGCGGCGGTAAATCGATGATAGGGAGCGTCTCGGGCCGAGGACGGGCGTGCGCACGGTTGGCCGAGCGCGGCGCGTCGGGCGAGTCGTGATGGCAGGGGAGTCGCGGCTCGAGGCGGCTGGATCTGGGCTCACCGGTGGCGTCGGGCGATGAAGGCGGAGTGGGGGCGTCGCGACAACGGATCCGGGGGCAGGCGAGACCTCCTGCGGTCGAAGAGGAGACCTCACGGGCGCCCGGGTCGCGGATCTGCGGGCGAGGCTCGGCGTCGCGGCTCGGCGGGACCAGCAGGAGGCTCAGGCGGCGGAGACTTCACGGGTGGAACGAGGGGCGTCGCGATGGAGACGGTGGAGCGGTGACGAAGGCGCGGTGGCTGGCGCGAGGCGGTGCGGAGAGGGCCTCGGGGCAGCAGGGGCGTCGGGGCGGCACGAGCGGAGCGGAGAGGGCCTCGGGGCGGCCTGGATCTAGGTGCGATCGCGGCGACGTCGGGGACTGCAGAGGGCGTCGGGGCGGCGCGGTGGCGATGGCCTCGACGGCGACGGGGGCCGGCGAGGGTTCCCCCCCGAGAAGACGTACGGTCGCCGGGGAAGGGGGGCTTCGGCCCCTTTTCTCTTTCTCTTTTTTATTTTTTCTCTCTTTCTCTCAGCTCACTTTTCTTTTTACTTTTTTTTTTTGCTTTCAAAATTTCTCTACGAAAAGTCAGCTGCCCCCTCAAATATCGTGCGCATGAAAAATACTATGATGGAATCTGTGCACACATAACTTTAGCCATCAAAGAAAACGGGCTTGAGCCTATTTACTTGCTTCATGGGTTTAGTCCGGCCTGCCAAATTAAAGCTTAGAACCACTAATTTGAACCCATCCGTCACTAGTCCAATAAATGCAAAAATGCGAATGCACCTAAATCTATATGCTATGCAATTAATTAATTAATATTTTTTTAGGGATAAAATTAACCCCTAATCTTTTAATGCAATAAATGACTAATTAGATCGCCAAAATTTAGGTGTCAACACATACATATTACAGCCGTGATAATGTATATGCTAGAGAGAATAGCCTGCACTAGTTTCTTCACCGCATAGCTTCAGAAATGCGGAGAGCAAATGACAACTGAGATTTGCTGATTTGTTGCGTATGTTGTGTATGTTACCAGCGCCTGAAAGCGATTCAGAGAGGCAAATTGATTAGAGAGAATTGGCATAGTAGGGAAAAGAGCTAGCAGAACAGAAGTCTTTATGAGCATGCCAGAACCATACAAGCAACAGAGGAAGCATCTACCGCGTAGAAAATCTTCTAGTTGTCCCTTCAAATCGATGAGGTCTCATAAACTTCTACATTTCATCATCCTCCCTTTTCTGATCTGGCGTCACTTCTTCGCATTGCCTTGCATCAACAAAAATAGGAAAGATGTATAAACTTCCAATATCAATAGTTTGCGAAAATGACATGCTGATACCAGCAAACCGCAAAAGGAGGAGTTTGAGGTGACAACTCTCAACTCAAAAGTGATTCACTAGCAATTCAACATGTTAGCATGCATGCACAACATAGCCGCAGGATATGAAGAGAAGGTTTTCTTTTCTATATATTCCCCTTGTAAAATTTATTTTCTATCCATTGGTGCATGGAACAGGTTCTAGAAATCTCTTAAATTGTACCAGAAGCCTCAGAAGCAAATAAAGATAATTGTAAGAAAACCTCTTTTACTACGACAATAGACAAACTTCTATTACTTCGAGCAAAATTTTACCATGACAATACTCCACCTGAAAGTCAAGAACCACGACCATAAATATTGCTAATGAGAAGATTATTTCAACAACTTACATTATGGCATATGAGAATTATTAATACCACGACCGTTAATATTGCTAATGAGAAGATTATTTCAACAACTTACATTATGGCATATAAGAATTATTAATTTCTCATTAACTGATGTCATATACCTATTTTTGCTATTGTCAATCAAATCAATCTACTTTGTGATCTTCCAATCATATCATTCTTTTTCTTTCCAGTGGACTATTGCTCTTCCAAATAACAGAGAGCCAATGTGGGAAGTCAAATTTGAATGCAATGTTACGTCTCCTGTAGCCACAACAACTGGCGCCAACCATACTTTTGCCACCATAATTCCAGATTAGTCTCCTTCTATTCAGATTTGGACCCACTTCAACCTTTTAAAAGGCAATCAATTGCCAGAACTCAGCACTAGATTAGTAGGAGAGTAGAAGCAACTAAAACCAAAAAACTCTGGAGAATCAGTCCTTCAAGTTGTCAAAAAAATAATTGGTTTAATTCTTGATATTGTCGAGTTCATTCCAAGTGCAGCGATGGGTGCTTATGGCTTAAATCAGATAAGATGTATGGCAGGTAGCTCATTGTAAGAGATACCATCTTTACTTCAACATTTAATTTTAGGTCATTTTTAATGTCAGAGAGCACCTTATGCAAGAACATAATTCAACTTTTTAAGTATTTAAATGTATTTCTTTTTATTGTCTTTTATTGAGTTATTAGGTCAATAAGCAGTAATGCAGTAGCCATGCGACTTTTAATGAGCTGCAATAATTGAGATTAAAAGTTATTATGTCAGACCAAGGGTGCAAAATAGGTCTTTTACTCACTCTGTCATTAGTTTTTCCTCATTCATTAAACAACATTGATTTTTATAAATCCTGGAATAATCATTCTCTGTTCCATCTTCAAGTTTGTTTTAATTCTTTTTGCTATATTTCAATTCTCCGACCTCCTAAAATTGTATTAGATCCCTTTGTTATGGTTTTCCTTTATCAATTGATATCATAGATGATAAGATCCTACCTTGCAATTACGGTTTTCATTTCAACATGATGGTTGGATGCAGAAGAGGTCATGGAAGAGGCAATCAGGCCCAACAAATAGAGATGGCTAAGATGTAATGTATGATGAAGACTTGTTGTGGGCTTTTCAAGCTCTGCAGTGACAGGAACCTGTGAAAGCCCATATGGAGAATCCAGAAGGTCAACGCAATCCTTGGACATGCTAGAGGCTAGTCTCGAGGATGATAGTAATGATGGCTTTGAAGAAAATCCCTTTAATGATGACAGGCCACAGAACAGTGGATTGGAAGAGCTACCGCATGATGCCTTAGATCTTGATTAAGAGATCTATCCTTTCAATGAAGATTTTGAAGATGAAACAACAACAGTTACATAAGATAATGACAAAGTCATACAACAATTGTATGGGATGACTATGGTGATCAAACCAAAGCATATGCAATTAATTTACTGGCAGAAGATGGAATTGTCGAAAGTATAGATGGTTCAAGTGAGACAGGGAAAAGTCTTTCTGAAGAGTTTAATTCAGTTACTTATCAATATGCATTAGGTATTAAAGAAGAAGATGAGCAAGCACGTTAAGGAAATGTTGGTCAACTTAAAGAAGAAGAGAGTATTTTTCATGATGATGATTAATTTTGTTATTCCTGCTCAATTTGAGGGTTTCGGTGAAAGCATCAATTGGCAAGCTTTCAAAAAGCAAGAATGATGTGATTGCTTTGATGATGGAATTTGAATATTTGTGATGATTAGAAGGAATCCTTAAATGAAGGCCGTGTTTTCTCCAACCAGAGAAAAACGATGCTTACTAGGAATCCTTTAATCAACACCTTTGATCAAGGCCATGTTTTCTATATGGATTTTGGTAGAGGATGTGAAGAAGATTGATCCAGAGACATGCTTACTTCAGCAAAGTTTTCAACACTAAGCTTGACTCTTTCTAGCCCAAGGAGAATGATGTAGAAGCATAATTCAACTCTTTGTATTTTGAGTGTTTTGTTCTTTATTGAATCTTTGAACATGTTATTAGGTTAACAAACACTCATGTGCCAATCACATGACTTTTAATGAGCTCCAATAATATAGATTAAAAGTAGTATGTTAGATCAAGGGAATATAAATAGGTCTTTAGTAACATTTTCATTAGTTTTCCTCATTCAACATACATCATTCATTTTATAAACCCTAAGAATAACCTTTCTCTGTTCCATTTTCAATAACTATATTTTAGCCCTGGGTTCTTGAGCTTCCCAATCTGTCAGCAATGTTTTCCTATTGTCACGTTCCCAATCTGTTAGCAATATTTTCCTGTTGTCACGTTCCTGATCCGTCAGCAATATTGATAGATCTTAGTCTTTAGTAGGATCTATAAATGGGGAGTTAGGTAGGGATATCATTGATTGACAAAGTTCTTGTCTTGATCATGCATATGTCAAGGAGATTCATGCATCCATTCTTGTGAAGATTGTTTCTTATTTTCTCATGCATCGGCAGCTAGTTTTGGGTCTCCCTAAAAGCACGTGCTATCTTTGCTTTCGTTTATGTGGGCTACTCTAGGTGCTTATGAGTTGTGGATGGATATTGGTCGTAAGTTAAAGTCAGTAATATACGTGTTAGAACTGCAAATGAGATGCAAAACTGTGCTGAGCAAACTTGAGTAAAGAATGAGTTTTCATCCTTTTGCACTTTTTAAATTTTTGCTCCTTGTAGATTTGGGTAGGGACCATTATGCAGGTGTTTATTGCACATGCTATGTCCTTCTCCTTTATTCTTTAATTGCTAGAAACATTAGAGTTTACTTAGATATAGTAGCTGTAGTCGAAGAAGCAAAAGGAACAAAAACAGGGCTAAAATATAGTTATTGAAAATGGAACAGAGAAAGGTTATTCTTAGGGTTTATAAAATGAATGATGTGTGTTGAATAAGGAAAACTAATGAAAAAGTTACTAAAGACCTATTTATATTCCCTTGATCTAACATACTACTTTTAATCTATACTATTGGAGCTTATTAAAAGTCATGTGATTGGCACATGAGTGTTTGTTAACCTAATAACATGTTCAAAGATTCAATAAAGAGCAAAACACTCAAAATACAAAGAGTTGAATTATGCTTCTACATCCTTCTCCTTGGGCTGGAAAGAGTCAAGCTTAGTGTTGAAAACTTTGCTGAAGTAAGCATGTCTCTGGATCAATCTTCTTCATATCCTCTACCAAAATCCATATAGAAAACATGGCCTTGATCAAAGGTGTTGATTAAAGGATTCCTAGTAAGCATCGTTTTTCTCCAATTGGAGAAAACACGGCCTTCATTTAAGGATTCCTTCTAATCATCACAAATATTCAAATTCCATCATCAAAGCATTCTTGCTTTCTAAAAGCTTGCCAATTGATGCTTTCACCGAAACCTTCAAATTGAGCAGAAATAACAAAATTAATCATCATCATGAAAAATACTCTCTTCATCTTTAAATTGGCCAGCATTTCCTTAACGTGCTTGCTCATCTTCTTCTTTAATACCTAATACATATTGATAAGTAACTGAATTAAACTCTTCAGAAAGACTTTTCCCTCTCACTTGAACCATCTATACTTTCGACAATTCCATCTTCTGCCAGTAAATTAATTGCATATGCTTTGGTTTGATCACCATAGTCATCCCATACAATTATTGTATGACTTTGTCATTATCTTATGTAACTGTTATTGTTTCATCTTCAAAATCTTCATTGAAAAGATAGATCTCTTAATCAAGATCTAAGGCATCACGTGGTACCTCTTCCAATCCACTATTCTGTGGTCTGTCATCATGAAAGGGATTTTCTTCAAAGCCATCATTACTATCATCCTCGAGACCAGCCTCTAGCATGTCCAAGGATTGCGTTGACCTTCTGGATTCTCCATATGGGCTTTCATAGGTTCCTGTCACTGCAGAGCTTGAAAAGCCCACAACAAGTCTTCATCATACATTACATCTCAGCCATCTCTATTTGTTGGGCTTGATTGCCTCTTCCATGACGTCTTCTGCATCCAACCATCATGTTGAAATGAAAACCGTAATTGCAAGGTAGGATCTTATCATCTCTGATATCAATTGATAAAGGAAAACCATAACAAAGGGATCTAATACAATTTTACGAGGTCGGAGAATTGAAAGATAGCAAAAAGAATTAAAACAAACTTGAAGATGGAACAGAGAATGATTATTCCAGGATTTATAAAAATCAATGGTGTTTAATGAATGAGGAAAAACTAATGACAGAGTGAGTAAAAGACCTATTTTGCACCCTTGGTCTGCCATAATAACTTTTAATCTCAATTATTGCAGCTCATTAAAAGTCGCATGACTACTACATTATTGCTTATTGACCTAATAACTCAATAAAAGACAATAAAAAGAAATACATTTAAATACTTAAAAAGTTGAATTATGTTCTTGCATCAGGTGCTCTCTGACATTACATGCTATGTTGCTATTGTGGGCCTTTGACTTAAATGGATCGTTCATATGTCTCCATTCTTGCAGTAATAAGTTTTGTAGCTCATATGCATGAAAGTTCGGTTTAAGATATGCATTCTGAGTTAGTTTCTTTAATTTAATTTTTTGGGTGCTCAATAGGGATGATTTTAATGGAGCATCTCAAAGGGAAGGTTAAGGATTTGGAAGGAATCCCTAGTTTGGCTGGGTCTGCCTCACATCTAGATGCATCCAATCTATCGAAGTCGAGGCTTGAGAATGTTATGACACTTGAGGACATACAGGCATGCCTGGATACTCATTTGAAGAATAGACCACTAAAGAGGTAAATTATTTTTTTATGAGTATGTATTCAGTACTGTAACTTAAGCTTCTTTTATTTTTATTGTATTTATTTTATAATGGATTAGCCTATTGTGAATGGTTAGAGTTATTGTTACTTTGCAATGTCCTTTCACCCCCCACCCCCTCTCCCCCAAAAAAATCTGGCAATTAAAGAATAAAGAAGAAGTACATAGCATGCGCAATAAACACCTGCATAATGGTCCCTACCCAAATCTACAAGGAGCAAAAATTTAAAAAGTGCAAAAGGATGAAAACTCATTCTTTACTCAAATTTGCTCAGCACAGTTTTGCATCTCATTTGCAGTTCTAACACGTATATTACTGACTTTAACTTACAACCAATATCCATCCACAACTCATAAGCACCTAGAGTAGCCCACATATACGAAAGCAAAGATAGCATGTGCTTTTAGGGAGACCCAAAACTAGCTGCCGATGCATGAGAAAATAAGAAACAATCTTCACAAGAATGGATGCATGAATCTCCCTGACTTATGCATGATCAAGACAAGAACTTTGTCAATCAATAATATCCCTACCTAACTCCCTATTTATAGATCCTACTAAAGACTAAGATCTATCAATATTGCTGATGGATCAGGAACGTGACAATAGGAAAATATTGCTGACAGATTGGGAACGTGACAATAGGAAAACATTGCTGACAGATTGGGAAGCTCAAGAACCCAGCATCAACAAATCATTGAATAAACAGTCAGTCCCTCACTTCAAATAAACATTTTGAAACTTTTTCAAGTAAGCTTTTGACTTGATATGAAGCAAGGAGAAAATCCAATACTAGAGGATGACAGAAGGCTACAAAAAGTGGTCATCTTTCCAGGAACTACTAGTAAATAATAGTGCTTCACCCAATTTAAACACCACAACATGAGCACATAGAGGATTAGGAACTTCTCCTGAAACAACAGAACATTCTATAGAAGCTTGTGCGGAGGATGTGTTTGTCATTGTTTCCTCGAACCAAAAATACAGATGGAAATTAGTTTTGGTGCACAGGAACTATACTTAGAGACCATAACACGGCACATTCGCATCATCAACTATGGCCATCACACCAAGATTCAGCCAAAGTTAACCTCGATTCAATTCCATCAAATCAAGGGAGAAAAGCATGAAGTAATATCTGCGCCACAGCCCAAAAAGATTCATCCATTATATGGCCAATCAACTTCCCAGCCGGCAAAGACGAAGCAACACGGGCCAGCGAAACTCCGGAAGATCGATGTAAAGGGACAAAAAAAATTCCTCCTTTCAGTTGCAGAGGAAAATATCCGTACCCCCAAAATAGCTCGTCCCAAAACCCAATTCACTTAAAGAAGATCGATGTAAAGGGACAATTAAAAAAAAAAAAAAATTCCTCCTTTTGGTCTTAAAGGAAGATATCCGTACCCCCAAAATAGCTCATCACGAAACCCAGTTCACTTAAAACAGAGGAGAAATAGGGGACGTGATGTACCCATGCTCGGAGCATCTTCATATCGAACTTCTCGGCGAGATGCTCCCAGCCGATCCCTCTCGCTCGCTGAAGCGCCAGCGTCTTCAAACTCATCAGCAGATCCTGCAGAAACAAGCGCGGCCCCCGTCAAGATCATCGCAAACGAAGCGAGACGAAACGAAAACAAGAATTTGGGAAACGGAAAACGACGCACAAGCTCCGATTCCGATAGGGAACAGAGCCAGGCGACATCTCCGACGCTGTTGCTCCCCAGGATGTCTTCCTCCGACGCCATGGGCGCCCCCTCGGACCGGCCGACCGACCCAGAACTGAAAAGGGTCGATTCAGAGAGAGAGAGAGAGGAGTCGGTCGAGTTCCGGTGGTTTACGAAGTTCCTCTAGTGTTCGTTTGCCGCGAAGCTGCTCCTTCCTGGTTGCCTATGAGAATTTGCCGATGTCGTTTATTTGACAATGTAAAATGAAATTAACTTAAAAGCTACCTTTTTATTTTTATTTTTCATTTGGAGCTCGACTTAATGGCTACCTTTAATCGTTTAGACTTCTAATTAGGATAGAACTAAATAAAATAATATAAAACTCAAGAAACTTTGCTATATCTTATACAGTATTTAGTAATTACAGTAATAAAGTGAGACTTATTCAGATTATATTATAAATATTGTTTTGTATAAATGATATATCAAATATAAATGAAATACAAATTTTACATATGGAGCTAGTAAAAATCTCTTGTGACATTTTCATCATAAAATTTGCTCTTTTATTTTATTTTCCTCTCTTTTTTAATTAATTTCTTTTTATTTCTTTGTTCCCCTTCATCATTTTCTAATAAATTTTTATTAAATAGACAATATACCTAAATTACCAAAACACCTAAAATATGTAATAAATATATATTTATATATGTAATATATATTATGAGAGAGAATTAAACTCAAATATATCAATAAAAATAATATTAAATTAAAAATATAAATTGTTATTTTTATTATTTTGAATTTATTATATTCGATTTCTAATATTATTTATATTGAAATATAATTTTAAATTTGTTAATTTAAGAAGTTTGTCATTTGAGAAAAACTTTCCTATTATGCTTATTAGAAATCATATCTACATTTATTCCACCTCCCTTATAGAATAATTTGATTCATCCTATATCCCTTTTATATTTGACTTTATCATATCTTAAGTATATACTAAACGTAGGATAGGATAACCTATCCTGAATTTTATATTCATCGGCAAATGTAGCAAAAGAGTTTTAATTGAGTAAAAAATTCACCACAGTTTGATAAAACTTAAAGGAAAATATTCCAAATAATGATGTCAAGTGTTATCATTTTCTCAAATAAAAATTTGAAGTGGACATTACTTTAAATTAGAGTACAAAGTGCCTTTATTTTCTCAAATAAAGACTTGAAGTGAACTTTATTTCAAATAAGGACTTGAAGTCGATATATCGGTCTCAATAAAAAAAAACTTGACTGGTAAGGGCAATTTCATCTTTTTAAGTCTTGAATTTTTTTATTTTATTAATTAATTAAAAAACTAAAACTAAAACTAAAACTTAAAATATTAAAAGGAGAAATTCAAGCGAGAGGGCCCTCTCGCTTGTAGCCATCGCCCCATTGTTTGCCCTCACTCAGTTTTCGACTATTGCCACCGCCCCACGGCAGTGACCATAAGCGCACAAGGGAAAGGGGGGAGGGAGGGAGCCCTCTTGCCCGTATTTTTCCTTTTTTTTTTAACTAATTTAGTTTTAATTTAAATTATATTTGGACAAAAATATCT
Source organism: Eucalyptus erythrocorys (assembly GCA_014182555.1). Lineage (NCBI taxonomy): Eukaryota > Viridiplantae > Streptophyta > Magnoliopsida > Myrtales > Myrtaceae > Eucalyptus > Eucalyptus erythrocorys. Next base: position 21,097,651 of record CM024601.1, on the reverse strand, counting down.
CTAATTGGCCGTATTTTTTTGTCGGCTAGTAAGGTTAAGCCCTTATTTAAAATAACCATTACCACTCGAGATCATTTTTAAAACTCATATGGTCAATTTAAGCTCTTATTTGAAACGGAGTACATTTTATACCTTTATTTGGAAATTTTCCAAATTTAAATTCAAGTTTCTGAATTTTAAGCACTAAAAATTGATGGGTGCCACTATTTCCACCCATTGTGTTACTAAATTCATCCCATTTTCATTAAAGAGACAGAATTGCCGTTAATTATTCACTTGCAATTTAAACTGGTAGCTCCCAATTTATTTACTTACTTTCTTTGTCAGTTTTTCTACTCCTACGTAGGATTGAGTTGCTATAACCGAGCACATCACATGTTTTGTGCTTGTTTATTTTGGATATCCCATGTATATTAAAGGCATCATTTTTTTTTTTCGTTTTTAGATTTTACTTCCATAAAAATTAATTTTGTCAAAAAAAGAAAATTTGACAAAACCTAGTTAGTTTCTACATTGTCAAGCAAATACATGGATTAGTTGTTCAGTAAAATCTATAAAAATTTTAACATAGATAACTTTTTAATGCAATCACGTATTTATAGACTTTTACATATTTGTTGTGCATGTCGCCATCAAATCTTTTTTATCAGTTGTCTTTTATATACATATACATATTATGGGATGATTGGATGAAATCATACATACCCAAAAAAAAAAAATCTTCTTTAAAGCTTTTCTAAGAAAAATCATAGTTTTGTTCCCGTTCATAAAACTTCAATAGATGGAATTTAATCATATCAAAGCTTTGCATAAAATAAGAATTTTTGTAAAGTTCTTGAAATTTTATTATTTTAGATTGACAGAAAATAACATCATTCCCGAAGTACAAACAATATGAAGATGACTCATTGTGCTTAACTTTTTCATGTCAGTGTTTTTAGTGTTTTTCTAAACACTCTTATAACATCCTATATGCTTTGTAGCAAAGCATCTCACCAACAGTAATTGAAAAAAAAAAAAAAAAGATAAATTCTTTCTTATAGCAAATATAAAGACTTAAAAATATATTTTAGACTCGTGAGTTCACCTAGAAAGTAAGGTTTTGAGATAGGAGAGATGAAAAATAGATAAGTTGTTACAAGAACTAGGGGTGAGTGTGGTTCTGAGATAGAATCTGAAATTGAATAATCGAATCAACGGGAACTTGTTCGATTCTAAGTTCCAAGATATATGGGGTAGGTTGTAGGTTCCAAAAATTGAGAACCTATTTCAATGGGTAGGTTTTAGATTATAGGTAGGCAGAACCTGAAACCTAGAATCTAGAACAAGTTTGAGTTTTTCTTGATCCATGTCTTTGCATAATCCTACGATATTTCATGGGTGCATTTGGAACCACAAGTCTGAGTCTCTATTTTAGGACATGGGCTTTTACTTTTTTGATGTTTCATATTATTCATATGTTTAAATATAAGTTGTGGTCAGTGGATTGTAACAATAAATGATGATCATTAAAGGCGGCAATTCACTGCAATCGTTCAATGATAGGTTAAAGGTAATGATTCACTATAGGTCGAACTTCAGTAGAACCTGCAATCAATCCCAGAACCTGTGATAGGATAGATTCTAGGTTCTAAAGTTTGCATGATATGTTCCTAGTTTCAAAAAATAAGGAACCTGCTTTAGTGGGTAGGTTTTAGGTTTCAAGTGGAACATATACGGAATTTGGAATTGCTCACCTCTAATAAGAACAATGATGCAAAAGAGGCTATTTTTTATTTTCTAAATAGCAATAAGTTCAAATTTAACGGAAAACCATAAACAAAAACAAGCATGTAACATTTTTAATTGGGTTAATACCCTAAAAATCCCAAACGGTATATACGTAACAAATTTATTTTAAACTATTTTTTTTATAACCAAAAATCCTAAACTGGGATACATTTGACAAATTTACCTCAAATTAATATACTTGTGACAAAGTTACTTTATGTTAGTTTTTGTTAAATTTTACTATCAAATTACCAAGTTAAATGACACGCAATAGTTGACTAGTGTATTGATTTGAGATTTTACTCTCCATTTGTCACAGTTATACAATTTTTGTAATTTTTTTACAATTTAATGGAGGGTATATTGGTCATAATTGTATCAGTTTAGGATAAATTATTTTGGGCTAAACTTGTCACAAATATATCACTTTGAGATTTTTTATGGTCAATTGGAATAAATTTGTCATAGATGTACCATTTTGGGGTTTTTCATAATCAAAAAATCAGTTTGGGGTTTTTCAGGGTATTAACCATTATTAATTATGATAATTAAATCCTATACATAATTTAAAAACCTAAAGAAAGAAGGAAAGTAAATAAATTTGGAACACCTCTTTAGATTGCAATTGGAAGTCAGGATAATATTGTCTTTCTAGTAAAAATGAGGGTGCATTTAGTTACATAAGGAGTGAAAATAGTATTGCCCAAAATAAAATTATAATGTCATGTCAGCAATAGTTAAATATCAAATATCGAATTATATAACATATTACCAATTACAGAAAGTGACCCCAACCTTACTTAGCAAATTAAGTGATTTTTGTTCGACTTAATCAAATCGTGTATGTCAAAACTAGTTATGATTGTCAAACACGATGCGAAATGTATCAATTTTTAGTGCTCGTTGGGTTATCAATCGGGAATCTAATAAGTAACGTAGGGTTACTTAGAGTGAGTTTGTTTCGAGGAAAATAAATGATTCGAAAAATACTTGCTTTTATCACTTAAAAAAATAAATAAACAAAAAATATTTTTATCATTTATGAAAATATTTGAACATTAATCATCGTCAATAATGAAAATATTTTTTATTGACTAATTATTTTAAGCGGCACTAACGATCATTTCTTTAATAATTTTTTTTTCAAATTGTTTATTTATCGCGTAACAAGTCAAACCTTGATTAGTTTGATAGAATAGTAATTTATAGTAATGAAAATCTTAGCGGATATGTTGAAAAAACCTACCAATTACCGTCGTTTTTCTATCCTTAGTAAGAGACTAATAATATCTATCTATAAATTTTCAATTATCATCTGACAATTCTTTGTCCATGATTTCAACACCTATCAATGCTTAAAATTTTACACTTAGATTTTCCTAACATAAATTTTCAATTTTACCAAATAGGCCCAATGGATTATACGCACAGGTTGGGTTCACTGGGCTACGAGGCTTGTCAATCAATCAATCTCATTGCTCATTTGAAGTAAGCATGGCTTGGATGGGCTGGTCTCAATTGAACTTTAGTTCCAGCCCAAGCTGTTACGCTGGGCGAAGTGGGCCTACCCCCATCGGAGATAATATGATCCGCAACAAATGAGCATGGTTAGGTCCGGGCTGGGCCTGGCCTACACCTGGTTATAATTTAACGGAAGAAAATTGTGCCCTGTGCTGTGATGAGGTAGGTGGGTGATCAAGTTCATGAGCAGTGCCTTGAGTTTGAACTTATTTGCCCAAAAGAAGTAGTGACCAGAAGGCCACAGGGCTTGGACGAGTAGGACTAATACCGATGCATAACGATGCTGTTCATTCCTTGAGCCTCAGTAGCCACTGCTGAATCAATAGTATAGACTAGTGAAAAGGAAAGCGGAGCTTTTATCTGAACTACATACAAGAAACGTGTAATTTTTGCTGCTATTTTCTTGTGTTAAAAACGAAACTAATCGAAGAATATGTATAATCTCGAGCACAGTTTCTCCCGAGAATTCTGAGTAACTACGGCTATTGGAACAGTGGGCTACTTCTCAGTGTCGTGTAGATAAGGTTGTTGGTGAATGACCTGTAGATTGATGCTCTCCTCTGCTGTATAGGTTCCTTCAGATGATGTATTTTCGCATTGACTCTGGCCGAGAACCCGACTTGCGTCATTCTCTTCGAGTTCCGCTGCTCTCTCAACCACATCTGCTTGTCGAAGATGTCCTTCTTGCATTGCTTCGATGACGTGGTCGTCCAAAAAATGTCCTTTGCAGGACCATGTGAATGAAGTATGGAAGCAGTGATACAACGACCACAAGCAGCGTGATGATCCAGAAGCAAGGAGCACCTCCGATGGCCTCAGTCAGCACATGAAATCCCATATTTGAGTGGGAGGGAGGGAATGCACCGTAGGCAAGCAGGAAAATGTACCACAGCAATATGCTTCCCCCGATGGAGAGGGGCTGGATCCAAGTGAAGTGACTGATTATGAGGGCGATTTGGCAATTCACTGTCACTATCACGCATGTAAATGTGATCGTGCCTAGGTGTGCAATGTCAGGAACATTGCCATTCCCCGAGAAGGCGACTGTAGAGAGTGCGTGTATGGTTAAGAGGAAGATGATCAAGGAAGTAACAGCGCCATTAAGTATCCAGCCAATGATTCGCTTCCAAGAGAAGCATATGCCTCTTTGACCCTGTTTATAGAGGGCAGGAAACTGCAGAGACGGCAAAGCTTGCTAAGTGTTTGAGCTGTAATGAATCAAGAAAAGAAAGAGAAGAAGACAGATACTATTTGCAGAACTGAGAATTATATATACTTGCCGCAGTACTTGGAAGTAAACCAGCGATTTGTGGATTTTTTTTAGACTCTACCTGATGACACACATCTGATGGAACGTCCTGCTCAAGAACTCCCATGGATAAGACTGGCAACGATGTGAACAGGATGTTGAATGCCGCCATGTACCAGTCGTCATATAGTGCCTGGCCGGAGAACAATGTGTAGAACTCGTAGTAGAATAGCGTTGAGCCAAGCACGACATTCTTGTATATGGAGTAAAGGATCTGTTGCACAAAATGCAACATATTAGAGATAAAAGTTTGCTGACATTTGTCCTTAAGAGTAGAATCTGGACAAATTAGTACCATCTTGGAGATTCTCTCGTAACACCAGTGTCCGTGCACGAGCAGGAGTCGCTCAAGGAACTGAAACTGGGGCAACGAGAAGTCGCTAGCCATGACGGCCTGCAGCATAAATAAACAAATAAGTAAATAAACAGCATGTCATTGTTCAGCTTTCAGTGAGGGTTAAATTAGAATTCAGAAAAGATTGCATAGTCAAAAGGCGACATGAAGTGACACTAGTGTTCACCTGCATGCCTTCCATGCCACTGATCCCAACTCCAATGTCAGCTTCTTGAATCATGCTGACATCGTTTGCGCCATCTCCTATTGCCAGGGTAGTCTTGCCGGTGAACTCCTTCACCAACCGGGTAATCTGAAAGTTCCTACTTAGTGTCAATACTTGGTGCTATGGTTGTGAAAAGAAAATCTTATTATGGCGAAATAAGCTGATTTTCTTTCTAACGATAGTACTTAGAAGTAAAACTCAAATCTTACCAGAGCTTTCTGTTTTGGTGACAAAACTCAAATCTTACCAGAGCTTTCTGTTTTGGTGACACGCGGCAGCATATAACAGAAGCACACTCCACAGCCAACTGTAAGAATTGGTCCTTCACATCGCTTCTTGAAGCAATCTCGAGGGCCTGCCCATCCACCACCAGAGCAAAGGGCATATGCTTGTTGTGCTCTTCGTTTATTTCTTGCAAAAAGCTTTCGATTTGGCTTACTAAAGCCTTTTTTGCCACCTGAAAAGACGATACACTGCATGTCATCACCAGCCTCAAAGAAGAGGAGGATCTCTTGCATTTGAAACGTCTTCTAGAACAAATTAAACAATTGTTACAAGGCAACTGTCATTACTTGATTGCATTTATTATGCTCAAACACCTATGTTTTGCCCTTTTGCTTTTGATGCTTATTGCCTTCACTTTTCTTATCTTGACATAGATATTCGATCATCCAGAAAAGGAAAAACAATTCAAATTGATATATGATGGAACCAAGTCACTGACTCGGACTATTTTAAATAGATTGTACTGCAAATTCTTGTATGATTAGTAGATTTCATTACGCACAGTATTGTCAAGCATTTGAAATTTCTCATTTCTATCACATTGACATTATAACAGCACTAATTATTCATGTGTCAATAATCTTACAAGTACCACCTCTGACTGGCTGCCGCGTCCCGAGTCCATGACAGAACTCAAATGAAACTGCCTCATATCTTGTCGAAGCAAGCTGCACGCGAATCTAGCAGGGCAAAGACAAAAAAAAGATGAACCGATTAACTTTTTAAGAGATTAAGATGGTCATAACCATTGGTCCATACTATAAAATCATCAAGTATCATTATAGCTAGCAAGTTTCAGAAGATGAGACACACCCAATGTTGATTGCAGTCTCCTTCTTGTCACCAGTAAGCAGCCAAATCTTCAAGCCCGCTTGAGCGAGTTTATCTATGCATTCTGGAACCTGGGCAAGTCAAGAAAATGTACTACCTTTCATATCCAGATTGAGAAGCTCTACTTTGTAGAGGTTAAAGAAGTTTATGTCCCTTTTTATTCAAAAACTTTGTACAGCAGTTACATGTCAAATGCTTGATAAGCATCTCGATGATCAATGGTGATGTATTAATTACAAATAACAGATTTATTGACTTAGTTCTGCAATAACACCGGAGCATCACTTTGTTTTTGTTGAGTAAGAGTTGAAGTATTATACCTACAGTCGAAAGGAAACAGACAGAATCATGTTTTTGTCAGCAATATTAGTTCTTCAATGCATGAAAACCAGAGAAACTGACACTTTATCTACCTTTTACTTTTCCAGCTTTATGTAACTGGTTAGGTTCCAGTTAAACCAGAGAAGGACCTAAACTAAAACCAAAGATATAGAAAATGAAAAATTAAATGACATCGAGAATTAACTAACCCCTTTTTGTAATTTGTCCTCGACGGCGGCAACCCCCAACAGAACCATGTCCTTTTCGATCATTTCACATGCACTCTCCAGCAATTCATCCCTTTGGGGACCCACAGTGGTCTTAGCTTTCATGAATATCGAGTTCCAGTGTTCGTACTCAGCCCTTTCGACTCCACAATACGCAAAGGCCAGAGTTCGAAAACCATCTTCAGCGTAACACGAAAGATGCGAACTTGTCGCCTCCTGGTATGACCTCCCATTATCGGCGAGCCTCTCAAAAATGATGCTGGGAAAGAAAATCAAATAGACTTATGAGATTCAGGATTCCCCAAAAACGCAAATAACATTTGGATCTGATTGATTCTTTCAGGAATCAGCGAAAACCTGTCTGCTCCTTTGCACAAAAGAAAGATCTGGCCTTCTTCGGTGCTCACAATCACAGACATCCGCTTGCGAGAACTACTGAAGTCCAACAGGTTCAAAAGCTTGTACTCCCTGAATGTCATTGTTAAATTAACGTATCAAAGTTTCAATTCGGATAACAATTTGTTAAATTGAATTTTGTTAAGGAAGAATTTCAAAATGGATTACAAATTGGATGAAGAAATCTTTATTCTTATTGGACTTTTTTTTGGGACAAGGGGGATGTGTTTTATCACTTGAAGACAAAAAGAAGGGGCACACTATATATTTTATTATCTATTTATCTTTAAGAGGGATAAATAAGGAAACTCCCTCTCGTAGAAGAATCCTTGTGGACGTGGGTTTTTGTTAAAGTAGTGGACCCAAGGTCAAATTTTTTACTTTAAGGCACACACATAAAATGCCTAGGGTTTTCTTTTCCCTCTCTACACGTCCACGTCCACTTGAGAGAGGAGCCTCAAGTTTTGAAGTCACACGAAGCCTTGAAAAGGAACGTGAAGTTTATGTACGTGGAGAATATGAAGTTTCTGATTTTGGCGTATGTAAAGCATTTCTATTTTGAGCTTGAACGCGTGGTAATTTTGTGTCATGAGTTTATATTCAAGTAAGTTATTTATTTATAAATACTTTGAGATTTAGGGTTAAATCTAGGTGTGGGAAACACTCAAACGTGTGAGTGATTGTAAACTCTGATTCTTCGATTATAGTGGATTATTAGCTGCTGGCTCTCCCCGTGAACATAGGTATTGATATTCGGACCAAATCACGTAAATTTCTAGTATCCTTATTATTTCTCGTTTATTTCTCTGGAGTTTGCACGTTGACATAAATTGCAAGATCCTATCGTTTCCGCGTATTATATTTCAACAATTGATATCAGAGCTTGGGATCAGATTTCTTGATTGTGATTTGGAGCTTTTGTTTGTCTGATTATTATCTATAAATTCTGTTATTGCAATTATGTCTGAGAGAAAATCTTAAATTAAGGGTCCGTTCGTATCGTGGAAAATGGGCCATTTCAGGAAAATATTTTTCCAGAAGTCATTTTCCAGGAAAATAACAATATTTTCTGGTATTCGGCTAAAACCTGAAAGTGTTTCGGAAAATATTTTTCAGTGTTTGGTAAGGAAAATATTTTCTGTTCACCAATTTGACGAGCGCGAGTGCCAAGCTCGAGGCTCGCCAGATCGACGAGTGCGAGTTTAAGATCGATGAGTTTGAGGTTCACCTGGTTTGACGACTAGCCAAGAAAGAAGAAGATATAAAACAAATAAAAGAGAAAAAGAAAAAAAAAAGAAAAAGGAAATTAAAAATAATTCAAATTAAAAAAGAAAAAGAAAAGTAAAAAATAATTCGAATAAAAAAAAAAAGGAAGAAGAAATGAGAGAAGAAAGTGAAGACTTTTGGATGGAAAACATTTTTCCCAAGGAATTCATTTTTTATGAAATAAACACCGGAAAATCTGGAAAACGTTTTCCCGGAAATTATTTTCCGCGAAACGAACGGAGCCTAAGAAGTTTAACGGAAGAATAACTTTGGGTTATGGGGCATCAAGATGCGGGTATTATTAACAACCCAAGATTTGGCCAAGGCACTGGATAGTGAAGATGAGTTACCTATTATAATGAAAGCCTTAGAGAGAGTAGAGCTAATGGAAAGAGTAAAGAGTACAATTCTGTTGAACTTGTTGGATGAGGTTTTAGTAGAGGTTGCTGAGGAAAAGGATGCCGTAGCATTATGGGCAAAACTTCAAGCACTCTATATGAAAAAAGGTTTGAACAATCGCTTGTACATATTAAAAATGATGTTTCAATTTAGATATACTGAAGGTAAGTCTATCAAAACCCACCTGAATGAATTTAATAAACTCATAATGGATTTAAAGAACGCCAGTAAAATACTTGATGATGAAGAACATGGCATGATATTGTTAGCCTCTTTACCAGAGTCATGGGAGCACTTTACTTATTCACTGTTATAGAGGCGTACTACAATTACCTCAGAAGAGGTAAAATCCGTCTTATTCTTTAAAAAGTGGCAGAGAAAGTTGCGAGATAACGGTTTGATGCAAGGAGTAGCGCAAACACTGATGATTTGAGGTAGAGAACAACATCGGAGGTCTAGTAGTAGCAGAGGTAAAAGCATATCGAAATCACACCATAGAAAGTCCAAGGGATGCGTAAAGTGCTTTGAGTGTCACGAGAAGGGGCACATTAAGAGAGATTGTCCAAAGTAAAGAAATAAAGCTGATAGGCAAAATGCTACAAGTAGTATGATAAACATTGCCGAAGGGAGCAATAGTGATGCAATAGCTATTTTATGTGTGACTACTACTTCGTCAAGAGACGAATCGGTGCTAGATTCGGGGTATTCTTATCATATGACGTTTCATAAGAATTTGTTTACTACTTACTAGACTACAGATGGTGGTAGAGTTTTTTTTTTTTTTTTTTTTTTTGGAATAACACAATTTGTAAGATTGTGGGGATAGGACAATTCAAATTCGGATGCATGATGGGATGGTGCGCAAATTGATAGATAGGAGGCATGTACCGGAGCTCAAGAAGAATCTTATTTCTTTGAGGACACTTAATAACATTAGGTGTAGGTACACCACTGAAGGTAGAGTACTAAAAATCTCTCAAGGTGCCATGACAGTGATGAAGGAGAAGAAAGTGAATACTTTTTATCATCTACTGGGAGAGACTGTGATTGGAACCGTCGCAATTTCATCCAGTGAGTCAGACTCTAACTTGACTCAGTTATGGCATATGTGTTTATGGCACATGAGCGAGGCAGGTATGATAGTGCTGAGTGAAAGGAGGTTATTGAAGGGTCCAAAGACAGGGAAGCTGGACTTATGTGAGCACTGCATCTTCGGGAAGCAATACCGAGTTAATTTTATTATACCAAGCGACCAGTTGAATATATTCATTCAAATGTCTAGGGGTTGTCTTCAGTCCCTTTGAAAAGAGGTGCCTAATATATACTGACATTTAATGACGACTATCTGAAGAAGGTATGGGTGTACTTTCTGAAGCACACGGTTCAAGAAATTTAAGGCATTGATTGAGAAGTAGTCAAATAAACAAATCAAGTGCTTGAGAACCAATAATGGTAGAGAGTTATATGGTAAAGATTTTACCGAGTTCTGCGAGAAATAAGGTATTATAAGACATTGCATAGTACCTCGGACATCACATCAGAATGGCGGGGTAGAACTGAAGAATAGAATTTTGCTTAAGTGAGCTCGATACATGCTTTTGCATGCAGGACTTGGCAAGGAATTTTGGGCAAAGCAGTGAACATGGCATGTTACCAAGTTAATTGATCTCCATCATTTGCTATTGAGTGGAAGACTCCTGAGGAAGTATGGGCGGGGAAACTTATTAATTATTCTGGATTACGTATATTCTAATGTCTTGCATATGCTCATGCGAGTGATAGTAAGCTTGAGCCGAGGGCAAAGAAGTACATATTTCTGGATTATGCACATGGGGTGAAAGGCTACCGGCTGTTATGCACTAATCCCAGATTACTCGATTTTCTAATCAACAGAGATGTGATCTTCGACGAGACTACAATATATCCAGTAGAGAAGACAAATCATGGTTAGTGAGGTGGAGCTTTAGGTTGAGACTCCGAAGACCTTGAAGGTAACTGAAGTTGAGACTGCAGATGAGGCCACAGTTCTTGAAGTCGGTGATAGTAAACAACCAGAAAAACTGCAGCACACTATAGTCGTAGATAAACAAAGAAGGCAAATTAAATCACTGGTACGTTATGGTTATACAGATACTACTTATGCATTGACTGTAGGTGATGGGGTGGAGACAAATAAGCCTTTATCTTATTTTGAGGCGATGGCTAGTTCTGAGTCGTCGCAGAGGCTATGGTTTATGAGTGAAGAGATGGAATCACTCCATCAAAATCAAATATGGGAGCTGGTCAAAGTACCTAATAGCCAAAAGATTGTCGAAAGTAAATGGATCTTTAGATAGAAAAAGGGCATTCCTGGTGTCGAGGTAGCGAGGTATAAGGCATAGGGGTGAGCGGTTCAAGGTTTCTTACAGAACCCGCTTGGAACCTGGAATCTACCCTCAGGTACAAGTTTCTTATTTTTTGGAATATGAAACCTATCCGTCGGAACCAAGAACTTGGAACCTACCTTATTACGGGTTCCGGGGTCGGTTCCAAGTTCCAATAGGTTCTTTTTTTTTTTTTCATTTTAATTTAAAAAATGGAAATGAACACAACAATAACAAATAAGCTTGTCATTCATCAAAGAGAATACAAGAATGGATATGAATGGTTACTAGAATTAAAGGGAACTAGAAATTTTGTAGCTATCAGTAATCATTACATCAAAAAGTCATGAGGACAATCTTTATCTCACACTTTCTCACTATCAACCCTTGGTTGGCATGTTTATTTCACTTTCTATCTTTTGTTTTTCAATAAGGATTAAACAAAATTTCATAATGAAAGGTACCAAGGGGGTACCCACCCTGGACAAAATAGCTTCAGCTAAAACCATCCGAATAAAATATTATGCACAAAAAACTGTTTCTAACATTTCCAACAAACTAAATATGTGAAATCAAATTTCCATGCTATAATAAAAGTGAAGAATGTACAGTTTTCAAATTCTTGAAATACTCTTTTGTTCCTCCTCTCCAAATTAGCCAAAAAAAGAGAACAATCATCTTACTCATCCATTTCTTTCCAACACCCAAACTAATTATTTCTCTCCATGCCCAATGTTCATGCCTGATATCACCCAACTTACTCCTGAAATTGCATAAACTATAGTCCAAGTCTTTCTAGTCCAGCCACATCATAAAAGTAAGTTACTCACATTCTCTTCTCCAATTTTGCACAAAAAAACACCTCCAGTATTTTTTTTTTCTCTCTTTTGAAGATCAACCAAAGTAAGAGTACATCCCAAAGCAAATTCCCAGACTAAAAAAAGAAACTTATATAGGAACCTTGACTTCCCATATAGATTACCACAGGAAGAGTGCACTCTGTTATCTTATAGCTACTTTTAATGCTTTAAGCAGTTTCTTCTCCTACCTCCTTCACATGTAGTTGAACACAAAACGGAGCTTAAACGCAATGGTGGCATTCCAACATGAGAATTGTTCCAAGCCTTTTGCACAAAATTCTCATCATATTGATTATTCAACGAAGAAAGCAAGCCAAAGCATAACATGAAACATGAAAAACACAAGATCCAATTAGAGAACAAGTAACGGAGTGAGATGGCGAATGTGAAAAGAAGCCATGAATCTAATCCTAGAAAGATCGGAGCAAAGCATCTTCAAATCATCATCTGCAAGAGAACAGAAACAGAGAGGTGCACACATACTTAGACATGCAAGGCCAAAGAAGGAGCCACCGTAGCAGCAAAGGCAGTGCCACTGATGTAGGAGAAGAGGCCGAAGTCGATATGCTCTTGCTCGTCCATGAACAGATCCTCGGGATCCTTGAACGTGCCGTGGGCCGCCACGATGGCCAGGTCCACCATGGAGGCCGAGACAAGGAGGGACCCGATGTGGTGAGGAAGACAACGATGACGGTGAGGAGGGAGAGGGTGGTGAGGGTCTTGCGGTCAGAGAAGGTGTGATTGAGGAGGAGGACGGGCTAGTTAGTGGGGCGAAAGGTGTAGAGGAGGAGCCAAGCGGCGAGGAGGGAGAGGAAGGTGAGGAGGGAGAAGGGGTGGGAGAGGAGGGAGAGGGCGAGCTAACTTGTCAAATTGGAGGGGTTTCACATTCTGGAAATTTAGAGTTTTTAGGTTTGGGAACTGGAACTAGCCTCCCTAGAACTGGGAACCAAACCGGACCCTCCGATTCAGTTTTCCGATTCTCGGTTCTACTCGGGAATCGCGCTCACCCCTAATAAGGTGAGACTTGTGGTGAAGGGATATACACAGCATAAGGGCATTGACTACAATGAAGTGTTCTCTCTTGTAGTAAAACATCCTTCTATTCATGTTTTACTTATCTTAGTTGCTTTGCAGGATCTCGAGTTAGAGCAGTTAGATATGAAAACTGCGTTTATTCACGGTGAGTTGGAGGAGTAGATTTACATGCGGCGACAAGAGGGATTTGCTATTCCGGGTAAGGAAGATCATGTTTGCTTGTTGAAGAAATCTTTGTATGGGCTAAAACAGTCTTCTAGGCAGTGGTATGAACGTTTTGATGCTTTCATGGCTAGTCAAAACTATTCAAAAAGTCAGATGTATAGCTGCATTTACTTTAGGAGATTGGAGGATGGTTCTTTGATTTATCTACTTTCATATGTTAATGATATGTTGATAACAACTAAGAATATGTCTGATATTGATGTTATAAAGATGCAGTTAAATACTGAATTTGTGATGAAAGATTTAGGTGCTATAATAAAATATTGGGTATGAAGATTTTGCGTGATAGGATTGCAGAAGTTTTATGTCTATCTCAAAAGAAATATATTAAGAAGATTGTGGCACGTTTTAATATGCAGTTGGCAAAATCTGTAAGTACACCTTTAGCAAAGCACTCTAAATTTTCAGATAAATTATCACCGCAGACTGAGGAGGAGGAGGAGCATATGTCCTGTATTCCTTATTCTAGTACCGTGGATAGTATTATGTATGCTATGGTTTGTATTAGGCTTGATATTTCAAAAATTGTGAGTGTGATTGGTCGCTATATGAAGCGTTTTGGTAAAACTCATTGGGAAGCTATGAAGTGGATCCTCAAATATTTCAAAGGGACAACAAACGTGAGTATAGTGTACTAGAGGGACAATAATGACAGTGAGACCATTGATTTTGTGGATTTAGATAACACCGATGACTTAGATGATCGTAGGTTTTTAGCAGAGTACGTGTTTACGCTAGTAGGTGGTGTAATTAGTTGGAAATCGTCCTTACAGGATTGCATTGCATTGTCTTCGACTGAGACAGAGTATATGACACTAACCTTTGTGACGAAGGAGGATATGATTACAAAGTTTACTCTCGGACTTTGGATTAGAATAGAACAGTATTGATATACACTATGATAACCAAGGTGCGATATATTTGGCCTATAATCCAGTTTATCATGAGTGAGCGAAACATATCAACATCAGGTACCACTTCATCCGAGATGTCTTAGTTAAGGGTAATGTTACTGTTAAAAAGATTGCTACAATAGATAATTCGGCAGACATGATGATTAAGTCTATTCCTTTGGCAAAGCTTAAGCTTTGTTTGAGCTTTATTAGTGTCTGTGGAGAGTGAGAGCCCTCGTTAGGGCGTTGGGAGAGCAGCATGGATAATAAGCACTATAACTTGGTTTCAAACATTGAGCCAAAGTGGAGAATTATTAAATTAATGTCTCGAGTTTGAATTCGGATAACGATTTGTTAAACCGAATTTTGTTGAAGAAGATTTTCAAAGTGGATTACAAATTGGATGAGGAAATCCTTCTTCTTATTGGACTTTCTTTCGGACGTGCAAAATAAGCAGCGAAACAATGAGGATATGTTTTATTACTATAAGATAAAAAGAATGGGCACCCTATATATTTTATAATCTATTTATCTTTAAGAGGGATAGAAATAGAAGGAAACTCCATTTGCAGAAGAATCCTTGTAGGCGTAGGTTTTTGTTAAAGTTGTGGGGGCACAAGGTCAAATTTTTGACTTTGCGGCACACACATAAAACTGCTAGGGTTTTCTTTTCCCTCTCTGCATGTCCACGTCCGCTTGAGTTTATATTCAAGTAAGTTGTTTATTTATAAACACTTTGGGTTTACGATTAAATCAACGTGGGAAACACTCGAGCATGTGAGTGAATGTAAAATCTAATTCTCTGAAATTAGTGGATTATTTGTTGCTGTCTCTCCTCATGAATGTAGGTACCAATACTCGGATCAAACCATGTAAATTTCCGGTGTCCTTATTATTTATCGTTTATTTCTTTAGAGTTTATACGTTGACATAAATTACAAGATCCTGTCGTTTCTATATATCATATTCCAATAGTCACTAAGAGAGGATGTTCCTCAACCACTAAAACATATGTTCAAGGAAACAAACGAATAAACAACACCAGAAAGGGAATTAGAAAGCCAAGAGAATACCTTTCCACGACGCTTCCTAAGTCTGGATCGAGCTCCTTGAGAACCAGTACTGACTGCGTCCTCTTGCAGAATTGAAAGCCAAATTCCTGGGAGGCGATCAAGAAAGCGACTTCCTCCGGTGACTCTGCCTCAAACTTCAACTTATCTGCTTGATCGTCTTCGATGGGTATGCCAGTGTGACACAAAGCCATCACTCTGAAGAACATTGTTATGTCGTACACATTAGAATTGCGAGTCCATCGCCCATCCATCAGCCTGTCATCCCTGAAATTAAAGCCCTTAATTGAATATTCTCTGTGAACATCCGATATTTTCGGGTTTTCCAAGTTTGGACTCCCTAGATATTCCGGAGCACCTATATAACCCATCTCAGTGCCGATGTTGTCTGCAGAGAATTCACAGATCTCAATGCTTTGGCTCGTTGCATCAGATTCATCAACACTAGACCTGCGTGCAACCAGATCAGAGTTTATCCTACGAGAAGCGGCTAGATCCACTTCGTTCAAGCCGCCACCATATGAGACTCCTGCAATGGAGCATTTCCTAAATTCCATCTGGTTACAGGTCAAAGTCCCCGTTTTATCAGACAAGATGATTGAGACCTGACCGAGCTCCTCATTCAAATTCGAAGTGCGGGCTCGGACTGACTGGCATGTCGCTTCATCGAACATTTGTATATCCTTGTTAATGAGGACAGCTTGAAGTACTTTTACCACTTCAAAATGCACATATAGAGAAATAGGAATCAAATTGCCATCCAACTGCAGAGACCACATGAATTGCATAATTGCTGACAATACCAGCTTTGATGGTCCAAAGTATAGATTTTTATCTTGTAAACGGAGGTACCACCAATTCGTCTTCTGGCTCATCTTCTGGGAAGGTACCACCAATTTGTCAAGCAAAGCGGAAGCGGTAGATGTCACCAGTGAAAACAAAAAAAGCATCGAGAAAAGAACATAGATGAGATGATCCATCTTCTTCTCAATCCGGCTACGTTTGGAGGGCGACTTCATGGAGTTCCTTACCGCCTTTGTGTCAGGTCCACTGAAAATGACAGCTCCATATATGTACTCTGTGTTCCGGAGTTTGGAATCTCTTAGAAGCACTTGTGCAGGGCACAAAGGATGCGATTCATTCTGAAATTCTAAGTTTCCGACAAAGGAATACAAATTTGGATTCGGGTCCTCACAGTAAATAGTAGCTTCAAATTTACTCATGGTGACATCCTTATTTAAATTGAGAGTGGCTTCTACGCATCTCTTAGCTTTCAGATTGGTTTCTCCATCAAGATTCATAGTCTCGACATAACAAACGCCGTCCTCATAGCTTGAAGAGAGTAAAAGGAGGTCACAGGGAAAATACTGATCCTTCTGTACTTTAACAACATCCCCGACGGAGACTTGTTGCCACGGTTTTTCAACAAATACACCATCCCCTATGTGAGTCTTTACGACACGAGAGTTCACTTCCAAATCCTAAGAAAGTTTTAGAAACTACAGCATTAATCCAAGACTGCAAGGCAATTTTCGATTTTTGGGTCATGACAGACAAGATTAAGGCCCTGTTTGGTAATATGCCAAATAGTGTCTGATTCTGATTTTTTGTTTTCAGAATCAGTTTGGGATGAGAATCGCGTTTGGTAAAATTCTTGTCCCAACCGATTCTGGGAACAAATTTGTTCCCTAATCGTTTGGGACAAGATTTGAGAATAAAAAAAAATATATGATTTTACGTCCGAGAATAAAAAAAAAAAAAAAAAATCAACACAATAAAATTTTTCTTCTTCTCTTTCGCCATCCCACAAGCGCCGCCCGCGCCCCCCCCGTCATCCGCCGCCGCCCGCCGCCCACCGCCCGCCGCCGCCGGTCGCCGGGCTGCTGGTTTGGCGAGCTCGCCGAAGGCGAGCCCAGCCATCGGCGAGCTCGCCGAAGGCAAGCCCAGCCACCGGCGAGGCGTGCCTCGCCGGGCTAGGCAAGGCTCGCCGTCCACCGGCGAGGCCAAGCCTCGGTGGGGCCGGGCGAGCCTTGCCCAGTTGCCAGCGAGGCTCGGCCGCCGAGGGCTGGCGATGCTCCGGTGAGGTTGCCAGCCCTCGTTCGGCCAGTCGCCGATCCAGCGACCAGCCACAAGAGGAAGAAGATGAATAGGAGAAACAGGAAAAAAGGAAAGAAAAAGGAAAAAGAAAAGGAAAAAAAGGAGAAAAGGAAAAAAAAAAGAAAAACTAAAAAACTAAAAAAATTATTTGAAAATTAAAAGAAATTAATTTGGAATAGAATCAATGAACAAGTTATCAAACGCAATTCTATTCCAAAATCAGAAATTTTAGACAAGTTACTAAACGCATTCTTTTACTTAGAATCAGTTCCTGGGAACAGAATAAAAAATAATCATTTTTTGTCGAATTAGTTCCCGGGAACAGAATCGTTACCAAACGTGCTCTAAATGACTAAAAAGAGTTTGGACAGAACCACCTTGACAAAGTCCAATTCGCAGTATTCTAAAACTGAAGTGATTCAGAATGAGAGCGAGCATAATACAAAGTGTTAAACAAGAAATTCTGAGGAAGTCGTCTTTAGCAGGATCATTATGGCCATTCCGCATAAGGTTCAAGTTACATAGCCAAAAACTTGATAAAGAAAAAGAACGAGCTACGAGCATATGAGGAACAGCAAGATGACTCAGAAAAAAATTTAATGCCCTCATACCTGTAAGAACCTCTGCCAATCTTCTACCGCCTCCTTGAGCATGCTGATCCCAACCACAATAACGAGAGGGATAAACTGACTCAGTCGAATGAAAGGAGACAATGAGGTGCAGGACAAGACTGCTACCAGCAGGAAATAAAAATTGGCCACTCTTCGAAACTGCTCGAAGAGTGACCTCGGGAGGAACGTCACTACATTGTACTTCGTCGTGGATACATAATTGGTTGGGTACTTGTGAGGTTTCATTCGATGCAGATGAGGCTTGTTGCAGAAAACAACCCGCGAGAATCCCGGCCGTCTTATAAGGCTTTTGATGGGATCTGGATCAGCACTGGGGGGCCTGAAGCACGGGAATGTGTATAGATTGCTCCATCGTATCTTCCTGTTTGTTCTTCTGGTCGACTCCCTCATCTCGCTTGCCAACTAGAATTCCAAGTCGCTCCCCCTCTATAAAGTGAATGGAGCTCTTACAACCTCGCCAGACCTTAACCAAACGAAATCTCTACAAATTACAATCCTAAGTTCCTTCTCTATCCAGGATCAACTCGCCCTCGTAACATCACCCATCTCAACCATATATGTAGAACAAATTGCCCTTCATGAACTGTATTTTGTCTTCTTCTTCTGGGCGTTGACTCACCTTGTCCCAATACAAGAAGTCAAATCTTTCTGTCCCCATCTTCCAATGTTGCACAGCAATATAAAACTCCGGCGTTGATGCATTTTTTTTTTTTTTCGGCCTTTCTTCTTGGACAGCGACGTACTATGGGGCTTTTCTTGCATCATGCAGGCCTGCCGTTCCGCCTTGCTACGTTCCTTCAGAGAGAAAACGATATAACTCCAACCCCGAGTAGCGTCACCATCCCATTATGTCCTCGAAGAATCCGGAAACCCTCTTTCAGAACCAATAAACTAATGCATTTACCACATGGTGGCGGGCCGGCAGTCCCAATTGAAACTATGACTTCTATTATACAAAATGTAATATTTGAGATTTTTCTTAGGTCAAAGAAAAGATAGAACTTGTGCTCTCCACCGTGGAGAACCAGGTTCGAAGCCCCTGCGAAGCAAGGAGGCTGAAGCGTTGTGTGGTGTCTTAAGTGGATTGCCGGGGGTGGTGGGTCCTCCCGCTTACGCAGCCCTCCAGGTTTATCCCTCCGGCTACCGGCCGTGCGGGGGTTCCTGGGTCACCGAAAAAAAAAAAAGTGGTTGGACTCACTTTAAATAAAGAAAAAAAAAAGAAGTTGAAAAGTCACTAAAGCAAAAGGAGGGGAGAGGGCTCGGCTAAATAGAAGCTGAGAGGTCCCTCGACCAGAAAAAAAAAAAAAGGAAAAAAAAAAAGAAGAAGAGAAAGGGGAAGAAAGGAAAGGGTTTTGGCATGTGCACGTCTCGAATGCCTTGCCAAGCCGACTCAACTCCATAATGTTGCACCCGGTAAGAGATTAGGCTCCTAGTTCGTCCAATTGAAGTAATTTTTGGGTTTAGGACTCAAATTCGGAATTTTTGGAAAATCGAGCGGCGAAGTCTGATTTTGGAGTCGTTGAGCCACGTATTTTTGTAAGAATGGTAGTTTAGGGTGTTGTGGAGCCATGGGATTTTACAGATCGTGATTTGAGCTTATGGTTTGTCCAAAACATGTAAATTGCCTCTTGAATGCAATGAAGCCCTGAATTTAGTTTGATTTTCCTAGCGACATTTTCATCAACAGTAGTGTCAATTAGGCTATTGTGAACCCTTTGTATGTGTGCGATTGACATAAGTTTGAACACTAAAGAGATCTTGAGATGGATGATAAGTTGATGAATTTTCAAAGTAAATTATGAACATCAATTTACTTCTCAATGAATGAACATGTGATGAGATGAGAGTTTTATATGAAACTTTTGGTAATACTTCAAACGGAGATGTCCCTTGGAGATGCCTTCACATACAATCACGCATCTTATTATTGCCTTTAACGTTATCGTGGTTAATTGCTACTCCAAGAGTCATTGAACTCTAAAATCGGAAGTCATTTCTCTCGCAATAGCAAATTCTTTTGCTAATAGTTTTTCAGAGGCCACGGCATTGTACGAGCTTGAACTTTTACTGATCGTGCAATCGTACAAATTAAGTTTTCTTGCTCAAATTAAGTACAAAGAGTTTGAAAATTTGATTCCATGTCTGGTTTCTGTCTCATGTCCCCTAATATTCATATCAGGCCTTTTGATGCCAATAGCCTTGACATTGTCCTTGCCATCTTAGAAAGAGAGACGAAGCTACAGCTAGCTTGGTTAATTACTCAGAGAAACCCGAGTACCTCTTTATTGGGACTTCTAGTTAGTAATATAAAAGAGTTATGAAATGCAAACTCAAAGGAATCACAACCCTTTTTGTCACGCCCCGAACCCCGGGCATGCGCACACCCCTCGGTGGTCGATTAAAATTGCGACATTCCCAGGACGCATTGCCAACCCATTCGTTTTATGCACATGCAGAAGCGAATTAAATAGATACCTTGACAACCATCAAACATGAGATAGAAAAGTAGGACAACTAATTTTCACAAAACACACTTTATAAACATATCAGGTTTATATACAGGAGTCTATATCCAAAAGAAGCTACCAAGCCAATTCTACCTCGGACCCTACCTACTCGGGATCCGGGTCCACTACGACACCATCTAGGATGTCGATGTCCAACGGGTCAGCTACCTTTACTCCGGGCCCTTCAGCCTCGGGCCTTAAATATCCTCCAGTATATTGATATCAGGCACAAGGTCAAGTACCTCCTCATACTCGGTATTGATGGCAGGCCTATCAAAACCCTCCAAAGGACCCTCCAGGATCCCGTTAGGCCCCTTACGGAACCACGCTTTGAAGCGATGAGATACCAAGTGAAGTAGGCTCTCATCGACCCAAAGAGTGGTCACTATAAGCTCACGGGTCCAGGTGGTCCCATGGATGGGGAGAAGGGTAGTCTTGGTCTCCACCTCCCGTGGACACCCAAAACGAACGTGATGTACCTCCATCTAAGGACTTGAAAATTTTAAACCACGACGGGGTGAGAGAAATCTCAGTGATTCTACACCCTAAACCCCAATTAGGACGAGAATTCACCTAGAGGCAACCTAAACATGCACCATATAGGACTTACCTTACCTCAACACCTCCTTGCACGTTAGTACATCACATATGCATCTAAACACAACAAATGCATTTCATAACTAGGACACTTCATTTCATATATCAACCAATTATAGGGGTCCCGATTATAGGGTAAAATCGTTATGACATATCTCATTCCGTGCCACACAATTTTGTCCCACGATAAGACGCAACTATCTCAATCACTCAAGCGTGTCCTAGTTATTTACGACCCAACGGCTGATATAGGCTAGTGAATCCACCTAGATGGGGGTGAATAAGTGATTATGGAATTCTTTCGGAATCTTTCACTGAGGAATACTTTAATATGAAAATCATATCAGAAATAAATAGATCATGCATCCATAAAACAAGTAGAATAGGGTAAGAGAAAATTGACACAAGGATTATAGTGGTTCGGCTTATTGCAAACCTACGTCCACTCTCCATGCTGGCAGCCAACTGGCTGTAATTACTATGTAGCAAATGAGAGCTATTACAAGTCACGAACTAGACTTCTTCAGCATAAAGTCTCTCCTACAACTTCTTGCTGTTTCGCACTATAAGTGTCTTTCTTTAATACACAACTTTGAGCACAAGAGATTTTGAGAACAAGAGATATCAGAGGTTCTAACTTCGAAATTTTTCTATCAGTTCTCTCATTACTTTCGAACAACTCCGACCCACCTTAAATAACCTTCGTGCCTCCATACCCGTTGGCACTTTCCAAGAATTCATCCAATCAACCCGTTGGACTAAATCAATTTAAGTGATCTTCACGTTGTCGAAAATATAAATAGAAAATAGCTCGTCAATTATGCTCACCCATACAATCAGGATCTTGAGTTTCCAAAATTAGATCCTTCCAAAAATTCGCTTGATCTTCAACGGATAAAATCAGAAGAATAAATCTTTCGAGCTCACAATCACAGCCAGAGATATTCCATGGATAAGTTAGGAAATATAATATCAAAATCTTAATTTCCTTAACCATAAAAATAACTTGCTGTCAGCCTGGCAAAGTCGCAAACTATCTTCAGACTTAAATTTGGGTCTGGAGAGCTTCAGACGATAGATTTGAGTCTGATTGTCTTCAGACGGAAAACTTCAGACCGTAACTTTGGGTCTGACTGTCTTCAAACGGATATGCTTGGGTCTTGAACTCTTCAGAGTTAACCGACTGGGTCTTGGAATCTTTAGACTTTATAGACGAGGCTGTTTTGTTAACTTCAAAATATACAAAGGATTTTTCTTCAACAATCTCCCCCCTTTTGATGGTGACAAAACACCTCGGCAGATTTGCAAAATTATAACCTGCAAAGAGAACTCATGTATATTTTGAGGATTACTTATGCAAAACAGAAAATGTTAGTCCAATAACAATTATCCTCACAAATATAATGATCCTACAAATTCACAAGTCTAAGAATCCAAACATCAAATCAGCATAAAGTCATGGAGATTCAAATAGACATCCCAAACCAAATCCAAATCAAAAATAATGAAAACAGTCTAAGCAAACGAAATAAAAGTAACGAAATAAAAGTTCAAAACAAAAACAAGTTTCAACTCTGCAAAACTCTCCCCCTTTTTGTCCCATCAAAGGAGGTAGAGTGGATAAAAGATGGTTTGCAAAAGATTCAGGGCTCTCTAGGGATGTGAACAAGCTGAAATTTGCTGAGCGTTTATACTGTCTTCTCGAGATTGGCAAGAGCTTCCTTCATTGAAATCAACTCTGCACTCTTCTCATTTGATTCCACTTGAAGTCTAAGTGCATTGATTTGATCTTGCATGTTCACAGAAGTACTCAGCATCGCCTTTTTTAAATCCCTCAGCTCATAGTCCATTCCAAAAACCTGTTTCTTTAGGTCCAGCATAACATCCAACAGTTGTGTAAAAGCTGTTGAGTTAGTATTACCTCCACTAGGACAAGCAGAGTCAGTTCTTGGAGTTTGGAAACTTGGAGCATCCTTCTCAGCCTTTTCCCTTTCAGATGGAAAGGATTCTTCATGTTCTGGGAAATGTGATGCATAAACATCCTCAGCATCTGCACTAGACCTACTCATATCACTATAATGTAATGGCGATATCGTTCCCTGATCTGCAGCAACTCCCCCTGTGTTGATGCCAGTGGGTGGAGTTGAATATTCCTCGCCAAAATCCATATCAACACTATGATGTTTCTCGGTCTCTTTCCCAGATTGAGCAAATGATGGCTCAAATCCTTCAGCCATATCCTCCTGTACTTTGTTCTCCTCTTCATTCTTCTTCCTTCTCTCTTCCTCTTCTCTTCTCACCTCTTCTTCTTCTCTTCTTCTTTCTTCCTCTTCTTCTTTCCTCTGTCTTTCCTCTTCTTCTCTTCTCTGTTCCTCTTCTTTCTTCCTTTGCTCCTCTTCTCTCCTCTTTCTTTCTTCCTCTTCTTTCTTCCTCTGTTCCTCTTCTCTCCTCTTTCTTTCTTCTTCTTCTTTCTTCTTCCTTTCCTCTTCTCTCTTTCTCTGCTTTTCCTCTTCAATCCTCTTCTTCTCGGCTGCTTCTTTCTCCTTTGCTTCTTTCCTTGCCTTCTCTCCAGCATCAGTTCTCAAGCTAACTGAGCTCCTCAATTTTGAGAGAGCAGACAAAGTCATGGCGTCATCAAAATCTTCTTCATCCTCTTCATCCTGCAGGATGACTTTTCTACGCTTTTTCTCAGCCATGGGCTCTTTGCCCTTTCTCTTTGTGGAAGCAGTGGAGGTCTCCTTTGAGGGTGTCTTCTCCTTCAACCTTTTCAGTGCAGTGTTTAGCTCTAGAATCTTCATCTTCATCACCATCTTGTAACCAACAAGCATCAGACTTAAATTGGTCAGGCATAGAGGTGTAGGGATCTGAATTTCGAAATGCCTGAACAACTTGGTGATGACAGACGAATAAGGCAGTTGGCCCTTATCCTTAACCACAGTTCGATACATGTGGGAAAGAATAACGTGAGAGAGAGAAAAGGGCCTGCCTTGGTTGAGGGCAAACATCAGCTTGGCTTCAGTCTTAGAGACATCGGTTTTAGAGGTTGTCTTGGGTCTGAGACAGTTAATGATGATCTTGTGCAGCAACACGTTTGAGGCATCCATCCTTGTATAGAATATTTTGCCTTCCACTTTTCTATCACACACAATTTCCAGAGTTGCAAAGGCTGTGGACACTTTTATTGGTTGGAAACTCCTTCTTTCCACCCCAATAACATCAGCCAGTGTGTCAACATCAACAATATACTCTTTGTCCATATAAGAAAAGGACAACCTATTTGCATCCAGAAACGACACAAATTCGAGTAAAAATATGCTGTAAGTTCAGGGTAGGCATTTGTCGTATCTATGCAGAATTTCTCCAACTGCAGCCTAGCAAACTTCTCTCTAAGATTTATCTCCAGTGAATCAAGGAAATCGAAGTCTACACTCCTCGGATTTACAACACCCCTCTTCAACAGCTTTGAGTACATCCGCTCATGCTCTTTAAACCGAAAAAGACTACCTGAAGGACAAACTGAGTTCATAGCCACACCCATTCGCGGCTGGAATTGAGAGAAAAGTCTCTCATCATCGTCTAAAGTCGGCTTGCGTGATCGTAAAGCGGATTACTCGGAATATTTTCAAGCGTTCTTTGAGTCCCTTCTTCAACAATTTTTAACTCCTCCATCTCCCGCAAGAAGATATACTCGCTCTTATATCCTCTTTCTTTTAAAAAATCCTCGATCGTCTTTAGGCTTGTTCCCCTAGCCTTTAGCCTACTGTAAAGATCAAAAGCAACCTTTGGTTTTAGGGTTCTTATCGGCTCTGCTTCAGTGATCTCTTCCTCAAAATGCTGACTTTGGGTCTCTCTTTATGGAGATTCTTCGCCTGTGAGGTCCACCCTTGTAGGACCCTCTTGTTGTCTTTGCGGTCCCCTACCAGTGATTCTGGAAGACTTTCGAGACGACATTCTTGGAACGCAAGCAAAAGTTCAACTTGTTCGCAAGCGAAGGATGGGATTTTCGTCGAGTAAGGTAATGGAACAGGGACGGTAATGGAGCTTTTTAGGGTTTTGAAAGCGAGAGTAAAACGAGATGGATTTCAAAAGTGTTGTAGTGGATGAAGATGACGATTCGAAAGTATAAATAGTAGGAAAAAATAAAATCGAGATACTAAACCGTCGCCTAAAAAGAAAAATAAAAACTGCTAATTTTGAAAAAGTAAATTGCAATTTTGAAAATGTAAACTGTCATAATTATATGTCAGACTTCGAATAAAAAGAGATTTCGAAATTTCAAAAAACAATTAACAAAAAACAATTTAATGCATAGAATACAAAAAATTAAGATACGTAAAAAGACTTTAAGATAGAGTCTGAGAGTGTTCAGACTTTATCTCAGAGTCTGAACTCTATCAGACCTTACCTTTGAGTCTGAGCACCATCAAACCTTACATTGAGTCTGAAGGCCTTCAGACTTTGCGTCGAGTCTGAACTTTTCAAGACTCTAGTTTTGAGTCTGAATATCTTCAAGTCTTGCGATATTCAGTCTTGAGCGAATTGATTCAAAGTGAGCCTTTTCTAGGGGCTTTGTAAATATATCTGCTAATTGGTTCTTTGAATCAACGTGCTGAATCATCACTTCACCATTTTGAACATGATCTCTAATGAAATGATGCTTGATTTCAATGTGCTTTGCTCTTGAATGAAGTATTGGATTCTTTGTGAGGTTGATTGCACTTGTGTTGTCACATTTGATTTATGTACACGTTTCCTCAACTCCAAAGTCTCTTAATTGTTGTTGCATCCATAGAATTTGAGTGTAGCAACTTTCAAGAGCTATGTACTCTGCTTCAGCGGTTGAAAGAGCTACGGTACCCTATTTTCTTAAGAACCAAGATACCAACCTGTTTCCCAATAGTTGACAAGTACCTGTAGTGCTTTTTCTATCCACTCTACAGCCAGCAAGGTCAGTATCAGAATATCCAAGGAGAGTAAAGTCTCCTTGTTTGGAATACCACAGACCTAGCTTAGATGTAGTTGCAACATATTTAAAAATGCGCTTCACAGCAGTCATGTGAGATTCTTTAGGATCAGATTGAAATCTAGCACAAATGCAAACACTAAATAGAATATCAGGTTTAGATGCTGTAAGGTAAAGAAGTGACCCGATTATACTCCTGTATAGCTTTTGGTCTACACTCTTTCCTTCTTCATCTTTATTTAGCTTTGATGAGCTTGACATAGGAGTTTATGTTTTCTTGCAATTCTCCATTCCAAACTTCTTGATAAGGTCTTTTGCATACTTTTCTTGGTGGATAAAGGTTCCTTCTCTTGATTGTTTGACTTGAAGTCCCAAAAAGAAGTTCAATTCACCCATCATGCTCATCTCAAATTCATTCTGCATATAACTCGAAAAATTTTTGCAAAGTTTTTCATTAGAAGAACCAAATATTATATCATCAACATAAATTTGAACAAGTATGAAATTCTTGCCTTCCTTTTTGATAAATAAAGTAGTATCTACTTTACCTTTAGAGAAACCACTTTGAATTAAGAAAGTACTTAACCTTTCATACCAAGCTCGAGGTGCTTGTTTTAAGCCATATAAAGCTTTCTTCAACTTGAAAACAAGGTTTGGTTTTCTAGGATCTTCAAATCCTGACGGTTGTTCCACATAGACTTCTTCTTGGATAATTCCATTTAGGAATGCACTTTTCACATCCATTTGGAATGACCTGAAATTTTTAAAACAAGCAAAAGCAAGAAGTAATCTTATAGCTTCTAACCTTGCCACCGGAGCATAGGTTTCATCATAGTCGATGCCTTCTTATTGTGTGTAACCTTTTGCCACAAGTCTTGCTTTCTCCTCACAACTTTTCCTTGTTGATCAAGCTTGTTCCTGAAAACCCATTTGGTACTGATAATTGATTTACCTTTCGGTTTAGGAACTAGCTCTCAAACATTGTTGATTTTGAATTGATTCAATTCCTCTTGCATTGCTTTAATCCAGCTTTCATTTTTCAATGCATCTTCTATGTTTTTAGGTTCAATCTCAGAAATAAGTGCGAGAGCACTAGATTCTTCACGCCTTTTAGATCTTGTACGAACTCCTTCATCAATCTTGCCAATGATGAGATCTGCAGGGTGACTGGATTTGTGTTTCCAATTTGTAATTAATTTGTCACTTTGATAAAGCTCTTCTTCAGTTGGAGCTATTGAATTGGTTTTGCGGCTGAGTGTCTAAGATTTGATTTTCTTCAAGAGAATTTGTAGACACTTGGCCAGACTCATAATCTTCAGGTTGAGTCCGATTTTGAACAGAGTCTTCAAATTTCACATTTATGGATTCTTCCACAGTCTGAGTTCGTTTGTTGAAAACTCTAAAGGCTTTGCTTGTCATAGAGTAGCCAAGGAAAATTCCTTCATCTGATTTTTCTTCAAACTTACCAATTCGATCACTAGAATTCTTTAAGATAAAACATTTACAACCAAATACATGAAAATAAGAAACAATATGTTTCTTACCTTTGAACAGTTCATAAGGAGTTTTCTCTAAAATAGGTCTTAGAAAAACTCTGTTTATAATATAGTCAGCAATTGAAGTAGCTCCAGCTCAAAAATGAGGAGAAATATTACTTTCAATCAAAAGAATTCTTGCCATTTCTTGCAAAGAACGATTTTTCCTCTCTACAACTCCATTTTGTTGTGGAGTGTATGAGAATGAAAAATTATGTTGAATACCATAGTTATCACAATATTTAGCAAAATCATGATTCTCAAATTCACCACCATGGTTGGTACGAATACTTGAAATTGCATATCCTTTCTCAATTTGGATTTTCTTTGCAAATTTAGTAAAATAAGTTAAAGCTTCAGATTTATTTGCAAGAAAGAATACCCAAGTAAAACGAGAATAATCATCAACTATTATCAAACAATATCTTTCACCTCCAATGCTTTGAGTTCTTGTTGGACCGAACAAATCCATGTGTAATAGCTGCAAAACACATTTAGTGGATACCTGATTTATAGATTTATAAGAATTTCTAAGCTGTTTTCCAAGTACATAAGGAGTGCATAAATCATGCTTTTGATACTTCAGGTCAGGAAGTCCCCGAACAAGCTTTTTAGATGAACCTTTTGCAATTTGTTTCAAGTTGACATGTCCAAGCTTCCTATGCCAAAGAATGGCTTCATCTTGAATTGATATCAAGTATTAAGAACTGTCAGACTTTATATCTAGCAAATAAATGTTTCCATGTCTTCGTCCGGTAAAGGATTGTGAGAAATCTTTGCTTGTTCTAGAACAAGTGTCTTTTTGAAAGTTGATCTTGTATCAAGTATCGCATAGTTGACTAATACTCAATAGATTATAGTTCAACCCTTTAACCAGAGAAACATTGTTGATTGTGAGGTTTCCTATCTTCATAGTTCCTTGACCAACAATTTTTTTTTTGTTGCCACCAAAAGAAACAATTCCTCCTTTTACATGAGAGAGTTTTGTGAAATAATTTGAGTCTCCCGTCATGTGTCTTGAACAACCACTATTGAAATACCACTTGATTTTCTTCTTGATAGTGACCTGCATTTAAATAAAGCACTCAAGTCTTCTTTGGTACCTAAACTTTCTTGGGTCCATCATTGTTAGTACCATAAACAGTCTTTGCCCAACTCTTCTTAACAGGTCTCCAAACTTTGGGACATTCTTTCTCAAAATGTTCTACACTTTTGCATTTTGAACATGTAAGGGCATTTCTACCAACAGGCTTTACAAAAAGCTTTTGAAAATGATCCTTATAAAAAGATTTTGTTGGCCTATTCTTTATTCTTTCTTTTACCTTTGGAAAATCAATTAAAGGAATGGTTTCATGTGTCATTCCTAGACCAGATTTATTAAAACAGGGTCTTTGAATAGAAAGAATTTTATCTAACTTTTCAGAACCCATTGAAAATTTCTTTGTAACTTTCAACAAATCTTCTTTCAAGCAAGCATTTTTTTTTAGAGTACAATCTCATTTTCTTTTGAAATAGCAAGACACTTGTCTAGACTTTCAACTTTTTCAACCAAAGTTTTTTCTTGTTGTTTCAATTTGGAATTCTCCCTTTTTAGTTTAGAGATCCTTTTAAGAGAGCTTTTAAGACTGAGACAAAGTTCATCAATGTAATTTGATACTTTGGTAGGAATTTTTAAATTTCTTAACTTGATACCGCTGTTTGGGTCTGAATTTGAGTCTGAGCTTGAGTCTGAGTCTGAGTCTGAGTCTGAGTCTGAGTCTAAGTTAGCCATAAGACAGATATTGGCATACTCTTCATCACTCTCCTCACATTCAGTGTCACTCTAGGTTTCAGCTTTGAGTGCTTTCTTGAACCTTTCTTCTTTTCCTTTCTTTTTCTTTAATAAGGGATAGTTGTGTCTGATGTGTCCCTTTTTCTTGCATTCAAAGCAAACAACCTCCTTATTGGTGTCTTCTTCTTCATTTGATTTCTTTTGAAATCTATGATTGTTTTGTCTCTTTCCATTAAACCTTCTACCTTTTCTATTTAGCCTTCTGAACTTTAATCAGAAGTGCCAACTCCTCGTCATCCAGGTCTCCTTCTGAATCTGTAACATCAAAATCATCATTAGATTTTAAAGCAATTGACTTCTTACCTTTGGTGTCAAAATCCTCATTGAATTGCTCGACTTCATATGATTGAAGTGTGCCGACCAACTCATCTACCGAAAGAGACATGATCCTTTGTGTTTCTCTTATAGATGTCTTGACGTGATTCCAATCTTTGGAGAGTCCTCTCAATAGTTTATTGACCTTCATAGGTCTTGAGATTGGCTGTCCTTGGTATGCCAAGCCATTTACAATATCTATAAAACAACTGAACATATCTGTGATGGATTCTCCTAGCTTCATTTTGAAGGCTTCATATTGTCCAAGAAGGATATTGATCTTGGTTTCTTTGACTCGATCTGTTCCTTCATAGGTGACGTGCAATCTATTCCAAACTTCTTTGGCTGTTTCACAAGATGAAATTCTATTATACTCAGTAGGAGATAATGCACAATATAGAGAGTAGATAGCTTTTGCATCAAGGGCTTGTCCCTTTGAGATATCGGTTTGTGACATTCCCACTCCATCAGGTAATTCTTTCCCTGTGATTGATGCAACTTTAGGAGCAATTCCTTTCTCCACTACATCCCACTCCTGAGGATCTTTGGATCTTAGGAATGCCTTCATCTTGTTTTTCCACACGTTGTATTCCTTTCCATCGAAGTAGGGAGGTCTGGTATTGCTTTGCCCTTCAATTAAACCTAGAGCCAAAATACTAGCCATAGATCTTTTGCTTTAGAAATAATAAACACTTCCAATAAATAAGCAACCTGCTCTGATACCAATTGATATAGGCTAGTGAATCCACCTAGAGGGGGGTGAATAGGTAATTATGGAATTCTTTCGGAATCTTTCACTGAGGAATACTTTAATATGAAAATCATATCAGAAATAAATAGATGATGCATCCATAAAACAAGTAGAATAGGGTAAGAGAAAATTGACACAAGGATTATAGTGGTTTGGCTTATTGCAAGCCTACGTCCACTCTCCACACTGGCAGCCAACTGGCTGTAATTACTATATAGCAAATGAGAGCTGTTACAAGTCACGAACTAGACTTCTTCAGCAGAAAGTCTCTCCTACAGCTTCTTGTTGTTTCGCACTATAAGTGTCTCTCTTTGATACACAACTTTGAATACAAGAGATTTTGAGAACAAGAGATATCAGAGGTTCTAACTTCGAAATTTTTCTATCAGTTCTCTCATTACTTTCGAACAAGTTCGACTCACCTTAAATAACCTTCGTGCCTCCACACCCGTTGGCACTTTCCAAGAATTCATCTAATCAACCCGTTGGACTGAATCAATTTAAGTGATCTTCACATTGTCGAAAATATAAGTAGAAAATAGCTCGTCAATCCTGCTCACCCATACAATCAGGATCTTGAGTTTCCAAAATTAGATCCTTCCAAAAATTTGTTTGATCTTCAACGGATAAAATCAGAAGAATAAATCTTTCGAGCTCACAATCACAGCCAGAGATATTCCATGGATAAGTTAGGAAATATAATATCCAAATCTTAATTTCCTTAACCATAAAAATAACCTGCTGTCAGCCTGGCAAAGTCGCAAACTATTTTCAGACTTAGATTTGGGTCTGGAGAGCTTCAGACGATAGCTCTAGGTCTGATTGTCTTCAGACGGAAAACTTCAGACCGTAACTTTGGGTCTGACTGTCTTCAGATGGAAATGCTTGGGTCTTGAACTCTTTAGAGTTAACCGATTGAGTCTTGGAATCTTCAGACTTTATAGACGAGGCTATTTTGTTAACTTCAAAACATGCAAGAGATTTTTCTTCAACAATGGCAACGGTCAACTCAACAGTTGGCAGTCATCTAGCATAACCGGGAGTCGTCTCGCTTCGTCGGGCATGACAACGTCTACATCTAGATGACATTCTCGAATGAGCATCAGCTCAGCCTCCACTACGACCGGCATTCGTTGTCAAGGGCATTTGAACTTGATCAGGCATTGCCTCCCCGACTTTCATTGGGTGACGGGTTCCAATAGCGATCACACGCACATCCAAACTCAGCCAAAAATATTGTGCTTTGTACTCAAATACTTCCATTTCAAATGATGGACTTAGCCAATTTTCTTCATATTTAAAATACCCTGTAAAATAATTGTGCGTGGTCACAAATTTAAATCAAGCCAATAAATATGATACTCTCATAATTTATAAATCCACGATTTAATATTTTACATAAAATATTTTTGGGCGTCAAATACCAACACTCGGTATTTTTCTATTTAAATATCAAAAATCCAATTTTTGCAATAATAATCACCAAACATCATCAAGCACTCAATTGCACAATTAAGCAATCAATTTCACAAATCAATTCAACCATGACGATCAACGTAAAATTCTACAAACCGGCTATCCAGTACAATTTAGGCTAATTATAATTAATTAATTAAATTACAATTAATTAAATAAATTATTATTTATTTAAACTAAATCATTTAATTAAATTAAATAAACTAACCGGACTAACCAAATTAACCTAATTAAACTAACATAGCTAGGCTAATTACCTAAATCTAATTAAACTAACTAAATAACCTAACTAACCACCTAACTAACTAGTTGGCCTAACTAACTAACTTAACTAACTAGTTACACTAACTAACTAGCCACTAATCCTAATTAACCTTAAACTAATCCCCCTAAGTGCAATTAACTTCCTATCGAAGATTAGGGCGTTAACTTACCGGATTAGCGAGGTGACTGGTCCACGGCAACGGCGGCATGAAAGCGACCAAGACCCAAGCCTACAATGTCTTCGACGGAGGGTCGGAAGAGGCTGAAAATAGCCTTGCAAGGCTCATGGCCAAGCTGGAAGTCGGTTCTGGCGGTGGCTGGATCGAGCTGGTCGAGGCAGGTTGGCAACTCGGCTTAGGCTGGTGGCGAGCGGCTAGACCAGTAGATGAGCAAGCTTGTGAGTGGTACAAGGCTAGCGGTGTTGGACGCAAGGGACAATGCAGCTATGGAGGCGAGACGATCGGCTAGGGGCGACTAGTGGCTCGGCGCTGGCGGAATGGTGAGGGAGACGTGAGGGCTAGTCAGCGTTGAGCTGGTGGCCAAGCGGTGGAGCAATGGTTGTTCTGGCGGTTAGTTGCTGGCTTTGCGGTGGCAGCTACAACAATGGAGGAAAAAGATTAAGATCGAGCTGTAGCAGGGGGAGTCAGCTGGAAGGAGTTCACGCACATAAAGATGAGAAGAGAGAGGGAAGGAGAGGAGCGGACAAAGGCCAAGAAGGTCAAGGCTTTGGCCACTTAGAAGGCTTGAAAAATATATATGTAATCATCAAAATGGCACAAAGTCTTCAGCCAAAGGTCAAGACATCCACCAATGGCAATTTTCCTCTTCTTTCTTCACCATTTAAGGCCTTTTTGGTGGCCAAATGCATAAATTCAGCGATCCCTACGAATTTCTCTTCATTTTCCAATTTACCAAAATTGATTTTCCGTAAAAATTCCCGGAATTTCTTCAAAAGATGAGACGAGGTCCTAAAAATAAATCGTGACACGCTCGAATGCTCAATTCCTGAAACCGAGTTTAATTTCGTGGTTAAAATCGACCGGACGCGATTTTAGCACGATCTAATTTACTGTGTAGCTTTTAGAGATTTTATCGCGTTTGACCCGTGGTTGATAATTTTCGATCCACATTTGTGCATCTTCGACTCGTCGACAACTCTCAGTTGTCATAAAAATCTCAAGGTTTCAATTACAGATACCAGGTACAAAATCGACAAAAAATTGGGTTAGTGCCATTCGACGTGAATTTTTCGATTAGGTGGAATTACCCACAATTCAATTGCGTGCTTTCGTTGAATCGACTTATATCCAATCACTAATCGATTATAACGGTGCCGTATTTACCTTTGCTGATTATCAAGGTCGAGCGATCGATTTCTAATCGAATTCTCAAGTCTGTCGCGTTTATATCCCTTAACGGCTTCACCTAATAGATCAGTTAACTCATGAGTGATCAACTCCAAGAAAAAGGACCATAGGCGTATCGACGAAATGCCCATTTCATAAAATCAGGACGAGGTTGAAAATTCAGGATGTCACAATTTTTCTCCTCTTATAAAAATTACTTTCTCGAAATTTAAACCATTACAATTCTTATTAAAAAAGGTGGGGGTATTGTCGTCTCATTGATTCTTCACTTTCTCACTATGCTCATTCTGTCCCATGGAGTTGCCAAACTACTTTAACAAAAAAGATCATCTTGTTGCGCAGCACTTGCTCCTTTTGATCCATGATCTGAACCGGTCTCTCCACATATGACACTCTCTCGTCCACGTCTAATTCTTCATAATTCAGCACGTGGGTCAGGTCAGGCTCGTACTTCCTCAACATTGACATGTGGAAGACATCATCCACTTGTGCAAGTCATGGCAATAAAGCAAAAAGATAAGCCAAAGTCCCAATTCATTCCAAAATTTCAAAGGGATCGACATACCTCAGACTAAGCTTCCCTTTCTTGCCGACGCGCGAAGTACCCCTCATCGGTGACACTTTAAGGAATACATATTCACCAACTTAGAATTTCAATGGTCTTCGCTGCTTATCTACATAACTCTTCTAGTGACTCTGAGCGGTCTTAAGTCTTTCTCGAATGACCTTGATGGCGTCAACTAACTGCTAGACCAACTCAGGGCTGGTGATCTTGCGCTCTCCAACTTCATCCCAACAAACTGAAGTTCTGCACGTTCTGCCATACAACGCTTCAAAAGGTGCCATCTAAATACTCTGCTGATAACTGTTGTTGTAGGCGAATTCAACTAGATGAAGCTATTCCTCCTAGCTTCCCTTGAAGTCTAACATGCAAGCTCGCAGCATGTCCTCGAGGGTTTGAATCGTCCTCTCAGACCGACCATCCATCTACGGATAATAGGCTATACTATACTGCAGCTTCATTCTTAAAGCAATCTGTAAACTTTTCTAGAATGCTGCTATGAATTTTGGGTCTTGATCAGACGTAATTGTCACTGGAATTCCATGTAGACGAGCTATTTGTCGCACGTACAACTCAACATATCTATCCAATGCAAAATCCTTTTGGACGGCAATGAAGTGAGTAGACTTCGTCAATCTATTAACTACAGCCCAAATGGAATCATTACATCTCTGACTCCTTGATAAGCCCATCACAAATCCATTATGATATGTTCCTACTTCCACTCAGGAATCTCGAGATGTTGCAACAGTCCTCCCGACTTACAATGCTGTACTTTCACTTGCTGACACGTCAGACACTTGACAACATATCTGGCGATATCCGCCTTCATACCGATTCACCAATAGTGTTGATACAGATTTTGATACATCTTCATACTGCTTGGATGAATACTATAACTGCTACGATGAGCTTCTGACAAGATCTCCTCCTTAAGCTTCGCATCGTCAGGTACATACAATCGTCCATGAAATTTTAGTGTTCCGTCTTTAGAAACTTGAAACTCAGCCTTTCTCCTTTTTGTATCCTCTTGCAGGATTTTCTGGATCTTAGGATCTGCCATCTGCAATGTCTTGATCCTTATCTACACTTCTAGTTCAATTTTGAGGGTGGCCATAAGACTTGAAATTTGGCCTGCCTCAAATTTGAAAATCGAATCTCGAGCTCCTTCGAGTATGATCCATTCCTAAACCATTATATGTGCAATCGATGACCTTCGACTCAACACATCTGCAACCTTGTTGGCTTTTCCAAGATGATACAAAATGTCACAGTCATAGTCCTTAAGAAGTTCCATCTAACAACGCTGTCTTATGTTGAACTCCTTATTAGAGAATAAGTACTTGAGACTCTGGTGTTCTGTAAAGATTTGGAACATTTCTCTGCATAAGTAATGTCTCCAAATCTTCAAAGCAAATATGATCGCTGTGAGTTCTAAGTCACGCGTTGGATAATTCAACTCATGAGGCCTCAACTGATGGGGTGCGTACACAAAAACTCTTCCATGCTGCATTAAAACGTAACCCCGTCCTTGATGTGACGCATCACTGAAGATCTCATATCCACCAAGTCCAAATGGAATCGTCAACATGGGTGCGATAGTCAAGTTCTACTTAAGCTCTTGAAAACTACACTTGATCCGTCCATACGAACTTCTCTTCCTTCTTCAGCAATTGAGTCAGAGGCATGGCTATTGCTGAAAATCTTTCCATGAACTGTCTATAACAACCTGCCAATCCCAAGAAATTTCTGATCTCTGTCACTGTCTTCCGTCTTGGCCAATTGGTCACGGCTTCAATTTTAGTCGAGTCCAAGGAAATCCCTTCACCAGAAATCGCGTAACCTAGGAACGCTACGCAAGTTACCCAAAACTCACACTTACTGAACTTAGCGTACAATTCACGATGTCACAGAGTCAGAAGCAGTGTCTTTAAATGTCTTTCGTGGTCCTTAGAACTTTTCGAGTACACCAGAATGCCGTCGA
Organism: Eucalyptus erythrocorys; assembly: GCA_014182555.1. Taxonomy (NCBI): domain Eukaryota; kingdom Viridiplantae; phylum Streptophyta; class Magnoliopsida; order Myrtales; family Myrtaceae; genus Eucalyptus; species Eucalyptus erythrocorys. The sequence goes on along the minus strand of CM024601.1, from coordinate 21,061,439 downwards.
TAAAAACGATCACGAACTGATCTAGATACTCCTTGAATACATGATTCATCAGATCCATGAAAGCAGTTGGGGCGTTGGTCAAACCAAACGGCATTACAGTAAATTCATAATGACCGTAACGCATACAAAATGTTGTCTTCAGCATGTCTTCTTTCCTGATTCTCAGCTGATGGTACCTTGTTCTCAAGTCAATCTTGGAAAATATCGACACTCCCTGTAGCTGGTCAAACAGGTCGTCAATCCTCGGTAATGGATACTTGTTCTTGATCGTCACCTGATTGAGTTGTCGATAATTGATGCAAAAATACAACGAACCATCTTTCTTCCTCACAAACAAGACTGGTGCTCCCCAAGGTGATGCATTAGGATGTATAAATCCTTTGTCTAACAATCTTGCATTTGCACTTTCAATTATTTCAATTCTAATAACGCCATATGGTAAGGAGCCTTAGAGATTGGCTCCATCCCACGGGTCAACTCAATCACAAACTTGATCTCCCTTTCTGGGGGTAGACCAAGTAATACTTTAGGAAACACATCAGAAAACTCCTGTACCACTGCAATGTTTTCCATCTTTGGTTTCTCAACTGTCGTATCCACGATAGTTGCCAAATAGCATTGGCAACCTACCTCTAACAAATGGGTTGCCTCAAGTGACAAGATTAAGGTAATTGAGGGTCGTCCTCGACTTCCAATAAACTCGAAAGTTTCACCCGTTTACGAGTTAAACTGAATCGCTGTACAATAATAGTCTACAGTAGTTTGTTGCTTGGTGAACCAGTCTATGCTAATTATCACATCAAAATCATACATGACTAGGACAATCAAATCTATCCTTTCCTCTCACTCACCAATAACTAACTTGCAACTAGGACATCCCATTGCAGATAACACCTTATCCTTTAACGAGGTAGATATACTAATGATTGACCCCTGTTCGTAAAATTCTAAATGCAAGTGCACGTGTCGAACAAGTAATATAATAATGAGAAAAAGTATCGTTCCACGGAGATCGATGATTAATAAACCAATTAAATACTAAAATAGACTAATTCTAAAATTTATCTAACAGATTAAAATATAATTGAGAATTAATCAAAAACAAACTTTGTAGACTAAATGCAGTAAATCGATCATATAAATATGTTAGAGCATCCGATTTTACCATAACCATTATATATGAATTTCAGATTGTTGTGAATATAAGAACAATATCAAACATGTGATAACAAAATTTCCTAACCTATTTACTATCCTATCTCTAGGTATAACAAACCTACTCAGCTTATTAATCCACTATATCTCTATGTGAATTAAAATAAACATGAGTACATTAAAAACTATGAATATTCCCGGCTTACTATGAGTCTTTTGGATCACCTTCTCACTGAAAGCTATACAAATAACGAGGTATATTTCTATTCACGTTTAATTCATGGTTATATATTATAATGAACAATTGCATATTATCACTTCTCAGTCTCAAACAGGCACATCAGATCATCTAAGTGGTGGCCAGTCACTCAAAAGCATTATGCACAATAATATATAACTCACATGAATGAAATCAATTGTAAAACATAAAAATCATGAAATTCACATCATCATGGTTAGGCTACATCGTAGCCCTAACAAAAGAAAATTAGAACATGATAGAATAAGAAATAAAAATATAAATCAAACCCAGCATCTTGAATCAAAGAACAAGAATTCTGTCACCACTTTAGTCTTCTCTTTAAAATACTTGAAAAACTCTCAGAAGAATGAAAAAACGATCTAAAAAAAACCTAACTTTTTTTCCTTTTTCTCAATATTCTCCCCTTTTGAGAATATATCCAAGCTCCAAGCAATTGCGCATAAAATCAATGAGTAAATCAGATGATTCTGATTTGATATCTATCTTCCACTGCCTTTTTTTATTTGAATTCCTGATATTCACCATTCTTTTCCTTATCTTCTCCATATCTCATTATTCTGCATAAACAAGGAAAATTCAAATAATCAGAAGGAAATCCAAATATTTTCTCATAGATAATGCATTAATTGTTGCCTAAAATAGGTAAAATAACTCTATTTTTATAGAGTTATCAAACCCCCAGACTTAACATTTTGCTAGTCCTCGAGCAAAATCAAGACATAACACATACTCAACCTAACAACCTTCTCTATGACATCTTTCCATAATAGCTCAAATTCACAATTCAAAGAAAAACACAAATTTCATCCAAACATTGAAATTGATTTATAAGTTAAGACTAATTCTAACTATGTGATCCAAGTGTGTGTGTGTGAGAGTCCTTATCTTTTTCGAATTATATGCAATCCAGATAAATTCACATTAACATGTAACCTCTAAAAAATTCTTAATAATTATGACCAAATCTCATAAGTTTACTTTTCATTCCTCTCTCCACTAATGTAAGTTAATCATCCAACCAAAAATCAATAGGACTTTTCTCGGGTTGTAATGTAAGGTTGAGCTAAAGGTGAGATAACAGTAATTTTAAGCTCAAATCACCCATCAACACGTTGATTTCTAGGATCTAATTAGAGCCAATGTCACTATCCAATTTCACTCCTTCAAGATAATTTTTCTACCACCATATATCACCATTTTTTTCTTTCCTTCTTCTTTTTTTTTCTTTCTCTTTTTTTTTTCTTTGAATTACTTTATGGTGGAGTTTCTCCCAAAGTCCCTCCCTATATAACATAAAAATTTCCAACCCATTGAGTATCCAAAAGGCTCACTCAATTGAAAGTTGGATAGAGAACCATAAAAGCAATTTTTTTTTAATACACCCCAAACAACCATAGCAATCACTTTTTTTTCTTTTTTTGCTTCTTTTTACTCCATCATTCCTCCCAAATTTCTATCAAGCTCAAATAATTTTTTTATCCCAAAAGAAAATCAACGTGTTCATAGGGCATGGGATAAGGATATAATTTGATAACGGCTAGGCTAAATATATATGGGTGCCAATGAAAAATTGGATAATAATTAAGGCTTAATAGGGTGACTAGAGATAAATAAACAGGGTTAGCTTGAAAGGCTCAATCGATCCAAAAATTGCCTAAATCATTTTCTTAGTTAGATTTAGCTTAGGATTTCGCCTCAAAAGAAAATCAAACAAATTCTAAGATTTGGGTGAAATTTAAGAAAATCACATACTTCACATGAATGTTTTCTAAATTTACACACAATTCAAAAATTAAGGACTTTTAGTGCTCAGTAAGTGGATCAACATAATCAGAATTAAGATTAACTCACACATCAATTGCAAGTTTAATAAAATTTAAATTTTCCTAAGAATTGTAAAAATTCACAACCAGGAAAGCAATCATGATAAAAAATAGATTTAGCAAAAACTTTTATCTCCCCCCCAAACTTGAATGAAGTAGTGTCCTCAATGCGAAAATTAGAATAGGAAGAAGAAAACTCCCCTGGTTGTAGGATAAGTTCATATATGATCGTGATGATTAAACTCTTGAAAGGTGTTCTCTAAAAAATTAACCTAGATAAAACAGGGAAAAATTAATCTTTTTTCTTTTTGCAAAATATAAACTTAAAAATAAATAAAAAAATAATTAAAATACTTGGGTTGCCTCCCAAGAAGCGCTTGCTTTATAGTTTTCAGCCAAACTATCTCAGATGTCGCTATTTTGAAGGATGAAATTCAATGATGGTCTTTTGCTTGTTGTAACCACCTTCGAAGTAGAGCTTCAAACGTTGACTGTTCACTTTGAATGTGCCCTTAGTGTCATGCGCAACTTCAATTGTTCCATATGGGAATACCTGTGCAACTGTAAAAGGACCAGACCATCGAGACTGCAACTTTCCTGGAAAAAAGTTTAAGACGAGAGTTATATAGTAAGACTTTTTGACCAATTTTAAACTCTCTTCTGAATATGTGCTTGTCATGCCATCTTTTTGTACGCTCCTTGTACAACTTAGAATTTTCATAGGCCTCATTGCAAAATTCCTCCAATTCATTCAGTTGCAATAATCTTTCTTCACTTGCAGACTGCATGTCAAAATTCAGAAATTTCAATGCCCAATATGCTTTATGCTCTAATTCCACTGGTAAGTGACAAGCTTTTCAAAACACTAGCCTAAAAGGAGACATCCCAATTGGAGTTTTGAACGCTGTCCTATAGGCCCAAAGTGCATCATCAAGTTTTATTAACCAATCTTTCCTAGAGGCATTCATTGTTTCTTCTAAAATTCTCTTGATTTTCCTATTTGAAATCTCTACTTGACCACTAGTCTGAGGATGATAAGGGGTTGCAACCTTATGTGTGACTCCATACTTACTCAAAAGTGCTTCAAATTGTTTGTTGTAAAAATGTGTCCCCCTATCATTTATAATTGCCTTAGGAGTGCCGAATCGGGTAAAAATATTTTTCTTCAAAAATTTGACGACAACCGTAGCATCATTTGTTAGCAGTGCTACAGCTTCTACCCATTTAGACACATATTCCACAGCCACTAAAATGTATAATTTTCCATAAGAAGGTGTAAAGGGTCCCATGAAATCAACACTCCAAACATCAAATAATTCACACACAATAATGTTGTTTAAAGGCATCTCATTTTTTCTTGAAATATTTCAAGTTCTCTGACATCTATCACATGAAGCTACATAGGAGTATGCATCTTTAAAAAGTGTAGGCCAATAAAATCCAGATTGCAAAATCTTAGCTGCAGTTTTGGTGGCACCAAAATGGCTACTTGTCTCTCTATCATGACAATGATGTAAAATGTTTGCATTCTCTTCGTCTGGAACACATCTCCTCATGACCTGATCTAAACATACTATAAACAAGAAAGGTTCTTCCCAAAAATAATTTTTAACATCAAAAAAGAATTTTTTCTTCTGTTGCTATGATAATTCAGGAGGAAGAACATTACTTACCAAATAATTTACAAAGTCAGCGTACCAGGGAATTTTTGTGGACTTAATGGAAAATATTTTTCCATAAGGGAACTCTTCCAAAATTGGTCTTATCTCTTCCTTTGAATTTGGAATTCTTGATAAGTGGTTTGCAATTAGATTTTCAGTCCCCTTCTTATCTTTGATTTCCAAATCAAATTATTGCAGTAAAAGAATCCACCTGATCAACCTAGGTTTTGATTCTTTCTTTTCAAACAGATACTTAAGAGCAGAGTGGTCAGAATAAACTATAACTTTTGAGCCAATTAAATAATAATGAAATTTATCAAAAGCAAAAACTACCGCCAAAAGTTCCTTTTCTGTTGTTGAATAATTAAATTGTGCACCTGACAAGGTTCAACTGGCATAGTATATGGTTTGGAAAATTTTATTCTTCCTTTGTCCCAAAACAGCTCCTACTGCAGAATCACTAGCATCACACATCAGCTTAAAAGGTGAATCTTAATTTGGTGCCACCATAATTGGTGCTAATATTAACTTCTCCTTTAAAGTGTTAAAAGCCTGCATGCATTCAACAGAAAAATTAAAAGGAGCATCTTTTTCCAAAAGATTAGAAAGAGGTTTAGCAATTTTTGAACAATCTTTTATAAATTGCCTATAAAATCTTGCGTGCCCCAAAAATCCTCTGACAAGTTTCACAGATGTTGGCGGAGGCAATTTTGCAATGACCTCCACTTTGGCTTGATCAACTTCTATTCTGTTTTAAGAAATTTTATGCCCAAGCACTATTCCTTCTTGCACCATAAAGTGACACTTCTCCCAATTCAAAACAAAGTTAGTCTCCTCACATCTTTGTAAGACCAAAGCCAAATTATTTAAACAAGAATCAAATGATAAGCCAAAAACGGAAAAATCATCCATGAAAATCTCAATATATTTTTCAACCATATCAAAAAAAAAAAATAGCCATCATGCATCTCTGAAAAGTAGCTGGTGCATTACAAAAACCAAAGGGCATTCTTTTAAAAGCAAAAGTACCATAGGGACAAGTGAAAGTACTTTTCTCTTGATCTTCTGGTGCAACAGGAATCTGATTATACCCTGAATATCTATCAAGAAAGTAATAAAACTCATGCCCTGCAAGTCTTTCTAGCATTTGATCAATAAATGGTAAAGGAAAGTGATTTTTTCTAGTGGCATCATTCAATTTTCTGTAATCCATACACACACGCCACCCAGTAACTGTTCTAGTTGGAATCAATTCATTGTTGACATTTTTTTTAACAGTCATACCATCTTTCTTTGGCACAACTTGTACAGGACTTACCCAAGAACTATCAGAGATAGGATAGATGATATCTGCATCGAGTAGCTTAATTACCTCAGCTTTTACTACTTCTTGCATATTCGGGTTCAAACGCCTCTAAGGTTGGATAGCGGGTTTATATTATTCCTCCATCAAAATTTTGTGCATGTAAATTGAAGGACTAATTCCCTTGATATCAGCTATTTTCCATCCAATTGCATCTTTATGCTCTCTTAATACTCTGAGCAATTTCTCCTCCATCAAATCTGTCAAAGAAGAAGATATAATTACCGGTAAAGAATAAACTCCATCTAAATAAGCATATTTCAAATGAGAAGGTAAGGGTTTGAGTTCAAGAATTGGAGGCTCTTCAATTGATGGTTTAGGCTTTGTAATGTGTTGTCCCAACTCTTCAAATTTAATTGCCTTTTGCCTTAAATATGGTGGAATTGCCTCCATGAAATTTGCATACTCCTTTATCTCCTCATTCTGAATATCTTTGTCCATTGGTTGAATCAGGTGAATCTTTAAAAATATTTTCTTGAAAAACCTTATTCACTAACTTGTCAACTATCTCAACTCTAAAACAAGAATTATCATTAAATAGATATTTCATTGCTTTAAAAACGTTAAATGAAACAAGATCATCTTGGACTCTAAGAGTCAACTTCCCTTGTTGTACATCAATAAGAGCTCTTCCTGTTGTTAGAAAAGGTCGACCTAAGATAAGTGGTGCCTCAAAATCTTCCTCCATGTCAAGAACTATGAAATCTACAGGAAAGATGAATCTGTCAACTTTTACCAAAACATCTTCCACAATACCTCTCGGATATTTAATTGATCGATCAGCTAGTTGAAGTGACACTGGTTTCTTTTACCTCGCCCAATCCTAATTTCTTGAAAACAGAATAAGGCATCAGATTAATACTTGCACCTAAATCACATAATGCTTTTTTAAAGTAAGAATCTCCAATAGTGCAAGGAATAGTAAAACTCCTTGGATCTTTTAATTTCGGGGGCAATTTGTTTTGTAGGATGACTGAACACTCATCATTTAACTTCACAGTTTCATAATCCTCCAATTTCCTTTTATTTGCCAAAATTTCCTTAAAAAATTTTGCATAACTAGGCATTTGCGCTAAAGCATCTGCAAAGGGAATGTTAATGTGCAATTTTAAATACATCAAGAAATTTAGAAAATTGCTTATCTATTTTGTCCTACTAGAGTCGCTGAGGGAAGGGAATTGGTAGCATATATGGCTTGGGATTATTTGGAAAAAGTTTACTCTTGCTTGTCTCCTTTGATTGTTTATTGATCACCTCTTCCTTGTCTTTGAAAATCTCTTCTTCTCCAACTTGTTTACCACTTCTCAGGGTAATAGCCTTTATGTTTTCAATTGGATTTTTCTCCGTGTTGCTCAGCAAAGAACCCTATTGTCTCCCTAAGATCATGCTTGCTAACTGACCAACTTGCATCTCTAGATTTCTGATTGAAGCCTCTTGGTTTTGAAATCTCACATCCGTGCTTTTGATGAAGTCATGAGTCGTATTAGCAAGTTTGGTGACTATATCTTCCAAATTTGACTTTGTTTGTTCTAATTGTTTGAATCCCGGTGGTCTTGTCACATTCTGATTATTCCATGAGAAATTTGGATGATTGCGCCGTCCTGGATTGTACGTGTTGGAATAGGGATTATTTTGTAACCTGTTAAAATTTCCAATAAAGTTAGAATTTTCACTAGATTGTTTAAAAGTATTACCTACCTGACATTCTGTTCTAGCATGTCCTCCACCACAAAAATCACATTTCAAAGTCTGAATTTTCATGGCTGAAACACTCATATTATCTAGTTTTTTATTGAGTACTTCAAATTGTGCAGCAATTGCAGCAGAAGCATCCACTTCATGAACTCCGTTAACTTTTCGCATTGGTAATCTCTCAGTAGGCCATTGATAACTATTGGACGCCATCTCCTCTCATAAATTGTAGGCTTCTTATGGTGTTTTATTATTTAGAGTTCCTCCTGCAGCTGCATCAATCATAGAACGAAGATTTGTACCAGAGCCATTATAAAAAGTTTGTACCTGCATCCATACGGGTAGTCCGTGATGTGGGCATCTCCTAAGAAATTCTTTGAATCTTTCCCATGTTTCATATAATGATTCATTATCCATCTGCATAAAATTAGTAATATTATTACGCATCTTCGCAGACTTTGCAGGTGGAAAGAACTTATCAATAAATTTCTGAGCCATATCATTCCATGTAGTAATTGATCCTGCAGGAAGAGAAGAAAGCCAACTCTTAGATTTGTCTCTAAGAGAGAATGAAAATAATCTCAATCTAATAGCATCATCTGTAACTCCATTATATTTAATGGTGTCACAGATTTCAAGAAAAGCATCGATGTGAGCGTTTGGATCATCGTTTGGTAGCCCGTTGAATTGCACTAATTGTTGAAGCATATGAATGAGTGATGGCTTGATCTCAAAGTTGTTTGCTTGAATTGCAGGTCTTCTGATACTTGATGTGGTTCCTTGAATTGTTGGCGCAGCATAATCTCTTAAGAGTCTACGTGAATTTTCATTCTCCCCGTCTGCCATCTTCTTAGCGTGATTTCTCTATTCTCTTAGTCGCCTTTTGAATGTACGCTCGATTTCTGGATCAAGCTCAACAAGTTTCCCTTGTTGGCTATGTGTCATAAACCGATGTACACCCTAAAAAATAAAACAAAACGAAAGCTAGATTAAACTTAGAATTATCTGGTATCAATATTAATTAGTATTAAACAAATGATCCCCGGCAATGGCACCAAAAACTTGTTCGTATAATTCTAAACGCAAGTGCATGTGTCGAACAAGTAATATAATAATGAGAAAAAGTATCGCTCCATGGAGATCGATGATTAATAAACTAATTAAATACTAAAATAGAGTAATTCTAAAATTTATCTAACAAATTAAAATATAATTGAGAACAAATTAAAAATGAAATTTATAGAGTAAATGTAGTAAATCGATCAGATAAATATGTTAGAGCATCCAATTTCACCATAACCATTAGATATGAATTTCAGATTGTTGTGAATACAATAACAATATCAAACATGTGATAGCAGAATTTCCTAACCTATTTACTATCCTATCTCTAGGTATAGCAAACCTACTTAGCTTATTAATCTACTATATCTCTATGTGAATTAAAATAAACAATGAGTGCATTAAAAATTATAAATATTCTCGGCTTACAATGAGTCTTTTGGATCACCTTCTTACCGAAAGCTACACAAATAACGCGGTATATTTCTATCTACATTTAATTCATGGTTATTTATTATAATGAGCAATTGCATATTATCACTTCTCAGTCTCAAACATGTATATCAGATCATCTAAGTAGTGGCCAGTCACTCAAAAGCATTATGCACAATAATATATAACTCACATGAATGAAATCAATTGTAAAACATAAAAATCATGAAATTCACATCATCATAGTTAGGCTACATCGTAACCCTAACAAAAGAAAATTAGAACATGGTAGAATAAGAAATAAAAATATAAATCAAATCCAGCATCTTGAATCAAAGAACAAGAATTTCGTCACCACTTTAGTCTTCTCTTCAAAATACTTGAAAAACTCTAAGACGAATGAAAAAACGATCTAAAGAAAACCTAACTTTTTTTCCTTTTTCTCAATATTCTCCCCTTTTGAGAATAGATCCAAGCTCCAAGCAATTGTGCATAAAATCGGGGAGTAAATCAGATGATTCTAATTTGATATATATCTTCCACTGTCTTTTTTATTTGAATTCCTGATATTTACCATTCTTTTCCTTATCTTCTCCATATTTCATTATTCTTCATAAACAAGGAAAATTCAAATAATTAGAAGGAAATCCAAACATTTTCTCATAGATAATGCATTAATTGTTGCCTAAAATAGGTAAAATAACTCTATTTTTATAGAGTTATCAACCCCAACTGTTCTAGACTCAACCCTACCAATTTAACATACTACTTAGCAATAAAAGAATGCGTAGCTCTAGGGTCAAATAAAGCATAAGCAGCATGCTCGTTCAATGAGACCGTACTTATGACCACATTTGGTGAGTCCTCCGCCTCCCGTCGGGTGATAGCATACACTGTTCCTTGTGCTGGAGGTCAGTTCAAACCACCCTGTGGTGCATTCTGCGGCACATTTCCTATGTTTTGTCTTATCGGCGACAGTGGTAGCTATGATCCCATCGGTCAGTGTGGGCAATCCTTAATTTGGTGGCCGTGTTGGCCACATCCAAAACAAGCTCTTGTCCTCGTAAAGCATAGAGCTAATCCATATCGTCTTCCACAACATACACCATTCTAGTTAGATGTTGACTTCCCAATCCCACCCTTTCAGTTGGGTAGAATGGGATACCTTCCTCTAGATATCGGCTTCTTCTCAAATTGATGACCATCTCTATTTGACCCGAACTGCGACCCAAATACGACGGCTCACTCATTCAAGTTCCGTTTGATTAGCTGTGCCCTTTCGTAGAGATTGTTGTAATCCTTCAGATTTAACGGCACTAGTGGATCCTTTATCTCCGGTTTGAGGACATCTCTGAACCTCATTGCTCTGTCTACTGGATCCTCGATCAGTCTTGGCGCGTACTTGGACAGCTCGGCGAACTTATCCTTGTACTGATCTACAGACATCAAACCTTGACCAAGGTGTTGAAACTCCACCATCTTCTGTTATCTGGCACAGTCAGAAAAATACTTCCCATTAAAGACTTTGACGAAGGTGTTCCACACCGGAACCACGACTTCTGGAAACACTCTTCCTCCGGTGGCCTCCCATCAGGTATTGGCATTCCCTTGTAGCTGGTAAACTGCCAGAACTACTTTGTGTTCATCAAAGCACCTCAGCAGTGCGAAGACTTTTTCTAACTCCCGAACCCAGAGAGTTGCAACCTCAGGATCGCTTGCTTTAAGAACCTCGATGGGTTCAGCTTCAGAAATTGTTCAACTAACTTGCGCATTGGTCACTCCCCGATCACATTCCCCGGCGGGACTCCAGCGGGTGCGGCTACAACAGCGGCTACGGCATTGACGGCAACAATGGCGGTGGCTGTAACAGCGGCTTGATTCTGGGCCTGCTGCCTTACCAGGTTTCCGAAGGTCTCAAGCGCCTGCATGATCCCATCGATTCTAGGATCACCGGGTGTTACTACACCAGTACCAACCTGCGGCAGTACTCTTACACTTGCGCTAGCCTAAGCCGGGGCTCTTCATCGGGTGTCGACCCTAGTCGGCATCCTACTCGAGTGACAGACGCAATTGTCCTCTTCCTAGGAGTCCTTTGTTCCGGATTACTCATGATACAGACTCTTTATAGAACCTGCTTTCCAATTACAATACATAATTAGAAAATTGAGTGACCCACATAAAACAAACAATCAATCAATCACAGGCGTCAACATAAAGAAAAAGGTATTTCTTACTAACTATCCTAAGACCCATCACACCTTATCACTCTAAACACTGACCAGCTCTGATATCATTTGGAGCGGGGATGTCACGCCCCAAACCTCAGGCACGCGCACACCCCTTGGTGGTCGACTAAAATTACGATGCTCCTAGGACGCGTTGTCGACCCATTCGTTTTATGCAAATGTGGAAGCGAATTAAATAGATACCCTAACAACCATCAAACATGGTAGGACAACCAATTTTCACAAAACACACTAACATATCAGGTCTATATACAAAAGAAGCTACCAAGCCATTTCTACCCCAGACCCTACCTACTCTGGATCTGGGTCCAATACGACACCATTTGGGATATTGATGTCCAACATGTCAACTACCTCCACTCCGGGCCCTTCAGCCTCGAGCCTCAAGTTCGCCATGATATCCTCCAATATATCAATATCATGCACAGGGTCAAATACCTCCTCATACTCGGTATCAACGGTCGGCTTGTCAAAACCCTCCAAAGGACCCTCCCAAATCCCGTTAGGCCCGTTACAGAACCACGCTTTGAAGCGATGATGTACCAAGTGAGGTAGGCCTTCATCGACCCAAAAAGTGGTCACTATAAGCTCATAGGTCTAGGTGGTCCCGTGGATAGGAAGAAGGGTAATCTCGGTCTCAATCTCCCGTGGACACCCAAAACGAACATGATGTACCTCTTTCTAAGGACTCGAAAATTTTAAAACACGATCTGATGAGATAAATCTTAGTGAGTCTACACCTTAAATCCCGATTAGGACGAGAATATACCTAGAGGCAGCCTAAACATGCACCATATAGGACTTACCTCGCCTCAATACTTCCCTGCACGTTAGTACATTACATATGCATTTAAACACAACAAATGCATTTCATAATTGGAACACTTCATTTCATATATCAACCAACTATAAGGGTCCCAATTATAGGGTAAAATCGTTATGACACGTCCCATTCCGTGCCACACAATTTGTCCCATAGTAAGGCGCTGCTATCTCAGTCACTCAAGCGTGTCCTAGTTATTTATGACCCAATAGCCACCGCCAACTCAACAGTCGGTGGTCATTTGGCATAATCGAGCGTCGTCCCGCTTCGTCGTGTATGGCAACGTCTACATCTAGATGGCATTCCCGAATGAGCATCAACCCAGCCTCCACTGTGACCAACATCCATTGTCAAGGGCATCTAAACTTAGTCAGGCATCACCTCCTTGACTTTCATCGGGTAACGGGTTCCGATAGCGCTCACACGAACATCCAAACTCTGCCAAGAACATCGTGCTTTGCACTCAAATACTTCATTTTCAAATAATGGAATTGGCCAATTTTCTTCGTATTAAAAATATCCAGTAAAATAATTGTGCGTGGTCACAAATTTAAATCGAGCCAATAAACGTGATACTCTCCCAATTTATACCACGATTTTATATAATACATAAAATATTTTGGCGTCAAAAATCAACACCTAGTATTTTTCTATTTAAATATCAAAAATCCAATTTTTGCAGTAATAATCACCAAACATTATCAAGCACTCAATTGCACAGTTAAGCAATCAATTTCACGAATCAATTCAACCATGATGATCAATGTAAAATTCTACAAACCGGCTATCCCGGTACAATTTACGCTAATTATAATTAATTAAATAATTGTAAATTATTTAAACTAAATCACTTAATTAAATTAAATAAACTAACCGGACTAACCTAATTGAACTAATTAAACTAACCTAGCTAGGCTAATCAGCTAAATCTAATTAAACTAACTAAATAACCTAACTAACCACCTAATTAACTAGTTGGCCTAACTAACTAACTAGTTACACTAACTAACTAACTACTAATCCTAATTAACATTAAAATAATCCCCCTAAGTGCAATTAACTTCCTAATCCACGATTAGAGCGTTAACTCACTAGATTAGCGAGGTGATAGGTCCACGGCGACGGCGACGCGAAGGCGATCAAGACTCGAGCCTACGGCGTCTCTAACAGAGGGCTGGAAAGAGGCTGAAAACAGCCTAGCAAGGCTCACGACCAAGCTGGAAGTTGGTTGTGGTGGTGGCTAGATCGAGCTGGTCGGGGTTGGCTGGCAGTTCGGCCTGGGCTGGTGGCGGGCGGCTGGACCAACAAAAGGGCGAGCTCGTGAGTGGTATGGGGCTGGCAATGCTGGACATGAGGGATGGCGCAGCTATGGAAACGAGACGATCGGCCAGGGGCGGCTGGTGGCTCGGCGTTGGTGAAATGTTGGGGGAGATGTGAGGGCTAGTCAGCGTCGAGCTAGTGGCTAGGAGGTGGAGCGGTGGTTGTTCTGGTGGTTGGTTGCTGGCTTTGTGGTGGCAGCCACAACAATGGAGGAAAAGGATGAAGAAATAAAGAAGAAGATGGAGCTGTAGTAGGGGGAGTCAATTGGAGGGAGTTCATGCACATGAAGAAGAGAAGAGAGAGGGAAGGAGGGGGGGACAAGGGCCAAGAAGGTCAAGGCTTTGGCCACTTAGAAGGCTTGAAAAATATCTATGTAATCATCAAAATGGCACAAAGTCTTCAGCCAAAGGTCAAGACATCCACCAATGGCAATTTTCCTCTTCTTTCTTCATCATTTAAGGCCTTTTTGGTGGCCAAATGCAGAAATTCAGCAGCCCCTACGAATTTCTCTTCATTTTCCAATTTACCGAAATTGATTTTTCATAAAAATTCCCGACTTGACGGAATTTCTTAAAAAGATGAAACGAGGTCCTAAAAATAAATCGTGACACGCTCGAACATTCAATTCCTGAAATTGAGTTCAATTTCGTGGTTAAAATTAACCAAACGTGATTTTAGCGCGATCTAATCTACCAGGTAGCTTTTAAGGATTTTATCCCATTTGACCCATGGTCGATAATTTTCTATCCACATTTGTGCATCTTCAACTCGTTGGCGACTCTCGATTGTCGTAAAAATCTCAATATTTCAATTATGGGTATTGGGAATAGAATGACAGAAAATTCGGTTAGAGCCGTTCGACGCGAATTTTACGATCATGTGGAATCACCCACAGTTTAATTGCGTGCTTCTATCAAATCGACCTATATCCAATCACTAATCGATTATAACGGTGCCGTATTAACCCTTGCCGATTATCACAATCGAGTGATTGATTTTTGATCGAATTCTCAAGTCTGTCTTGTTATATCCCTTAACTGCTTCACCTAATAGATCAGTTAACTCGTAAGTGATTAGCTCCGAGAAAAATGACCATAGGTGCGTCGACGAAATGCCCATTTCATAAAATTGGGACGGGGTCGAAAATTCAAGATGTCACACTTTTAATCATATATAATCACCTGGGTAGGAAAACAATCATTATCTTCTTAAGTTTTTACTTACATCAGCCAAACTATGCATAGACAGAGGCACGTCAATGTGCTTATTTTGACCCAAAAAAAAAAGTAGTGCTTAAAAAAAATTATGCACAGAAACCCAACTTTTGGACAATAGGCGTGAACTACATATCTTTGGGAAAAATCTGCTGTCCTAGCATTTGAGATGACTTCGGATGAAGGTACCGTTTCCATAAATCACCTCTTTCGGGCTGCAGAGAGGCTCCAGCTCCGAGTGCCGAGCAAAGTTTCTTGGGACCATCATAAGGGATGACCATCTTATTTGCTATGCTTTCGCGTAACGCTTCATGGCCGACTGACAACCAAGAAGAGGAAAGCTTCGAATGTTTGTGGTAGAGTGTTAAAAATGAGGCAGGGTTGTCCTCGCCAGCACTGCAAATCAACAAAATGCACGACAGATCAGAACACGTGGACATGTAAAACAGTACCGCTGCAAAATGTAACTTGATTGGATAAAAGGAGATATGCTAATGTATAGAGAAAGCAAGAAAACTCTAATCAAGCCCGGCAGTGCTCTTAGTTGATCAATTTGGTTGAGCCAAACTCGATACGTGTACGCATAATATAAAGTGTGACACTAAGCTTAAATGTTTTGAACTCTGATCCAACGTAGGACTATCAATACTCCAAAATAGCAGTATTTTCTTGAAGTAGCAATGACATAATTTCCATACGAAGAACATTTGTGCACAATTCATGGTCATCAGTGACAAGTCAAGCAGGGACTTTAAAGTCTAATAATTAATAAGCAATGCATTGAAATTGTCCCAAATGAAGACTAGGTAAGGAGAAAAAGAGTTCCTGATTATGGATTTTCAAGAGGGATGAAGATGCTCAAATTAGGTGACCATGAGAAGGACATAAAAAGAAAATACATTATTAAATCATCAGAAATTAAACACCATAGGCATGTCAATAAAAAAGAGAAGTGAAGCAAACCTTTTGTTCCAATTTAGTACTGTAGTCCACCATGAAACTGCCCGAAGAAAGTCTTTTCTCAAATTTCTTGCATCAATTGAGAGCACACAGATTGGGAACGCAAGCATTCTTTTCGTACGGAGTGTCGATACCCAGGGCCTTGCATCCGATCTCTGAATGGCATCCAAGACTTCTGGATTCACATAGTCAGTTAATCTCTTCGAGCAGTCCTCTGCTGCCGCAATACCGTGATTTTGAAGTCGAGAAATCAGATCTTCAGCTCTTCCCTGAAATGAAAAATCGCTAATTATGCACACACCTCAACTAAATAATCACGACAGCTCATAATATATATTCAAAAGTAGGTCCACAATATATGCAGTAAAACCAATAGAGTGTACAGCTCCAAACTTTACAATCAAAAGCGAGCAAAAGTAGCGGCCAGCAAAACAAGCAGAGGTTAAACGTGCCAACCTTCACTACCAGGTCTGATGAGAAATATACGAACTTCGTTAATGACTGAAAAATCATTGGTATTGCAAACGGTGCTCATTCCTCGTAATTTGGCTCCAAAGAGAACATGGCATTCCTAATTACCTCCTGGATTTTGTCCTGCCTACAATCACGGAAAAAACGTTAGCATATAGGCTACCAAAAGCTGAAATGTGAAAATGAACTACCAGGAAAGAACACCTTTAACTTATAAAATGATCGCTTGTCTTTACTTCCACCGGGAATAAAAAAAATGAAAGTGTATCAAATCTGGATTTCTGTAGCCAATAAAATATGTATGAATATCAAGAATTCATATAGGGGTGTGAACAACTTGCAGTGGCAAAGATCTTTACTGCCTACGCAAAGAGAATCTGCAGTATGTTTTACTAGGAGAAAGTGTTCAAAATGCTGAGCAATTTAGTTTCCCAAAACATTAGAATTTAGAAGCATGTGATGAGGTTCAATGAACAGCAGCTCAACAAAAATCAGCCCAAAAAAGAATTTGTTGTTTGCTTTAAGGGTCAAAAACAGCATTCAAAGTCACAAATCATAAGGAAGAATGAGATGCTAAATAATTGCTTCCTGGCATTGTACTTGCCATGGACAGTTTGTTATGTCTCGAATCTTCCTTGGATTAAGAGACCAAGAGTGGGATTAGATGTCAGAAATTATATGCACGCGGTCTGGTTTCATTCCAAAACCCAAAATGGAAGCCATCTGCTGAGTAGCTACAAAGAATCATGTCAATGAATTTTCATGAAAGTCATTGACCTTCGGTCACATTGAAACCAGACAGTAGAAATCTAGTAGCGATTCTAAATATATTTGAACAACTAAAAGCGTGGTAGTGTGGTGAGAGGTGTAAATTAGTCGAGCCATGTATAAGTAGCATGCTCAGTGATTTAGGCAAGCACTGAAAGAGAAAGGACCCCGGTGCCAGCTCATGGGATACATGAATGTCCTATAAGATGCGAGGTTACTATAGCATCAACTTCTACTAAGCCCTGCACACCTTGAGCTAGTCAAGGTTGAATTGGCGAGGACTGCAAGCAGCCGAAGGTCCAGACACTCCGTCCAAGAAACAACATAGCATTCCATCCTCTTCAGAGTTTGATGTTACCACTTCGCTATTTTGCCTACCGGAAGCCCCAGACTTGCCCAACTACACAAGCTGATCAGTTAGCCTTATTTGAACAGTTCAAATGGAATGAGACTTTGAAAAAACAATGATCACCACTACAAAAAAAATCCACCCTGCTAATCAGCCCATTGTCTCTGATTCAAATATATAAAAAAACCCGACGAAAATGAAAGTAAATACTGCATTGGTGAAGTAACAGCTTTTTCGATCAAAAAAAAAAAGTAACAGCTTTTAAATTTGTTAGTGTAATAAAAAAGCAGTTTCAAGAAATTTCTTTAATTTGTTTGAACGATGGAATAAAGCAGGATACAACAGACACTACCATCTTTAAAGAGGAGTAATCTCAAGCAATAACTATGCAATACACCTGTATTAGTCTGCTATCCAAAAACTAGAGCACGAACGACTAAAGGACCAGCCATCCAAATTCATGTGTCGACACTCCAATTTCTCCTAAAAATACAACGTTGAACATCAATTACTATCGAATTTTATCATGTATAATGAATGTGATGATTACTCTACTTGTTACCGCTAACAAATTATGCTATATCATTATTTGTCTAGCACATTCAGGGCGCGCATGACAAAATTTCTGGAATAGAAATCAATTTCTGGCTAAAAATTGATTTCTCAATTTCTATTTTATGGACAAGTTTCTCAGCAAAGAAACGCGTATGATAAAGATTCAGAATTTCTGTTTTGAGAGTAAAAATTTGTTTGATAAAAGAATAAAATTTCTATTTCTAGGAACGGCGACGGCCGGCATTTGGTGATTGGCGTCGGGCGTCCGACATTCAATGATCGACATCCGGCGTTCGGCGATTGGCATCCCGGCATTTGGCGATCGACGACGGGTGGTCGGAGCGACATCCGGCATCCAGCGTCTGACGTCCAAAGTCTGGCGTCTAGCATCCAACATCCGGCGTCCAGAGGCCAGTGACCGATGGCCAACAATGAGTGGCCAATGGCCGAAGTCCGGTGCCTAGCGACAGGTGGCCACGCCGAAGTTCGGCGGTCGGTGGGGGGAGACCAACAATCGAAGTTCGGTGGGTGGCCAATGGTCGGAGTCTGGTGGCCAGTGATCGGTGTCTGGCAAAGGGTGGCCAACGACCGAAGTTCGACGACCAATGGTGACCAACAAGCAAAGTCCGACGGCCGATGGTAACCAATGGGTGGTCGGTGGGGGATGTTTGGTGGTAAGCGATGGGCCTCCGGTGTTCGATGGTTGGCGATGAGTGGCCAACGACCGACGGGCGTCCAACATCCAGCTATCGGTGGTCGGTGATGAAAGGTTAGAGTCCGATGGCTAACGGCCAACGTTCGGCAGTCGGCGATCGATGGCGAGCGGCGGTGATCAATAGTGGGTGGTGGGCGATCGGCGGTGGGCATTCGGCATCCCATAAGCGGCAGGTAGATGATGGGTAATGATGAAAGTGAATGATGAAGAAAGTTTTGATTTCTCATTTCTATTCCAGAAATAGAAAAACTAAAAATTTTAACTTCTGATTTCTACTTCAAATCTATTTCTGTAATAGAAATCTGTTCCAGAAATAGAAAAATGAAATTGTGTTACCAAACGGATTTCTATTCCAAACCTATTCTGGGGAATAAAGAAATAGAAAAATAGAGAAATACAAACGTTGTCATGTGCGCCCTCAATGATCATATATCCTAGGTTTAGAAGAGCATTGTGGATTGGTCATGACTAGCAACTCCAAAGTTATTATCTGGTCATTTTGGCCACCCAAAACTCTTCTTTGACATTTAGAACATTAGAACGAGCACTTTCTAGACAGTATCAAATTGTAAGGAAAAATGCAATGACCAATCAAACTCAAGTTTAACAAGAGGAAAAGGAAGCATCCAACCCAACTATTCACTAGAAATCCCATAAGACAACAGACCATATTCAGCCACTGAAGAATCATAAATAGGTCATAAATTTACCAGGCACTGTTTAAACGAAACCAGTTTATGACTCGACATCAAAACAGAGCAAGTAAGAAAAATGTTGCAATGTCCATTCTAAGTAAAAAAAAAAAAAACAAAAAAGAAAAACAAATATGATCTAGCATGCATATATTCAAAGAGAAAAAGAAAGGAGCTTTATAGGGGAAAAGGAGTAAGAATTGTTCATGAAGCTTTTGATGGGAATCCAATTTTTGTGAGGATCGGCGAGGTGTCGAACGTGCATCGTTGGCAAGAATTGGAGGATTGCAAGGAAAACTATGACATCCTGAATTTTCGACCCCGTCTCGATTATATGAACTGGGCTTTTCATCGACGCGCCTATGGCCCTTTTTCTCTGAGCTAATCACTCACGAGTTAACTAATCTATCAAGTGAAGCCGCTAAGAGATACAAACGTGACAGACTTGAGAATTCGGTTAGAAATCGACTGCTCGACCATGATAATCGACAAGGGTCAATATGGCACCGTTATAATCGATTAGTGATAGGATATAGGTCAATTTGATGGAATGGCATAATTAAATTGCAGGTGATTCCACATGATTGCAAAATTCGCATCGAACGGCACTAACCCAGTTTTTCTGTCAATTCTGTACTTGGTACTCATTATTGAAACATTGAGATTTTTACGACAACCGAATATTGCCGACGAGTCAAAGATGCACAAACGTGGATCTAAAATTATCAACCACGGGTCAAACGCATTAAAATCCCTAAAAGCTACCTGCTAGGTTAGGTCGTGCTAAAATTGCGTCCGGTCGATTTTAACCATGAAATTGAACTTGATTTCAGGAATTGAATGTTCAAGCTTATCACAATTTATTTTTTGGACCCCGTCTCATCTTTTGAAGAAATTCCGTCGAACTAAGAATTTTTGTGGAAAATCAATTTCGGCAAATTGGAATTTTGGAAATTCGTATGGGCTGGTTTTTTAGCATTTTTGGCTGCCCATTTGGCTTGTTTGTGAAGTTCTGGAAGGGAAAATTGCTATTGGATGATACTTGGACTTGGGGGGCTTGTTTACATCACCATGATATTTTGCAAGCCATGGGATTGGCTCAAGCCTTGACTTTCTTTTCCCTTGTCCCCCTCCCATGCGTGAAACCCCTTGGCCAAACACCCCTCTACAACAACTTCTTCTTCTTCTTCTTCTTCTTCTGCTTCTTCTTCTTCCTCTGCACTTCATCTTCTTCATTTCCATTTCCTTGCTCCAAAACATAATAACCAGTCCACCACCACCTCCATCCTTGCCGCAAGCCGTCACTCACCACCCAACCAGCCACGCCACCATCCGAGACTAGCTGCGTCCGCCTCGGCTGCCACCCACTTGCTCAACTAGCCAACCTTGCCGTCTAGCTCGCCCGAGCTTGACCGCCTCTCGTTATCCCCAAGCTCGCCAGCTCGTGACCATCGCTGCCAGCCACCCGTCCCTGGCCGACCATGCCTCATTGCCTGTCCTTATGCTAGCCAACTACCCATCTCGGTCCAGCCAGCCCCATCCCAACCGAGACTAGCTAGCCCACAAAACTTACTTCCAGCTTCGCCGTGAGCCTTGCTAGGCTATTTTCAGCCTCTTGCAAGCCTCCATTGAAGTCACTGTAGGCATGGGATCTCATTGCCGTCGTGCCGTCGCGCCATGAACCCGTTTTCATGCTAATCCGGTGAGTTAACTCCCTAATCTTGAATTAGGAAGTTAATTGCACTTAAGTGGTTAGTTTAGTGTTAAATTAGATTAGTGTTAATCCTTAGTTAGTTGAACTAGTTGGTTAGGCTATTTAGTTAGGCTAGCTAATTAGTTAGAATGGTTAGTTAGGTGATTTAGTTAGCTTAATTAGATTATGTAGCTAGCCTAGTTAGATGAGATAGTTCAATTAGATTAGTCCAGTTAGTTTATTTAATTTAATTAAGTGATTTAGTTTAAATAATTTACAATTTATTTAATTAAATGCAATCTATTTAATTAATTATAATTAGCATAAATTGTATCGAGATAGATGGTTAGTGGAATTTAACGTTGATTGTCGTGGTTGAATTGGTTTGTGCAATTGATTGCTAGATCATGCAATTGGGTGCTTGGTGATGATTTTTAATTATTATTGCAAAAATATGATTTTATGGTATTTAAATAGAAAAATACCGAGTGTTGGGTTTTGACACCAAAAATATTTTATGTACAATATAAAACCGTGGAATTTTTAAATGGGAGTGTATCACGTTTTGTGGATCAATTTAAATGTGTGACCACGCACAATTATTTTACCGGGTATTTTTAATACGAAAAAAATTGGCCAAGTCCATTATTTGAAATGGAAGTATTTGAGTGCAAAGCACGATGTTCTTGGCCAAGGATGGATGTGTGTGTGGTTATTATCGAAACCCATCTTGATGCGTTCATGCGGGACGATGCCTGATTAAGTTCAGATGCCCTTGACAACAGATGCCGATCGCAATGGAGGTTGAGCTGATGAGATGTTCCAGTTATTGAATGCATTTACCGTATGTATATGATATATGAGATGTACTAATATGCTAGGAGGTGCTGAGGCGAGTTTAGTCCTATATGGTGCATGTTTAGGCTGTCTCTAGATGAATTCTCATCCTAATTGGGGTTTATGATGTAAACTCGCTAAGATTTATCTCACCCCGTCGTGGTTAAACCTTTTTTAGGTCCTTAGATGGTGGTCCATCACATCCGTTTTGGGCGTCCACGGGAGGTGGAGATTGAGCATACGCTTCTCCCCATCCACGGGACCACCTGGACCTGTGAGCTTGTAATGACCACTCTTTAGGTCAATGAGGGCCTACTTCACTTGGTACCTTATCGCTTCAAAGCGTGGTTCCATAACGGGCCCAAGGGATTCGGGAGAGTCCTTTGGAGGGTTTTGCCGAGCCTACTATCAATACCGAGTATGAGGAGTTTCTTGACCTCGTGCATGATATCGATACATTGGAGGATATCATGGTGATTTCGGGGCCCAAGGCTGAAGGGCTCGGAGTAGAGGTGCTAACCCGATGGACATCAACATCCCAGATGGTGTAGTAGTAGACTCGAATCCCGAGTAGGTAGGGTCTGGGGTAGGATTGGCTTGGTAGCTTCTTTTGGATATAGACTCCTGTATATAAACATGTGAAAGGGCTAGTAATAACACCTAGAGGGGGGTGAATAGGTGTGAATGAAAATTTTCGCAAGATTTAGTAGAAATAATTTGCTTATAGAAGATAACAGACTAAGAATGAATTCAACATTTAGCAGTTTCAAATAAAATCAAGAAGTTTAAGCTTAAACAGTTAATTAAAGCTATGAATCAAAATAAAGGAGTTTAGGGAAGAGAATAAGAACATAAAATTTATAGTGGTTCAACTTAAATCAAGCCTACGTCTATTCTCGCGCGCTGACAGCCTACTGGCTGGGTTCTACTAAGAATCAAAAGAGATTTTACAAGTTATGATCTTGACTTTTCAGTGAAGAGTCTCTACTAGTCTCTCACAAAGTCTCACTATACTATAAGTAAAGTATCTATCTTTTGTATACAACTTTGAGCTTAATGAATGAAATAGCAAGGAACTCGGAAGTTTCATTCTTTGAAATTTTTCTTTCACGCACACTATCGAACAACTAGAAAGTCCATCTTAAATACTCCTTCATGCTTTCACAATCGTTGGCACTTTCCAAAGAAATTCTTCCAATCTACCCATTGGACAAAATCAATCAAGGAGATCTTGAGTCGTTTGATGATTGTGATAAAAGCCTGTAAATCATGTTCACCCATACAATCAGGATCTTGGTTTCCATAAGTAAAACATTTCAAGTTTGCTTGTTTTCCAAAAGATTTGATTATCGAAATTGATTCCAATAAGGATAATCAATCATGTGAGGGCTAAATCCAATCATAAGGTCATCCATAAGCCATACGAATCGAATCCTTGAAAAAATAAAGATAATCTCGCATCTGGATAAGTCTTCATTCTTCAGTCTGGAAACTGTCAGTACGGGCAAACTTTGAACCTAAAATCTGGCGGTCTTTAGACTTTGTCGCTAGAGTCTGAAAGTCTTCAGACTACATTTTGGAAAAGTTTGGTCAACTTCAAAACATTAAAGGAGTTTTCTCTAATAACATGATATGTTTGTAAAATGTGTCTTGTAAAAATTGGTTGTTCTGCTTTTCTATCCCATGTTTGATGGTTGTTAGGGTATCTATTTAATTCACTTCCGCATGTGGATAAATGAATTGGTCGGCGATGCGTCCCGGGAACGTCGCAATTTTAGTCGACCACTAAGGGGTGTGTGCATGCCCGGGGTTTGGGGCGTGATATCCTCACCTGAAGTGGTATTTGAGCTGGTTAGTGTCTGGAGTGATAAGCTGCGATGGGTCTTGGGATAGTTAGTAGGAAAGACCTTTATTTATGCTGACACTTGTGATTGATTAGCTAATTGGTAGATTATTTTGTGTAGGTGGCTTAGTTTTCTAATTCTATGTGGAATTGGAAAGCAGGTTCTATAAAGAGTCTGTATCATGAGCAATCCGAAGCAAAGGACTTCTTGGAAGAGAACTGTTACGTCAGTTGCTCAGGGTAGGGTGTCGACTAGGGTCAATACTTGAGGTGGAGCGTCGGCTCAAGCCAGCGCGAGTGTAAGAGTGCCACCGCAGGCCAGTACTAGTATAGCAACACCAAGCGATCCAAGAATAGAGAGGATCGTCTAGGCGCTCTAGACATTGGGGAACTTAGTGGGGCAGCAGGCCCAGAATCAAGCCGCTGCTATAGCCGCCACCATTGCTGCTACCACTACTGCAACTGCACCTGCTGGAGTCCTGCTTGGGAATGTGATTGGGGAACAACCAATGCACAAGCCAGTAAAACAATCTTTGAAGCTGAACTCGCCGAGGTTCTCAAGAGCAGGCGATTTTGAGGTTGCAACCCTCTAGATCCAAGAATTAGAGAAGGCCTTCGCACTGTTAAGGTGCTTGGAGGAAGACAAGGTGTTCTTGCAATCTACTAGTTGCAGGAAAATGCAAGCACCTGATGAAGGGTCATCAGAGGAAGAGTGTTTCCTGAAGGCGTAGTCCCGGTGTGGAACGCATTTGTTGAAGTCTTTGATGGAAAGTATTTCTCTGACTACGCCAGAGAACAGAATATGGCAGAGTTTCAGCGTCTTCGTCAAGGTTTGATGTCTGTAGACCAGTACGAGGCAAAGTTTGTCGAGTTGTCCCAGTATGCCCCTAGACTGATTAAGGATCCAGTCGACAGAGCAATGAGATTCTGAGATGGACTAAGATTGAAGCTAAAGGATCCACTTGTACCGTTTAATCTGAAAGATTACAACAACTTAAATGAGAGGGCATAGTTGATCGAGAGAAACGTGAACGAACGAGCTGCCGCATCTAGGTCGCGGTTTGGGTACAATAGAGATGGTAATTGGTTTGGGAAGAAGCCGATGACAGAAGGAAGGTATCCTATTCCACCTAACAAAAAAAGGTGGGATTGGAAAGTCGACACCCAACCATAATGGTGTGTCGTTTTTGTGGAAGGCGACATGGTTTAGCCCCGTGTTTTACAAGAACAGGAGCTTGTTTTGGATGTAGCCAGCAGGGCCACCAGATCAAAGACTGTCCACGCAGGCTAACGGGATCATAGTCGCCGCTACTGCCAATGGGATAGAACTGAGGGAGTGCGTCGCAGAACACACCACAGGGTATGATGAACAAGCCTCCAGCACAGGGAAGGGTGTATACTATCACCTGACTTGAGGTAGAAGACTCACCAAACGTGGTTACATGTATGGTCTCGCTGAACAACCATATTGCTTATGCTTTATTTGACCTTGGAGCTACACATTCATTTATTGCTGAGCAGTACGTAAAGTTGGTAAGGTTGAGTCCAAAACCATTGGGGTCAATAATTAGTATATCTACCCCGTTAAAGGATAAGGTGTTGTCTGTAGTAGGCTGTCCTAATTGTAAGTTAGTTATTGGTGAGCGAGAGGAAATGATAGATTTGATTGTGCTATCCATGAATGATTTTGATGTGATTATTAGTATGGATTGGCTTACCACACAACGAGCTACTGTAGACTATTATCATAAAGTGATTCATTTTAACCCGTTAGCAGGTGAAAGTTTCGAGTTTATTGGGAATCGAGGAGGACCCTTGATTACTTTAATCTCGTCACTTGAGGCAACCCATTTGTTAGATGGGGGTTGCTGAGATTATTTGGCAACTGCAATGGATACGATAGTTGAAAAGCCGAAGATGGAGGACATCGCTATGGTACAGGAGTTTTCTAATGTGTTTCCTGAGGAATCACCCAATTTGCCCCTAGAAAGGGAGATTGAGTTTGTGATTGAATTGGCCCCCAAGACAGAGCCGATATCTAAGGCTCCTTATCGTATAGCGTTGTCAAAATTGAAAGAATTGAAGGTGTAGATGCAGGAGTTGTTGGATAAAGGATTTATACATCCTAGTGCATCGCCTGGGGTGCACTAGTCCTATTTGTGAGGAAGAAAGATGGTTCATTGTGTCTTTGCATCGACTATCGACAACTCAACAAGGTGACGATCAAGAATAAGTACCCGTTGCCAAGGATTGACGACTTGTTTGACTAATTACAGGGAGCGTAGATATTTTCTAAGATCGACCTGAGGACGGGTTACCATCAACTGAGGATCAAGAAGGAAGATATACCGAAGACGGCTTTTTGTGCACATTACGGTCATTATGAATTTACCGTAATGTCGTCTGGTTTAACCAACGCCCCAACTACTTTCATGGATATGATGAATCGTGTATTCAAAGAGTATCTGGATCAATTCGT
Source organism: Eucalyptus erythrocorys (assembly GCA_014182555.1). Classification (NCBI taxonomy): domain Eukaryota; kingdom Viridiplantae; phylum Streptophyta; class Magnoliopsida; order Myrtales; family Myrtaceae; genus Eucalyptus; species Eucalyptus erythrocorys. The sequence continues at coordinate 21,035,024 of CM024601.1, read as the reverse complement.
GATCGTGTTCATCGACAACATCTGGTGTACTCAAGAAATCCTGAAGAGCACGAAAGACATTTTAGGACGGTGCTTCAGACTCTGAGGGAACATGGATTGTACGCTAAGTTCCGTAAGTGCGAGTTTTGATTAACTCGTGTAACTTTCTTAGGTCACATGATTTCTAGCAAAGGGATTTCCGTGGACCCGACCAAGATTGAAGCAGTGATCATGTAGTTAAGACCGACGACAGTGACAGAGATCAGAAGTTTCTTGGAATTGGCTAGCTATTATAGACAATTCGTGGAAAGATTTTCTACAATAGCCATGCCTCTAACCCAAATGTTGAAGAAGGAAAAAAAGTTTGAATGGACAGATAAGTGCGAGCATAATTTTCAAGAGCATAAGCAGAAGCTAACTACCGCACTAGTGTTGACTATTCCGTCTGATCTTGGAGGATATGAGATCTACAATGATGCGTCATTCAGAGGACGGTGTTGCGTTTTAATGCAGCATGTCAGAGTTATTACATATGCGTCCCATCAGTTGAGGTCTCATGAGTTGAATTACCTGACGCGTGATCTAGAACTTGCAGCGATCATCTTTGCTCTGAAGATTTGGAGACATTATTTTTTTTTTTATATATAGAAAAGTTCCAAATCTTTACAGACCATTAGAGTTTAAAGTATTTATTCTATCAGAATGAGTTAAACATGAGACAGCATCGTTGGATGGAACTTCTCAAGGACTATAACTACGACATCCTGTATTATCTCAGAAAAGCCAACAAGGTTGCGGACATGTTGAGTCGAAAGTCTTCGATTGTGTGGATGGTGATTCAGGAGTGGATCTTACTCAAAGGAACTTGAGATTCGGCCTTCAAATTTGAGGTAGGCCGCCTTTCAAGTCTTATGGCCATCCTCATAATTGAACAGGAAGTATAGATAAAGATTAAGACGTTGTAGTTGACAAATCCGGAGATCCAGAAAATTCTGCAAGAGGATACGGAAAAAAGAAAGACTGATTTTCAAGTTTTTAAGGACAGAATGCTAAAGTTTCGTGAGCGATTGTGTGTACCTAACGATGCAGAACTTAAGAAAGAGATCTTGTTAGAAACTCATCATAGTAACTATAACATTCTTCCAAGCAGTACAAAGATGTATCAGAATCTGCGTTAATACTATTGATGGACGATATGAAGGCAGATATTGCCAGACATGTTGTCAAGTGTCTAACGTGTCAGCAAGCGAAAGCATAGGATTGTAAGCCGAGAGGACTTTTGCAACCTCTCGAGATTCTTGGGTGAAAATGGGAACATATCACAATGGATTTTGTGATGGGCTTATCGAGCAGTCAAAGAGGTAATGATTCTATATGGGTTGTAGTTGATAGATTGACGAAGTCTGCTCACTTCATCGCCGTACAAAAGAACTTTGCATTGGACAGATATGCAGAGTTGTATGTGTGTTAAATAGTTCGTCTATATGGAGTACTAGTGACGATTACGTCAAATCGAGACCCGAAGTTCACAGCAGCCTTCTAGAAAAGTTTATAAACTGCTTTAGGAACAAAGTTGCAATACACCACCCCATGTGGTGGCCGCGTTGACTCAAGCTCCCTCCCTCTCACGAAAAGGGAGAAGTTTGAATCCCAGCGTGGTAGCTAGTGGTTTTAAGTGCGGTGTCATGGTGGTGGGTCCTGCGCTAGTGCCGCCCCAGGTTTGTGTCGTCGGCTGTCGACTTTCAGCGGTTCTTGGGTTATCATTAAAAAAAAAAAACAAAAAAAACAAAGCTGTAGTACAGTACAGTACAGACAGATGGCCAGTTTGAGAGAACGATTCAAACCCTTGAGGATGTGCTGCGAGCTTACATGTTGGACTTTAAAGGAAACTGGGAGGAACAGCTTCATCTAGTTGAGTTTACCTACAATAACAATTATCAGCAAAGTATTCAGATGGCACCATTTGAAGCATTATATGGCAGAGCATGTAGAACTCCAGTTTGTTGGGATGAAGTCGAAGCGTAAGATCACAGGCCTTGAGTTGGTTCAACAGTCAGTGGACGCCATCAAAGTTATTCGAGAAAGACTAAAGACTGCTCAGAGTCGCCAGAAAAGTTATGTAGATAAGCGGCAAAGACCATTAGAATTCCAAATTGGTGGACATGTTTTTATTAAAGTGTTACCAATGAAGGATACTTCACGCTTCGGCAATAAGGGAAAGTTAAGTCCAAGGTACATCGGTCCCTTTAAGATTTTGGAGCGAATTGGGACTTTGGTGTATCGTCTAGCATTGCTGCCGAGGCTTGCACAAGTGCATGATGTCTTCCACGTGTTGATGTTAAGAAAGTACGAGCTTGACCCAACCCATGTATCGAATTTTGAAGAATTAGATGTGGACGAAAAAGTATTGTACGTGGAAAGACCAGTTCAAATCATAAATCAAAAGGAGCAAGTTCTGCGTAACAAGATGATCTCTTTGGTCAAAGTGGTCTAGCAACACCACGGAACAAAAGGAGCTACGTGGGAAAGCGAAGAATCGATGAGACGTCAATACTCCCACCTTTTTGAAGAAGAATTGTAATGGTTTAAATTTTGAGGATGAAATTCTTATAAGAGAGGAAGAGTTGTGACGTCTTGAATTTTTTACCTTGTCTCGATTATATGAACTGGGCTTTTCATCGATGCGCCTATGCCCCTCTTTCTTTAAGCTGGTTACTCACGAGTTAACTGATCTATTAGATGAAGCTGTTAAGAGATATAAACGCAGCAGACTCGAGAATTCGATCAGAAATCGACTGCTCGATCGTGATAATTGCAAGGGTCAATACGGCACCATTTTAATTGATTAGTAATCAAATATAGGTCGATTTGATGGAATGGCGTAATTAAATTGTGGGTAATTCCACATGATTGCAAAATTTGCGTCAAACGGCACTAACCCAGTTTTCTGTCGATTTTGTATTCAATACCCATAATTGAAACCTTGAGATTTTTACGACAACCGAACATCGTCAACAAGTCGAAGATACACAAACATGGATCGAAAATTATCGACCACGGGTCAAACACACTAAAATCCCTAAAGGCTACCCGGTAGGTCAAGTCACGCTAAAATCGTGTCCGGTTGATTTTAACCACGAAGTTGAACTTGATTTCAGAAATCGAATATTCGAGCGTGTCACAATTTATTTTTGGGACATTGTCTCATCTTTTGAAGAAATTCCATCGAGCCGGGAATTTTTGCGGAAAATCAATTTCAGCAAATTGGAATTTTGGAAATTTGTATGAGCTGGTTTTGAGCATTTTTGGCTACCCATTTGACTTGCTTGTGAAGTTTTGGGAGGGAAAATTGTTATTAGATGATGCTTGGACTTTGGGGGCTTGTTCATCATCACCATGATATTTTGCAAGCCATGGGATTGGCTCAAGCCTTCACTTTCTTTCCCCTTGTCCCCCTCCCATGCGTGAAACCCCTTGGCCGAACACCCCTATTCAACAACTTCTTCTTCTTCTTCTTCTTCTTCTTCTTCCTTTTCACTTCATCTTCTTCATTTCCATTTCCTTGCTACAAAACAGAACCAACCAGTCCACCATCACCTCCATCCCTACCACAAACCGCTAGTCACCACCCAGCCAGTCGTGCCACCGTCCGAGACCAACTCTGTTCGCCTCGGCTGCCTCCCACCTGCTCAACCAACCAGCCTCACCATCAAGCTTGCCCGAGCTCGATCACCTCTTGTTGTCCCCAAGCCCGCCAGCCTGTGACCGTCGCTACCAGCCAGCCGCCCTTGGTCGACCGTCCCCGCCTTACCGCCCATCCCGTGCTAACCAGCCCCTTGTCTTGGTCCAGCCAGCCCCATCCCAGCTGAGACCAGCCAGCCCACAGAATCGACTTCCAGCTTGGTCGTGAGCCTTGCTAAGTTGTTTCAGCCTCTTCCAAGGCTCCGCTAGAGTTGCCGTAGGCACGGGATCTCACTATTGTCACGCCGCCATCGCCGTGAACTCGTTTCCGTGCTAATCCGGTGAGTTAAAGCCCTAATCCTGGATTAGGAAGTTCATTGCACTTAAGTGGTTAGTTTAGTATTAAACTAGATTATTGTTAACCCTTGGTTAGTTGAACTAGTTAGTTAGGCTATTTAGTTAGGCTATTTAGTTAGGCTAGCGAATTAGTTAGAATGGTTAGTTAGGTGATTTAGTTATTTTTATTAGATTATGTAGCTAGCCTAGTTAGATGAGATAGTTAGTTCAATTAGGTTAGTCCGGTTAGTCTATTTGATTTAATTAAGTGATTTACTTTAAATAATTTGCAATTTATTTAATTAATTATAATTAGCGTAAATTGTATTGGGATAGCCGGTTATTGGAATTTTACGCTGATTGTTGTGGTTGAATTGGTTTGTGCAATTGATTGCTAGATCATGCAATTAGTTGCTTGGTGATAATTTTTTATTATTATTGCAATGATTTTATGGTATTTAAATAGAAAAATACCGGGCGTTGGGTTTTGATGCCAAAAATATTTTATGTACTATATAAAATCGTGGAATTTTTAAATGGGAGCATATTATGTTTCATGGATCAATTTAAATGTGTGACTACGCACAATTATTTTATTGGGTATTTTTAATACAAAGAAAATTGACCAAGTCCATTATTTGAAATGGAAGTATTTTGGTGCAAAGCACGATATTCTTGGTCAAGCAAGGATGTGCGTGTGGTCATTATCGGAACCCGTCCTGATGCGTTCAGCGGGACGATGCCTGATTAAGTTTAGATGCCCTTGACAACGAATGTCGATCGCAATAGAGGCTGGGCCGATGCTCCTTCGGGAATGTCGTCTAGATGTAGATGTTGTCGTACCCGATGAAGTGGGACGAGACCTAGTTATGCTGGATGACCGCCAACTATTGAGTTGGTCATAGCCATTAGGTCATAAATAATTGGAACATACGTGAGTAATTGAGATAACCACGCCTAATTATGAGACGAAATTGTGTGGTACATAATGGGACATGTCATAACGATTTGGCCTTATGATTGGGACCCATGTGAATAATTGATGAATGATATGAGGTGTTCCAGTTATTGAATACATTTACTATATACATATGATATATGAGATGTACTAATGTGCAGGGAGGTGCTAAGGCGAGGTAAGTCCTATATGGTGCATGTTTAGGCTGCTTCTAGGTGAATTCTTGTCCTAATCGAGGTTTAGGATGTAGACTCGCTAAGATTTATCGCATCCCGTCATGGTTAACCCTTTTTCAGGTCCTTAGATAGAGGTTCGTCAAGTCCGTTTTGGGTGTCCACTGGAGATGGAGATCGAGCGTACCCTTCTCCCCATCCACGGGACCACCTGGACCCATGAGCTTGTAGTGACTACTCTTTGGGTTGATGAGGGCCTACCTCACTTGGTACCTCATCGCTTCAAAATCTTGGTTCTGTAACGAGCCCAATGGGATTTGGGAGGGTCCTTTGAAAGGGTTTCAATGAGCCTGCCGTTGATATCGAGTATGAGGAGGTTCATCGATATACTAGAGGATATCATGGCATACTTAGGGCCCGAGGCTGAAGGGCTTGAAGTAGAGGTAGCCGACCCATTGAACATCGACACCCTAGATGGTGTCGTAGTAAACCCGGATCCTGAGTAGGTAGGGTCCGGGGTAAGATTGGCTTGGTAGCTTATTTTGGATATAGACTCCTGTATATAAACCTGATATGTTTATAAAGCGTGTCTTGTGAAAATTGGTTGTCCTGCTTTTCCATCCCATGTTTGATGGTTGTCAGGGTATCTGTTTAATTCGCTTCTGCATGTGCATAAAACGAATGAGTTGGCAACGCGTCTTGAGAACATTGCAATTTTAGTCGACCACTAAGGAGTGTGCACATGCCTGGGGTTCGGGGCGTGACAAAAACAATTACCTCGAAAGCCATGAATCGGAGAAGGGGAAGTGGGGTCGAGGCGGGATCCATGGCGGTGTCGTGGTGGAGGGAGGCGGCGGCGGCTTTCAGAGGCTGGATCCTTTGGTGAGCCATGGAGGGCATCGATGATAGGTAGGAAGGGGAGGGCGAGGACATGGTCGTCCGTTGACTTTTCACAAGCGCTTTGCAAAGGTGGAAGGCCGGCCATGCATGTAATGTGTCTAAAATAATAAGTTTTGATTTTTTATTATTTTAAAATCTTTGATTTATGCTGGCCGGCCAAAAGTTTTTAGTGATAATGCAAGATTTTACTAAACTAGTTTATTAGATTAGTATATAGTAACACTTGTGTACACGTGTTACATGTATGCAAAAATTGACATATCAAATATTTTGCAAATAATTTTCTTTTTGTAAAAGTTATTGTATTCTAAAATCATCTAAATAATATAAATTATTGATAAAAATAAGTAACAATTTTTTTGTCAAATAATGAAAATACAAAATGCAAAAATTCGTACAACTATCTACCAAAAGACAAGATACTTCCAAATTTGGAATTTTTCAGGAATGCCTTTAAATTTCCAAACAACAAACAAATGATATTTAAAAAAGACCGACACAAAAATCAAATGATTGCTTAAATCTCTCGTAGATTATAAACTAAGATAAGTTTCTCCTTGATCGATCAGAATTTTTCATTGGCTGATGAGATTATACCCTTATTTGAAATAGCTTTGACCACTTTAGATACTTCTTTAAAATTGATATGGCCACTTCATGCCCTTATTTAAAACAAGATTCACTTCAACTTTTATTTGAGAAAATGAAAACACTTCAAGCTTTTATTTGAAATTTTCCCAAACTTAAATTTAAGTTTCTGAATTTTAAGTGGGTGCCGCTATTTCCACCCCTTGTGTGGCTAAATTCACCCCATTTTCATCAAAGAGACAAAGTTGCCTTTAATTATTCAATTTCAATTTAAAGTGGCAGCTCCCAATTTATTTACTTTCTTTCTTTTGCTAGTTTTTCTATTCCTAGTAGGATTGAGTTGCTATAACTAAGAATATTACATGGCATATGCTTGTTTATTGAGGATATTCCATATATATTAAAGGAGTATTTTTTTTTTTTTAAGATTTTACTTCCATAAAATTAGTTCTGTCCATAAAAATTTCAATGAAACCTTGTTAATTTCTACATTGTTGAGCAAATACATAGATTAGCTATCCAGTAAAATCTAGAAAAAATTTAACATGAATAACTTTTTAACGCAATCACGTATTTATAAACAAACATAATTGTGCATATCGCCATCAAATCTTTTTTTATCAATTATCTTTTATATACATATTCATGTTACAGGATGATTGGATGAAACCACCCAAAAAAAAAAAAAATCTTTAAAGCCTTTCCAAGAAAAATCATAGTTATGTTCCCATACATGAAATTTCAATAGATGGAATCTAATTATATCAAAGCTTTGCATAAAATAAGAATGTTTTGTAAAATATTGTTGAAACTTTATTATTTTAGATTGATAGAAAATAATATCATTCCTAAAGTGTTTACAAACAATATAAAGATGACTCATTGTGCTTAACTTTTTTATGTCAATGTTTTTAGTGCTTTTATAAATACTCTTATAACATCTTACATGGTCTATGTCAAAGTGTAACATCCTAAATTTCAACCCCATCTCGATTATATAAAATGGGCTTTTCGTCGACACACCTATGGTCATTTTTCTTTGAGTTAATCACTTACGAGTTAACTAACCTATTAGGAGAAGCCGTTGAGAGATATAAACACGGCAGACTTGAGAATTCGATCAGAAATCGATCGCTCGACCTTAATAATCGGCAAGGGTCAAAACAATACCGTTATAATTGATTTGTGATCGAACATAGGTCGATTCGACGGACTCATGTAATTTAATTGCGGGTGATTCCGCCTAATTGTGAAATTCACGTCGAATGGCACCAACCTGGTTCTCAATCGATTTTATACTCGGTGCCGTAATTGAAACCTTGCAATTTTTATGACAACCGAACATCGCCTATGAGTCGGAGATGCACAAACATGAATAAAAAATATCAACCACGGGTCAAATGCATTAAAATCCCTAAAAGCTATCCAGTAGGTTAGGTTGTACTAAAATCACGTCCAATCAATTTTAACCATGAAATTGAATTCGTTTTTGAGAATCAAACGTTCAAGCATGTCACGATTTATTTTTAGGACCTCGTCTCATCTTTTGGGAAATTTCCGTCGAGCCAGGAATTTTACGGAAAATCAAATTCGGCAACAAGAAATCAAGAGAAATTCGGATTGGCACCTTTGATTGGATTTTTGGCCACCAATTTGATTTGTTATGTGAAGGATTGAAGGGAAATTCGTATGGGCTGCTGCCATGGCATTTTTGCCCATCAAAATGAAGTGGTTATGTGAAGAATTGAGAAGAAATTGGTGGAAATTCGTATGGACAGCCTCCTTGGCATTTTTGGCCATCTAAATGCCTTTGTTTGTGAAGATTGGAAGAGAAAATTTCCATTGGTAGATGCCTTGACAATAGGGGGCTGAAGACTTTGGGGTTTATGCACTCAAGTGCTTGATATTTCTCCTTGGCACCCATTGACTGCATGCTTGACAATTTGGCCTCTCTCTTTCCCTCCTTCTTGCTCCTTCTTCCTTGTGCGTGCAAAACCTTGGTTGAACACTCCTCTGTCCAGCTTCATCTTCCTTATTTCTTCTTCTTTTCCTTCTTCACTTGGCTGCTACTCCATTTCCCTTCTGCTGTTACACCTCACCTCCACTTCATTGAACCACCACTGCAACTCCAGCAGCCAATGTAGAACCGCCATCCAGCTCATCCCCGCGCCCAACCAGCTCGCACCACTATCCCAACCATCCACGGCCACTAGTCCAAGCTGCCAATAGCTCCGCCTGTTCGCCCTTTCGCCGGCCATCACTATCCAATCCAACCTAGCTCGACCAACCCACCTTAGCCCGACTAGCAACCCCTCTAAAACTGAACTCGCCAGTCAAGTCGTGAGCTTGTTTGGCCTTTTTCAGCCTCAGTCAGTCTTCCGTTGGATGCCGTAGGCTCAAGTCTTGGTTGTCTTTGTGCCGCTGTCGCAGTGACTTTGTCGCCTCGCTAATCTAGTGAGTTAACGCCCTAATCTTGGATTAGGAAGTTCATTGCACTTAGTAGATTATTTTAAGCTTAATTACGTATTAGTGGTTAGTCAGTTAGGTTAGTTACCTAGACTAATTAGTTAGGTGGTTAGTTAGGTTAGTTAGTTAGCTTAATTAGATTAATGTAGTTAGCCTAGTTAGATTAGTTTAGTTAGCTCAATTAGGTTAGTTTGGTTAGCCTATTTAAATTAACTAAGTGATTTAATTTAAATAATTTACAATTTATTTAATTAATTGTAATTAGCGTAAATTGTGCCGGGGTAGCCGATTATCAGAATTTTATGCTGATCATCGTGGATGTGTTTATATGTGAAATTGGTTGCTAAATTATGCAATTGAGTACTTGGTGATGATATTTTTATTATTATTGCAAAAATTGATTTTTTGGGTATTTAATTATAAAAATACCACGTATCGGTTTTTGACACAAAATATTTTAGATAGTATATAAAATCGTGGAATTTTGAAATGAGAGTGTATCACGCTTGCTGGTTCGATTTAAATCGTGGAATTTTGAAATGAGAATTTTTAATACAAGGAAAATTGGCCAAGTCCATTATTTGAAATAGAAGTATTTGAGTGCAAAACACGATGTTATTGGCCAAGTTTGGATGTAAATGTGATCGTTATCAGAACCCGTCACCCGATGAAAGTCGAGGAGGCGATGCCTAATTAAGTTCGGATGCCCCACGTCAACGGATGCCCGTCGCAGTGGAGGCTGGGCCTTTATGAAATGCCATCTAAATGTAGACGTTGCTATGTCCGACGGAGCAGGACGACACCTGGTTATGCCGGACCGCCAACTGATGAGCTAGCCGTGGTCGTTGGGTCGTAAATAATTGAGGCACATTTGAGTGATTAAGATAGCCACGCCTGATTATGGGATAAAATTGTGTGGCGCAGAATGGGACGTGTCAAAGTGGCTTGGCCTTATAATCGGGACTTATGTGATTGTTTGAAAGATGAATTGATGTGTTCCAGTTATGAAATACGTTTGCTGTATGCATATGATATATGTGATGAGCTAATGTGCATGGAGGTGATGAGGCGAGATAAGTTTGTGTGTGACGCTTGTTTAGGCTGTCTCTGAGTGAATTTGTTAAGGAAATCCCTTATGATATTTTGAATATAACAAAATAAATCAAAGGCTACTAAAGTGTTTAATTGTTGAGTAATATACTATGCAGATGATAAAACATGTAAAGGATATTATCAAAGTCTATACTTGAAAGAACCCAAAGACAGACTCTATATTGAAGTTGAACTTATTCAAACTGCGTCTAGACCTTAAAGTTAAATCTGTTCGGATTGTAAAGTCTAGTTTAAAGATTTCCAGATTCTACCATCAAAGTCTGAAGACCGCCAGACTTTAGATTCAAAGTCTGCCTACACTGACGAATTCCAGACTGAATGCGATGAAGAATGAAGATGAAACAGATTCAAGTTTATCTTCAATTCTTCAAAGCCTTGGTTTATTATAGGATGTATAATGGCTAGTCATCTTGTTTGGATTCTGCATCAAGATTGATTTAATTGACTCAATCTAATTGATTGACAATTGGATCTTGAAGATGAGAACTTTCTATATGAAGAAGCTTTATTTATGGAAACCAAGATTCTGTTTGTATGGGCAATCATAATCAATTTGGAATTCTACTTCTATCACTCAACAGCTACCAAATTTTCTAGATATAGATCTGTCCAATGGATAGATTGGAAGACGATCCTCAAGATACTGTCCAACGGCTAGTTTGGAATGGAGGAGTATTTAAGGAGATCAAGGACCGATGAGTAAGTAAGAGATGGAGCATAGAATTTAGAATTCCAAAGTTTGAGTGATCTTCAATCATACACTTGTCTCTCGTGAGCTTAAACATTTGTGATCGTGAGAGAAATACCAAAAAAGTGACTTAGTGAGATAGTATGATCTACTATTAAGTGTTTGCACTCAAAGTTATAATCTCTTGTTGATTACATAATGGAATCCAACAGAAGGCTACTAGCGTGGAAGAGTGGACGTAGGCTTGGATTAAGCCGAACCACTATAAACCTTGTGTTCTTATTCTCTTCCCTAAATTCTTTATTTTGTTCGTAGTTCTATTTAACTGCTAAAGTCTGAACTCGCTCAAAGTCTGTTGTTCTTTAGACTCAGTTTCAAAAGTCTGATCCTTATGAAGACTTTGCTCGAAATTTATTTTATTCCACATATATTTGCCAAGGTTTATTCTAAACACCTATTTACTCCCCTCTAGGTGTTCATACTAGCACTTTTAATTGGTATTAGAGCCAAGTGCTCGTTTTATTAAAGTGTTTTTACTTTTAAGCTAAAGATCTTCTATGGCTAGTATCTTGGCACCGGCACTTATGGAAGGGCAAAGCAACACCAAACCACCATACTTTGATGGAAAGGAATACAACGTTTGGAAAAACAAAATAAAGGCATTCCTAAGATCTAGAGATCCCTTACAATTGGATGTTATGGAAAAAGGAATCAATCCCACAGCTGCATCTACATCAAACAAGAATGGCAAAGACAAAGAAACCAAACCCCCTGCTCCTATGTCTCGGATGGAGATGTCCAAAAGAGAAATGCTTGATGCAAAAGCCATTTATTCTTTATATTGCACTTTGTCTCCTGTTGAATATAATAGAATTTCTTCATATGAAACAGCAAAGGAAGTCTAGGATAGACTTCATGTTACATATGAAGGGACTGATCGTGTAAGAGAGACAAAAGTAAACTGCTTGCTTGGCCAATATGAATCCTTCAAGATGAAGCCAAGAGAGTCAATTGGAGATATGTTCGATCGTTTTACAGAAATTGTAAACGGTTTAACGTATCAAGGTCATCCAATTTCTTCCCCAATGAAGGTCAACAAACTTTTGTGAGGTCTCTCAAAAGATTGGAACCATGCTAAGATCTCAATCCGGGAGACTCAGAGGATTATGCCACTATCCATTGATGAATTGATTAGCACTCTTCAATCTTATGAAGTGGAACAAATCAACGATGAAGATCCCGAAGGTAAGAAGTCCATTGCTTTAATATCTAACACTGATTCTGATTATAAGACTCAAAAAAAGACATGGACGACGAAGAACTTGCTTTTATGATCAAGAAATTCAAAAGGCTGAGTAGCAAAAGAAGGAAACTCAGTGGAAGAAGACAATACAAACAGAATGGGCAGAAAAGAACCATGAAAGAAGATGACAAGCAAGGAAATGTTTGCTTGATGGCACAGTCTGACTTGGACACAGACTTAGAATTAGAGTCTGACTCAGACACAAACTCAAAATCAAAGTCTGACTTAGACACAGACTCAGAATCCGATGAGGAAATCGAGGTAAGCCATTCAAGAATTCTTACTAAAGTTCTTAAGTATATAAATAAGCTTTGCTTAAATCTTAAATCTTCTCTTAAAAGGATCTCCAAACTTAAAAATTAGAATTCTTGGCTTAGGCAACAAGATCTTTCTCCAAAAGAAAAGTTTGAAATTTTGCAAAAAGATTTTCTACAAACAAAAGAAAGTCGAGATTTACTTGTCAAAAAAAAATGATTCTTAAAAAAATGAATTTTCAAATATTTCGACAAAATTTTCAAAAGGTTCAAAAACATTAGAGCATATCCTTTCCATACAAGTGTTATTATAATAAGTCGGAACTTGGTTTCAATAAGGAAAGTGATTCTCTAAATGATTTTCCTAAAGTTAAGGAGAGACTTAGACAAAGACCTCCTAGACTTGCGTACAAAAAGCATTTTCAAAATATCTTTACAAAACCTGTTAGTCGAAATGCCTTTAAGTGTTCAATTTGTGGAGACTCTGAACACTTTGAGAAAGAATGTCCTAAAGTCTTGAGACCTATTAAGAAAGATTGGATAAAAACAACATACTCTACTAACTTTCAAGTACCCAAGAAAATATGGGTACCAAAGAAAGGATCAGTTGTTTTTGCAGGAAATAAAAGAAAAGAATAAATTGGTAAGAAATGTATTTTTTTTTTATTTGGGCATATAATTCTCATTATGCTTGATATTCGATATATCCTTGGTTGATTGAGATTTTAAAATGATCATATTTTGTTTTACAGAAGAAAGAATTGTATGATTTGTTTTTTGTGATTCATGAGTCACGATTTGATCTAATATGTGCGATAGATTTGATATCTTTCTTAGAGTTAATGCAAATTATTTCGTCTAATTTTATGCTTTCTAATTTTGTCATATTTAGCAAAGTGAAAATCTGTTCTACATGATGTTAATTATGCAAGATATTCTTAGATACTCAAGGATTTTATTCTCTCTGTTTTATTCGTACTATGACTAAGTGAGAATTTATTTTTCAAGATATCATGATGCATAATATTCTTTCCTTAAATACTTTGTTATGATGAGTTTAGAAAGAATATTTGTTTATCTATGGAGATTTTCTATTTTGTTCTAATGGAATGGAAGGATCCAAATTGATGGATACCAAAAAGGAAGTTAGTGCATTACAAGAAATTCAATAAGGTAATAATGATTGCAAATCTACGCAGATTTTGGTGCAATAAGAAAAGAATCTCAAGTGAAGATTGGTAATGATTTTTTTAATCAGTGGTATATTTCAAACATATACCTTGGGTAAGAGAATATTTTTTATCCTGCCTTGCAAATCTCTACATACATTTATCATAATTGTGGATGATTATATTGCAAATATCTTTTGTCATAAATATAAGGCATTACAAGTTTTTACTTGATTTGGCACGTGATAGAAATATCATCTTTCCTTTTGAAATGCTTCAATAATATATATCTGAGATTTATGCTCAAGGAAATCCCTTTGATCTTGAAATATATTATTGCATATTTATAGATACTCTTGCTATGTTCTTAAAAGATGTGTTATATCTAGCAAGTTTGATCCGCAAATCAAAGGAAGATATTACATGACATTTTTGCAAAAAGTGTTATCTGTTATACAAGAATTTGTAGGTGGAAAAAGAATTTTCCATATGAATTTTGAAAAGCTCGATCTGGAAATTGTGGAGATTCTATACTTTTTTGGAAGCTCAAAGATTCTCTTCCTTGTGCAAAGTTTTTGCTAATTATTGAGCAAGTCCCTGATGTATAGTACAAAAGGTTGAGTAGCTCTGAATTTAAATATTTGATATTTTTATTCGAATAATTTATTTGAAGAAAGAGCATTATACATTATGTGGATATTATTACAGCTTATTTGTGCAAAATGTTTGTTAAGTTAATGCAGGTTGAATTCGAGACGAGTTAGAAGAAAATAAATTTTTGCCTCGAATTTCAAAATACAAATGATCGTTGTGGATATTGTTGTATGAAGGAAATAATGGAAAAATATTCTACTCAATGTGCACAAGCCACAATTAGTGCTATTCGCAAATATTGTCATGATGACAGGGGGAGAAAGCGAATCCAAAAGAAAAGGAAAATAATCGCGATCACCTCAAAAAGGCAACAAATTGAGGGGGGGCTTTAATCAATTATGGAAAAATCTTTTTGAATTGATCGTGATCTTGTTATTATGGAAGGAAGGAAAAGATAAATGTGTTAGAGTTTTTTTAAGCTCTACAAAATCCGGTTAGTGCATCCTTCATTACCTTTTGTCATCAACAAATCTCTTATTTATATTATCGTTTTATTATGACAAAAAGGGTAAGTGGATTTTATAATACATCCATAATTTTTATTGGATATTTACTGATATATATGATCGAAGTGAGCTATATTGCATATCTTTGATATTCGACTTACTTAATAAAAGCTAATTTTTGGAAATTATGCAAGACACATTTGTTATTGTTTTATATTCTCCACGTGATACTCTATCTATTGTTATCACTTTTTGATTATGACAAAAGGGGGAGAAACTATAAATATGCATATGTGTTGATTAGTTGATATTATCTATTGCATAATATTGAGCTATGATTACTTTTCTATATATTATTATGCTCAATCTATTTGCTATCTCCTGCAATGCGATTGCCTTGATTTATCAATATTTTAGAAAATGTGATTACACATCTGCATATTCATATATTGTTTTGTCATCATCAAAAATGGGGAGATTGTTAGAGAAATCCCTTATGATGTTTTGAAGATGACAAAATAAATCAAAGGCTACTAACGTGTTTAATTGTTGAGTAATAGACTATGCAGATGATAAAACATGAAAGAATATTATCAAAGTCTATACTTGGAAGAACCATAAGACAGACTCTATACTAAAGCTAAACTTATTCAGACTGCGTCCAGACCTTAAAGCTAAATCTGTTCAGATTGTAAAGTCTAGTCTGAAGACTTCTAGACTTTACCATCAAAGTCTGCCCACACTGACAAATTCCAGACTGAATGTGATGAAAAATGAAGACGAAGACAAATTTAAGTTTATCTTCAATTCTACAAAGCCTTGGTTTATTACAAGATGTATAACGGCTAGTCATCTTATTTGGATTCTATATCAAGATTGATTTAATTGACTCAATCTAATTGATTGACAATTGGATCTTGAAGACAAGAACTTTCTATATGAAGACCTCTACTTATGGAAATCAAGATTCTGTTTGTATGGGCGATCAGAATCAATTTGAGATTCTACGTCTATCACTCAATAACTACCAAATCTTCTAGATACAGATCTGTCCAATGGGTAGATTGGAAGACGATCCTCAAGATACTGTCTATCTGTCCAATGGGTAGATTGGAAGACGATCCTCAAGATACTGTCCAACGGCTAGTTTGGAAGTGAAGGAGTATTTAAGGAGATCAAGGATCGATGAGCAAATAAGAGACGGAGCGTAGAATTTATAATTCCAAAGTTTGAGCGACCTTCGATCATACATTTGTCTCTCGTGAGCTTAAACGTTTGTGATCATAAGAAAAATACGAAAATAGTGACTTAGTGAGATAATGTGATCTACTACTAAGTGTTTGCACTCAAACCTGTAATCTCTTGTTGATTGCATAGTGGAATCCAGTAGAAGGCTGTTAGCGTGGGAGAGTGGACGTAGTTCTATTTAAACCTTGTGTTCTTATTCTCTTCCCTAAACTTTTTATTTTGTTCGTAGTTCTATTTAACTGCTAAAGTCTGAACTCGCTCAAACTCTGTTGTTCTTCAGACTTAGTTTCAAAAGTCTGATCCCTATTAAGACTTTGCTCAAAATTTATTTTGTTTCACATATATTTACCAAGGTTTATTTTAAACACCTATTCATCCCCCTCTTGGTGTTCATACTAGCACTTTTAGGATTCTCATCCTAATCAGGGTTTAGGGTATTGACTCGCTGAGATTTTATCTCATCCGTCGTGGTTAACCCTTTTTTAAGTCCCTAGTATGGAGAACTCAAAGCCCAAGGCTGGAGGTTCCGGTGCACAGGTGGCCTAGGATTTTCTTTTGGACATAGACTTGTTTATATACCTGTAGGTTTAACCTAGCATGTATATGAAGTGCGGTTGTGAAATAAAAGCGTTGGCATATGTTTAGACTATCCCTATGTTTACTTGTTGGTTGGGTGATTGTTTAATTTGCTTTTGCATGTGCATAAAACGAATGGGTCGGCGATGCATCCTGGCAACATCGCAATTTGATCGACTGTTGAGGGACGTGCGCGTGCCTAAGGTTCAGGCGTGACACAAAACATCTCGCCAATAGTGATGAAAAAAAAAAGACAAATTCTTCGATATAGCAAATATGGAGACTTAATATATATTTTTAAACTCGTGAAATTAAAAAATGAAAAATTCACAAAGAAAGTAAGCTTTTGAGATAGGTGGGATGAAAAATAGACAAGTTCTTATAAGAACTAGGGGTGAGCATGATTTTAAAATAGGAATTTCAATCGGACCAGTGGGAACCTATCCAGTTCCAAATTTCAAGGCATGCAAGCAAGTTCTGGATTTAAAAAATTGAGAATATATTTCGAAGTGTAGGTTTTAGGTTCTGAGTAGGTAAAATATGGAACTTGGAACTTGAAATGAGTTTTTGTGCTCTTCTTAGTTTACTTCTTTACGTGATCATACGATATCTAATAACATCCAATGATGAGTATATAGTTTGGAACCACTAGTCTGAGTTTTTATTTTATGACTAAGGCTTTTATTTTGTTAATATTTCATATTATTTGTGTATCTAAATATAAGTTATGGCAAGTGGTGGTCATTAAAGGTGTTGATATACTGCAATCATTCAATCAAGAACCAAGAGTGACAAAGTAGATTCCATCCAAATTTTCTATAGGTTCTACTTGGAATTTAGAACCTACCCGCTATGATAGGTTCCTTATTTTTTGAACCTCAAACTTATCATGCAAACCTTGGAACCTAGAAAAGTTGAAGAGAGTATTGTTCGTGCCAATAGTTGATTGATTATTCCTGGTCTAACTCTAGTGTTTGAGCATCCAAAGTGGGATCCAGAGCCCTGTAAATAGTGAACTGGGCCTAGCGGGGCCCAAGATTTAGAAGCGGCGTCTTTAGTTGAAAGTGCGCTCATAAAAGAAATCTTGCTCGCATCGAATTTAGCTGAGTGGAAAGTTCCTGCGTTCATCCTCGAAGCGTCCATCTTCCCAAGATGAACGTTTCAAGCATTCACCAACATTCCAGGCATTCATCCGTCCATCCTCCCAAGATGAACGTTCCAAGCACTCACCAACATTCCAGGCATTCATCCGTCCATCCTCCCAAGATGAACGTTCCAAGCATTCACCAACATTCCAAGCATTCATCCTTCAAGCGTTCAAAGAGGTGGTAGCCAGGGGCGATGTCCATGGCCATCCAGCCCTCAAAGAGGATCAGCTTGAGCTCGGCAAGAGTAGCATAGATGGGGGTGGTGAGTTCCCAACGTCGTAAGTGTTGGCGAGTTGGCAGCTGGGGGCGATGTCCATGTCCATCGAGAAGGTGATGGGCCCCACTTGTGCAAAGTTTTCAAAGTCTCCTCCTCTCTCTCTCCCCCCAGGTGAGCGGCACTGTACTCGTTCGATTAAATCAAGTTGAGGGATTCAATACCATGGATGGCTTGATCCCGTCTCTTATCCCCCTTTTCTAAACTATCCAAGTGTGTATTAGCTTTGAGCCAAATTGCGCCCAAACCTAAGAGTTGGTTCGGATCAGATCAGTTTTTTGGTTTTCTTTTTTAAAATATTAAAAAGAGATTCAGTGAAAAATTAGAGAGATCATGTAAATAATAATATTAAGAAGAGGGACAATTTTCAGTTAGATTTGGTCACCGAACCAAAATAAAACAATCCATACCAAAATAAATAAATAAATAAAAGACGATTTTTCATTATCTGAACCGAAATTTAAACTGAAACAAAAATGCATGAAAATTCAGTTTGGTTTAGTTCGATTCGATTCGGATAAGTTTCGATTTTAATTCAATTTTCCAGTTCAGTTTTGACACCCTATTCTTTCCTACTTCGGTATCTTTAACTTAACTTGACAAGTGTCTATATACACCTATTAACTACACAAGACGGAAAAAAAATTCACCATGTACAATTTTCTCCCCCTATTTCTGTACATCATAATACCAGCCACCACTATTGATAAAAAAAAATAAATCAAGGTTATTGGCAAATCTCGCCCCCGTTAACTATTTGGTAACCCACCAAAACAATAGACACCAGTAACTCACTCCCTCTGTCCCCCTCTCCCAAAAAGGAGTCCCGACTAATCATTTTCTAATCGGCATAAGCTCTAACGGATGGCCAAGAAACATGATATTATTTGCACTTGATGATGTACGGGAATCAAACCTGTATTGTCAAACGCTTAATCCCCATATGCATAAGTTGGATCCTCAACTACTAAGTGTGCTTAATCTGCACATAAATTAGATCCTTAAATACTAGGACAAATTTTAGGAGGTTCAGATGAAATCCAATACAGTAAATTTTCAGTTCATTTAGCAAGGCATAAGCAGGACCGAGTTTTAATTAAGCCCCATGTACTTAAATCAAAATGAATCACTAAATTTAAACCCAAGTCATTGTGTTGGCAAACTAATTTGGAGACAATGGGGAAAATTACCATGATACTTACTATAGTCTATATCACGTACCTACAAGATTCTCCATCACTTGACTACCTCATACAAGATATGGGATCTACTAATTGTCAAAAGATAGCTACTCAATTTGTTGCTTTCTTGAAGTGGAAGTCCTGATTTTACAAAAGATCATAGAATCAGAACATTTTAACTTGAAGCAATCACCAGAGAACCATCCCCTTCTCTTTTCCCTGTATTTCGATACCAAGACACTGCAATACATCCCAAACATTTCAATCCAGCTTGCTCGGTCAGCATATGTTAACTTCATGATATGTGAGATCACGACGTCGCAAACCCCAGGGTCTATGAGTCCACTCCCATGTCGTCACAGACTGTTCTCGATGGCACTAAGTTTTTATACTCTTTGATATGCTTTTTTGGTGCTAATTTCATGGTCCATTTTCAAGCCGAATCCTCCGAACGAGTACGCAAATGATAACTATTTGATACCGTCTGATTAACTATATACCCGTTGAATCGCTTCACCTAGACTCTGACCAGAAAACCAGCTATTGACAATATAAATCCATTAAAAGACTATACTTTTACAAATAAGACTAACTCACAAATCAGAGTAAAGCTACTGAAAACCATATATATTTTCCATCGTCCCCGCGTCTTGGATAACACACGTTCAAATGAGTGAGCAAATGATGCATGTCCATGAAAATTTTTTAAACAGTCATAGACTCGCTCATAACTTAGCAACGAAACAGCAATCAGAATAACAAATACAATGTGGGGATGTGATGACTAGGGGAATAGCTGCATGGCCCAGAGAGGAAATACCACTGACCGTCTGATTCATGAGTGTGCGTGCGATGACCTCTGCCAGATGACATCCAGATTTTTATGGAAATGCCTGAAACCTCTTCAAATGTCACAGCTTGACCTCACTCAGAGATCTCAGCAAGGAGAGACTACGACAGGCTTGGCAAGCGTGAATAATTAATAAGTACACTGACTCATGGTAATTTCAACACTGCTTTATCCATGGCAAAAAGGAACCTCGATTAATTAATGTCACATATATATTACAGTTGTGACAATGTATATGCTAGAGAGAATCGCCTGCAGTAGTTTCTTTTCCGCATAGTTTCAGAAATGAGGAGAGCAAATGACAACTGAGATTTGCTGATTTGTTGTGTATGTTACCAGCCCTGAAAGCAATACAGAGAGGCAAATTGATTAGAGAGAATTGGCAAAGAAGTAGGGAAAAGAGCTAGCAGAATGTGAGTCTTTATGAGCATGCCAGAACCATACAAGCAACAGAGGAAGCATCTACTGCTTGCAAAATCTTCTAGTTGTCCCTTCGAATCGATGAGGTCTCATAAACTTCTACATTTCATCATCCTGCCTTTTCTGCTTTGGTGTCGCTTCTTCGCGTTGCCTTGCATCAACAAAAAGAGAAAGTATAAACTTCCAATATCAATAGTTTGTGAATATGGCATGCTGACACCAACAAACCACAAGAGGAGGAGCTTGGGATGACAACTCTCAACTCAAAAGTGATTCAATAGCAATTCAACGTGTTAGCATGCATGAATAATGTAGCTACTGGATATCAAGAGAAGGTTTTCTTTTCTGTATATTCCCCTCGTCAAATTTACTTTCTTTCCATTGGTGGATCCAACAGGTTCTAGAAAAAAATCTTAAATTGCACTAGAAGCCCCAGAATTGAATACAGGTAATTGTTAAAAAAAAAAAAAAAAAAAAAAAAAAAAAAAAAAAAAAAAAAAAAACCTCTTTTACTACAACAATAAAAAAACTCCTGTTACTTTAAAAGTTAAATTTAAATTTTAGCATGAACAATACTCCACTTGGAAGTTAAAAAATCACAACGATTAATATTGCTAGTAAGAAAATTATTTCAACATGGCATATGAGAATCTATATTTCTCTTTTAACTGCTTGTCATATACCTTTTTTGGCTATTGTCAATCAAATCGATCTACTTCATGATCTTTCAATCAGATCATTCTTTTTCTTTCCGGTGGAATATTGCTCTTCCAAATAACAGAGAGCCGATGTGGGAAGTCAAATTTGAATACAATGTCACGTCTCTTGTAGCGACAACAAATAGTGCCAGCCATACTTTCACCACCATAATCCAGATCCATCTCCTTCTATTCCGATTTTGACCCACATCAAAGCCAATCAATTTCCAGAACTCATCACTGGATTAGTAGGAAAGTAAACGCAACTAAAGCCACATAATTGTGGAGAATCAGTCCATAAGAGAGAACATGTCTCCCCAATAACAAGGGTACTATGTTGTTGAGCATCAAGGGAAATATTGCACTCAGTTGCTTTCTTCATAACAGAAGTCCAACTGAGCAGCTTCTTCTTCAAGTTGCCAAATAACTAATTGGTTTCATTCTTGGGTATTGTCAAGTTCCTTCCAAGTGTAGTGATGGGTGATGTATGGCAGCTAAATCATCATAAGAGCTGCCATCTTTACTTCAACATTTAATTTTAGGTCATTTTTAAGCCCTACCATGTTTGACAAAGCCTCCTGAAAAGCATACTCCATTGAGGATCTTGAGAACAAATTAGACTGAAAAAACAGGTATGAGAATCCAGAAAGGGCAAAAGAAATCCGACGTCATTCTACAGCTTTGTGCATTTTGTTATGTGGCTTGAACAACTCAAAATGTAGCATACAGATACCATCATCAAATTATTTGCAACAATTATAAAGCAAAGAAAAGCTTATACTTTCACATGAAACCGCTAACATACACAATACCTCAATCACAGTAGTCTCATCAACTTAATTTTAGTGCTTCCCTAAGGCACAATAACACATACTTCCACAACCCTAAAGCAGTAGCCAAGAAAAAATGCAAAGTATTCAAAAAATAATAGGACATTGCAAAGTAACAATAACTCTGATCGTTCACAATAGGTTGATCCACTATTAATTATAAATAAAAGAAGCTAAATTTACAGGACTTGGTATGTATTCATAAAAGAATGACCTACCTCTTTAATGGTCCTCTCTTCAAATGAGTATCTAGACATGCCTTTATGTCCTCGAGTGTCATAACATTCTCAAGACTCGAATTCAATAGATTGGATGCGTCTAGATGTGAGGCAGACCCAGCCAAACCAGGGATTCCTTCCAAATCCTTAACCTTTGCTTTGAGATGCTCCATCAAAATCATCCCTATCAAGCCCCCAAAATATAAAAATAAAAAAACTAGGTCACAATGCATCTCTTATACCAAACTTTCATGCATATGAGCTATAAAACTTATTGAAGACTGCAACAACGAATACATATGAACGACCTGATTAAGTCAAGGCCTACAACAGCAACATATAAGTGATGTTAGAGAGCACCAGATGCAGGAACATAATTCAACTTTTTTCAGTATTTAACTGTATTCTTTTTATTTAGTCTTAAACCAAACTTTCATGCATATGAGCTATAAAACTTATTGAAGACTGCAAGAACGGATACATATGACGACCCAATTAAGTCAAGGCCTACAAAAGCAACATATATGTGATGTCAGAGAGCACCAGATGCAGGAACATAATTCAACTTTTTTTCAGTATTTAACTGTATTCTTTTTATTTAGTCTTTTATCAAGTTATTAGGTTAATAAGCAGTAATGTATAGTCATGTGACTTTTAATTTAAGAAGATCGATGTAAAGAGACAAAAAGTTTCTCCGTTCGGTGGCGGAGGAAGATATCCGTAACCCCAAATAGCTCATCACAAAACCCAGTTCACTTAAAACAGAGGAGAAACAGGGGACGTGACGTACCCATGGCTCGGAGCATCTTCAGATCGAACTTCTCGGCGAGATGCTCCCGGCCGATCCCTCTCGCTCGTTGAAGCGCCAGCGTCTTCAAACCCATCAGCAGATCCTGCAGAAACAACCCTCCCCGTCAAGATCATCGCAAACGAGACGAAACGAAAACAAGAAAATCTGGGAAACGCAAAAACACCGCACGAGCTCCGATTCCGACAGCGAACAGAGCCAGGCGACATCTTCGACGCTGTTGTTTTCCAGGATGTCTTCCTCCGAAGCCATGGAAGCGGTCGTTTGCCGCGAACGTGGTCCGTCCTTGCTGCCCCGTAACAGCAACCGATAGGGTTTATACGCACGAATTTTAGAAGTTGAGGATTTACCCATACCGTTTGTTTGATAATCTTAAATAAAATTAACTTAAAGAGAATTGATTAAGTACAAAAAAAAAAAAAAAAAAAAAAAAAAATCCACCAACGTTTGGTAAAACTTATAATTAAGTTTTTGAATTTTAAGCGTCGAAAAAGAACAATATTTAAATATTGAGTGTCGAATAATATAATCTTATTACTTGTTATGAAAAGTGGCCCCGACCTAACTTAAGAAATTAAAAATATATTTATTTCATAAAAATTCAATAATTAAGAAAAATATTTTCTTGAAAGATATTTTCTAAGAATACGATTAGTTTTCTTTTGTAAAGATGCTTTCTAGAAATTAAAGATGCGTTTATTTGATATATATATCACTGAATTGTTTTCTATTTGAATCTCATTGAAAAATGCTTTCTCTTAGATAAAAAATCGAATTTGTAAATAAATATTTATTTTTCCTTTTTTCCCTTCCCTCTCAGCCGCCTCCCCACCCCTCCTGTCCACCGCCATCACCGCTATCTTTAACAACCTCTCCTCCCTCTGTGGCGATTCCATCCACCAAAGCTCGGCCGAGCTCCAAGCACAAACACAAGCCAATGAGCCTTGACCATGCCCAAGGCGCAAGCGCACACGTTGCAAACAAGGACTAACCTAGGCTTGCACTAGAAGAAGGCGCATGCGCAAGCGCATCGAACAGAGAAGTAGCAGAGCTCCCCCCAATGAGGCAAACAATGGCAAAGGGGAACTTGACGCGAATGGCGACGGACTAGAGCTTGCGGCAAGCTGAGCCATTCCAAAGGGTGATGATCCTCCGAATGCAACCGACCCACGGTGTACCGAAGAGCATCGGCACCGAAATCGCCGGCATGGAGCCGAATCCATTGGAGAATGAATGTGCAGAAGATGCCAACGAAGAGGAAGAGGAGAGAGTGAAGCCAATAGGAGCACAAGAGGGGCTAGGGTTGGAGGCAGCCTAGTGACGAAAGAGAGGCGGCAACGGAGAAGGAGAGAGGGGAGGAAGAGAAAACAAGAAAAGAAAAAAAAAAAAAAGAAAAGAAAAGATATAATAATAACAACAAATTCAAAATTTTTAATTAGAAATTATTTTTAATAATAATTTTTTATTAAGCAATGACCTTAAAATATTTTGGAAAACGTTTTCGATTCTTTTAAAGGGAAATCGTTTTCCTTGAATTTAAGCTTTGAAAGGAAAACATTTTTCGTTGATTTTTGTAAATGAACCAAATGCTAGGAAAAAAATAAAAGAAAAGTTTTCTCGAAAATTATTTTTCACAAAACAAATAAGATTGCATTCGGGAAGTCGGGATAATATTGTCATTTTAGTAAAAATGAGGGTGGATTTAGTTATATAAGGAGTGAAAATAGTGTTGCCCAAAGTAAAATTATAATGTTGTGCCGTAATTGCTAAATATTCGACTTAATCAAATCATGTATGTCAAAACTAGTTATGATTGTCAAACATGACGCAAAATGTATCAATTTTTTAGTGCCTGTTGAGTTATCAATCCAGAATCTAATAAGTAACATAGGGTTACTTAGGGTGAGTTTATTTCGGGGAAAATAAATGATTCGAAAAATATTTTTTTTTAAAAATACTCGCTTTTATCACTTACAAAAATAAATAAGCAAAAAAATATTTTTATTATTTATGAAAATATCTTAACATTAATCATCGCTAATAATGAAAATATTTTTTATTGACTAATTATTTTAAGTGGCACTAACGATCATTTCTTTAATAAATTTATTTTTTTCAAATTGTTTATTTATCGCGTAACAAATGAAATCTTAATCAGTTTGATAGAATACTAATTTATAGTAATGAAAATCTTAGTGGATATGTTGGAAAAACCTACCAATGACCGTCGTTTTTCTATCCTTCGTAGGAGACTAATAATACTATCTATCATACGATAATTCTTTGTTCATGATTTCAACACCTATCAATGCTTAAAATTTTACACTTAGATTTTCCTAACATAAAGTTTCAATTTTACCAAATAGGCCTAGTGGATTGTATGCATGGGTTGGGTTCGTTGGGCTGCGAGGCCTCTCAATCAATCAATCTCATTGCTCATTGGGAGTAAGCATGACTCGGACGGGCTGGTCTCAATTGAACTTTAGGCCCAGCCTAGGTTGTTACGCCGGGCAAAGTGGGCTTGCCCCAATCGCAGATAATATGACTCGCAAACGAATGAGCACGATTAGGTCCAGGCCGGGCCTAGCCTACACCTGGTTATAATTTAACGGAAGAAAAATTGTGCCCTGTGATGTGATTAGGCAGGTGGGCGATTAAGTTCATGAGCAGTGCCTTGAGTTTGAACTAATTTGCCCAAAAGAGATGAGAGTGACCAAAAGGCCACAGGGCCTGGACATCTCTGAGTTGGACTAATACCAATGCATAACAATGCTGTTCATTCCTTGAGGCTCGGTAGCCACTGCTAAATCAATAGTATAGACTAGTGAAAAGGAAAGCGGAACTTTTATCGGAACTACATACAAGAAACGTGTAATCTTTACTGGTGTATTTCTTGTGTGTTACAAACAAAACTAATAGAAGAATATGTATAATCTCGAGCACAGTTTCTCCCGAGAATTCTGAGTAACTACGGCTATTGGAACAGTGGGCTACTTCTCAGTGTCCTGTAGATAGGGCTGTTGGTGAATGACTTGTAGAGTGATGATCTCCTCTGCTGTATAGCTTCCTTCAGATGATGTATCTTCACGTCGACTCTGGCTGAGAACCCGACTTGCGTCGTCCTCTTCGAGTTCCGCTGCTCTCTCAACCACATCTGCTTGTCGAAGATGTCCTTCTTGCAATGCTTCATCTCTTGGATGACGTGGTCGTCCAATGGGTAAAACGTCCTTTGCAGGACCATGTAAACGAAGTACGGAAGCAGCGATGCAACGACCACAAGCAGCGTGATGATCCAGAAGCTAGGAGCACCTCCCATGGCCTCGGTCAGCACATGAAATTCCGTATGCGAGTAGGAGGGAGGGAGTGCGCCGTAGGCAAGCAGGAAAATGTACCACAGCAATATGCTTCCCCAGATGAACAGGTGCTGGATCCATGTGAAGTGACTGATTATGAGGGCGATTTGGCAATTCACTGTCCATATCACGCACGTGTATGTGATCGTGCCAAGGTGTGCAATGTCAGCAACATTGCCCTTCCCCGAGAAGGCGACTATAGAGGGTGCGTGTATGGTTGAGAGAAAGATGATCAAGGAGGCAACAGCGCCATTAAGTATCCAGCCAATGATTCGCTTCCAAGAGAAGCATATGCCTCTTTGACCCTGTTTATAGAGGGCAGGAAACTGCAGAGACGGCAAAGCTTGCTAAGCATGTGAGCTGTAATGAATCAAGAAAGGAAAGAGAAGAAGACAGATACTATTTGCAGAACTGAGAATTATACATAATTGTCATAGTACTTGAAGTAAACCAGCAATTTGTGGATTTTTTAGACTCTACCTGATGACACAAGTCTGATGGAACGTCCTGCTCAAGAACTCCCAAGGATATGACCGGCAATGATGTCAACAGGATGTTGAATGCCGTCATGTACCAGTCATCATATAGTACCTGGCCGGAGAATGATGTGTAGAACTCATAGTAGAATAGCGTCAAGCCGAACACAATGTTCTTGTATATGAAGTAAAGGATCTGTTGCACAAAATGCAACATATTAGAGATAAAAGTTTGCTGACATTTGTCTTTAAGAGTAGAATCTGGACAAATTAGTACCATCTTGGAGATTCTCTTGTAACACCAGTGTCCGTGCACGATCAGGAGTCGCTCAAGGAACCGAAACTGGGGCAACGAGAAGTCGCTAGCCATGACGGCCTGCAGCATAAATAAACAAATAAGTAAATAAACAGCATGTCATTGTTCAGCTTTCAGTGAGGGTTGAATTAGAATTCAGAACAAATTGCTTAGTCCAAAAGGCGACATGGAGTGACACTAGTCTTCACCTGCATGCCTTCCATGCCACTGATCCCAACTCCAATGTCAGCTTCTTGAATCATGCCAACATCGTTTGCACCATCTCCTATTGCCAGGGTAGTCTTGCCAGTGAACTCCTTCACCAACCGGGTAATCTGAAAGTTCCTACTTAGTGTCACTACTTGGTGCTATGGTTGTTGAAAGAAAATCTTATTATAGCAAAATGAGCTGATTTTCTTTCTAATGATAATACTTAGAAGTAAAACTCAAATCTTACCAGGGCTTTCTGTTTTGGTGACACGCGGCAGCATATAACAGAAGCACACTCGACAGCCAACTGTAAGAATTGATCCTTCACATCGCTTCTTAAAGCAATCTCGAGGGCCTGCCCATCCACCACCAGAGCAAAGGGCATATGCTTGTTGTGCTCTTCGTTTATTTCTTGCGAAAAGCTTTCGATTTGGCTTACTAAAGCTTTTCTCACCACCTGAAAAGATGATACGCTGCATGTCATCACCAACCTCAAAGAAGAGGAGGATCTCTCGCTTTTGAAACGTCTTCTAGAACCTATGTTATGCCCTTTTGCTTTTGATGCTCATTGCCTTCACTTTTCTTATCTTGACATAGATATTCGATCATCCAGAAAAGGAAAAGCGATTCAAATTGATATATGACCGAACCAAGTCACTGACTCGTACTATTTTAAATAGATTGTACTGCAATTTCTTGTATGATTAGTAGATTTCATTATGCACAGTATTGTCAAGCATTTGAAATTTCTCATTTCTATCACATTGACATTATAACAACACTAATTATTCATCTGTCAGAAATCTTTCAAGTATCACCTCCGACTGGTTGCTGCATCCCAAGTCCATGACAGAACTCAAATGAAACTGCCTCATATCTTGTCGAAGCAAGCTGCACGCGAATCTAGCAAGGCAAAGAGATAAAAAGATGAACCGATTAGCTTTTTAAGAGATTAAGATGTTCATAACCATTGGTCCATGCGATCAACTATCATTATGGCTAGCAAGTTTCAGAAGATGAGACACACCCAATGTTGATTGCAGTCTCCTTCTTGTCACCAGTAAGTAGCCAAATCTTCAAGCCTCCTTGAGCGAGTTTATCTATGCATTCTGGAACCTGTGCAAGTCAAGAAAATGTAATGTCTTTCAAATCCAGATTGAGAAGCTCTACTTTGTAGAGGTTAAACAAGTTTATCTCCCTTTTTATCAAAAACTTTGTACAGGAGTTACACGTCAAATGCTTGATAAACATCTTGATGATCGATGGTGATGCATTAATTACAATAACTGATTTATTGACTTAGTTCTGCAATAACACCGGAGTATCGCTTTGTTTTCATTGAGTAAGAGTGGAAGTATTATATCTGCAGTCGAAAGAAAACTGATAGAATAATGTTTTTGTCAGCAATATTAGTTCTTCAATGCATGAAAACCAGAGAAACTGACACTTTATTTACCTCTTACTTTTCCAGCTTTATGTAACTGGTTGGGTTCCAATTAAATCGTAGGACCTAAACTAAAACCAAAGATATAGAAAATGAAAAATTAAGTGACATCGAGAATTAACTAACCCCATTTTGTAATTTGTCCTCAACGGCGGCAACCCCCAACAGAATCATGTCCTGTTCGATCATTTCAGACGCACTCTCCAGTAATCCATCCCTTTCAGGACCCACAGTGGTCTTAGCTTTCATGAATATCGAGTTCCAGTGTTCGTACTCAGCCCTTTCGACTCTACGATACGCAAATGCCAGAGTTCGAAAACCGTCTTCAGCATAACACGAAAGGTGTGAACTTGTCGCCACCTGGTATGACCTTCCATTATCAGCGAGCCTCTCAAAAATGATGCTGGGAAAGCAAATCAAATAGACCTACGAGATTCAGGATTCCCCAAAAACACAAATAACATTTGGATCTGATTGATTCTTTCAGGAATCAGCGAATACCTGTCTGCTCCTTTGCACAAAAGAAAGATTTGACCATCTTCGGTGCTCACAATCACGGACATCCGCTTGCGAGAACTACTGAACTCCAACAGGTTCAAAAGCTTGTACTCCCTGAATGTCACTAAGAGAGAATGTTCCTCAACCACTAAAACATATGTTCAAGGAAACAAACGAATAAACAACACCAGAAATGGAATCAGAAAGCCAAGAGGATACCTTTTGACGATGCTTCCCAAGTCTGGGTCGAGCTCCTTGAGAACCATTACTGATTGTGTCCTCTTGCAGAACTGAAAGCCGAATTCCTGAGAGGCGATCAAGAAAGCAACTTCCTCCGGCGACTCTGCCTCAAACTTCAACTTGTCTGCTCGATCATCTTCAATGGGAATGCCAGTGTGACACAGGGCCATCACTCTGAAGAACATTGTTATGTCATACACGTTGGAATTGCAAGTCCATCGCCCATCCATCAGCCTGTCATCCCTGAAGTTAAAGCCTTTAATGGAATATTCTCTGTGAACATCCGAAGTTTTCAGGTTTTTCAAGTTTGGACTCCCTAAATATTCTGAAGCACCTATATAACCCATCTGAGTGCCAATGTCGTCCGTGGAGATTTCACAGATCTCAATGCTTTGGCTTGTTGCATCAGATTCATCGACACTAGACCTGCATGCAACCATATCAGAGTTCATCCTACGAGAAGCGGCTAGATCCACTTCGTTCAAGTCGCCGCCATACGAGACTCCTGCAATGGAACATTTCCTAAATTCCATCTGGTTACAGGTCAAAGTTCCCGTTTTATCCGACAAGATGATTGATACCTGACCGAGCTCCTCATTCAAATTTGAAGTGCGGGCTCGGACCGACTGGCTTGTTGCTTCGTCAAACATATGTATATCCTTGTTAATGAGGACAGCTTGAAGTACTTTTACCACTTCAATGGACACATAGAGAGAAATAGGAATCAAATAGCCATACAACACCAGAGCCCTTATGAATTGCATAATTGCCGACAATACTGGTTTTGACGGACTGAAGAATAGATCTTCATCTTGTAAACGGAGATACCACCAACTTGTCATCTGGGAACTGACGAGCAATGCGGAAGCAATAGACGTCACCAGTGAAATCAAAACAAGCATCGAGAAAAGAACATAGATGACGCGATCCATCTTCCTCTCAATCCGGCTACGTTTGGAGGGCGACTTCATGGAGTTCCTTACTGCCTTCGTGTCAGGTCCAGTGAAAATGACGGCTCCATATATGTATTCTGTGTTCCGGAGTTTGGAATCTCTCAGAAGCACTTGTGCAGGGCACAAAGGATGCGATTCATTCTGAAATTCCAAGTTTCCGACAAAGGAATACAAATTCGGATTCGGGTCCTCACAGTAAATAGTAGCTTCGAATGTACTCATGGTGTCATCCTCATTTAAACCGAGAGTGGCTTCTACGCATCTCTTAGCTTTCAGATTGGTTTCTCCATCAAGATTCATAGTCTCGACATAGCAAAGGCCGTCCTCATAGCTTGAAGAGAGTAAAAGGAGGTCACTGGGAAAATACTGATCCTTCTGTACTCTAACAACATCCCCGACGGAGACTTGTTGCCACGGTTTTTCAACAAATACACCCTCCCCTATGTGAGTCTTTACGACACGAGAGTTCACGTCCAAATCCTAAGAAAGTTTTAGTCAGCATTAGTCCAAGACTACAAGGCACTTTTCGATTTTTGGCTCATGATAGACAAGATTAAATGACTAAAGAGTTTGGACAGAACCACCTTGACAAATTCCAACTCGCAGTATTCTAAGACTGAAGTGGTTCAGAATGAGAGCGAGCATAATATAAAATGTTAAACAAGAAATTCTGAGGAAGTCGTCCTCGGCAGGATCATTTTGGCCATTCCGCAGAAGGTTCAAGTTACATAGCCAAAAACTTGATAGAGAAAAAGAATGAACTACGAGCATATGAGGAACAGTAAGATGACTGGAGAAAAAGATTCAATGTCCTCATACCTGTAAGAACCTGTGCCAATCTTCTACTGCCTCCTTGAGCATGCTGATCCCAACCACGAAAACGAGAGGGATAATCAGACTCGGTGGAGTGAAAGGAGACAATGACGTGAGGGACAATACTGCTGCCAGCAGGAAATAAAGATTGGCCACTCTTCGAAACTGCTCGAAGAGTGACCTCGGGAGGAACGTCACGACATTGTACTTCGTCGTGGATACATAATTGGTTGGGTACTCGTGAGGTTTCATTCGATGCAGATGAGGCTTGTTGCAGAAAACAACCCGTGAGAATCCCGGCTGTCCTATAAGGCTTTTGATGGGATCTGGATCAGCATTGGGGGGCCTGAAGCACGAGAAGGTGTATAGCTTGCTCCATCGTATCTTCCTCTTCGTTCTTCTGCTCGACTCCCGCATCTCGCTTGCCAACTAGAATTCCAAGTCGCCTCCCCTCTATAAAGTGAATGGAGCTCTTACAATTTCATCAGGCCTCATCCAAACGAAATATCTACAAATGACAATCTTGCGTTCCTTCTCTATCCAGAGTCAACTCGCCCTCGTAACATCACATATCTCAACCATTTATGTAGAACAAATGGCCCTTCATGAACTGTATTTTGTCCTCTTCTTCTGGGCGTTGACTCACCTTGTCCCAACTTAACATATCAACAACTCCAATACAAGAAGTCCAAATTGAAACAATGACTTCCATTATACAAACATGACTTTGGCGTTTGAAGAAAAAAATTAAGAAAATTGACCCTTTACGAGCTGAAAAATGGAGCAAATATTATAATCTTGAGTTCAGATAAACCCTGCTCTAGTAGCTTGAAGGGTAAGTCACAAAGTCAAAGTGGACGTAACTTGCGGATGTGTGAATTCAGACAAGATCTGATGATAAAATGACAAATGTGCAGATCCCGTAATTAGTGCACATTTGACTATGCCTGACTGCAGAAAAATGACCATCTAAAAATAAATAAAAAATCAAATCTTGGATAAGAATGGACCGGAATGATAATTATGCACGTCGCCATTTGACAGGTTTTAATGTATGTGATCGATAAATAATATTAAAGCTCAAGATCAATTATTTGGTGAGAATCTTTGCTCGATTTCCAAATACTGGAGGTCAACTCTTTAATCTGTTACGAAACTTTATATTATTTAATCCTCTATTGGCGTATGAACCACTAAATTGGAGAAAAACTTTACGACAATGAGTCAGTTTTTATTTTTGAATTCCAAAAATTTACTAATTTTATAACTCGGGTTCTCTTGCGTTGTCCAGATCTAGGCGCTTTGCTTAAAGTATGGATCACACAGAAAACGATGATGCATAGAATAGCAGCTACGGTTTCCAATACGATCTCCGAATCTTCATTCTTCGTTCTCTTTCCTTTTCTTTTGGCTTTTTGGCTTTTCTCAAGATTACTCAGAGCCTCAAGGGAGAGCTTGCTCTTCCCGGTTTTGGGTTCTACTAATATTTTTATCTCCCCGCCGGCCGAAATAGCCGAGGATTGGAATCCGTGTTGTCATAACCTACGTTGATTAGATGGTATCAATGGTCAAGACAAATGTGCAATTTGTCTCTTCTAGGAACAAAGGAGGATCGCTTCAAAACGTATTACTCTCGGTCGCTTCTGTTTAAGACGAACTCGCCACCGAAATTCTTTAGTCACCTGAATCTAGTTTTGTAAATCGCCTCCTGAATGCAATGAAGCCCTGAATTTAGTTTGATTTTCCTAGTGACATTTTCATCAACAATAGTGTCAATTAGGCTATCATGAACCCTCTGTATGTGTGCGGTTGACATAAGTTTGAATACTAGAGAGATCTTGAGATGGATGGTAAGTTGATGAATTTTCAGAGTAAACTCTGAACTTCAATTTACTTCTAAATGAATGAACATGTGATGAGATGAGAGTTTTATATGAAACTTCTGGTAATACTTCAAATGGAGATATCCCTTGGAGATGCCTTCACAGACAGTCACGCATCTTATTATTGCCTTTAACATTATCATGGTTAATTGCTATATATAGTTAAGATAAATCTCTAAGCTATTCAATGACTATTCCAAGAGTCGTTGAACTTCAAAATTTGAAGTCATTTGTCTCTCAATAGCAAAATCTTCGGCCAATAGTTTTTCAGAGGCAACGGCATTTACAAGCTTGACCTTTTACCGATTGTGCAATCGTACAAATTAAGTTATCTTGCTCAAATTAAGTATAAAGAGTCTGAAAATTCGATTCCATGTCTGGTTTCTGTCTCATGTCCCCTGATATTCATATCAGGTCTTTTGATCCCAATAGCTATGATATTGTCCTTGTCATCTTAGTAAAGAGACGGAGCTACAGCTAATCTGATTAATTACTCAAGAGAAATTCGAGTACCTTTTATTGAGACTTCTAGTTAGTAATATAAAAGAGTAACGAAATGCAAACTCGAGGGACCCACAACCCTTTTTAATCATGTATAATCACCTGGGTAGGAAAACAAGCATTATCTTCTTAAGTTTTTAATTACATAAGCCAAACTATGCATAGACAGAGGCACGTCAGCAGTGCTTGTTTCGACCAAAAAAAAGTAGTGCTTAAAAAAATTATGCACAGAAACCCAACTTTTCGACAATGGCCCTGAACTACATATCTTTGGGAAAAATCTACTGTCCTAGCATTTGAGATGACGTCGGAGGAAGGTACCGTTTCCATAAATCACCTCTTTCGGGCTGCAGAGTGGCTCCAGCTCCGAGTGCCGAGCAAAGTTTCTTGGGACCATCATAAGGGATGACCATCTTATTTGCTATGCTTTCGGGTAATGCTTCATTGCCGACTGACAACCAAGAAGAGGAAAGCTTCGAATAATTATGGTAGAGTGTTAAAAATAAGGCAGGGTTGTTCTCGCCAGCACTGCAAATCAACAAAATGCACGTCAGATCAGAACACGTGGACATGTATAACAGTACTACTGCAAAATGTAACTTGACTGGATAAAAGGAGATGTGCTGATGTGTATAGAAAGCAACAAAGCTCTAATCAAGCCAGGCAGTGCTCTTAGTTTATCAATTTGGTTGAGCCAATCTCGATACGTCATAATATAAAATATGACACTAAACTTAAACGTTTTGAACTCTGATCCAACATAGGACCATCAATACTCCCACTTGGCAGTATTTCCTTGAAGTAGCAATGACATATAATACCCATTCGAAGAACATTTGTGCACAATTCATGGTCATCAGTGACAAGTTGAGTAGGAACTCCAATAGTCTAATAATTAATAAGCAATGCATTGAAATTGTCCCAAATGAAGACTAGGTAAGGAGCAAAAGAGTTCCTGATTATGGATTTTCAAGAGGGATGAAGATGCTCAAATTAGGTGACCATGAGAAGGGCATAAAAAGAAAATACATTATTAAATCATCAGAAATTAAACACCATAGGCATGTCAATAAAAAAGGGAAGTGAAGCAAACCTTTTGTTCCAATTTAGTACTTTAGTCCACCATGAAACCGCCCGAAGAAAGTCTTTTCTCAAATTTCTTGCATCAATTGAGAGCACACTTAGATTGGGAACGCAAGCATTCTTTTCGTATGGAGTGTCAGATACCCAGGGCCTTGCATCCGATCTCTGAATGGCATCCAAGACTTCTGGATTCACATAGTCAGTTAATCTCTTCGAGCAGTCCTCTGCTGCAGCAATACCGTGATTTTGCAAGTCAAGATAAATCAGATCTTCAGCTCTTCCCTGAAATGAAAAATCACTAATTATGCACACACCTCAACTAAATAATCACAACAGCTCATAATATATATTGAAAAGTAGGTCCACAATATATGCAGTAAAACCAATAGTGTACAGCTCCAAACTTTGCAATCAAAAGTGAGGAAAAGTAGCAGCCAGTGCAGCCAGTGAAACAAGCAGAGGTTAAACATGCCAACCTTCACTACCAGGTCTGATGAGAAATATATGAACTTCGTTAATGACTGAAAAATCATTGGTATTGCAAACGGTGCTAATTCCTTGTAATTTGGCTCCAAAGGGAACATGGAAGTCCTAATTAGTTCCTGGATATTCTCCTGCCTACAATCACGGATAAAACGTTAGCATACAGGCTACCAAAAGCTGAAATGTGAAAATGAACTAACAGGAAAGACTTACCCGTGAATTTCTAGTTGTGAATTTGGAAACAACACCTTTAACTTATAATATGATCGCTTGTCTTCACTTCCACCAGGAATAAAAAAATGAAAGTATATCAAACCTGGATTTCTGTAGCCAATAAAATATGTATGAATATCAAGAATTCACATAGGGGTGTGAACAACTAGCAGTTGCAAAGATCTTTACTGCCTACGCAAAGAGAATCTGCAGTACGTTTAACTAGGAGAAAGTTTTCAAAATGCTGAGCAATTTAGTTTCCCAAAACATTAGAATTTAGAAGCATGTGATGAAGTTCAATAAACAGCAGCTCAACAAAAATCAGCCAGAAAAAGAATTTGTTGGTTGCTTTAAGGGTCAAAAACAGCATTCAAAGTCACAAATCACAAGGAAGAATGAGATGCTATATGAATGCTTTCTGGCATTGTACTTCCCATGGACAGTTTGTTATATCTTGAATCTTCCTTGGATTAAGAGACCAAGAGTGGGATTAGATGTCGCAAATTACATGCATGCGGTCTGGTTTCATTCCAAAACCCAAAATGGAAGCCATCTGTTGAGTAGCTACAAAGAATCATGTCAATGAATTTTCATGAAAGTCATTGACCTTTGGTCACATTAGGTAACAAAGCAGCATCGCACTATTCAAACCAGATAGTAAAGATCTAGTAGCAATTCTAAATATATTTGAACAACTAAAAGCGTGGTATTGTGGTGAGAGGTGTAAATTAGTCGAGCCATGTATAAGTAGCATGTTCAGTGATTTAGGCAAGCACTGAAAGAGAAAAGACCCCAGTGCCAGCTGATGGGATACATGAATGTCCCACAAGATGCCAGGTTACTAGAGCATCAACTTCTACAAAGCCCTGCATACCTTGAGCTAGTCAAGGTTGAATTGGTGAGGACTGCAAGCAGACGAAGGTCCAGACACTCCATCCAAGAAACAACATGCAGCATTCCATCCTCTTCAGAGTTTGATGTTACCACTTCGCTGTTTTGCCCACCAGAAGCCCCAGACTTGCCCAACTACACAAGCTGATCAGTTAGCCTTATTTGAGCAGTTCAAATGGAATGAGACTTTGAAAAAACAATCATCAGCACTACAAAAATCCACCCTGCTAATCAGGCCATTGTCTCTGATTCAAATATATAAAAAAACCCGACGAAAACAAAAGCAAAAATGCATTGGTGAAGAACTGCTTTTAAACTTTTCAGTGTAATAAAAAGCAGTTTAAAGAAATTTCTTTAATTTGTTTGAATGACGGAATAAAACAGGATACAACAGACACTACCATCTTTAAACAGTTGTAATCTCAAGCAATAACTATGCAATACACCTGTGTTAGTCTGCTATCCAAAAACTAGAGAGTGAATGACTAAAGTACCGGCCATCCAAATTCATGTCTCGGCACTCCGATTTCTCCTAAAAATACAACATTGAACATCAACTACTATTGAATTTTATCATGGATAATGAATGTGATCGTTACTCTACTTGTCATCGCTAACAAATTGTGCTATATCATTATCTGTCTAGCACATTTAGTGATCATATATCCTGGGTTCTGAAGAGCATTGTGGATTACTTATGACTGGCAACTCCGGAGTCATTATCTTGTCGTTTTGGCCACCCAAAACTCCTTCTTTGACATTTAGAACATTAGAACGAGCACTTCATAGACAGTAATCAAATTGTAAGGAAAAATGCAATGACCAATCAAACTCAAGTTTAACAAGAGGAAAAGGAAGCATCCAACCCAACTATTCACTAGAAATCCCAGAAAGCAACAGACCATATTCAGCCACTGAAGAATCATAAACAGGTCATAAATTTGCCAGGCACTGTTTGAACGAAACCAGTTTACGACTCGACATCAAAACAGAGCAAATAAGAAAAACGTTGCAATGTCCATTCTAAGTGAAAAAAACAAGTATGATTTAGCATGCATATATTCAGAGAGAAAAAGAAGGAGCTTTACAGGGGAAAAAGAGTAAGATTCGTTCATGAAGCTTTCGATGGGAATCCAATTTCTGTGAGGATCGGCGGGGTGTCGAACGTGCGTCGCCGGCAAGAACTGGAGGATTCCGAGGAAAACGATGACCCCGAAGGCCACGAACCGGAGAAAGGGAAGTGGGGTCGGGGCGGGATCCATGGCGGCGTCGCGGTGGAGGGCGGCGGCGGGGGCGGCGGCGGCGGCGGCTCTCGGAGGCTGGGTCCTCCGGTGAGCTGCGGAGGGCCTCGAGGACAGGTAGGAGGGGAGGACGAGGACATGGTCGTCCGTTGACTTTTCGCGAGCGCTTTGCAACGGTGGAAGGCCAGCCGTGCATGTTATGTGTCTGAAATAATAAGTTTTGATTTTTTTTTATAATTTTAAAATCTTAAATTTATGCTGGCCGGCCAAAAGTTTTTAGTGATAATGCAAGAATTTACTAAACTATTTTATTAGGTTAGTATATAGTAACCCGTGTATACGTGTATGCAAAAAATTGACATATCAAATAATTTGCAAGTAATTTTTGTTTGGGAAAATTATTGTATTCCAAAATCATCTAAATAATATAAATTATTTGAAGAATTGTTAGCATCGACATCTCTAAGGATCTTTCATGCTAATTAGATGACTAGATTTTCTTTTCTGGGTGATGAATGGAAAGAAGTTGGGTCAAAATTCGTAGGATGATTCCTTGAGATTGCATTTTCTAACAGTATTGGGAGTAGGATATTGTCCCTTGTATCTAGATGCAACAATGCAGCTCCTAAAAATAATGTGGGAGGAAATTCATTTGAGTTTGAGATAGATCAGAATTATACTCGATGGTTCAATCATGGGGAAGATGTTTATCAGGTGAATAGTTCAAGTGAAGATAAATATAATGAAGGAGGCTGTCGGAAAGTTCAACCTAAAAGCTTAAGTTGGTAAGCAATGAATATTTAGGGCGGTGAGCTCTTTTGAGGGTGGTGTTGGTTGTGAAAGAAGTAACAAAAAGCGGAGTAACAACACTTGAGGGTGGGTTTGTAAACACAAATGCATGGACGGAATGTTGCTACAACCATCACCTTCCACCACCTTGTAATAGACTTAATGGGTGCTTCCTCAATCTATAATGAATCCAATAGCATATTAAGAAGTCGAACACAAAAGCTTAAACTAATAGGTGAAGGAAAACCACATAAATAAAAAAGAATATCTAAAACCCTTTATCAAGCACTGTGGGACAATACTTCCATAGAGGCGATGGCATGTTTATTAGCATCAACTTAAATGATCTAGAGAAAGGTCAAGAAAGTGGAGGATGATTCTAATGGAGTTGTGAAAACCTTTGGATGGATACCTTACCTTTGAGCCGAACTCTTTCTAGTTAAAGAATCTCTTTCTAGTTGCTTTAGAAAAAATTAGGAGATTCTTTAAATGAAATGCGGAGTTCTGCTTTTGGAGGCAACATGCTATGGAGTGATGGTCTTGCTTATGGGTTCAACACAGACAAAGATGAAATGTTTGTAAAGGATCTTGGGCTGAAGAGAAGTCAAGACGTATTGGTGGCTACGGTGTGGGTCCCAAACCCTAGAAAGCTACTTCTGGTAGAAAGATATGTGAAATTGCAGAAAAGAAAATTCAAGAAGAGACTAGATAGGCATATCAGGCCACAAAATCCATGGAGGTGGCCAACAAAAAGATTGAGGAGCTTCAATGTCACGCCCCGACCCTAAGCACACGAACATCCCTTGATGATCGATTAATTGCGATGTCCCAGGATATGTCGCCGACCCATTCTTTTTATCTGTCAATTAAACGCATGTGGAAGCAATTATATAAACACCCAATCAACCCACAAATACTTGGGGATAATACACACAAGACAATTATTTCCAAAACACTGCTTTTATTTATTTGTTTGCTAACCCCAGGAAGCTTAATATTTACAAGCCCTTACACTACAGCTCCCCACCAACCATCTCAAAAATCAGCAAGGGAGTTAGGGTTAGTCTAAACTTCACTGACACGAGACCAACCAAAAGTGACGTCATTGGGACCCCAAGTTGCACGCAACTGTCTTCCATACTACGAGCCTAAAATTATTTAACAATAATGAGATGAGATATAAATTTCAACGAGTTAACGGCCTAAGCCCTGATTATGACGCAAATTCATATCGAAGGCAGCCTAAACACGTAATGTCATACAATTTTACATTGCCTTGGCACACTTTGCATATTAATACATCACATATGCCATTATCAATACAATAAGCATATTCAACAATTAGAACCCATAACTCTCATGCACCAAGCATCCATACAGGTCCCGATTATAAGGTAAAACCCATTTTGATACATTCTATACCGTACCTAATAGTTTTACACCATAATCAAGAGTAATGCATTTCAATCATTTACACATGTTCTAATTATTACAAACCCTCAAGTCACGGCCAACACACAAGTTGGCAGTCTTCTGCAATGACTAGGCATCGTCTCGTCCCATTGGGCACAGCATTGTCTAGAACCCCTACTTAAATGGCATTCCATAAAGGAGCATAAGTCCAACCTCAACCTCGACTCGACATCCGGACTCCCACCGGGTATCCGATAAGAATTGGGCATCGCCCCCAAACTCCTGTTAGATGACGGTTCAATTAAGTGACCACACAAGCACGCCAGCACTCAAGCTAATTTTTATCTGCCATCAATTAGCCCAATGTAAAAGAGTTCATGTTTAAATAACAAACTTTAGAAAATCTTTATATTTAAAATTCCGATAAAATAATCGCACGTGGTCATATATTTAAAATCAACTAGTCAAACTTTGTATACTTTCATTTTAAAACTCCATTGTTTTATTTAGCACGTAAAATTCAGTGTTCAAGCCCGACACCTCAAAATTTTCTATTTTCTTGCCCTTAAAACCTTTTTTTTAAATAGTAATCAAGGCATATACATTAAACAACCAATAACACAGTATAATAAGCTCAAATAATCGGAATTATACAAAGGTCTATCCAATAAAACAAGCATAAAATTCCACTTAACGGCTAATCCGTCATTAAATTACAATAATTGCAATTAATTAAGCTAATCGCAATTAATTATAAATTATGATTAATTAAACTAACTCGATTAATTAGAAATTAATCGACGTTAACTATAATAATTACTATTAATTAAATAAATAACGATTAAATAAAAAGTTCTATTAATTAAATAAATCACAATTAATTAAAATAAACTAAATTAATTAATCTAACTACGATAATTAATCTAATCGTAATCACTTAAACTAATTGCATTTAAATTTAATCTAAACCATCCTTAATAGCAATTATGGCTAAATCAAAATTAACTAATACTAACCTCATTATGCCTAAACTAATTTACTCCTAAATGTAATTAACATCCTAATCCACAATTAGGAATTTAAATCACGAATTTTCGGCGATGGCAAGCTCGCACGACGGTGGCACAACGGCGTCGAGAACTCGGATCCCATGGCACCGACGACAGCATGGCGAAGGTGGGGGCTCGAACGGCAACACGGGCGCGGCAATAAGCGGTGGTGATCCGGTGGCAAAGAACGACCGCCAAAGGTGGTGGTTTAGTGAAGTTGAGGAGCGGCCAAGCTTGGTGGTTCAGCGGCGAACGGCACAGCTTCAAGCGGCGGACGAAGGTGGTGTGAGATGGTGATGGTGATGGTGATGGTGGCGTGGTGGTGGTGGTGGATGAAGTGGTGAGATGAGTGGATGATGGTGGTGGTGGAGATGGGGGATGATGAACAAGGAAAGAAGCAAAAGGGAGAAGAAGATGAAGTTAGACGAAATGAAAGCAAAGAAATGGAGGGGAAGAAGATGGTGCTGCTGCGGCTGAAGAAGGAATGCGTGAGGGGGAGAAGAGAAAGAGAGAAGGGAGAGAGAAGAGAGAGAAATAAAATAAAAAAATAAGGGGGCTGTTCTGCAGAGAGGCAGCGTGAAGGAAGAGGAGAAAGAGAGAGAGGAAAAAGAAAGAAAAGAAAGGGGTTTCAGCAAAATGGGGGAGGACGTGAGGGGTGGGGAGAGAGACAAGAGAAAAGAAAGAAAAACGAGATTTTCCCAAGATATTTCCCAAAATCCCATCCTACTCAACACCCACCCATCCTTAAAACCCTCTTGGCCTAGTATTATGTCCCAACTTTTCTTTTTATTTCTATTTTCTTAAAAAGAATCTTTTTGCACCAAAAATTTTTAATTTTTCCACTTGATCCAAATTTTTTTTTGGTCCAATCTCCAATTTTTCATTCGATAATTTATTTTCGAAAATTTCAAACTCGCCGATAATTCGATGGACGATAATGCGATGTCCAATAATTTAATTTCCAAATCCTCTAAAGTTTGATATATGAAATCAAATTAAATTTCATGGTTAAAAATTGATTGAACACAACTTTAGTGAGACCTAAGCTATTGAGTGGCTTTTAGGGGCTCTTGCGCTGTTGGTCTGTGGTCAATAATTTTCAATCCACGTTTGTATTTCTGTGAATCGTGGACGACCCTCGGCTGTCATGTAATCGCAAGGTTTCAATTACGTACCATGAATATAAGATCAATAAAAAATCGATTTATCATCGTTCGATGTGAATATCATAATCGTGCGGAATCATCCGCAAACTAACCATGTACTTTTGTTAAATTGATTTATATCCATTCGCTAATTAACTTATAACATTGTAGTATTAACCATTGTTGATTCTTATGGTCAAGCGGTCAATTTCTGACCAAATTCTTTAGTTTTTCGCGTTTTAACCATTTACTACCTCACCCAATAAATTAGTTAATTCGTAAGTGACAATTTAGAGTAAAGTAACTATAAGCATATCGACGAAATAACCATTTCATATATTTCGAAATATGGCCAAATTTCGGGATCACATTCAAGGCAGACCGGAAGTATTGCTTCCAATCGATTTTTGGTTCTATTCAAGAAGTGAAAGAATGACATCATGAAAAATTGGCTAAGTGGCCTTCAATAACTAAGGCAAATGGTTCGCTCCATAATGCTAGAAATTACTGGTAGAGTTTAGGTACTTATATTCAATGCTCGAAAGTGAGTGATCTTGTCATTCATATCCTTCCATTAGATTGCTGTGGCGTTGTTAATTAAGTTTCAGGCTTCAAAAATCTTATCTAAGTTTGTAGGCACCATTTATTTCACGAGAAATGATTGATTTGGAAAACATTTTCTAAAAAATAATCTCCATTATCATTTACAAAAATGAATGAAATGAAATGTATTTTTATTGTCAATGGAAATATTTAGATATAAATTAATGTTAATAACAAAAAATATTTTTTATGGACAAATTGTTTCAAAAGATCCGAACAACCATTATTTGGAAAATGTTTTCCAAATCATTCATACTCGGTGAAGCAAACGTAACCTTACTTCCACTCTCTTTTTTCCATATTATAACCAAAATCTATGAAATTCTTTTAAGAGTTTTCGAAGTAATTCTGCTGCAGTTTACATATCTATATTTATAGGATGAAGATGAAAATTTGGTATAAGTAGTCAAGTTGAGCACTTCTTGGATGAAAATTTGTATTGTGTTTCAATGACTTGCATCGTGAGCAATTATTAACAACTTATGAGTTCTTTTTTTTTTTTTTTAAGTCTTCAGTTTCTTGGAGTGGTAATTAAATTGTAAA
Source organism: Eucalyptus erythrocorys (assembly GCA_014182555.1). NCBI lineage: Eukaryota > Viridiplantae > Streptophyta > Magnoliopsida > Myrtales > Myrtaceae > Eucalyptus > Eucalyptus erythrocorys. The sequence continues at coordinate 20,991,946 of CM024601.1, read as the reverse complement.
TTTTAGTGACTACTTAAACCAAATTTTACGTATTTTAATTAGCATCACATGTGGAGATGTTTTAATAAAAGACCATTAATATGACAGATTCATAAAGTAATAATGTATTTTGACAACCATTGTTTAGTGTAGAGAAATATGCACTTTCTTATAATATAAAACATGAATCCAAAATTTTTCCATACAAAATATAAGTAATGACTTAATAATTGACGGTTCCGATATGTCAATTTAATATAGATTTTGAACTATTACATAGAATTAACTTGGAATGTATATACTCGCATAAACTACTGCCTTGATATTATTATCCTCGATTCTTACTAACAAATTTAATTAATGTGTTCAATGTTATTAGGCCATATTTTTACGATATGGTAGATCCATCATTCTAAGTACATAAATAATATATGTCTATGTATCTTTTCAAACCGTTGCCTCCTATATATATTTATATATATTATATATATATTTTTATATATATTATTTTTGATTTTTTTTTTTTTTTTTTTTGTCATTCGAGGCAGCGGACGAATCTTAATTTAGTTGTAGATTGAAGCACAATGATAGGAACAAAAATCATAACTTCTATAAATTAGGGGATCCTAATGGAGACAAATTAAAATTTGGATTCAAACTGGGATCAAGTACAAATCTCAGACGCAGACTACTAAAATTTGCGCGGAAAAGATTCTTCATGGCAGCTGTTTTAGGTTACTTTGCTAATACTTTTTCTTGCTTGCTAGATGTGGGAACCCACATGAAAAGTGCATCGAGATGAAAAGCGAAGCAAATAAAAACCTACGAGTACCTTCCATTCCACCTCAACATGTTCTCGGCCACACAAGCAACGAGAATATATCCAGCTCACTCTTCTTGATTAATTCATTAAAGCCACACAACCACATACAAACAAAGTTCAACAGAACGAATCGAAACAAAGACATGTTACAACAGATTATTCAATTCTTGATCCTTGTAATCCAGCAAGAGAAAGGCCCATACCTAGCCAACAGCAAGAACTGCCATTAACTAACCAAGCGGCCCCGCCCGGGGGGTGCGGGTAGAGAGGGAGTGATTTTAGCCTTTGTGAAGTAGTCCTTTTGAAGAAGCAGACAATGCACAATCCATTGGCTGAAACCCAACTCTTCCTTTCTCCAAGTCATACACAACCTCCAAATTTTGCTGTTGGAAGCTCCCAAAAACCCCAGCTGGTCCATCGCCATCATCCATGCTCTGGAACAACATGCACTTGACCACACTCGAGTTGATTGGAGCTCCCATTGCATAGAAGCTATTCCCATGAGGAAGCACCAAGCTCACATTGTTCAAGAAGTGGAATGTGATTGGAGGGAGGTCATCATTCATTGGGTTAGTGTTGTTGGGACATGGAACCTTGTAGCAAAGATCAAACCCGCTTCGTGCCTCCACTTCCTTGGCCCTCGGGTAACTGATCGCGGACTCAATGATGGAGAGAAGCTGTGAATAGAACGGTTCTGGCAGGTGGGTGTACGTGGTTCCCGAGTCTATCAATAGACCCCCGTTCCCTTGAGAGTCGAACTCTCGCAGATTAGTAGGCACTGTGGTCACACCGGCGTTCCCCACCGTGATGCCCTCAAGACCGATGTAGTAGTAATTGGGGTAAATTTGGCACTTCAACATCGGGGTGAACTGCAAGTCTCCCTTTGGGGCTATGGCCGCATCTCCTATGACTAGAGGGCTTGAGATGTTGGGGTTGTTTGCATACTTGAACGCTAAGAAGCAATGCGAAAAGCCCTTTTGGAGGAACCCTAATTGAGAAGGAAGAGAAAGAGAGCCCCTCCCGAACCCCGCAAGCCCTATCGGCTCATGGTAGGTGGACCCAACACACCCAAACGCAAAATTTGGAATTTCCCTTATAACATTAGGGTTAGCACCGTGAACCCTGATGGTATCCCTAGTCAATGTCCCAGCGACAATCCCGCCTCCACCGTAAGTGTAGGCAAAGGAGGGGCAAGGCCAAGTGCACTTGCCCTTGAGGATAGTCGATAATGAGCACCCGGCCATGATGCATGTGTCGTACGGGTTATCTGAGTTATGAACATTAATGCAAAAATGGCTAGAGCAAGTGTCCCTAAGTGCTGAAGAGGAATAAGATGGAGAGAAAGCGGTATACAGCTTATTGTTCCTATAGTCATCACAGTCCATGCAATCGAAAGTCAAGTTCCCACATGGAACCCATGTGAGGTCACTACCGGTATCTAGATACACTTGAATGACTTGGGAGGGTGTTCCTACGTTGAGAGATATGAAGTAACCATCTCGTACTTCTCTCAGAGGCTCCACCATGTCCTGCATTTCCACCGTCTTTCTTCTCCAATAAGGTGACGCATTTCGAGATGGAAGGTCAGTTCGGGAACTTCTCAAACCTAGGACGAGTGAACTAGGGTTTCCCTCACTTGCAAAGCAGAGGGACTTGTTGGAAGTAGAAAATACAGAAGAAATTAGGAGTAAGAAGAAGTATGTAGGCTTATATGCCATCTTGAGCTCTTCTTTGATTAGACGGCGATGCTGAGGCTATTCCGCGAACCCCTATTTATAGAGAGGTGGTGCCGTGATAGCTCAAGAATTTGAAGGTGGGGTCTCTGAAGAAACACGTGTTGCACGCTCCCAGAAGAAGAAGCTAGACTCTCCAAAAAGTGCATAACTAGGGGGCTCAGGCAAAGCATGCACGTAAGAGTTATTTAGCAGACTTTTCATTGGTTCGAGATTTATCTATTTTAAGTTGAGCTTTCGAATTACCAGAAGAAAATATAAATATTTCATGTAACATTTATATCACGTCACTTACGATACCATTACTATCACAATGTAGATTGAGCTACCAATTTAATTAATTATTCATTTCAATCACCTAGTAAAGTATTATTTGAATACTTAACTATCGATAATTTATGTCATGTTGGTATCTCACGGAATGTCAATAATACAAATGTTTAATAATATTGATATATTAAAAGAAAATTTCTAAATAATGGCTTAAAGTGTCCTCATTTTCTCAAATAAAAGCCTGAAATGGATATTGTTTTAAATGAAAGTTCGAAATGCCCTTATTTTCTCAAATAAGGACTTGAAGTGAACATTATTTCAAATAAGAGCATGAAGTGATTATATCAATCTCAAATAATGGTCTGGACTTACTTTTGGTAGAAGGCAATTTTGTCTTTTAAGTTTTTGGATTTTTTTTCCTTTTTTTCTTTCTTTTTTTCCGTCCCCCCCCCAAAAAAAAAAGGAACACACCTGAGAAGGAGGTTTCCCTCCTACATGTACTTTTCCTTTTTTTTTTTTTTTACTAATTTTTCTTATGAAATTCTTAATCTAATTTAATTTTAATTTTATATTTATATTGTGTGTTGATAAAAATATCCTTGATCGACCGAAATTCTTTGTTGGTCCACAAGCCAGCGAGGCTAAGCCCTAATTTGAAATAATCATAATCACTTCAGACTCTTTTATAAAATTGATATGGCCACTTCATATTTTTATTCGAGAAAATGATGATACTTCGGGTCTTTAGTTGGAATTTTCCCTTATATTAAATGACATGATAATATACAAAACATTGGCTAATAAAAGGTTTTATGTTTCGAGTATTGGCGACCCATAAACAAAGTAATTGAGTTTAATTGAATGAATGAGTGTCGCATCATTTGACACGTTGTGCATTTCTCTTGTTTACAATATTAATGCTAGCTATATACAAAAAATTGGTATGTAAAGATTACTTTATAAAATGACGCGGCAACCTCTCATTAGGTGATTTAATATGATAGAGATATTCATAATAGACTTACAATTTAGAAATTAATTTTACATATTAGCTATTATTTTTCTCACCATTTTTAAAATCTATCGCATCACTTTATAAATGAATTCTCTGTAAGAGTTTTGTAATCTTTAGCATTATCGAGAGAGAGAAAAAAAGGGTTGGTCTAGTCTTAATCAATTTAAGTCTTCCATCATATAAAAGGCGCATGGCAATTTTGTCTAACTTGAGCCACATCAGAAAGTTACACTCGGCTTCCACCAAACCCTAAGTCATCACCCCTCTCTCTCTCTCACCCCCTCCCCCTCCCCCTCCCCTTCTCTCTTCTTAACCAGCCTTTGCCGTTGTCACCGGTCAAAGCCACCATATCTTGCCACCATATCTACAACAACAATGACATCCACCATTTGCATCTCTGCTTGCGTTAGGTCGCGAATGACGAGCCAGATCTTGAAGTTGCCATCTCTACCAATGACCGGACATAATGAACGAAATCAGTGAGAGCGAGACCGGGGCGACAAGGAATGGCAGAACACACCGCGTGGGGGCCACAGAGAGAGAGAGAGAGAGAGAGAGAGAGCATCGCTATGGGGCGGCTGCCAATTTTTCTGGCGGTAGCTTTCGGCGCTGGCAGCAGTTGGCGACGGGCACTGTGCATGATGGAGGAGAGGAGGGGGCGGGAGGAGTGAGATTGACAAGGAATTTTTTGCTGATGTGTTCATCACTAAGCGAAATCGGCACGCGGCGGAAGAAGAATGGTATGCCGCGGAAGAATCAATCGCATGGATTATTACTTATTGAGGAAAGGTGGCGACTGAACGGCGCTCCGTGAATGGATAAGCAACATGAAGTTGACAGGTACGATGTCGTCACTACAGCCAAAGCGATGATCAGAGTAGTGCGCGTGCTTTAAGGTTAAGAGTACTTGCGGAAGCATCACTGTGATCATCGTTGGAGATTTGCAAGTAGGTTTCTGGCAGAAAAAGGTAATTCGCACTTTTTCGTGCCTCATCTCGTGCCCCATGGAATATTGATGCTGACGTGCTTATGAGGTCATCGTTCTCGACGCCAGTGGGAGGCACGAGCCGAGAGAGGGATTGACGTGTTAAACGAATTGACGACGTGGACAGATGCGTCTTATGCAGCAAAAACCCGTCGTGGATGCATGTGCCCTAGTATCTCTGTTCTCTTGATTTTTTTTTGTTATTCAAATCGTTCATCATTTTAGATTTGGACTGATTTTGAAAGTTCACATGAAGAGGAGATGGGTTTCTTGTCTTTCCAAAGCTATTGATTCATCATTCTACATTTAAAGCCTAGAAGAGGAGTGCGGATTCCACTTCTGCTGAGATTTTGTAACAAATCGGTTTGATCAAGTCAGGGATATAACAAGTGGCAACTCTACTATTGCTCTCTAAATGAAAAAAAAACAAAAAAGAAAAAAAGGTAAACGAAGATATATCCAAAGGTATTAGTTTGATACTACTGTCATAAATCAAGGAAAATGTATCTTTTGTTCAAATTCAAAAGGTGTTCGTAAATCAATATTGGGTTGATTTTGTGAGAAGGGTTGCTATCCAGTAAATTTACATCCATGGAAAGTCGACACATCAGCTGCTCGACCTCATCACTGCCCCGCCTCGCCCTGGTCTGCTTTAGGTCCAGAGGCTGTGAACCTAAGGCGATCCAAATTGAAGGTCACCCTAGGAAACCTCCATTACATGAGTGATTTGTGCGATGGTCGCGACTGCACGAATCTAGGGCTTGTTCGTCAGGGAGGCTCAGAGGGAGAGATTGCAAGGCAACAAGGAGGTGAAGGTGCTAAAGCGACAACAAAGCGAGCAATTGTGGTGACGAGAGAGAGAGAGAGAGAGAGAGAGAGAGAGAGAGAGAGAGAGAGAGAACTAAAGTGCCTACTCCAAGTAGATGAGACATTCTCTTCCCTACAAAAGTTAGGAAATGGAGACTATTCATTCAAATTGCACCAACTACGTGGCAACTATAGGCAAAGGTCTAGATAGAACATATGTAAGAGATTTACAGGATGTTTCATGGATCACTAAAATGTCAGGTCTCCACACCCGTACCCATGAGCTCTCAAAAGAAAAGTTGAGGCTAAGTTGGTCCACAGCGCAACAGCAACAAGCGCGACGTGCGATGACCACCAAGAGCAAGCAACGAGGGAGGCTCGATGCGATCGTGGTTGTGGTTGTGCGGCAGGGGAGGTGGGAGGAGTAAGAGATGTTTTGTTCCGGGTTTCAGTTTCTTAGATGAGTTCTCTCTAATTGCAGCTGCATTTTGATCTTTTAAGATCCCCTAAGTTTAGAGGATCCAGATTATCGCATGAAATAAAGAGGACGTAAGAAACTTATAAACAAATTCACTTGAGGTTAAATGGACCAAATAAGTGACAAGATATTAGTGCATGCGCACCAAAATCATGCCAAGAAAATGGATATCTGGACTCTTGAATATAATACATCTCCGGTAGGGTCAATAACATCAATTAGGTGCACACAATCTCACTTTAAAAATTGACTTAAATTCTGATTTTTCATTCTTCTAAGAGCTATTTCTTAATAACAATAATAATAATAATAACCACTTTAATTACGTAAATCCTAAGCATATTAAACACTTCATTAACCTTATGAGTGGGCCGGCCATCAAATTTTATGCGATTGATGTTTGGCTAAGCAAACCTATGTCATGTGTTTAATTCACACGCACACGCAATTTCATTTCTTAACTGACCAACCAACCTCTAGGGTTCATATTTACAAGAGCTGTAGTATGACATGAAGCTTCATTATTACAGACCAGTTACACTTTCTCCTTTTTGAATTTTGCCATTTGTGGTTGTGTTTCGTTATGACGGCATATATGACACCAAATTTGGCTTCTTATATTCCACAAGAGGCATCAATTCTTGACTGAAAATACATAGAAACGAATCAATTGTAAATTATTAGGATATTTCCAAGAGGGGAGAGAAAATAGTCAAAAGCTACATTTTTAAGAAAATAACTTGACTTTTAATGTGTTATGATCAATTAATATCTATGTCCAAATATATATTGAAAAGAAAGTACTAAACCTAACAAGAAAATTAACTATCTTAATTTAATGCGGAAACTATCTCTATTAGGAAATGATGAAATATGATATCTCTATCAATATTCCCTAACTGGCATTCTCTAGTATTTATAAGTGTACTTCAATAGCAATCGACCTAAACTTTGTGGGCAAAGAGTAAAAAACATTTTTAATTTGTTATCCCAAAATTTAAAAATTTTGACAATGATTCATGTATGAGTGCATTTGTCTTGTGAAAAATAAATTATTTGAAAAATATTATTTCGAAAAACATTTACTTACATTGCTTATAGAAATAAATGAATAAAAATTATTATCATTGTCTACAAAAATAAAAAAGGTTTAGATACAAATTATCTTCAACAATCAAAATATTTTTTATTAACTAATTATTTCAAACGATATGAACTATTGTTGTTAGAAAAATATTTTTTGAATAATTCATTTTTTCACAAAATAAATGGACCAATAATATTCCTTATTCGTGTTCGACGAATAATTATAAGATCGAATTTCTTGAGATGGCATGAATTGTGCTGGATCTATTGCACCTTTACATCTTGAATATATTATGTGTTCGACGCACTATTTTATGTAATTTCGTACTTAGATTGAAGCACTCTGAGACTACTTTTGCAACCCTTTTCCTTTTGGCTGTCGTACTTTGATAAGCTAGTGCTGACAAGGAGACGCCGCAACATCCGGTGTCCTAAAGCACCTTTTGAGATCGACGCCAATAAAGTATACTGTTGCTATGCTGACCATGTATTTTCCTTAAATTGCATGTTGAGTTGCGGTTTCAAGAACTGATTTGTCACGGCTGGTTGGAGCAGATTATTTAAACCCCTACGCATTCCGGATAATAGGGGGGACCCTTCGATTGTACTTTAACGAATGTTTTTATTTCTTTAACTACCTCTCTTTTTGCTTGTACTTTAGTAGTTATTTTAAGATCGATTGGAATCCTTGTGATGAAAAGAGAAAACGCATCACGAGCTCCCCTCTTCAAAAAGTAGTTTTCTTGCCACGCTGTTCAATCGGATGCTGGGGACATGCAGGTAGGTCATCCTAGGTGTCTTGTCACACTCTTTGAAGTATAATTATTGTACAACTCAACCTATCAATTTGAGGGGGGAAAAAACTCTCAATTGAAGGATAAATTAAAGAAAATAACTTTCGGTTAGCCCAAAAAGCTACAATATGGACCGCGTTATTGTCCAATACAAAAGTTTAGATTGGCAATTGAGGGGAAAATATGTGTATAAACTACATTAAAACCTCATAAGTAGATATAGTAGATACCTTTTTTTCTTTTTATCTTTTTCTAATTTAGTGCATTGGATTATTTACAAATGATGATATTGATGATTGGGAAGTCACGCGCAAATAAATTTAGGATGAAACCTAACTTTGATATTGCATTAAAAAGTGAAATTCGATAAGTTAGTAGAATATGATTTGGAATATTTTGTGTATCTTGACACTCCTCGACGAGGACGAACTATAGGGCTTGCAACCAATAAGGATGGGTGAAAAAAATATTATTTATGTGCATCGTGCGTAGACCCATCTAAATGAGTTATTGATTCATTTCTTAATCCATATGAGCATAAACAGATTAGTTATATTAAATAAATTGGCTGTAAATGGATTTAAAAATAATATGAGTGCTAAATGGTTTATGACTAGTTTACAACTTTCTTAGACTCAACTTATCTTTATAACTCTTTCTTCATTCTCTTTAATCCTGAGTTAACCTCACTCTCGCTTACTCCATACTCTATCCTTAGCTTGGTTATGAGTTTTCATGAATTGGTTTTAATAATATGAGTCTTTAGATTTGCATTGTATGAAAATGTGTCTATTTTAGTGACACCTTTTAACTTGAATCAGTCCACCCGTTTGATGGCTCTAACCGTGCATAATATGATGGGAAACACATAAATGAGTGAATGGGGCTTGAGGGATCAAGCTAAATTCAGAAACGAGTTTGCAGCAAATAGGATTGAAATCGCCTGGGAGAAGGCATTTGATTGAAGAGCCCGGAGCCACAAAATATGCAAAATAAATTTATCTTTGGAGAATGCAAGATGCGGAAGCCTGGCTCTGAAAGTCTATATTTTTGTTAGATGGAGGGAGACAATATGCATATTAACCCTCATGAAATCCTAAAGTCAAGTCATGTAGGAGAATAGTTTGATATAAACACAAATTTAACTACGTTGTTCCCCTCCAATCTTCCCCCTTTCTCAATAACTGCAGAAAATCCTAAAACCCCCCTTTTTTTTTTTTGTCAAAAGAAGATTTCATTCATTTTTCAAAATGATAAAGGATATACAGCAAATCCCAAAAGTCATCACAGCAAAGCAAGCTCATGAAACTAGAAAACAAATCAAGTTCTACAATCAATGTGGATCATTATAGCGTGGCAAAATAGATCTGTAATTGCATCAAATCAAAAGGATCAGTGGTTGTCCCAGAACCTTGTATCTTCGTTAGTGAAATGTTAATAATGGAATGAGAAAAAGGTATTTCTTTTTGGTTTCTCACCTTTTTTTTTTTTTTTCAAAATGAAAGTGAAGTCACTGAATGAAACATATATGCTGCTACCCATTTTCATATAGAGGGATAGGTACCGATATAAATGGGGCGAAAGTATAAGCATGTAAGGATGGAAGAAGTACACGCTCCAAAGCTAAAATTGCCCCATATCAAGTTTGTCCCCAGTCCACATTAAAACCACGTTGCCATATGAGAAGAAAGATGGAGTTGTAAATGTTTTTCTATATTTTTGTAAAGAGATCGAATCATGGTGGGTTGGAAACCGATCGAATCCGACCTACTTCCACCTCAATAAGCATGCACGAATTATCTCCAAGTGCGTGGTCTCCCACTTTACAAGTTCGGTCGATAAAGGATCTTCATATATTCGCAGCCAATATATGTACGGTTCTATAGTCAAATAAACTAGGCCGCAAACTCGATGAATGAATGTGATGAGGATTATTTTGACCGACCAATCAAACTCTTGACACATGTCATTATTACTCTAACGAGTAGATACGATATTGACATATGGGTTTGTGTATTCGACCTAACAGATACACCTAATGATCTGATAGGGGTTGATCATGACAAGACATCACTTATTGTTATTTTATTGAACACGTAATAATTCCACCACTTTTCAAAAAAGTTGGATATGTATTGGCTTGTGAAATGGTAGGGATATCATTCGTCACACTCATTCACCACTTATCATCTATAGATTGCCACATGTTCAATACAGTCTGACAACCTTTCAATAGTAATATTTGAATAGTCCTTCGGGACGTCCGAACCCCTTTGTTGTGACGTCTATCAATTTCTCAATGAAGTAGTACACCAAGCTTATGGTTCCCAATCTAGCCTCAACGATGTACATTAAAATCCACTATTACATAAATTGATTCTTCGTCAATCCTTTAAAGTTTCACCCGACATGCCATGGCATTCTTAAATTTTGGTCTTTTACTACAATCACTTACAATTTGGAACCGTGAAAATAAGTTCAAGTTGAATTAGAAACAAATAAAAATAAGCTCAAACGCCGTCTTCAGCATGATCTTTTTCTCTAATGGTAAAAGTTCCAGTTGAATATCTCTCTCTCTCTCACGCACGCACGCACTCACGCACACGCGCACGCGCACAACACACACACACTTAATCTATTTTATTTTTTCAAATTTCTTTCTTTATTTCTTTAGTTATTAAAATCCACTATTACATAAATTAAAGAGGACCACAGGAATCGCAATTCCTTTATTTTTCTTCCTCAAAATATCTCGCAAGTGGTATTTAATCAATGGAAAAATACAAAAAATAGCGATTCTTTTTTTATCTTTCACATATTTTAAATTTTAAATTTGAATCTTTTCTATCATACCACCTTACTAGAAATTCTCAAATGTTGAAATATATCTCTCTTCCATATATGCGGATACACTATCAGGTCAATGACTTTTCATCAATTAATAATTTAAATATCTCGTAATAAGACTATTTTATAAAATATTTTAAACAAATTTTTTGTTTGCATACATGCAATGCTTGTACACACTTGCTAGTATATATCAAATATAACCAATTTTGTTAACAAAATATAAAAAATTTTACGTGGCTTGTGTTTGCATGTTGGTTGGACCTAGATACAAACTATTTAATAATGAATTTTTGGGCATAAAATATAAAACTATATTATGTTTCCCCTATTTTCAGCTAATACATAAATCTAATAATACTGTAAAGCCTTTAAAGTCCAAGATTTGATAGCTGGAAGTACTTTTTTCAACTTAAGACCCACCGGTGTGGGTCACCATACGCACCACCTAAGTAACTTTTCTAGGGACTTGATTCACGTGGCATTAGTTGGTACATTAACAAATGGTACCATAGCAAGATCTATATTAATACATGTGTTGTTCTAGAGAGGCTAGACCCCTAGCCGCCTTGCTGGTCCTACTAGACGAGATGGAGGGTTCACATAATTTAGTTTTTAATGAACATAATCGCACATTAAATAGGAGGAGTATCCTCGCATAGCATGAGTAGATAATGACAACCTCTGAGTGACAATTTTATGTCAAGTCTCACATTTATCTGTTTACAGGGGTGATATGATTATCGAGTGTAGTCTCATCATTCAAAGGACAGAAAAAGAGTAGTCTCTTCTGGAGTCACAGTCCATGCGCAACAAATTTGATCAGCATAATTGACTCTTCCCATCTATTTAATAGAGGAGATGAGAATAAAAGGATGATTGATATCGAGTGATTGATATGTTGTGTTAGCCTCTCTAAGCCTTATCCATCCATTCTACTTTTATAATTATTTGCTAAGTGAGTCCACATCTCTCCCCAAGGTTTTGGATATCATATGACCAATGTCAAGATAGCTGGGGACGGAATGTATAAGCTCAATTGAGCAAGGAACATAAATCGGCCTTCAACGCAACAAAAGAGAGGGAGAGAGAAAGAAAGGGACATCTCATGTAAAACGAGCCCTAAATTGCTCTGAATCCCAAATTTGCAATAGAAAATTCCTCATAGCCAAGCTTGTAATTATCAAGAGTAATGATGACGGAACATCAATTCCTAAACAATGGGCCACGTCATAAATAAAAACAATTCATAAAATCTCTCATGCCTACTAAAATTCAAATTAACTTTTACGCATGGTGTGACAACTTGCAAGTATTATTTAAAAACAACTCGAAATAAGAACCTATTTCCGTATATATTGATAAGGGCTCTGGCCCAAACATGGTAAGGCCCAGCTTGCTCATGCATTGGTGCCTACAGGCCCTGGCTCTTGCTTCATGTCTAAAATGGGCCTGCAGACTTCGAATCTCAATTCAGTTCTAATTATTTGTGTAAGTGTTGTGACGCATTAGCACCGCATGTCGTATTTATATCACTTAGCATTGACACTTCAGCACATTAGCAGAGTGCTGATAAAGTGATTAAATTCCTTCTTGAACTACAATGATATCCATATGAAAAAAAAAAAAAAAGAAGAATGGAACCCATGATATTTCCTTTTTTCATTATCATCCTATACAAAAAAATATAAAATAAAATGGAAGGACAATTTTCAGGAGATGTTTAATCTATTATCTGCATTTTCTAGATGATTTATCAGGTGTGACGAATGGCAAGGTCAAGTGAGCCTAATTCACGGTCCAATTTATCCAAGGGACAAAGAACCAAGCCATTTGATCATCCGTGTTTAAACCTTACGAAAGTTGCATAATAGTGAAAAACCCACGGTCCACTATGATAAACATATTTTGAATATATCATGATGATTTATGACAAACTTTAGGTAATAGGGTCAAAGGCAACTAAAGTTTTGATCTTTTAGCTATGAAAGTTTCATGACCGTTCATAGCTATGACGACAGAGTTATCTGGTGCAATAGTTTCAAAGTCCACCATATGATTTGTCCTAGTAGGATTTGAAGACTTGTGAACCCATTTGTCCTCGCAATTAAAATTTGGCAAATTCTTATGGACAAAAAATTCGGTCTTCATTTTCAAGAACGCACTTTGACTCTAATTATTTAAGAGAGAAAAAATCATGAAAAAAAAAAAAAAAAACTCATGAGATAAATCGGCAAAAAATATAAACATTTAAAATGTCTCAATCATGTTGCAATCTATTAGATTAATCAATTAAAATATGCTAAAGAGAAGACTATCACTTTTAGTAATTTTAATTGAATAATTAATTATAGCAATTAATGTGCTACTTGTCCGAATTAGTTAGTAATATTTAGTGTTGTGATTTGCTGAAAGTTGGCTCTAGCTTATAGTGTTCTTGTTTGACTCTGTCTCCCCCCTCCCTCTCCCTCTCCCTCTCTCCAACCCCCCCCCCCCGGCGGCCCCCCTTCTCTTTCTCTTCTCCCTCCTTCTCTCTCTTTTTATTTTTATTTTTATTTTTGGTTATGAGGTTTTACTCTTTTCGACAGATGTATAATGACTTTGAACAAATAAAATTGTTTACTTAGAAAAAGTATGTATAAAAAGAATTTAACGGTATTCCATCCAAACTGGTTTCCCTAGAAGGAAGCATTCTCCACAGTGCAAAAGGAACCTCTCATTTTTTTATTTTTTTTTAAAGAGGAACGAAAATTTGGAAAGAGAAATGTTATCACTTGAATAAAACAAAAGAAAACGAAAACGAAAACAGTTTGGAGGAGAACATAAAATATAAGGAAAGCACCTTAATCCTAAACTATACTTGTATAAGTTTAAAAAAGTACCCTTAATCTATTGCAAATATCCAAACTTGTTTTAGTCAAACTAGTACAAGTTTAAGAATTCTGGAGACACAAACAAATTTGTGTTATTATTACCAGAAATGGTATAATTTAAGATATTTGATGATACCAAAAAAGAATTTGATAATTGATGTCATAATAGGCATAATTAGGATTTTTGGTAGTATTGTCCCTACAACATATTCAACAAAAGATTATCAGGAAATTGTCCCGGTCTAAAAATTTAAACAAATTGATTATATTAAAAAAAAAGACAAAGGAAAGATGAATATTCAATTTCCCCAACCCAATTTCTTTTCTTTATTTTCCGTGTTATTTTTTTCCCAAGTTTGTCATAAACTCATTATGATAAACATTTAGAAATCTTTCTTTTGTTAAAAAAAAGAAAAAAAAAGAATGAGTTTTGTTCCGGCCCTCTGAAGTTCCGTCCCATTTCATGATGAAAATAGCGTAACAAAGTAGGAAATAAAATCTTGAATCTTGAAATTATTTCCTATTTTACTAATTCTTAACCTGACTCAAATTAGGAAAGAGCCTCTCAGTCTCTCTCACTCCTCAGCACACTCCCAAAACTTCACCACGAAGATTGATGACGTCACCCCCCCCCCCATTCCAACGGTAAACTATATATTTCCCTCTCTAACCTGCGAGCCTATGTCCTCCTCTGTCTTTCTATTGTCTCTCCAACGTTGTCTTCCTCTCTCTCGCTCTCTCTCTCTCTCTCTCTCTCTCTCTCTCTCTCTCTGAATTTCTCCGCACCGCGATGCCCTCTGTTGTTCCTCCGAAGCACTTTCCTATTTCTTCAACCGAAAAACCCATGAAGCTCATCGATTTCTTGGGCCCTGCGTCGCCTCCCATCGGCGACATACTGAAGAGTCGCAACGAAGGGGCCGGAGATGTGGTGGCTCGCGAATTCTTCCCCCTGGCGCCTGATCAGAACATGAAGGAAGTCGGTGACCCTCTTCGGGGAATCACTCCCGCCCAACGGAAGCGAAAATCCATGGCCTCGCTGGCCGACGCCAAAAGCTTAATTTTGGAGAAGAAGGCGAAGTACAAAAGAACGCAGAAGGGAAAGAAAGAGGACTCAGGATGTGATGCCGAGGGAGTGTCTACAGAGCTGGTGCTGCTCTTCGACCCTTACAAGATCAAGAAGAAGCTTAAGCAGAGTGATCTCGGCCACCTGTCGAGGCTCTTGACTGGGCGGGACTTTGTGACGAGCCACTTGCTGCGGTGGATGAGTGAGGAGATGGTGAGGCAAATTGAGGGCGGCAAGGGGGCCGACGTCATCGTGAGGGATGTGGACACGTGCTCTGAGCATCGACTGGTGTTCGTGTTCTGGGCGTCGTCTGGGTCGTACGTCCTCAAGGGGGGTTGGATCAAGGAGTTCGTGAAACGGAGGGGGTTGGTGGCTGGCGATGAGGTCGGGATATATTGGGATCCAAGTGCTAGCAAGTTTCACTTTAGCCTTCTTCGTAAGGAGAATTAGATTTGATCTTGAATTAGTATAGCTTTTGTTTGGTGACCAACAGGAAAATTTTTGACCTGTAGAAAAGGATATCAGTGATGGAATATTGTATGCAATCATACTGTCTCTATTTTCCTCAGAAATTCAATTCTTGATGAGTGCTAATCTTGAAGCCCAGTTCTCAGTCTTTAATTTTCTTGTGCGAGTTTCGCTGTGGTAATATCTTCAAATGGGTGAAGTTGATAACTGTAGATTGCCAATGTCTTTCTTAATCCTATCTCGGTGAAAAATTAAAATGATCCCTTTTTAAGGCAAACTTCTTATTTGGTAATGATCAGAGGGTCTCTGTTGGCTATTTATTTCTATTATACAAATAGGGCTTCTGCAAATAGACACTTCATACTTGCTTCTGATTTTAGCATTGAGTTTTGTAATGGCAGCCGTATTGCTAGGTAGGGGTGTGCAACCGAACCGGGTCAACCCGGTTCCCGGTTCGGCGCACCCGGAAAACAGGGTCGGGAACCGGTTCCCGTTGAAACTGGTCCGGGAACCGGTTCCAACAAATAAGACCCTGTTTTAACCGGTCCGGAAACCGGTTCGAGGGATTACCCACCCGGGAACCGGTTCGACCGGACCGGTTTTGGACCCGGTTTGAGAACCGGTTAAGGAGGCGCCCCTTTTTCCTCAAACCGCAACCCTAATTTTTAATTTCACACCCTCTCTCTCACGCACGAGTCTCTTCCCGAATCCCCTCCTTCTCCGCCTGGTGGTTCCCGGCTTCGCCCCGCAGCTCGCCCGCGCCACCGCTTCGCCCTCTTTGTGCCCGTCCTCACCCACGAGGTATCGGGTCCTCTCTCGGTTTCGTTGTGAGAATCGTTGCCTTGTGTAGGATGGAGTGTGGTATGAGGCGAATGGTATAAATTACTGCGTTGCGGCGGCGCTATGACTTTCCACTCCTCATGATCATGTCCGGTTCTGTTCTTGTGAAAAGGGAGAAGTAGAAAACGAAACCTTGTGCGGGTGTGGTGAGTGTTTCTCGATTGCGCTTGCTGGATCCCTGCGGGGGTTATCGGTATTTTTTCTTTTTTCTTTTTAATGGCTGGGGTTTAGCGATGTTTGCCTGTTCTTTTGTTTGTTGAGTTTTTTGCTTTTCTTTCTTATGGAGTCATGGCGCTCCGTGAAGTAAAGGCTCGTACCTTGTTGAGTTATGGGGTGATTTTGTTGAGAGTTGGCATTGTGTCAGTAGTGAGATAGAGGATTCTTTCTGTACAAATGGGTTTCTTTTGTCGTTCTTGGTGCCGTCTCTTGTTATGAGTCGTGTTGGAGGATATATAAAGAGCTTAGTTGAGCATCCTCTCTGCTTGTTTTTAATTCAACTGCTATTTGATGTGCAAGATTCTGGAAGAATAATGTTAGGCGAACAGATCGTGGTTTACGAAATTTGTGCACTAAGTAATGTGGGGGTTGCTTATTGTGGAATCCTAGAATGAGAAGATGATGCTGACATCGGTCCCCACTTGGGGAAAACTTGATCTTCTTGACTGCTTGAAACAGTTGTACTTTTTCTTAATGCACGCTCATTCAGCTTAGTTGTTCAGTGTAGGAGCTTTTACGTGTGTGTATTCATCAATCGCTTCAATAGTATCCTAATGTTAAATTTTTTTTGTTATGTTGAGAGATTTGATTTACTAATCCTAATGTTAATTTTTTTTTTTGTCAGTTTTCAATCAATGGATCAAGGCAAACACAGGCTTTTACGTGCCTGTTCTTTTTTCTTTTTAATGGCTGTACATTAATTTTTGCAAAACAGGTTCCAATAAAAACAGGGTTGACCCTGTTCCCGGACCGAAAAAACAGGGTGGGTCGGGAACAGGGTCCAATGTAAACAGGGTAGGGAACAGGGTCCAAAAAGAGAACCTAGGTTATAACGGGGGTCGGGAAGAAGGGTCCAGTCTAGACCCTACCCACCCTGGACCCGATAACCCCTATTGCTGGGTAAGTCTATGTTTAAGTTGGCTTAGTTTCCAGCACGTCTATAAATGAGTGTGCAAATTGCAATGCTGTTGATAGTTCAATACATGCCCACATCTTTTGCGCTTTCCCCTCAATAATAAATGCATAAGCTGGTTTTTAGTTACTGTTTCATCAAGATGTTACTACTGAATGCTCCAAATCAACAGTTCAGATGATTTGCCACATGTGACTCCATACGCAGTTATACAGAGTTATACAGAGATGTTCAGCTGGTTAATTTGTGTAGTTTTTGTCCAACATATCTAGCATAGCATATCCAAAGGGGCCAATGTTAATTTCTTGTAGCTTTCTCCAGCTTTGGCCTTGGACACTTGTTTGAAAAACTTCTCAATCCCCGCTTGCACAGCTTAGTCAGGTAAATTTCAAGTATCTGGAATGTCCTTGTTCGATAGTTGTCTCAGAATTGATCATTTCAAGTATCTGCTAAATTTCAAGCATCTGGAAAAGTCACCTGGTCCTAAAGATCCAAATGATTGTCTTACACTCCGTATCCTCTGCATAAACCTCTCTTTCTGGAAATTATGATTGTCAAAACCTTACAACAGATCAGAAGAAGCTGGTGGATAATTTGGCATATTGATAAGGGAGTGATGAGGCTTTTAAGCTGGCTACCTCAAGAAAAGAGCAGCTTTCACTCAGCAATTACAAGCTTAGCTGTTCTAGCAATTTAGCTTCTGAGATTGATAGTTTTCTGTTAAATGTACAGGGTACCTTTTGACAGGGCATCTTCCAAATGATTATAATATGCACCCTTGTTTACAAGAACTTCAATTTTCAGGAAGATCCCAGTGTCTGAATCCAGAGAAAGTGAATCAGAGTGGATCTCATCTTCCTGATGTGCACAGATATGTTTTGTATTCAGACCACATGGCTCATATACATGCTGCTAAAACTTGGTGGCTGCCAAATTAGATTTGTTGTGTTTGTGCTTTGGGTGGTTTCAAGTTTGTGTCAAGTGGCCTTTCTTCTGTTTTGAGAGGCGTGATCCTGCTTTCGAGAGGTGTGGTAAGAGAAAAGTATCTTTTCTCTCTCTTTCACACAAACTAATCCCAATTATTATCTTAGTTTCATCAACTGGCAGTCACTAATCACAAGGAATGACAGAGAAGAGGGAAAAGGGTCTAGGATGTACAAAGTCTCTTTTTAGAACACGCTTCAATGAAGTCAGAAGCTGCAACAGGAGCCTCTATCTGAAGAAAGTTGCAGTATGATCTACACCAAGCTCCATGGACTAGTATAGTCACAATTAAGGAAAGAACTCGCACTCAATTACAATCAGAATGTATGTCTCAATAGACAACATAATATTCAAATGCATATACAGACAAACATATCAAATTGTAAATAGTTATCAACATCAACAACCATCGCCAGAAATTATTTCTATTGTTACGATTAACTAACTGCAAACAAGGACTTCGGTTATACATGCAGTCACCTTTGCTTTGTCAAGATGGAGGTACTACATCATCACTTAGGGAGCCAAAGGAACACTAGAGTTTTCATCAGAAGATATGGCAATGGTCTGGAGGATTCTTGCTATGTCTTCTACAGCATTAGGAAAGCTCCACCCCCTGCTGACAGTGAAATGGGAGATCTTCCTCTTCCTAAGCTAATTTCTTAGCTGTCTCAGAATTAATGATCATACTTTAGAGAAAAAGTTGGGTACTTGAGTGGTGCCACATAGGATTACAGTAATCCAATTATCAGTTGCCATATGTACACATTGGGCACTGCTCCAATTTCATCGGACTTCTTTTTTGTCTCCTTGCAGCTCCCATTGCTCTCTCTCTCTCTCTCTCTCTCTCTCATCTCTCACTTTCTTTTCTTCTTCTTCCTTCTCCAAATCCCTAACTCTAATCCCAACTTCAAATCTCTTCTCCTTTTTCATTTCTTCACAGCTACTTTTCTTTTTGCTTGTATCTGATTCATGGGCAGTGCAATCTTGCCCTTGATACCGTCGCTGCCGTACGATCCTTTGGCATCGGACAGCTCACACTGCTCACTCAGGTTTCAGATATGTTTATATGGATGTATCACAGTACTAAAATGTCTATTGAGTTCAGGGATGCATAACACATGAAAGTCATTATTTCTCTTGAAGAAGTGTAAACGCATACTGACCCAAGGAGAACCTGTAAATGCATTGCTGAAAGAAGCATCTCTATGCAGGGGAACCATACCCTACCGAGACAGATACCAAGAAAGAAGAAATAAAAGAGAGCAGTTCAAGCTAGCAGCTACATCCACTTGACACTCATAGACTTTGCCTTTATTTTCACTCAATTTGAGAAGAAACTTTACCTTATGGGACTTGAGAACAGAGGAATTCCAAGATGGGTTCCTCGGAGGAGAAGTGTCCTGCCCAAGCAAACAACCAGTTAGTAGCATTTCCAAGAACTCTCAATTCATAGTGATTGAAAAAGGGAGTGCAATAAGAGTAACCAATGCAAGAAGATACCGATATGAGTTCATTGGTTATAAGTTCAGAATAAAAACTAGGGAAAGAAACAGTACAGACGCAAGCAATCCCGTGGGGTTCAGGAAGAACGAGTTATGATTGAAGACATGAGCAGCAACTGAACCAGAACATTGAATTGCTCCATCTCTTCCTATCGCTAAGCAACCCCATAGAAACAACAAAAACCCAGCTCCACCCTCAAGAGTAATTTAATCGGACACCTGGTGGGCATAGCGTTCCATGACGAGTACAAATCCTAAACAAAGAAAGTAGACAAAGGGTTTCCAGAACGGACCGACATGTAAGAGCAAGTGGGGACGACGACGACGGACATGGGGTCGGTCTCGGCGCGCTGGAATGCGGAGACGCAGAGGTGGGGAGCGAAGCCCAGGCCTCGCTTCGAGGGAGGGACGAAGGCTCTGTAATTACACTTACCGCCATCGATATAAAACATCTTTCAACGATTTTAGAGGCAGGGTACGATCGGCACGACCCTGAGAAGAGTGGTCAATACGAGGAGGAGTAGAAGAACCAAGAACAAATAAAATAAATCAAAGTGGGAAAATAGCAGGGTAGCAAAGTGAAATTCTAGTAACGCTAGATTGGAAAAGTCGATGTATTATTTATCCATGGGGCTTATGTGTACGCAATAGGAAGCTAATGCGAAGGTAAAGAGCAGTGGTCGGAGGCCCCTATGCAGTCATATCTTGAGATGGAAGCAATGGAGAATTATTCATTCATTACTTCTACATGACATTGTGACTTTGTGCTAATCATTTGGTTGCAGAATGTGAGGATTAGCCCATATCGATTATGGAAAAGGCTAGTGATTTATTTATATGTACGAGGGAAAATCTTATCCTTTGAGTCAACTTTTGTTGATAACCTCTATCTATATTTCCTCAAGTATTCATGCTTGCTTAAACTTGAAATGGTTATGATTTAGTTTTATGATTTGTTTCTTGTTCTTCTTTTTCACTCGCTAATTACTTATTTTATCCAACCTTCTATTTTCGCTTGTAGTTTTCTGTACATTAGGTGCTTCTTGGAGATGTTGGAGCTTGAAAATCTAGCTTATTGCTGCGGTTTATTGAAGGCCATTTCATTAAATTTTAGGTTCACAAAACTAGACTTTTGAATTATGATTTTCAGCTATGAAGTACTCTTAATCCTATAAGAATCAACAATCACTACTGCTTTCTTTTCTCAAACTTTGGTCGTAAATGGTGCAACTGTTAAGTTTAAAATCTGGGATCTAGCTCAGCTCTCATGTACCTAAAGGAGCTATCGTAGCAATGCATGACATGTTAAACCTAGTAAGTGAAGCTAATAAGAAACCATTTATTAGCTTTGATGCTATATGAAGTTGCTATTGAGAAATCTTTAACTATGGCAGGACTTTTTGTGAAGTATGCATGCAATATGTGAATCAGCTTCTTTTATCATTATGGCACTTAGTCCTTCAAAAGACATTCGTTTTCTAATAATGGAGTCGCATTTACTGGGCTTTTTACTTTTGATACCTACTTCATGGCGGAGTTTGTTACCACCATTCTTGGGTAAGTCATGAGTTCCTTTCTTGCAATGCAGACGACGCAACGAGTCGAACTCAAGACCTCTCTCAAAAGGAACCTGCGCTCCACCACTACACCACCGCCACGGGTGGTGTGTTTGCTGGGAAGTTCATCATACATTTCGCTAATAAAGTAAATAAACTAACACTGGTGTGCGTGAAGGAAACGGTTGAATGTCAAAGAAAAAAAAAAAGACAAATGAAAAAGACTAAGTCGATTCATTGCAGAATAGAAAATAGGTTTCAAATTTTTGTATGTGCATAAGTACAAAACAAAAAAAAAAATGAAAGAGAAAAAGCAAGATAATGACAAAAGAATGAATAAATAAACAAAATAATAAGCAAACCAACAAAAAAAGAAAAAGAAAAAAGGGGATGAATTCGGTCCAATTCGAAAGCCCATTTACCCAATTACATTAGCTCATCCGTTAAGCCCATTTTGCATCACGTGGACCCAATAAAAAAGGACCCGTAAGCTAAGCCTATGAAAATTAGCCCCATTTCCCCCACCCCAAAAAAGCAACAACTTTAGGTGAAGATAGAAATCTAGCTCAATTTTTTTTTTTTTTTTTTAATCTAGTAAAAAGGCACCACTTTTAGGTTAAGTGATAAATCTGGCCCAAATTTCTTTTTTTTTTTTTTTTTACATAAAAAAACCAACTGAATTAACCGTAGCTCATTTGTTCATCGAAGTTGGCAAGAGTCTAGCATGAAAAGCATCTTTTGACATCGTGAGCTGTGCGAACATAGTTCGTGGGCAATCATCGTGTCTCCAACATTTAAAATGAATAAGCATCATGCCCATTTCCAAGTCAACAAGGGTTGGAGAATATTGTAAAATGCCTAAATCATAATTGACAGCAAAATCGGTGCCAAACAACTTCCCTGCAAAGTTTTATCAAAAAAGCTCTCAAATCCGAGCTTCCTCCCATTTTATCATCTTAAAAAAAAGGAAAAACAAATAAAAAATGTACCTCAGTAACGAGCTGTACCAATTTACATAAATTCCCAATCTACGAAGTACACCCCATTCGCTTAGTTGTTCCATTGTTTTGACACATTTTCCATCAAATATGAGGATAATATGCTGAATTTTGTGCTAACATAACCCTCTAAGATCTTATAATATATACATTTAAACAATTTACAAGAATTCGAACACCTAATATTATTGGCATATTAGACCTTGTAAGTAACTAATCATGTGACGGCGTGAAAAGATTTTGACAGGTTTTGAAAATTATAATTACCTTATAATGAAGATTTTTCTTAGTAATCCTATAAAAAGCTTATGACTTTGTCAGCAAAAGGAATTATTAATTATTGATTAGAAACCTTCCTAAATCTCTTTAGTGACAAAAGAGATTTCACTTGTCAAATGTTGCACTATCATTTGATAATACTTTCTCAACAAAGCATATTATTTTTATCTCAATTACAAATACAAACAAATAATCAATTAAATAATTTCAAACAATCAAATTCGTCAATTGTGAAGTAGAGTTGTGAATGCCGTGACATTGGGTGCCGTACACGTGTCAAGACATTTCGAGCATGGGATGCTTCAAGAAGACTTTTCCATGGAAAATCTCCACGGCACTAAAATTTTCCACACGCAAGAAACCACTATCATGGAAATTCCGTGTCCCAATAAGGCTATTTCAAGAAGACTTTGACTTTGATCTTACAAAGATGACCCGTGTTGATTACTTCACGATACAAAAGGGGCTTTATCATAAGTGGAAATGCTAAATTACAAAATGGAAAGGCATCAGTTCCTTTGCTTCCTTTGTTTCCACTTGTTCTTTCATTCCTTCCTTCGCTTTCCTTCGCCCCTTCCTGACCAATGCAATGTCTTGCTCCATCTTAAAAATTTCTTCGTTCTTGATAGCGTGGCATCATGGCATTAGACTCCTGTGATTAGAATGACCGTGTCATGTCATATCCAAAGACAAGCCTCTTTTCCAATCTTTGATAGGGAAAATGTGCCGAATCTTATGTTTGCTTAACCAAAAAGTAAATGTTGAATTTGGTGCCTTGACATCCCCGAGACCTTTTATTACATGTTATAAACAATTTATAATAATCACCACCCGCCGTGGTGACTCATTGGATAGGCTTCGGGCTTCCTTTCGCTAAGAGGTGCGGAGTTCGAAACCCCGCGACGCAAGTTGCAAGGGAGGCCGGCGTGAGACATTGGTGACTTACCCGGTGGCATGTGTGTGGTGGCTAGCACGTGTCGCCCCCGGTGGTTTATCTCGGCTGCCGGCCGTGCGGGGTTCCCCTGGGTCATCAAAAAAAAAAAAAAAAACAATTTATAATAATCCAACTACCTAGCACAACAAGCATATCTAGCGTGGGTTTGGTTCAATTTTAGAAATGGATTTTGAATACAACACAAATGCTAAAAGTCAAAACTCTTTAAGAAAGGACAATTGTGTGACCTCACATAGTCATATTGTGGGTTGTGCAACCTCGCTGGCGGCCCTCGCAAAGAAGATGAACAATAATAATAGGGGGCAAAATTGGAAAACTAAAGAATTTGTGAGGATAAATTTGGAAAACAAAATTATTTAACATAGTTTCATTGCAGAATAGAAAATAGGTTTCAAATTTTTGTACGTGCATAAGTACAAAACGAAAAAAAAAATGAAAGAGAAAAAGCAAGATAATGACAAAAGAATGAATAAATAAACAAAATAATAAGCAAACCAACAAAAAAAGAAAAAGAAAAAAGAGGATGAATTCGGTCCAATTCGAAAGCCCATTTACCCATTTACATTAGCTCATCCGTTAAGCCCATTTTGCATCATGTAGACCCAATTAAAAAGGACCCCTAAGCTAAGCCTATGAAAATTAGCCCCTTTTTTATTTTTGTTTGGGCTAATCCCCCCCCCAAAAAAAAAAAAAGCAACAACTTTAGGTGAAGAGAGAAATCTAGCTCAATTTTTTTCTTTTAATCTAGTAAAAAGGCACCACTTTTAGGTTAAGTGACAAATCTGGCCCATTTTTTTTTTTTTCACATAAAATAAACACTAGCTAGATTAACCGTAGCTCATTTGTTCATCGAAGTCGGCAAGAGTCCAGCATGAAAAGCATCTTTTGCTGTCGTGAGTTGTGCGAACATAGTTTGTGGGCAATCATCGTGTCTCCAGCATTTAAAATGAATATGGATCACGCCCATTTCCAAGTCAACGAGGGTTGGAGAATATTGTAAAATGCCTAAATCATAATTGACAGCAAAATCGGTGCCAAACAACTTCCTTGCAAAGTTTTATCAAAGAAAGTTCTCGGATCTGAGCATCCTCCCATTTTATCATCTGAAAAAAAAAGAAGAAGGAAAAACAAATAAAAAATGTACCTCAGTAATGAGATGTACCAAGTTACATAAAGTCCCAATCTACATAAAGTCCCAATCTACGAAGTAAGCCCCATTCGCTTAGTTGTTCCATCGTTTTGACACCTTTTCCATCAAATATGAGGATAATATGCCGAATTTTGTGGTAACATAATCGATACATAAATGTTCAATTAGGTGCCCAACACCCTCTAAGATCTTATAATATATACGCTTAAACAATTTACAAGAATTCGAACACCTAGTATAATTGGCATATTAGACCTTGTAAGTAACTAATCATGTGACGACGTGAAAAGATTTCGATAGGTTTTGAAAATTATAATTGCCTTATAATGAGGATTTTTCTTAGTAATCCTATAAAAAGCTTATGACTTTGTCATCAAAAGGAATTACTAATTATTGATTAGAAACCTTCCTAAATCTCTTTACTGACAAAAGAGATTTGACTTGTCAAATGTTGCGCTATCATTTGATAATACTTTCTTGACAAAGCATATTATTTTTAGCTCAATTACAAATACAAACAAAAAATCAATTAAAGAATTTCAAACGGCCAAATTCGTCAATTTGTGAAGTAGAGTTGTGAATGCCGTGACATTGGGTGCCGTACACGTGTCAAGACATTTCTAGCACGGGATGCTTCAAGAAGATTTTTCCATGGAAAATCTCCACGGCACTAAAATTTTCCACACGCAAGAAACCACCATTATGGAAATTCCGTGTCCCAATAAGGTTATTTTAAGAAGACTTTGACTTTGACCTTACAAAGATGACCCATGTTGATTACTTCACGATAGAAAAGGGGCTTTATCATAAGTGGAATCGCTAAATTGCAAAATGGAAAGGCATCAATTCCTTTGCCTCCTTTGTTTCCACTTGTTCTTTAATTCCTTCCTTCGCTTTCCTTTGCCCCTTCCTGACCAATGCGATGTCTTGCTCCATCTTAAAAATTTCTTCGTGCTTGATAGCGTGGCATCATGGCATCAACTCCTATGGTTAGAATGACCATGTCGTGTCATATCCAAAGACAAGCATCTTTTCCATCACTGATTGGGAAAATGTGCCGAATCTTATGTTTGCCTAACCAAAATGTAAATGTTGAATTTGGTGCCTTGACATCCCCTGAGACCTTTTATTACATATTATAAACAATTTACAATAATCCAACTACCTAGTACAACAAGCATATCAATCGTGGGTTTGATTCAATTTTAGAAATGGATTTTGAATACAATGCAAATGTTAAAAGCCAAAACTCTTTAAGCAAGGATGATTGTGTGACCTCACACATCCATATTGTGGGTTGCGCAACCTTGCTGGCTGCCCTCGCAAAGAAGATGAACAATAACAATAAGGGGCAAAATTGGAAAACTAAAGAATTTGTGAGGATAAATTTGGAAAACAAAATTATTTAACATAGTTTCAACATTTTGCAAGTGTTACTTGAAAGACTTGCCAAATGTTAGAATATTTAAATAATAAACTATGCATTCACCTAATAGCTTAAGTTTTTACCATAGCTAGAAGTGGTCCTATAAAATCTCTCATGGTATCAGAGTTGAAAATCCTGAGTTCAAATCTTACCGGGCCATATTTGTCTCCTAATTAAATTTTCACACTTGGTATTATGCAAAAGACCATACTAAGCATGAGGGGAAGTGTTATAATATTTAAATAATAAACCAGGCATTTATCTAACAATTTAAGTTTATAGAATAGTTAGCAATAATCCCACAAAATCTCACACTGAGTACCCCAGCATTTCCCTAAAGGGCTTTGAAGGCCGAAAGCCCCTTAAGAAAGCTTAACCAAATGCACCATAAGTCTTGTAAGAAACTAGTCATGTGAAAAAGTGAAAAGATTTCAACAGGATTGAAACTTATTATTTTGTCATGATGAAAGCTTCCAATAATCCTCTGTATAGCTTAAGAGCTTTGTCATAGAGAATTATTAATTATCGATAACCAAGTTATGAAGTTTTATCTATGTCTTTAATGGACGAATTGACATTACAATCACCCTAATTCTCTCTACTAGCAAATGAAATATAAAGAATACGCTTTTGTGATTCTTTAGCTCATATATAAGTACCAACAAAAATTGCGATTAAAGAACATAGGAAGGTCAAATTCCTCGATTGTCAAATAGAGTTGTTAATGCCGTGACATCGAGTTTGTATGCATGGCACAATATTGCCATAAGAGGACGTTTCAAGAAGACTTTTCCTTGGAAATTTTATGGCACCAGTTTTTTAACGCCCAATAAATCCAGCCAAGACAATAAAAAAAGGAATACCAAATTCCCCAGTAATGTCGTTCCACGAGGACTTTGATTTCTACCAAACCGCGTCTTTTCTTTCCCTTTTCTCATAATTAATTGTTGGCAAGTAATAGAGAGATTAATTTCCTAGAAGAGTTTTTCATTGGAAATTCTATAACACTAATAGTTTTCCACACTTGGACTCCACCAAGGCTCTTTACTATGGAAATTCTGCGATCCCAATTATTTCATTTTAAGAAGACTTTGACTTTGACCTTTAAGAGAATGCTCATGTGATTACTTCACACTATGGAAAGGCTATATAAGTGGAAGCACTCTGCTCCACCACCAATAAACTCGCCTACATGCTTAATTGCATAATGAGGTGGCATCAAATCCTCCACCTCCTCTGTTTCAACTTTTCTTACATTTTCCCCTTCAATTTGTTTCATCTCATTGCCCTCCTGACCAACGTGATGTCTTGCTCCATTTGAAGAATTCCTTCGTGCTTGATAGGGAGGCATCGGACCATTGTGATTGGAATGACCATGTCATATCTTATCCAAAAACAAACTCATGGAATAAGAGCATAGATTGCTGCTCGTGGGATGGTGTTGCTTGTGACGATGTCACTAGTAACGTCATCGGTCTTGATCTTGCTTGCAGTTGGCTTCATGGCCCTCTCCAATCCAATAGCTCCCTCTTCCTCCTTCGCCATCTTCAGAGCCTCAATCTTTTCGGTAACAACTTTATTAGCTCACACATTTCGCCTAATCTGAGTGCATTTGCAAAATTGACTCATCTAAATCTCTCTTCTTCACAATTTGCGGGAATCATTCCTAGTGAAATCTCTCGCTTCTCCGAGTTGGTGTCACTTGATCTCTCTGCCAATTATATTTTGGACACAGACTCATCATCTTCTCTCAAGTTGGAAAATTCAATCTTCACAATGATTGTTCATAATTTAATAGTGTTGAGAAAGCTTGTTCTTGATGGAGTAGACATGTCCATGGTTTCACCAAAGTCCTTTGCAAATTTGTCTTCTTCTTTGACATATCTAAGTATTGTTTCTTGTTCCATAGGGGGGCTATTTCCAAGTACTGTTTTTCAATTACCGAGCCTCACTACTCTCGATTTAAGTGACAATTTTAACTTGTTTGGGATTCTTCCCAAATCCAATTGGACTAGTCCTCTTGAGTCTTTGTCTCTCCAATCTACGAGCTTTTCGGGAGAAATACCCAATTCAATTGGTAACATGAAGAATTTAACAATTCTAGA
The DNA here is from genome assembly GCA_014182555.1 of Eucalyptus erythrocorys. Lineage (NCBI taxonomy): Eukaryota > Viridiplantae > Streptophyta > Magnoliopsida > Myrtales > Myrtaceae > Eucalyptus > Eucalyptus erythrocorys. The sequence goes on along the minus strand of CM024601.1, from coordinate 20,963,795 downwards.
TCTTGGTTATAATAGTTTCACAGGACACATCCCCTCATCAATGTGGAATCTCCACCAACTTCAAGTTTTGCAAATTGGGAATAATAGCTTTAGCGAGATTGTAGAGTTTGAAAATTTTACAAAGCTTGAAAATCTCCGACACCTTGAAATTTCTCAAGAACTAAATCTAATCTATGATGCACTTGAGTATACATTCCCGAAGCTTGAACAATTGGGGTTGTATTCTTGCAACTTGACCAAGTTTCCCTATTTCTTGACTTCATTGAAAAGATTAAGATACTTAGACCTCTCTTTAATTGGATTAGTGGGGAGATCCCTTTGTGGTTCTGGGGAATAAGCCATGATACAATGGAAATGTTGAATCTTTCTAATAACCTTCTAGAGGGAGGTATACAACATTTGCACAAGACGAACTTGCAGTATATTTCCATTTGGAACAACTCATTCCGTGGACCACTTCCCATTCCGCCACCTTCTACTTTTATATTTGATGCCTTTGAAAATGGTTTCACTGGTGAAATCCCCTTTTAATTTGCCAGTTGAGTTCACTTGTATCATTATTTTTGTCTGACAATAATCTCTTTGGGAATATGCCATCATGTTTTGTAATCTAACCAATCTCCATTATCTAGACTTGAGCAACAATAAATTACAAGGACCATTACCACGCTCCCTAGTCAGATGTGTGAACTTATCAACACTAGTTCTCAGTCACAATGAGTTCACTGATATTTTTCCACATTGGCTGGAAGTACCACATCTGCAAGTCCTTGATTTGCAATTGAACAAATTTCATGGTAAGATCAACTTCACTGCATTTGGACTCTCCTTCCCTACTCTTTTAACTTTATCTATTTCCAACGATAATTTCATAGGAAGGTGGCCCACAGAGATTTTCTCAAACACCTCATTGTATGTACTAGATTTGTCCAACAACAAGTTCGGAGGGCCAATTCCATTTCCATCTCCTGTCACATTCTATTATTCCATTGCATCTAATAAGATGACAGGAAAGATCCCCTCTTTCATATGCAATTTCACCAAGCTCGAGATCATTGACTTGTCCAACAACACCTTAACAGGTAGTTTGCCTCGGTGTTTAACAAATTTTGGCGCCAACTTGTCAGTTTTGAACTTGCGAATGAATTACCTTGAGGGCATAATTCGGTCATTTTCTTTGAGAAGTGGCTTGATGACTCTTGACTTGAGTCAAAATCAGTTTGAAGGCACTTTGCCTCGGTCGCTTGTTAAATGTAGGCACCTGGAAGTTCTGGATCTCAACGACAATCAAATAGAGGATACATTTCCAAGATGGTTGGGAACACTCCCGGAACTAAAAATTCTCATTTTAAGGTCCAACAATTTGAAGGGCCTTTTGAATATACCCATGGGAGGTCACCTTTTTCCTAAGTTACACATTTTGGATCTCTCCAACAACAACTTTAGTGGTCCTTTGCCAACCAACTTGATAATGAGCCTTAAAGCCATGATGAATGGCAAAAATGGGCAAGACAAATCCTTGTATATGACACGGGATATTTGGGGAGCGAATTCCCAATTGAGATCATATGAAAATTCCATGACCCTGACCATGAAAGGGCAAGAGATTTGGCTAGTGAAGATCTTCACCTTCCTCACACTTATTGACTTGTCAAACAACTCTTTCCAAGGGAATATCCCCGAATTTATTGGACAGCTTCACTCTCTCGTAGGGCTCAACCTTTCTCATAACCATCTCACAGGTTCCATCCCTTTGACTCTAGGGAATTTGACCAATCTTGGGTGGCTTGATCTATCTTTGAACAAACTTAGTGGGGTAATTCCTAGAAAATTGGGAGATTTGGCATCCCTTGGGTGCTTAAACCTCTCGAAGAACCAACTCAGCGGTCGAATTCCACAAGATAAGCAATTGAGCACATTCTCAAGCAACTCGTTTAATGGGAATCTAGGTCTTTGTGGAACTCCATTGCCAAAAGCATGCCCTGGCGATGCACAAACTCCTCTTTCATCGTCCTCATCAACTTTTAACCAAGAAGAGCATGAGAGTTGGCTCAAACAAAAAACAACATGGATAGGTTATGCATCGGGACTCGTAATTGGGATTTCGATAGCATATATTTCATTTGAAATGGGAAGGCCCAAATGGCTTGTGCGAGGTGTGAGAATGTTGGAGAGAAGAGCAGCCGAGTGGACGAAGAAGCCAAAGGGTAAGGCCACCAAATTTCATGGATGATGAAATTGTTTGAGGAGTTGTCTTTGTAAACTAGCTTTATAAATTCAATTAATAAAGATGTTATCGAGACAGTTTGAAATGTCATTTCTTTTATGAAAGCTTGTTTCTAATATCTTTTCTCCATATTTCTTGGTGCAATTGTATTTCTGTTGAATTGAGAAGATGACTAATATGATCTGTCAAGCATGCAGCTTCAAATAAAGAAGAAGCACAAAAACAAAAGAAGAAAATGAAGCAAGTGCCATTAACCTCTACAAATATCCTTTCCATCTTCCAGTGTGCACAACTTTTATTATCCATGAAGAATTGGAAATGAAGACTAGCTTAACTCGTTCAGGCAAAGTCGTGAATAGATTAATTTGTCGAAGAATTTTGTTTCGAAGAATCAACATTGGAATCTACATATAGCATCTACTTTTTTTTTCCCTATTCAAAAAATTAATCTTTGGGATGGAACGTGCTTAATATAATGTTTTATTAAATCAACTTAGGACATTTGTACGAGCAGTGGGTCATGTCAATATACGAAGTTATATTAACAGTCGTAGGTTAGTAGAATTCATCGATCTCCATAACGTGAGTTTATGCTAAACCTTGGCCTTCAAAACAATGGACTTTAGAAACACCCTGGGCCATGCTCTTTATGAGTAAAAACTAATTACCGTGAATTTTCTTTCTTGTCATCCCTTCTCTGAATATAGGCCTCTTGTTGAGCCCAGTCCATCCGCAAGTTGGGCCTTTTACTCAGTTCGTTGTTCGCTCTACGGCATTACTTTGCTATCGGGGTTTTTTCTTTATTTTATGGTGGGACTATATTATTTCCTTTACATTTTTTTTTTTTCATTTGGGAAGTCTCTTATTTTTCTCACATCTTTTGTCTTAGTATTGAGTATCTTAGTAGATAAGGGGCATTGAAATTTCTCTGCAAATTTCATTTCGAGCTGGTACTTTTCACATGCGCATTCAATTCAATGGAGTGATTTATGGTTAGCTTAACTTATATTTTGAGGCCGAATGTTCACTTGATAATTTTTACACTCGAAAATCAAAGATAACCAAGAGAACTGAAATTAAAATCCACAGCAACTACCCCGCACAAGAAATTTGAATGTGATCCCCGATTTGAAAAATACTATAATGTTTAACAGAGAGACTAGTTTTATGATGTGCGTTGCCAGAGCAGTAGTAATTTTAAAACTGTTTATTAAAAATAAATGAATCCGAATCGTTTTTCGTAGTGAAGGGAGACAAAAAAAATACAATGATGAAGGGGATAAGGAAGGGGAGGGGAGGGTGGTGGTTCTGGGCCCGATTGATGGGGAGAGGAACAGCTGCCCCCCTGAAGGCCAAAAACTCACCACCGCTCGATGCCACAAATCATGGCCGAAATCCACCGGCGTCGATCCTCCTCCTCTTCCTCCCCTTTTTCCCATATTGAAAATCGCTTCTCTTTTTATATTTTTTAATTTCTCGAAAAATAAAGAATTAAAGAATTATGAGATCTGACCGACCCGAACCTCCCCGATGCTGTCGCGTGCTGTGTGCACCTTATTGTCCCGCTGTTCTCTATCAATAGCCAAGAAAAAAAGAAGGAAAAGAGAGAGAGAGAAAGGAAGGGGAGGGGGCGGTATCGTGTGGCTGTGATTTTTGGAGATGGCATGGGAGTATGACAAATTCGTGGGGGGATTTGTTAAGGTATTTTAGTGCGCCGTGATGCTCAAGAAACAAACTGGTATTCGACCTACTCACCTCCCTCGCCGTGGCTGAGTCATAATGGCTTTCATCTAACTTTCGAATTTGGTGAATTAGTATGCTGGTTTTGGTATACGTTGAGATGGGGGGATGAGGATGGCACATCATGTCCCTTTCTCTTCCAAATTTCGCTCCATTTGCAATGAATTTTCTTTTACACCACCACTATTTGTCTCGTGAATTTATTTGGAATATTTTGAAATATATAACTTGCTTTGCATATTTCCACAGCATAAATGGATTCAAGATAAGTTCATATTGGTCAGCTTAAGCTTTGCCTAATTAGCCACCGTCCCATTTGGACGGGAAGGTGCGGTGCTCAATCCCTACCTCTTAGGCTTGAAGGGTGAGACCGGACAGCAAAAGCTGGCACCGCAAAGATTAAATAAAGAAATAGTTAATGTCCCGATTGGTCATTAATATTTACTGAAAAATCAAACTCATTCTCCTACCGTTTTTTTTCTTCTTCTCGCAAAACATTGCTCCACTTTTTTTCGAAAACATCAAGCAATCCTTGGATTATACTTTTTCCTATGAAGGTTGATTTTTGCCGACATAGACTATTGACATGAACACATTTATACACGTGTCATGCTATGACTTGCTCAATTTATGTAGTGCCAAATTGGCACCACATCTAACAATATTAAAAAATATTACAAATTGAGAAAGAGATCGGAGTCCATTGCAACGCCGATCGCTACCAACTCAAGCTCTAAGCTCGTGGCCATTAGAGCCATTCATGCTCAAGCTTGCGAATGCCAGGGTCGCTCAAGCTCGCAACCATGGTCTGGAGCTAATGGTAGCCATGGTAACTTGAACTTTAAGTTGCGAAATTCAAGGCCACAGCCACTTAATTGGTGGTCATGAGAGGGTACAAATCATAGTTTTTTCCGTTGTTGTGGTTGGTAAATTTTGTGAGTTTTTGGTTTAGTGGCATTTTTTTTTTTTTTTTTGGTCAGTCCTATTCTATATCTACTCTACACTTCTCAGACTTTTGCCCTGCCTCTTGCAGGGCGTGGGCGTCGAAATCTACTCCTGAAACTTGCGCGTTCTCACTACATCCCTCCCTGAAAAGGTGGGGGTTTGAACCCCTCACCTCCCTCTTCCATGTTGGAAGGGTAGCCACTGGGGCGAATCCCAGTGGTTGGTTTAGTGGCATTTAAGGAAGAAGAAGAAGAAAGACATGTAGGGGGGGAGGGGGGAGAGATTAAAAATGAAAAAGAAAAAGAAAATCACATCGGCAAATTAAAGGAAACCAAAATCCATGCCAAGAAAGAGTTAATGGCATTAAGGACATGTCGGTAAGTTCCATGCAAAAAAAAAAAAAGAAAATTTGCTTTAATGCCTTTAAAGTAACAAAATCCATGCCAAGAAAGAGTTAATGGCATTGAGGTTGTATCAGTAAGTTCCATACAAGAAAAAGAAAACCTGGTCTAAGGCATGTAAAGCAAACATGTCGAAGATCTACGCGATTGGAGCTGAGCAAAGAATTGAGCAAAGATTGCAACTAGACCACGGAATATTTTAATACAGTCATTGGTCCCAAGCTTTCCACGTTAGACTTCAAGTGAAATTAATGCTTGTAAGAACTTCATACACAAAGATGATGATTGCAAGCAATTTCTTTCTCTTGGCGTGAAATTAAAGCATTCGATGTATTTATCCTGTTGAAAGTCAAAAAGTATCACGTACAAGGATTATTTCTTGGTCCAAAAGCATCGCCAAAGCAAAAATATCAAACGCAATGCCTAATCATCCGGGTCCCGGTCGTAAAATAAAAGCTACACGGGCATAGTTCACGAGCAATCATCGTGTCTCCAGCCTTTAAAATGATTAAGGCTCACGCCTAATTCTCCAACTCGACAAATGGGTCGCAGAATAACATCGTAGACTCTTCATACCATGACGGACAACAAAAATCGGGACCAAACACCGTCCTTGCAAAATTTCAATCGATGAGCTGTTTCAGATCCAAGCTTTTTCCTTTTTTTTACTAGAAAAAGAACCAAAGAAAGTAAAAAAAGATTTACTTTGACAACAAAATAACCCGCTTTACGTATTTTCCCGACCTGTGAAGTATCTCCATTAACTTAATTAATGTGGAGTTAACAAAGTATCAACCTTTTTTCTACGAGGGAAAATGATACAAATCGTCCTTAAACTTTAGTCCAATATACAATTTAGTCCTTGAATTTCTAATTTGTGTAATATAGTTTATGAACTTTATCTCATATACAATATAATCTCTAAACTTTTGATACATATTTCATTTAGTCCCTAGATTATATGAAAAATGTTCAATGTTATCTTTGGTCTTCAATTAATGGAACGGCGATATTAAACATTTCCATAAAGTTGAACTACATTAAACATGCACCAAAAATCCATATACCACATTAAACTAATTAAAAGTTCAAAAATCACATTGCGCATTATAAATTTTAGGGACCAAATTAAACAAATTACAATTTTAATGATCAAATGGTGGGTAAAAGTTGATGAACTATTTGTTTTTTTGTCTCTTTTTGTGACATACGTGAAGAATTATGCCGAATCATGCGTTTGCATAATGACAAAGGAAATACATGAAGAATTATGCCGAATCATGCGTTTGCATAATGACAAAGGAAATGTTCGATTTGGCACCTTCACACCCTATAAGACCTTATTATGTACACCTCGAAAACAGGTAGGAAGAAAAGGATGGGGACCAAGGAAACAACTTTGTCACTTTTTTTTGCCATTTTTATTTTAACCACGAGTCAATAAATTACGAGCTCATTAAAATAGAAAGAAAAAGAAGGAAAAGGACACGAAATGCACTAAATAATGGTGCGTTTGGTAATGCTTCCATTTTCAGGAACAATTTTTGATTAGAAATGATTATTTTTTATTTTGTTTCCGGGAACAATTTATAAGCATTTTAAGTTGTTTGATAACTGTCCAAAATTTCAATTTTCGAAATAGAATTGCGTTTGACACCGTCCTCAAAATTTTTACTTCAAATCATTTTTAAAATTTTTAAATAATTTTTTTTTTTTTTTTTTTTCCTTTCTTAATCCCCTTCTTCTTCTTCAAGGTGGCTAGTCATTGGCCTTGGGATGAGATGATCGACGATCGCCTAGACGAGGGCCGACAACCTCACCGAAGCTTCACCAGCCCTCCGCGAGGCCATGTCTTGTCGATCAAGTCTCGTCGGCAGCTAAGTGAGGCCGAGCTCGCCTAGCCGCCAGTGCGGCTCAACCTCCCTAGGCCACCGCGAGGTTAGCGACTGTTTCACGGTGGCCTGGTGAGGTCAAGCCCTATTGGTGGCTGGGTAAGCTCGATCTCGCCAAATTTAGGCGAGGTCAAGCCTCACTCGGCTAGGCAAGCCTCCCGCGAGCTCGCCGAATCGGTTGCTGGCAACTGGCAGCAATAGGCGACAGACGGCAATGGCGACGGCGGCAACAATTGGAGAAGAAGAAAGAGGGAAAAAGAACAAGAAGAAGGAAAAGAAAAGAGAGAAAATAAGTGCTTCGTTCTAGAATTGTTTCCAAGAACAAAGAATCAACTTTTTTTATTTATCGATTCTATTTTAAATCTACTTTCAGGAACAAAAAAGTAAAAATTTATTCCCAAAAACAAAAAATTTACCAAACGGATTTATACTCCAAATATACTCCCGGGAATAAAATAACAAAAATTATCACTATTGGGCAAATTGGCAAACAGGACCTAAGTGTCCCACAAAACGAAAAAGCCTAATACACGACCTCTCAAACCGTGCCAGGATTCTAGCACGTGTATTTTAAAATTGACCTGCCTCCGATTGCTGCGTTTACTCGCCAACTAGCTACCCATCCTGAATATGGCCCATTACCATATTGAGAATAAATTATCGAAAAAAGGTTATTAGATTTTATTTTATTCGTTTGTTTAAGACGTGTTTTAAGGAAGCGTAGGCAGGATTCCGTCGCAATATAATGAAGGGAAAAAAGACGAATCGCTTGCCAACCGGTCTCTCCCCAGTCCAGATAAACTGCAAAGTCGGCTGTAGAAAATTATTCATATAAATAATTAAGTAATCAAGAATAATCGGATTCATATATGATTATAAAACACTGAGATTAATAAGCATAGCGGTCATAATGGAATTAAAATGTACATATTTGAGCCATTACTTCACTTAAAAAAAAAAAAAATAGATCACTTTGATACTAGAGATCTATTGAAATACCAAATCTTTCTATGACCTATTTTAGTATAACAGCTTTTAATATGATTAAACAACTTATATGTATAACCTTTGGCCCAAACTTTTTTTTTGTCTTAAAAACAACACCAACTTTTACTTAAATTTGATTGTCCTAAGTAATAAATTCATGTACACTTGCTGGCTGGATTTAAACACTATTCATTGTCTTCTTGTTTGAGATATAGTTTGGAGAATAACTGTGAAATTGTTCACGTCTCCTATACTTCCCTAGCAAGCCAAAAAATATCTAAATTGAATTTCTCTGGCCAATTTTTTTTCGATTTGTTGTAATATGAAGTTGTAGACTACCGTCTATCGAGAAAAACTATGGATGAAATCCGCCAAGCTTACGACTAAAACCCTTCTTCCTAAAACAAGTTTAACTTCAAATAGAGCACTAATAGTAGGGGTTGGATTTGGAATAAAGGTGAAAGTTTATAATGTTTTACAAGACCCCAAAAAAAAAAATTGAGGTTAAAATTGTCATTCACCTAAAATTGGTATTTTGAGACAAAAAAAATTTTTAAAAAATGATTGGCCAGATTTGTCCCTAATCGGAAAGCTCCAACCGAAGCGAGAGAGAGGGTCGGCCGAGCAAACAGAAGACTCCACAACGACAAGCCCCACGAGCTTGACTGGAGAAAATCTCTCTCCGGATCGTAACCGCTCGCTCCCCACGATGAGAAAACATGGACGCTCTTCCTGTCTCAAAAAGGAGGAGAAAGCACGCACTCCGCCCGACGAAGAAGCGGAGGCCGGCGAGTTCCGATCGGCCGGCCGAGCGGCGGCGCCACCGGACCACCGCCACGGACACGCGCTCTTCCTCACTCGGCGGAGGAGGACGACGACGGAACCAGCACGCGCGTTCTTCCTCTTCGGATTACGATCTCGCCGGCGCCGCCTTCTTCTCCTCTTTGAACATCTTCGTCTCGGCTTCTTTCCATCTCTGAAACTTCGAAAAGTTGATCGTCTCGACCTGCTTTTTCTCGCAGATAAGGACCTCTCCGGCGGCTCTACCTCCGATCGCCGTCGCTTCGAGTTCCTCTTCACCGGTGCGGTCTTCGGTCGTGACGCTCTCGGAGGTGCACTGGCCGCCCCCTGTTTTTCAGTAAGTGAGCTTGAAGTAATGTGAACTTGATCGTTTTTCCTTTGCTGGCTCCAATCTTCAGTGTCATTGTCTCTGACAACTTCTCCCCCCGGATTCGATGGTCATTCAAAGCCGTTTGTTCTTTTTCTTCAAGGTATTGCTTATACTTCGTTTCCGTCGCTTTGCACGTGAGACTGAGGCCGAGAACTCTAGAGTGAAAGTAGTATCCTATTGAGGATATGTTATTGATTTGAGCTTGCTTGGATGATGTTGTGGTCGTGTGATTTTAAGTTGCTGCTTCGTCCTTTCGTTTTGATCACTAAGCCGAGATGCCTGCCATATGTTTGTCGAAATGCCTAGATGAAGTTGATGCTAAGTATTCTTTCACATTAGCATCGATTTCATTGTTCTGCGTCTAGATAAATTCTTAAATCGAGCAACTCTGAATTTTGGCCGAGATTTCTCTTTCTGTTGGTGATTCGGTTTACTTTGTTCTCAGCGATTAAACACTGCTTTGCTTACGTGACTGAATTTTCGTCAAAACTGAGAGCCTCTGCATATATTTTTTAGCTTGATATGTTCAGAGCGCACAAATAAAAATCGTTTAGGTGTTATTGTAGAGAATTCTTCTATAACTGCCACTGTGCATTTGTGAGTTGTAGCTTTTCTTTCACATAGTAACTGCTGCCCCGTTTTGAGCTTGGTTGAAGCTCCACTTCACATGCGATGGACATGTTGGAGTACAGTGTGTGTCTTGGTCTTGGGATGCACGTGCAAATACATAATTGGGAACTAGTCAATTATTGGGAAGCATGATGATTTCTTGATTCTCAAAGAAACAAAATTCAAATGCCCTTTTAACCATTGAAGCTGAATACATTGCACTTGAAAGTTGTCGTGCTAAACTTACTTGGATGCAACGGCTAAGTGGCTTTGGGGAAGAAAATCAAAATATTTCAATCCTAAACAATAGAAGTACTATAAATTTTACAAAGAATTCTATATTGCATTCATAGGCCAAGCTCATTGAGGTTAGATCACATCATTAGAGATCATGTGAACAATGGTGATATATGCATACGATTTGTGGGAATGAAACATTAGCTACAAGCATTTTCACCAAATCATTGGACAAATAAGCTTTCGAATATATTGGAGAAGAATTGGGAATTTGCAATCCATTCGAATAGCATCATCTAGGTAACATTTACTATTGAAAGAAATTGTACTAGGTTTTGATCAAAAATCGATAACACAACAGACATTAGGTATGCATGGAAAATTAAAATAGTTACCATTACAGTACTAGTTCTCTCTCTACCCGGTGACCATTTTGACAAAAAATCACTTTGATTGCTGATTTTATAAGTGTTGCCATTTCTCTCTTTCTCATTTATTTTCGTTGTGATTTATTTATGAAAGAAAAATTGAGTGAAAATATGAAAAATAGACAAGAAAGTTACCGTTATTGAGTAACCACTAACACTGTATATGTGGCTAAACTGCTTCTATTCATAAGGAGATAATGCGCATGTCTTTACGAAAACCGCTCGCCATAACCGCTCCTAACCTTGTATTATATTTAATTATTTTTCTCCATTGACTCTCTACGTTTCCTTCTCTCATACACGAAGCTCCTCATTTTTTTTCTCTAGAAAGGGCTCCCAAATCTTGTGCGACTGAAAGAACCACCGGAACAACGAAATCCTCTCATACAGCTGCAATGTTCAACAGAGCTCCCATAGGAGAACCTTCACATATTGAGCTGACGAAGCAACCAGAGATCCACTGAGTTAACATAAAGCCAAAGCGTTTCCTTGCCTCAACAGATTGGAAAACATGGAGAATCAGCAGCCGCAAGCACCACCCTGCCATCTTCAACCAAAGGAGTAACACCTACTGCAGATACCTGTCGCTGAAAAAGAAATGGTCATCGTTTCTATTGTCCCATTGCTGAAACTAGATGCACCAATCCCAGCCAGTTCCAGTTCCAGTTCCACCAGGAAAAAAAGGCACTTATTCAGCAACTGTTGAACCAACTCGTGGAAGAAAAAGCTTCATTAATTCTGGCTCTTGAATCGGGAACATTTGAAACTCAACAACTGATCCACTGCACCTGTTGGTTAGCCCTCTTAACCAATAGAATAAACATCTCAAACTGATGATAGTGAGATTAGCTCTCTTGCATTTAGGTCTTTACCTAGTTCTAGAGACAATGCCTTTTTTTTCTTTCTTTTCCCTCCACTTAAGTAGTTGCTGTTTATCATGCGTGGCAATGTGACAGGACCAGAATGTAAACATGATTTTGGCCCTATGTTCAAAGTTACAAACGGTTGTGTTTTCTTGAGAATTATGGACCTTGTTTAGTTCTTTGGGATTAATTCTTGCTGCAAACCATCAGGGAAAGAGAACTTCCGTAGCCTTTGTTTGCTGCATTAGATGAAAGGTCCTAAAAAAAATATTCAGAAGACTGAATGTAACGAAAAGCGAAATCAGGGCTTTTCAAGTAAAAGCAGAAGAAGACCAGGACATAAGGTCTGATGTTTTTAATTATTGTTACTTCGTTCCCCTATCAGATGGTCTCTGCAGCCCTTTCTTCTTCTTCCACATCTATATTTACTGGGAGCCCCAAACTTACATTTATTCAGTTGCGGTTGCTTGATCACGTTGAACCATTGTTCTTCCCATTTCAACGTCACATACCCTTAACGCAAACCTCTATTGGATCCATTGACCAAAAAGTCGAAGCATCTCCTCCAGGGAAAACCCTTTGGTATCCGGCTATGGGAGCATGGCTATTCTTCTTCGTCACAATGCCGGAGATGGCTCCCTCACAGACGCCGGCAGATCTTGTGAGGGGGAGCCCCTCGTCGGCGTCTGTGAGGGAGCCATCTCCGGCATTGTGACGAAGAAGAAAACCCTTTGGTCTCCGGCATTGTGACGAAGAAGAATAGCCATGCTCCCATAGCCGGAGACCAAAGGGTTTTCCCTAGAGGAGATGCTTCGACTTTTTGGTCCATGGATCTAACAGAGGTTTGCGTCAAGGGTATGTGACATTGAAATAGGAAGAACAATGATTCGATGTGATCAAGCAACCGTAGCTGAATAAATGTAAGTTTGGGGCGTCCTGTAAATATAGATGTGGAAGAAGAAAAAAGGCCTGCAAAGACCATCTGGCAGGGGAACGGAGTAACAATAATTAAAAACATCAGACTTTATGTTCTGGTCTTCTTCTGCTTTTACTTGAAAAGCCCCTGATTTCGCTTTTTCTCGCATTTAGTATTCTGAATTTTTTTTTTTAGGACCTTTCATCTAATGTAGCCAACAAAGGCTACGGAAGTTCTCTTTCCCTGATTGTTTGCAACAAGAATTAATCCCAAAGAACTAAACAAGGTCCATAATTCGCAAGAAAACACAGGTGTTTGTAACTTTGAACATATTAGAATTAACAAATTTGAGGGCTAGAATCATGTTTACATTCTGGTCCTATCACATTGCCACGCATGATAAACAGCAACTACTTAAGTGGAGGGAAAAGAAAGGAAAAAAAATGCATTGTCTCTAGAACTAGGTAAAGACCTAAATGCAACTGCAAAAACTACTCACCCAAGGAGAGCTAATCTCACTAGGTGAATGTGTTCAAACTGAATATAGTTTGTTCAAAAACACTATCCGTTGAACTTGATGGGCCCTACAGTTTTGTTTGGGAAATTCTAAATTTTGCCCGAGGTTTTAGAGAGATTGTCTCGTAGAACTTGTTGCCCCTCAAAGGAAGTTTCATTCGAAGGATTTTGACCCTTTGCCTTCGTCCAAAATCATCTTTGACCAACGACTTATCTCGTTATAAGGCAATCACTACTTGGGCCATTCTCACCAAGGTCAAAGATTTCTCCCTCTCTCATATGATCTTTATCCACATGTATTGCGCTGCAAAAAGAATAATCGGCTAGTTACACCGGAGTGCTCTTTTCACTCGCATTTTCACGCACAAAAGTATTGATTTTTCTGAATTCATAGTGATTGAAAAACCAAGTGCAATAAAAGTAACCAATGCGAGAAGATATCGATACGAGTTCACTGGTTCTAAGTTCAGAATAAAAACTAGGAAAAGAAATAGTACAGACGCAAGCAATTCGATGGGGTTCGGGAAGAATGAGTTACGACAGAAGACAAAAGCAGCAACTGAACTAGAAGCATTGAATTGCTCCATCTCTTCCTATGGCTAAGCAACCCCATAGAAACAACAAAAACCCAGCTCCACCCTCAGAGTAATTTCATCGGACACCTGGTGGGCATAGCGTTCCATGACGAGTACAAATCCGAAGCAGAGAAAGGAGACAAAGGGTTTCCAGAACGGACCAAGATGTAAGAGCAAGTGGGGACGATGATGATGGACATGGGGTCTGTCTCGGCGCGCTGGAATGCGGAGACGCAGAGGTGGGGAGGGAAGCCCAGGCCTCGCTTCGAGGGAGGGACGAAGGCTCTGTAATTGTACTTACCACCATCGATATAAAACAGCTTTCAACGATTTTAGAGGCAGGGAACGATCAGCACTACCCTGAGAAGAGTAGTCAATACGAGTAGGAGTAGAAGAACCAAAGAACAAATAAAATAAATCGAAGTGGGAAAATAGCAGGGTAGCAAAGTGAAATTCTAGTAACGCTAGATTGGAAAAGTCGATGTATTATTTATCCATGGGGCTTATGTGTACGCAATAGGAAGCTAATGCGAAGGTAAAGAGTAGTGGTCAGAGGCCCCTATGCAGTCATATGTTGAGATGGAAGCAATGGAGAATTATTCATTCATTACTTCTCCATGACATTGTGACTTTGTGCTAATCATTTGGTTGCAGAATGTGAGAATTAGTCCATATCGATTATGAAAAAGGCTAGTGATTTATTTATATGTACGAGGGAAAATCTTATCTTTTGAGTTAACTTTTGTTGATAACCTCTATCTATATTTCCTCGAGTATTCATGCTTGCCTAAACTTGAAATGGTTATGATTTAGTTTTATGATTTGTTTCTTGTTCTTCTTTTTCACTCGCTAGTTACTTATTTTATCCAACCTTCTATTTTTGCTTGTAGTTTTCCGTAAATTAGGTGCTTCTTGGAGATGTTGGAGCTTGAAAATCTAGCTTACTACTGTAGTTTATTGAAGGCCATTTCATTGAATTTTAGGTTCACAAAACTAGATTTTTAAATTATGACTTTCAGTTATGAAGTACTCTTGATCCTATAAGAATCAGCAATCACTGCTGCTTTCTTTTCTCAAACTTCGGTTGTAAATGGTGCAACTGTTTAAGTTTAAAATTGGGAAATAGCCTAGCTCCCATGAAGGAGCTACCGCAGCAATGCATGACATGTTAAACCTAGTAAGTGAAACTAATAAGAAATAAATTATTGGCTTCGATGCTATATGAAATTGCTATTGAGAAATATTTAACTGTGGCAAGACTTTCTGTGAAGTATGCATGCAATATGTGAATTAGCTTCTTTTATCATTCTTGCATCTAGTCCTTCAAAAGACGTTGGTTTTTTGATAATGGAGTCACATTTGCTGGACCTTTTATTTTGATTCTTGGGAACCCTCATCAACATCTCACGAACAAAGGGTTTGTCGGGAAGTTCATCACACACTTTACTAAAAAAGTAAATAAACCGACATTGGTGTATACGAAGGAAGCGGTTGCATGTCAATAACAAAAAGACAAATGAAAAAGACTAAGTCGATTTATTGTAGAGAAGAAAATAGGTTTCAAATTCTCGCACGTGTAAAAGTACAAAAAAAAAAAAATGAAAGAGAAAAAGCAAGATAATGACAAATGAATAGATAAATAAACAAAATAATAAGCAAACCAACAAAAAAAAAAAAGGGGGATGAATTCGGTCCAATTCGAAAGCCCATTTGTCCATTTACATTAGCTCATCCGTTAAGCCCATTTTGCATCACGTAGGCCCAATAAAAGGACACATAAGATAAGCCCATGAAAATTAGCCCTTTTTTTTTTTGGGGCTTACCCCCAAACAAAAAAAAGCAACAACTTTAGGTGAAGAGAGAAATCTAATTCAATTTTTTTTTTTTTTTATCTAGTAAAAAAGCACCGCTTTTAGGTTAAGTGGTAAATTTGACCCGAAATTTTTTTTTTTTAACATAAAAATCAACTTTGGGAATTCTAACCCCAACCTTTTTTCCTTTTTTTTTTTTTTTTTGGTTTTAAAAACATCACCAACTTTCACTTAAACCGATTGTCTTTAGTAATAAATTCATGAGCACTTTGTTGGCTAGATTTAAAACACTATTCATTATTTTCTTGTTTGAGACAATGAAACTGTTCATTATCCCCTACACTTCCCTAACAAGTCAAAAAATCTCTAAATTGAATTTCTCTAACTAGATTTTTTTGATTTGTTGTAATATGAAACTGTAGACCACTGTCCATCAAGAGAAATCATGGACAAAATCCATCGAGCTTGTGGCTAAAACCTTTTTTCCTAAAAGAAGCTTAAGAGCGCTAATAGTAGGGTCAGATTTGAAATATAGGCGAAATTGTAATTTTTTTATAAGACAAAAGAAAAAAAAATTGAGGCCAGAATTGTCATTCAACCAAAAATTGATATTTTTGTATGAGACAAAAAAAATTTGGGCTAGATTTGCTTCTTGACTTAAAGTTTGTGTTTTTTACGAGAAGAAATGAAATTTGGCCAGATTTGTCCCTTCCCGGAAAGCTTCGACCGTAGCGAGAGAGAGGGACGGACGAGCAAACAGAAGATTCCACAACGACAAACCCCACGGCGAGAAAATCTCTCTCCGTATCGTAACCGCTCGCTCCCTCCGATGAGAAAACATCGATGCTCTCTCTCTCTCTCTCTCTCTCTCTCTCTCTATAAAGAAGGAAGACTCCGCCCGACGAAGAAGCGGAGGCCGGCGAGCTCCGATCGGCCAGCCGACGACGCCGCCGCCGCTCCCCGTTCCCGTCCAGTGCGGCGGCGCCACCGAACCACCGCCGCGGACACGCGTCCTTCCTCACTCGGCGGAGGAGGACGACGGAACCAGCACGCGCGTTTTTCCTCTTCGGATTACGATCTCGCCGGCGCCGCCTTCTTCTCCTCTTCGAACATCTTCGTCTCGGCTTCTTTACATCTCTGAAACTTCGAAAAGTTGATCGTCTCGATTTGCTTTTTCCCGCAGGTAAGGACCTCTCCGGCGGCTCTACCTCCGATCGCCGTCGCTTCGAGTTCCTCTTCACCGGCACCGTTCTTCGGTCGTCACGCTCTCGGAGGTGCGCTGGTCGCTCCCTGTTTTTCAGTGAGTGAGCTCGAAGTAATGTGAACTTGATCGTTTTTCCTTTGCTGGCTCCAATCTTCAGCGTCATCGTCTCTGACAACTTCTTCCCCTGATTCGATCGTCATTCAAGGCCGCTTGTTGTTTTTCTTCAAGGTATTGCTTATGCTTCGTTTCTGCTGCTTTGCACGTGAGACTGAGGCCGAGAACTCTAGAGTGAAAGTACTATCTAAGTACTATCTATCCTATTGAGGATATGTTACTGATTTGAGCTTGCTTGAATGATGTTGTGGTCGTGTGATTTTAAGTTGCTGCTTCCTCCTTGCGTTTTGATCACTAAGCCGAGATGGCAGTCATACGTTTGGCGAAATGCCTAGATGAAGTTGATGCTGAGTATTATTCTTTCACATTAGCATTGATTATATTGTTCTGCATCTAGATAAATTCTTCAATCGAGCAACTCTGAATTTTGGCCAAGAGTTCTCTTTCTGTTGGTGATTTGGTTTACTTTGTTCTCAGCGATTAAACACTGCGACTAAATTTTCGTCTGAACTGAGAGCCTTTGAATATATTTTTGAGCTTGATATGTTCAAAGCGCGCAAGTAAAATCGTTTAGGTGTTAATGTAGAGAAATCTTCTATAACTGCCTATTTGTGCATATGTGAGTTGTAGCATTTGTTTCACATACTAACTGCTGCTCCGTTTTGAGCTTGGTTGAAACTCTGCTTCACATGTGATGGACATGTTGGAGTATAAATGTGTCTTGCTTGGGATGCACGTGCAAGTACATAATTGGGAACTAGTCAATTATTAGGAAGCCTGATGATTTCTTGATTCTCAAATAAACAAAATTCAAATGCTCTTTTAACCATTGAAACTGAATACATTGCACTTGAAAGTAGTTGTGCTAAACTTACTTTGATGCAACGGCTAAGTGGCTTTGGGGAAGAAAATCAAAATATTTCAATCCTAAACAATAGTATAAATTTTACGAAGAATTCTGTAGTGCATTCACAGGCCAAGCTCATTGAGGTTAGATCACTTCATTAGGGATCATGTGAACAATGGTGATATATGTATATGATTTGTGGGAATGAAACATTAGCTAGCAAACATTTTTCACCAAATCATTGGACAGATAAGCTTTTGAATATATTGGAGGAGAATCGGGAATATGCAATCCATTCGAATAGCATCATCTAGGTAACCTTTACTATTGAAAGAAATGTACTAAGTTTTGATAAACATCAACAACACAACGGACATTAGGTATGCATTGAAAATTAAAATAGTTACCATTACAGTACTATTTCTCTCTCTTCTCAGTGACCATTTTGACGAAAAATCACTTTGATTGCTGATTTTATAAGTGTTGCCATTTCTCTCTTTCTCATTTATTTTCGTTGTGATTTATTTATGAAAGAAAAATTGAGTGAAAATATGAAAAATAGACAAGAAAGTTACCGTTCTTGAGTAACGACTAACACTGTAAATGTGGCTAAACGGCTCCTATTCATAAGGAGACAATGCACACGTCTTTACGAAAACCGCTTGCCATAACCGCTCCTAATCTTTTATTATATTTAATCATTCTTCTCCATTTACTCTCTATGTTTCCTTCTCTCATATGCGAAACTCTTCATTTTTTTCTCTAGAAAGGGCTCCCAAATCTTGTGCGACTGAAAGAACCACTGGAACAATGAAATCCTCTCGTGCAGCTGCAATGTTGAACAGAGCTCCCATAGGAGGACCTTCACGTATTGAGCTGACGAAGCAACCAGAGATCCACTGAGTTAACATAAAGCCAAAGCGTTCCCTTGCCTCAACAGATTGGAAAACATGGAGAATCAGCAGCCGCAAGCACCACCCTGCCATCTTCAACCAAAGGAGTAACACCTACTGCAGATACTCTTGACTCTCGATTTATCGCTGAAAAAGAAATGGTCATCGTTTCTATTGTCCCATTGCTGAAACTAGATGCACCAACCCCAGCCAGTTCCAGTTCCAGTTCCAGTTCCACCAGGAAAAAAAGGCACTTATTCAGCAACTGTTGAACCAATTCATGGAAGAAAAACCTTCATTAATTTTGGCTCTTGAATCCCGAACATTTGAAACTCAACAACTGATCCGCTGCACCTGTTGGTAAGTTCTCTCAAGCAATAGAATAGACATTGAGTAGTTTTTGCAGTTGCATTTAGGTCTTTACCTAGTTCTAGAGACAATGCCTTTTATTTCTTTCTTTTCCCTCCGCTTCAGTAGTTGCTGTTTATCATGCGTGGCAATCTGACAGGATCAGAATGTAAACATGATTCTGGCCCTCAAATTTGTTAATTCTTATATGTTCAAAGTTACAAACAGCTATGTTTTCTTGCGAATTATGGACCTTGTTTAGTTCTTTGGGATTAATTCTTGCTGCAAACAATCAGACTTTTGTTTGCTGCATTAGATGAAAGGTCCTAAAAAAAATATTCAGAAAACTGAATGCAAGGAAAAGTGAAATCAGGGGCCTTTCAAGTAAAAGCAGAAGAAGACCAGGACATAAGGTCTGATGTTTTTAATTATTGTTACATTTATTCAGCTGCAGTTGCTTGATCACGTCGAACCATTGTTCTTCCCATTTCAATGTCACATACCCTTAACGCAAACCTCTGTTGGATCCATGGACCAAAAAGTTGAAGCATATCCTCCAGGGAAAATCCTTTGGTCTCCGACTATGGGAGCATGGTTATTCTTCTCTCATAGCCGACCAAAGGGTTTTCCTTGGAGGAGATGTTTTGACTTTTTGGTCCATGGATCCAATAGAGGTTTGCATTAAGGGGATGTTGAAATGGGAAGAACAATGGTTCGACGTGATAAGCAACCGCAGCTGAATAAATGTAAGTTTGGAAGAATAAATGTAAGTTTGAGGCGTCTAGTAAATATAGATGTGAAAGAAAAAGAAAGCCTGCAGAGATCATCTGGCAGGGGAACGAAGTAATAATAATTAAAAAAATCAGACCTTATGTCTTGGTCTTCTTCTACTTTTTACTTGAAAGGCCCTGATTTCACTTTCCTTGCATTCAGTCTTCTGAATATTTTTTTTAGGACCTTTCATCTAATGCAGAAAACAAAGGCTACGGAAGTTCTCTGATTGTTTGCAGCAAGAATTAATCCCAAAGAACTAAACAAGGTCCATAATTCGCAAGAAAACACAGCCGTTTGTAATTTTGAACATGTAAGAATTTACAAATTTGAGGGCCAGAATCATGTTTACATTCTGATCCTGTCACATTGCCACGCATGATAAATAACTACTACTTAAGCGGAGGAAAAAGAAAGGAAAAAATGCATTGTCTCAAGGACTAGGTAAAGACCTCAAAGCAACTGCAAAAACTACTCACCCAAGGAGAGCTAATCTCACTAGGTGAATGTGTTCAAACTGAATATAGTTTGTTCAAAAACACTGTCCGTTGAACTTGATGGGCCCTACAGTTTTGTATGAGAAATTTTAAATTTTGCCCGAGGTTTTAAAGAGATTGTCTCATAGAACTTGTTGCCCCTCAAAGGAAGTTTCATTACAAGGATTTTGACCCTTTGCCTTCGTCCAAAATCATCTTTGACCAACGTCTTATCTCGTTGTAAGGCAATCGTTATTTGGGCCATTCTCACCAAGGTCAAAGATTTCTCCCTCTCTCATATGATCTTTATCCACATGTATTGAGCTGCAAAAAGAATAATCGGCTAGTTACCCTGAAGTGCTCTTTTCACTCGCATCTTCACGCACAAAAGTATTGATTTTTCTGATGTCGCCCCTCAAAGCTTGCTTAAGGTGGAGATCAAGAAGAAAACTCGACAAGATGATGCTAAATGATTCCTCATGGATGAGAAAATCATAAGGATAAGATAATCCCCGTAGGACAAGGAGATGATGAACGAGCAATCAATGTTCTAAGGGAGGGTCAAGCCAAGCAAGAAAGGAAGAAGAAAGCAAAGGCACCGGTCCAAAGGCAGTCCACTCGTCCCCCTAGACCTGAAAAATTACTATCCCAATGGAAATATCTGCTTCTTCCACTATTGTCTTGCCAAGCTTCAAGATTCGAGAAATTAAGAGCATCATATCCTCAATGATTCGATATCAAATGGATATTGAATGGACTATTCGAAGCTTAGACTATTAGAATCTTGTTTGTCCTGAACCCGAAGAATCCAAACCTCCAAACTTCTCCCAGCAAATAAAACGCAATGTCTAACTTTTTGGCTCGATGTGGTCACGTGCTAGTATGTTCAATGGAATTATCTTTTGAGGATGCATTTGCTTGCCTTTTTGCTGATGACAAAAAGGAGAGATATGACGTGTTTATGAGAATTTGATGTGCCGTGAAAATATCAATAGCTTATATCCTAAGATCTATCAATGCCTTTTCTGTTTTTTCATGTTTTATTCATTATATTGTTCCATATCTATTCTGAAATATCGGGAAAAGTGCCAAAAAAATCCTAGACCTTTTGTTTTTGTGCCGATTTAGTCATAAACCTTTTTACGTTGTGCTAATTCAGTCATTTCCGGCCAATTTTGGCCGAATTTTGCTGATTAGACGCCAGCCGGCTGATGTGTCCTGATCGGCGCCGACATGGATAATTTTTAATAATATTTTAATATTTTTGAATTTTTTAATATTTTTATTTATTATTTTTCTCTTCCTCTTCCTCCCCCGTTCGCCGGAGCTTGGCGACCGGCCAAAGGTGATGGCCGGCGAGGTGGAGGTCGACCTCGCCGGCCACCTCACTAGTGGTTGCGAGGGCGGCCTTGGGCTGGGCGACGAGGCTCACCCTTGCCGGATCTGGCGAGGGTCGAGGGTCGAGCCTTGCGCGAGGCGACGAGGCTCTCCCTCTCTAGATCCGGTGAGGGCGAGCCTTGCCCACCCGGCGCGAGGCTACCCTCGAGGCCTAGGCCGTGAGGCTCGCCCTCGTCGGATCTAGCAAGGGTCGAGCCTCAACCATGGCCGGTGAGGGCGAGCCTCGCTAGCCGAAGCCCCCATGTATCGCCGCAATGAACTCTTCCGTCACATTCCCCATTGTCACCTCGCCCGCTTCACTGTCTCCCAATAGTGACATGACTCCTCGCACCGAGTTGGCAGGGCTCGCCCTCGCCGGCCATGGTGAGGTTCGACCCTTGCTAGATCTGGCAAGGGTGAGCCTCACTGCCTAGTGCGAGGTTGCCCTCACGGCCACTGGCGAGATGGCTGGCGAGGTTGACCTCGACCTTGTTGGCCGTCACCTCTGGCCGGTCCCGAGCTCCGGCGACTGGCTGGAGGAAGAAGAAGAGAAGAAAAAAAAGTAAAAGAAAAAAGAAAAAGAAACAATTCAAAAATATTAAAGTATTATTAAAAATTGTCCACGTCAACGCCGATCAGGCCATGTTAACTGGCCGGCGTCCGTTAGCAAAATCTGACCAAAATTGGCCGGAAAAGACTGAATTGACACAATGTAAAAATGTTTAGGATTAAACCGGCACCAAAAAAAGGTTTAGGACTAAATCGGCACAAAAATAAAAGGTTTAGGACTTTTTTGGTACTTTTCCCCTGAATTATCATAAGACATCATCTCTAGAAGATATGTGACTTTTCATTCTTATTATAAAACATCGCCTAGACATAATCTCCCAAATTCCTTGTAAATCCTATGGAAACTCCCACGTCTACAAATGTGTACATTCTTTGAAAATCACATGAGCATATATGTACCATGACTGCAACTTTATCAAATATCAAATATTTATATTTGTGGAATAATTTTGCTTTCATAAAAAAAAAAAAGGGAAATTATTAGAGAAACATCTCAAGGAAATTTTGATGATCCCAAAACTATCCTTAACGTAATATTTATTGTAATAGTTGTAGATATTCATAACAATGTGTGACAGAAGTGATGTCCATAAAGGAAAAAGATCAAAAGTCTATTCTGTTTGTAAATAGCACCAACCGATCTGAAGATCTGCTAAAGACAATGTTTGTACCAATATTGAAGATATCAGGTCACTGGTGATGTCACAACAACGATCATTTGATGATGTTAATTGGCTCACAAAGATAGTCGCTGTCAAGTGAATGCGCATAGTAGAAAAGCCGAAAATCAAACAAAGAATCAAAAAACAAGCTATCCGATAGACTTGTCAGGGCCGCAAAGATAGGACAATAGTAGAAACTATTTTGGCTAGCCCACAAATGTTCTAGAAAAGAATTGTATGGGTAATTCCATGTTTGGACAGCAGCACCGATGGATATCGAACAGCTCTTTACTTCTCCAAGGCATCTCCAATGAGGAAGATTGAAGATGGTTACATAAGAGAAAATCCTTAAAGCCAACATGTGATACAAGTGCAAAACTAAATTTTGAAATGCTAGAAGTTGTGTTTTTAGCAAAAAGCTTTTATTCATCTATTCCTTTTTTTTGTTGGATTCTTGCTGCCTTGTAATCGTGTAAAAAGATCAAGTGTACCAATTGATAGCAACACCTAATTCCTGATAGTGTGATCTATCATCCGAAAGAATTGGTGTGTGCTGAGTGTAACTTGTTCAATAGATTACTAGTGCAATTCAGCTTGACTTGTGGCTATTAGTGTTGAGAGTGGACATAAGTTTGGAGATAAAGCTGAACCATATTATATTATTGAGTGCCACAGTTTTTCACTCACTTACTTGCATAAGCACACAATTTGCTCATGATCTTGATATATCAACTTAACATGGAAACGCGGACCCTTGAAGTGCCATAAGTTGGCACAAAGAAATACTTAAGTGCCAAAAGTTACGAAATATATATTTAAGTGCCAAAATCGAAACAAAATGAATTATTTGAGTGCCAATCTGGCCAAAATCCGATCAAAACGCCGATGTGGCGATTTTCTGGCGAGACAAAGACAAAACGACGTTGTTTTAGTGTTAACGTGGAAAAAATAATATAAAAATTAATTAAATTAAATTTAAAATTAAATTTATTTAAAACATTTAAAAATAACAGCGACCGAGGGCTTAGCCCTCAGCCGTCTACGCCCCCTTTTTTAATTTTAATTTTAAATTTAATTGTTTTGAATTTTTTAATATTGTATTTGTATTTTTAAATATTTTAAGTATTTTAGTTTTAAATTAAATTAAATTAATTTTTACATTAATTTATTACCACGTCAATGCAAAAACGACGTCGTTTTGCACTATTTGACCACGTTAGCGTGCAAAATGGCGTCGTTTAGCACTTATTTCGTTGGAAATTGCACATGTCAGCACTTTGGCCGGATTTTGACTGGAGTGGCACTTAATTATCCAATTTCTTTTTGAATGTGGCACTTAAGTATATCTTTCATAACTTTTGGTACTTAAGTGTCCCTTAATGCCAACTTATGGCACTTGAAGTGTTTTTCTACCTCTTGACATGACCTCTACTTAGCATATGCTAATTTCTGCACAAGATTGTCGAAGTCTTTAAAATAACCTATTCACTGCCCTCTAACTTTTAATGTTAGCCTCAATATATGTAGTCCAAAAGACATCACTAAACACTAAATATGATATTTTGTTATTTGATCTAAACTCAAAATCCGACCGCCAAATGCAACCTATGTTCTTTGAGATGAATCTACTTCTTCATTTTTTTATTTTATTGACAGGCAAATCCTTCCTTCATATACACTAATCCCAGTTTATTTACTTTCAGCATAGTATACAATGAACTCCCAACAAACAAAATTGCTTCCCTCAAAAATAAACATTCTAGCTTTCTTACAATGGGCAATCAGAAGAAAGCATCTCATGTTCTCATATCCAGATTATCATGAATCCAAAGCATCTTGAACACTGGAATCAGCTCTTTTTCCTTTGAACTAGGCAAAGACACATCAAGTTGAGTTCTGTTTCAAACAAGTAATTTCGGTCATATATCCGTGTGCGACAGAAGAACGAAAGAGACTAATCATGGATTAAACAAAAGCACATATTCATGGAATTAGACAAAAAAAAAAAGGTAAACGTGGCATACATAGATATTGGCCGAGCATCATAGCGACTCAATTTGAAGTTGTAATGAGAACATTGAACACATACTTCAGTTTAAAAGTACAATAGTCAATCAGTCACTAAGATGTAATAAGACTTCTCAAACATAGACACTGATTCCTTTGGACATTTGCAATCAATTCAACCAAGAAGTATAATTGCAACATCAAAGCATCAATCTCGACTCAGACCATCACAACGATGGCAAAGTGTGTTTATATCGCTAATAAATCCGAACCAGCAACAATTTTCATACAAATCTCAACCTTAGTTCTCAGCCTTAATCATAGAAGATTTTGATCAAAACTGGTTCAGTTACCTCCATATGATTCTCAGCAACATCAAGCAATAGACAGGATCAATTCGTCAACTAAGGATTTTAAAGTTTACTACAAGGAATTGTTTGAGACTCTGTTCAATAGAAGTTCAACAGGTAACTATAAATTCAGAGATCTATCTTAAACGTGCAGCATGACAAATCAACTATTGGATTACCTGATTTAACTCTTCTCCTCAGGTTCTAAATCGTGATTTCATAAAGGAATATAAAAAAACACACGGCAGATGCTTGAGTCAAGAGAATCAAATGTCATGACAAAGCAACTATTCAAATCCCGATCATCACATCATTATCAGAGTAAGCTCAAATCGCTAATGGAGCCTCAGTCGCTATCGATTTTTATGTAGGCAATGTCTAAGACACACAGCTTCTGCTTCCTGTGTAAAATGACTTAGTAAATATAAGAGTTGAGACCCTTGATGCGTTAGTATTGATGATTGAAATCTGCGAAAGGAAAAGGAAACACAATCAGAGCACTTAAAATGAAATGAAAAGAAGAAAACAAATTGTAAAAAGAGCTTCGTCCATCAGCTGTGGGAGCAGCGAATGCTGGCAGTTGTGACTAATCTCTGTCAATGATAACATTGGAAATCTTGGAAGCATTGGCGTCGAAGATGGGAGCCAGTGAAGAGCGCTCAAAATGAAAATGGACTGCTTCGAGCTCTCACTCAAAAAACAAGAGGAGAACAGAGGAGTCTGGTTGCAGCTCCCAAACGGCGAGGAACAGTGTGACGATGACCAATGGCATTAGGAAGACAGTGGAGAAGTCTTGCGATTGCTAGTAAAGCTAGCACGAGAAAAGCTAGGATACACTACCTGTGAAGATAGGAACCCTCAGAGGAAATTTCGACTGAGAATGAAGCTCGGCCAGAAAACATGAAGGCTGCAAAACACAATGGAACGCAGAAAGAAAAGAAAGAGGCCTCTGTATGTGATGAAAAGGAAGAAAGATGCAATGGCGTTTCCACAGAGTTGGTGCTGCTCTTTGACCCTTATAAGATCGAGAAGAAGCTTACGCAAAGGGATCTCAGCCGAGGTACTTGATTGGGCGGGGCTGTGTGACGAGCCACTTGCTCCATTGGATGAGCGAGGAGGCAGTAAGGCAAGTCGGGAGCAGCAAGGGGGCTGACGTCATTGCAAGGGACGTGGACACGTGCTCTAAGCATCGACCGGTGTTCGGGTTCTATGCATCGGAAGGTCCTACGTCCTCAAGGGGAGTCGGATCAAGGAGTTTATGAAATGGAGGAGTAGGTGGCTAACGATGAGGTTGGGATATATTGGGATCCTAGTGCTAGCAAGTCTCCACTTCAACCTTCTTCACAAGGCGAATTAGACTTAATCTTTGAATTAGTGTTGCTTTTCTCCAGTGACCAAAGAGAAATTTTTAGATCTTTTTTTGAATGATATCAGTGATGGAATTTTATTGTATGCAATCAAACTATCTCTATTTTCCCCCAGAAATTTTCTAGTGTGAGTTTTCACTACGGTGAGATTTTTTAATGGAATGTTGATTACGGTAGATTGGCTACATCTGGCTTTCTTGATCCTGTCTGGAAACAAATTATTAATAGTCCATTTTTTGAGGCGATTTCTTATCAAGTACTGATCAGCATGTCTCAGTTGGCTACTTCTTTCTATTATAGATATAGGTCTCCTATAGATAGACAATGCATGTTTGCTTCTGATTTTACAGATGAATTTTGTAATGGTGGCTGTATTACTAGGTAAGTCTGTGTTTGAGGGGGCCCGGTTCCAGCACATGCCTATAGATGAGTGTGTAAATTGCAACGCTCTTGACAGCTCGAGACATGCCTCCATAATTTGCACGTTCACCTCAAGAGTGAATGCATAAGCTGGCTTTTAGATACTGTTTCATCAAGATGTTTCTATCGAACTCTCTAAATCAACGACTCAGATAATTTGCCATATGTGACTCCATATGCAGTTATACAGAGATGTTTCTGGTTAGTTTGTGTAGTTTTTGTCCAACATAGCATATCCAATGGTGCCAATGTTGACTTCTTGTAGCTCTGCAGCTTTGGCCTTGGACACTTGTTTGAAAAACTTATGAATCCCTGTCTGCGCAGCTTAATTGTCTGCCCAATTTCCAGTATCTGACATGTCCTCGTTTGATCATCATGAAGAAGTCAACTGATCCTAATGATCCCAAAGCTTGTCTTACACTTTGTATTCTCTACATAGACCTATCTTTCTGGAATTATGATTTGTCCAAACCTGGAGGATTTTATTGCATATGAGTAGGTGTTCAATGAGGCTTCTAAGCCGGCTACCTCAAAAAACGAGCGGCTTTCACTTGTTGATGAAATGCTGTCTAATCTACTTCGACAGATGACATCCTTTTTCATCGACTTGTGCATTGTATGCCAATCTCGTTATTGAGTTATTACCAGTGACTGTTCCCTCTAAATTCTATTTACAGTTGGGAATGTCAAGCTTAGCTGCTTTAGCAATTTGGCTTTTGACGTTGTAATTTTCTGGCGAGTGTACAAAGTGCCTTTTGACAAAGTATCTTCCGAATGATTATATAAATTATGCATGTTGCGGTCCAAACCATGGTCCGGCAGATCGCTAACATCTTTTCTGTTGAAAAGAAGTTCAATTTCCTGAAAGCAATCCCAAAGTCCAAATCCAGAGAAAAAGAATCAGAGTCAATCTCATCTTCCTGGTGCTTTTCTGCGCGGATGGCTCATACAATATGCTGCTAATCACACTTCTTATCTAATCTTAGTCTCAGCTAGCAATCATTTATTATAATACGACAATTATGGAAAAAATTCCATACGCTCAGATGAAATCAGAATGTATGTCTCGATAGACAATGCAATATTCACATGCATATGTAGAAAAATATTTAACATTCGTAAGCAGTCATCAACAACCATTGCCAGATATTACCTCCATTGTTACGATTACCAAACTGCAGAACAAGGACTTCGGTGATGCATACAATCAAATTGCTAGGGAAGTCAAAGGGAACACTAGAGGTTTCCTCAGAAGATATGGCAAATGGAATGGAGGTTTCTCGCTATGTCTTCTGTAGCATAAGAAAAGCTCCGACCCCTGCTTGACAGTGAAATGGAAGATCTTCCTCTTCCCAAGGCAATTTCATAATTGTCTCAAAATTGATCATTGTCCTGGAGAGAAAATATTGGATGCTTGACTAGTTGTCGCGACCTTTTTTTTCGGCGCCCGGTTATTAGGTACGAGCATTGGCGGAGGTTAATGATTTGACTAGGTTTATTAAGTGTAGCCCGGACTCTCCCAAGTCCACCAATTCACGACTTAATAGTTTAAGTTTTTACCTATAAGCTAATTTTAAAAGGAGTCGCCACTAATCGATTAGGGGTGGGTCGATTAAAAACCCAAGCGAAATATCGGGAGAAATACTCGTTCTTGCACAACCAGAGAAATTAGGAACGGGGACTTAATTATACTAGTTAATCACTAATTCCCTTTCAGTACCTAATCTCGTTTAAACCTTAAGGTTTTTTTGGATGTTTGAAGGATTTTCCTTGCATTTTGTGGAGGAAAAACATTCTTTTGGGTATTTTTCTCATTTTTTGGACATAAAAAGTATGTTTTGGATTTTTGTTCTTTTTTTTTTTTGTCTAAAAATATAAATCATTTTTGGCTTTTTTATAACATTTTTGGCTTTTTTGGGGAAAAATAGGGTATTTTTGATTTTTTGGATTTTTTGAATTTTTTTGGAAAATAATTTATTTTTTACTATTAAAATATTATTTTATATTATAATAATATAAAATATGACCTGGGTTGGGTCTGACCCGGGTCATCGACTTGAAATGTGGACGAGCCCACGTTGGATTTCTTTTTTCTCTTTTTTCTTTTTAACACAAAAAAACCCACAGATTTGGCCCATTTTCGTTTAAAAAATTTCATCCCATGAATGAAACCAACCCAAGCGGAAACCCTACCCGGTCACCGACCTGGGTCCGACCCGAGTTCCGGTCGCTTGGGGTTCATGAGAACCTTACCCGGGCGACGACCCGGGTCCGACCTGACCTGGCGCGACGTTTCCTCTTTCTCGTCTAATCGCAGCGTTGACGAAGGGGTTGGGACAGTGGATCAGCGTTGATGATGGCAGCAATACAGTAGTGGTAGGAGGATGCTGCACGGCGACACGACGGCGATGACGACTGGAGATGCCAAGAGGAACGGTGGATAGAGAGCGACTGAGGACTTGATCCCGCGGTGGCTTGAGGCAGCGACGCGGTGGATGACGGCTAGGGTTTCTGGGGGGAAACAACAATAGATCGATGCAAACGGCGGTGGCGGTGGTTATTGTTACCTGTCCGTGACGAGGTGGCGAACGGTGGTGGTGACAGGGTAGCGACAGCGTCGGGGCTGTGGTGGATGGCGAGTCGCAGCGATCGAATGGCGGGGGGGAAGCGGATGGCGACGACGGTAACCTAGCGTTGTGGCAAAGGGTGCTCAACTCCCAGATCTGGTCTATCACAACCAGATTTGGCCTTCTCGCCCCTGGATCTTCAGATCTGGATCTTCAACCCTCCTCTACTCAGCATCCACACGCTCGGATCTCTCCTCCTCCAGCTAGACCTCGGATCTTGGCTAGCTCATCCTTGGGCCTTGTAACACCCCTATAACCCCCTCGAGGTCGCCACAGCTATCCTTCTTAGTCCGCATTTCGCCCGAGCTGTAAATTCTTAGGCTTTTTTTTTTTTTTTTTTTTTTTTTTTTTAACAACGGTCCCAGCAATAAGACTAGACATTGCGGAAGCGAAATCATATTTCCCAATTCTCCTTTCTCACAATCCAAAAAGGGCAATGCACACAACTAAACATCATAGGATAATGAAACCGGACCTCTTTTATTTATATAACTATAAGATGGATTTTTTCAGGGTAGGTACATATCAACAGAAAGCCAGCTCATACTAACATGGCTTATACTCAAAAGAAAGAGTAAACTCATCTACCCCTCAAAAAAACCCTCAAAAATCGGCTCATCCATCTCTCGGTCTCGGTTTGTCCAAAAAATCTCAGCTCTCTGCTCCTAGCTCCCCCTCAGGCCCTACCTCCTCCTCCCTGGTCCGTTGGACGGTGGTGGTGGTAGCATGCCTCGCATAACCCCGTCTCGCTGCACGAAGACGGAAATGAACTCCTGGAATACGGGGCCATCCTCAAGACCCACCTCAAAGCGAACTATCACCCGCACCCGGAAAAATATTAGTCCAGGGACGTTTGGACTATCGATCTGGGTCACCCCCACCTTTACGTCAGAAGGCATGCCATAGAAAGTGCCTGGAGAGACTGACTGGAGCGGCATAACTAGTCTGAAAGTTATTCCCCAAAAAGGGGTGAGTATAACAACTCAGCAAATACATGATCTCTATGGCCACTCATACATCACACAAAGCAGTCAAACATGTCACATTATCACATAACAGCTACAGATATAACATAACATCATACAGCATCAACAGGTAAAGTCATGCATATGCCAACCATTAAGCCATAGACACTCAATCATTCATGCACTTACTATCCAGTGCTCATGCTTGTACCATGCATATAAATCATCAGTACTCAGGCATACATATCATCCAATGCCCATGCATACATTTCACCAGATGCACATCTCATTTTCAGTTTTCACAATATTAGTGAGCTTCTAATGCATGCTCGGCACACATCGTCCGGGCTTCCGGCCCCCCACATTCCGTGCATCTCGCACCCCAACTGGCATCACGAGGAATTCACGGCACACACCATCCGTGCTTTCGGCATTTACACTCCCTGGCTGGGCATCTCGCACCCTAACTGGCATCACGAGGAATTCACGGTACACACCATCCGTGCTTCCGGCATCCCCTACGCTCTGGGCATCTCAACTCCGAGGCCATCCAGATTTACGCTCACAGGGCTACTGGGCATCCGCATTTTCACTCCCTGGCCGGGCATCCCGAGATTCCTAGGGCATCATCGGCTCACACCATCCGATGGTCTTTTCACATGCATGGTTCATGGCATACAACATGATGCTCACTTCTCATAACTACATGTAATGCCAAACATTTTCACTCATATGGCATGAAATTCACATAAAACAACTCTATTTAATCAATTCTCATCCTTTCCTTATAAATTCATAAAATTCAGCATGTATAATTTCAGAAAAACGTTTCAATTAAATACCAAATGACTCTAAAAAATTGTGAAACTCACACACATGGCAGTCAAGACAAAATGACACATTTTTCATGAAGAATGTATGATCTAAATGTCAATACATAAAAAGATATAGCTCAGCCATTGCAACACAGTAATTTTTGAACATTACAGCTTACACAGTTGTAGAAAAATCCTAAATTAAATATTCAATTGTCCACTAAAAATCATGAAACTTTACCACATCAATATTAAGACATAAAAGTACAACTTTCATTAAGAAACCATGTTCAAACAGTCCTCACATAAAAAAGATATAAGCTCGGCAATACAAATCAGAGTTTCGGACTTCCTAGTTTACACAGTTTTCGAATTACATTAAATTAAATACTCAAAAATCATTAAAAAATTATGAAATTTCACTATGTTATAGCCAAGAATCTAAATTACATTTCTCATAGAGATATGAACATCATATTCATCCTACATAATTTATTATAAAAATCAGAAGCTTCTGTTTCTACCACCGAACCGTCCAAAATCAATCATCAACGAAATTCCATCAGTTGAGCAACTTAACCTCCTTCTTTTCCTCTGATTTTTGGATATGTTCTATTTTAACATGTTTTCTTCAACTTTCATTTAGAGGTCGAAGCAAGATTCCCAAGAAAAAGTCACCTTATGACCCACACGACCTACTGACGTTCCACAGAAAACAGTCCAGAATCCATGTTCTTGAGAAAATACACAATTCACTAGGCTATACCCGTTATATTGGTCTAAATTTTTAGTATGTTGTTCATCAGGATGTTTGCAACATTTCATATGAAGAAGTCGAAGAGAAATATCCAACAGAAAGTCACTTTCAGCAACCAACAAGCATCAAAGGTCGACATGCAAGCCGATTTTTATCCGGTTTCTTAGAAAATCAATTTCACTACTTAAATCTCGTTCATTTTACTTCAAATTTGAGTATGTTATACTTCAAGACATGCTCTACAACTTCCATGAAGAAACCGAAGTCAGATTCTAAACCTAAGATCACCTACAGAACCTCACAAAGTCCTGGCGCATGCAAGTTCACTCGGACAGAATTACACCCACAGCAAAATCACTCTCAAAACTTCAATTTCTACCCATTAAACCCACAATTTTGACCAACAAAAAACACCACAGCAACACCACAGCATGCATGAGTAGTTGAGAGACCAATCTTGCCTCAAAATTGAGCTAAACGTGCGAATAAAACAGCGGCAAGAACACGGCACAGCTCTCGGGCAGCTCGGCTTCCTCTCCTCTTCCTCCTTCTTCTTCTTTTCCTTTGGCTTTCTCTCTGTCTCTCTCTCACTCAACCCGTCGAAGACCCCTCAAATAAACCGGTCACTCTCTTTTATATGTCTCATTAATCATCATTAGAAGAAATGATGACTCTCCATGCACAATGACACTTGGCAAAACCGGTTAACACTTGGACTACACCTTGGGCAGCTTGGTTCCTCCCTTGGCGTGCATGGGAAGCTCGGCCGGCTCTCCATGGGCCTGCTGCTGGCTGGTCCAATTCCATTCCCTAAAGCCCACACTCGGCCCAAGTTCTTAAGCCCAAGATTCCTAAGTTTAATCCTCTAAATAATTAAATCTTAGTTAAGTTATTTATAAGCTTAAGTAACCTATAAACTTGAGTCTAGTTTAAGCTTTAAGTTCCAACTTTGTACCTCATATAAACATAGTCTTTTCCTTCAAATAAATGCCTTACAATCTTCGGCCATATAACATGACTACAATGTCAATCAATGATAGTTCAATTGTAGCTCATTAGTCCTCATGGTCTCACGATTTGTCAATTCATTCTCTAGTACACATCGTGGTCATAAGCGAGCATACAAAACTATAGTTAATCGAATGCTCGGCCTTTGGCTCAATTGTAACTTATTAAACCATTGACTAAAGTCTATCAGTGTCTCTATCGATCGGCCACAGTCATCGCATTCTTGAGGGTTGTCGAATTTCTTGGATGCCACAGGCCTCCCCTGAAGTCTCTTAGTGGGAGGTTTGAGGCTTGCAGACCTCGATCCTTCGCAATCTGTCTCTCTCTCTCTCTCGGGCTCGCTTGACGTCGGCCTCACTCGAAGTCTCTCGAAAGGAGGTGGTTTGAGCTCGCGACCCGATTTCTACCTTGCTCGCTCTTCGAGCTCCCCAAAGTCTCTGAGGGACCTTTCGTAGCTTGCTGGCTTGTGTGTGCTTCGACGGAGGTGGTGGCCTTGCTATTTATAGGCGAGGGGGGCCGGTTGACGAGCTTTGACCATCGGTCCTCGCACGCCGAACGGCCTCCGCCGGCCAAACCGGCGCCCTATCCGCCGAGGTGGCTCTAGCTAGGCCGCCTTGCATAGAAGACACATCCGCTCCATCGTACACTGCTGTCTCCCTCTCCATTTCAGCATCGCGCGCGTCCTCGTCTTCGGCGTGTGCTGCTTATCCGGTCGGGGAAAAAGACAGACGAGGAAGAAGACAAGAGGAAGAAGGAGGAAGAAGGGGTCGGGGCGGGTCACGTGGGCCAGGCCATAGCGGCCTACGCGAGAGAAAAAGGAGGGCTGGGCTCAAAGGCCCGGCTCGAGGAGCTACATTTGTTTTTTCTATTTTCCTTTTGTTTTTCTTGTTTTTTTTTTGTTAATTATTTATTATCCGAAAAAAAAGGAAAAACAAAGATTAAAAGAGACGAAGGCCTAATTTAAAAAACCTCATCAAAATTTAGGCGTCAACACTAGTGCCGTAGAAAATTTAGAGTAATCCATTCATCAGTTGCCATGTATACACACAGCCCCAACTCTAACTTCATCAGTCTCCTTTTTTGTGTCCTCGCCACTCCAGTTAATCTCATTGTCATCTCTCTCACTTTCTTTTCTTCTTCTTCCTTCTTCAAATCTCTAAATCAAA
The DNA here is from genome assembly GCA_014182555.1 of Eucalyptus erythrocorys. NCBI lineage: Eukaryota > Viridiplantae > Streptophyta > Magnoliopsida > Myrtales > Myrtaceae > Eucalyptus > Eucalyptus erythrocorys. Next base: position 20,929,733 of record CM024601.1, on the reverse strand, counting down.
TCACAACTTCAAATCTCATTCTTTTTGTTTCTTTCACAGCTACTTTTTTTTTTCCTCATCTTTGGTTTACCAGCGGTTCAATCTCACCCTTGATAGTTTGATGCCCTTGCTGCCGCACAATCCTTTGGCATCAAACAACTGGAACTGCTCACTAAGCTTTTGGATGTATTTTATACGGATGGTACGCAGTTGTAAAATATCTTACTGTGTTCAGAGACACTTAAAACAGGAATGTAAATATTTCTCTTGAAGATGTATAAACACATACATACCCAAGAAGAACCTGTAAATGCATTTGAAGAAGCATCTTTATGCAGGAGACTAGCACCCTACTAAGACAGATGCCAAGAAATGAGAAGCACAAGAGCAGGTCAAGCTAGTAGCTACATCCACTTGACACTCTCAGACTTGCTATTATTTTCACCCAGTTTGAACTTTACCTATGGGACTTGAGATCTTTAGAGTACAAAAGAATTCCAAGATGGGTTCCTCAAGAGAAAAGTGTCCTACCCAAGTGAACAACCAATTAGTGGCATTGCCAAGCAACTCCCTCTTGTCTGTCATAGGATCACATGACCATCCAAGATGCGGACAATAAATCAATGAAAGTAATGTCAGACTCTGATAAGCTTTCCCAAACAAAATGGCGTCTCAAGTATCACCAAAGCAAATGATAGAGATCCTTCAAGTCTCAAGTCACTTATGATCTTGGCCCTACTGGTTGAGCTATTTCCATAGCTTCTCTTCTACAAGAGGCAAAAGTAGAAATTCCTGATCAGATTCCTAATCCCTGGCTGATCGTTCATATGTCATATCCCTAACCAATAGGAGCGATCTATCGACACCCATTTGTAAATAGCCCTTTGTGAATAAACTCTTTTGATGTTCAAATTTCAACACATTTATGAATACCATTCCACCAAGTAAACACCCTTAGAGCTGTTAATAGGTTTTTCTTAAGTAAAAAACCATTCATTTATTTTGAGAGTACAAACTCTATCGCATCATATGTTGCATGCCTTTTTCCAGGTGAATTTTGCATGACAATTTTGTCTGTCTAAATCTTTGATTCTATTAAGGATTATTAGAATAGACAGCTAAGTGAAGAATACAAGATTAATTGAGCATGCTAGATAAGGCGCGTCAGAATGATGACAGGCAAGCCATATCCCACACACAGTCCCCCATCTATACACTTGTGAGATGAGTGTAGAAAATTCCATGATTGCAGGGTAAAGAGTTCTCTCGCGAATGGTACAATGACCAAAACAGTGGGAGCCATTCCATCGATCACTTTGAGCCCCATACACTGGCCAAATTTCTGCCTTACCCCCGTCAAAGAACCACCCCAAACTAGGGCAAGTTGAAGGCAAGTCAGCATCATAAGGTGAGAAAAGGGATAGAAATTCTCTTGCTTGCACTTGCATCAATCTTCGAGTGTCTTTATTACATATGAACACTTGCGTTAATCTAAGTGCCCTAGAGTCATGAAGAGTAATTCTTTCTTTACGCACTTGTATCCATTATACAACCCAATTGAGTATGTAAATTTACCCTCACATGGAGGCAAAGTAGAAGCTACTGCCACTTGAGCAGCATAATCAAAAGTGCCAGCAAAAGATGAAGACTCAATAAGTCTAACGAAGGCATTTGCTGGAACTTGTCAAGATTAGTTCCTCAAGCAACAAAAACAAAAAACCTAGGGTATAAAAAAGCAGTGTACCTGGTAAAAGCAAGGTCAATGCCCATGAATGAAAAATTGAAATGAAAAAACCTGGGGCATAAAAAAACAGTGTACCTGGTAAAAGCAAGGTCAATGCCCATGAATGAAAAATTGAAATGAGAAATATGGGTATAAAAAGCAGTGTGTCTGGTAAAAGCAAAGCCGATGCCCCAAACAAAAAATACAGCCATTTGTATTCCCAAGAGAGGTTGCGGTCATGGTTCAATTGATAGAACCTTCATCAGATCACGAGAAGAAAGACCGGTGACAAATGCCAAGGCAATCACCAGCTCTCACCCTTTTACACATGAGTCAAGCCTACATTGTGTCCCATTGTAAAAGTCTCTTCAGACTAGGGGCACTTTAATTAACGTAGGATTTCATATGTCTATAAGCATCGCTCAAAGAAGTACGGGCAAGATTATTCTATCTCTTTTCGCAGGATTCTTGACTTGCAGACCTGGAGATGATCATGCGGCATCCTTTTCACAGAGCCATGACCTTATTGGTCCCCTTTGATAAGCCATTGACCAAGCCTTCATCACAATTTCAACAAAGACCTCTCACATTGGTAAAGTCGTATCACTCGCGAGAATATTCAAACCCCTGCTGACATGATGATAGTGAGATAATGTGACCCATATAAATCTTGCATCAATGGTCAGGATAAAACAACATTTCCCATGAGAGTAAGTGAAAAATGCTTTCAGATTGAAAGTCCCTCGTCTAGCATGCTCAAGACATCTACATTCTAAATGAAATTTGTCTTTCAAAAATTTTCCCCATTGGAATTCAAATGATGCAAAACTGACGAGATTATCATGCATAAATCACATTTTAATTTACGAATTTACAGCATATACAATCATTGTGTACATGTGTGCATATTGTGTGAATAGCGGACATACTCTTAGAGATCAAAGGTATCGCTAGAAAAGCATATCCCCATCCCTATTCCCAAAGCTTTATGTTTAATAATCTTTGAGTACCCACCACTCGTCGGGTACTCCCTCTTATTGATACTCAACTTGTTCGAGTTGTCCCCAAAGTATTGATACTTGTGACTGACCAAGTATCCCTTTATCTTTGAGTACCTATCACTGTCTAAGTACTCCCTCTTACTAATACTCAGCTTGTTCGAGTTGTCCCCAAATATTGATATCTGTGATTGTCTAGACATCCCCCTGTTTTCGAGTGTCTGCCACTATTCAAGTGCTCCCTCTATTGACACTCGACCTATTCATGTTGTCTTTAAAGTTTAGATGCTTGTAACTATCCAAGTATCTCATTGTCTGTGAGTACCAACCACCGTTCAGGTATTCCTTTTCCTTGACTCTTAACCTATTCAAATTGTCTTTAAAATTTGAATACTCATGACTATCCAAGTATCCTCTTGTCTTTGAGTACCGACCATCGTTCGAATATTCCATCTCCTTAACACTCGACTTGTCCGAGTTTCCTCAAAATTATGTCATCAAATGCTAGCAGCCGCTCAAGTATTCCACCATATTATGCGCCTGCGATTACCCAGGTATACTTTCTTACACTTGGACTAGTTGAGTGGTCCCTAATCATATCATTAAATATTTATGTTCATCCAAATATTCATCTACTTTGTACACCTGTGTGCTTGCAACCATCCAAGTAAGCCCTGTGCTACATTCAAATTCTCAATTGCGAGGTGGGAGATCTTCATGAATATGCGAGGTATGTCCTCGATATTCTCATTGCTAGAAGGTGGGAGACCTTCACGAATATCTCAAGTACGTCCTCGATATTCTCATTGCTAGAAGGTGGGAAACCTTCACAAATATGTGAGGTACATCCTCAATATTTCCAATTGCCAAGAGGTGGGAGACCTTCATGAATACACGAGGTACGTCATTGATATTCCCAATTGCTAGGAGGTGGGAGACCTTCATGAATATGCGAGGTACGTCCTCGATATTGAAAAATTTAGGGTGTCAAAAACCAAACCGAACCGAATCGAAAAATTCGGTTTTTTTAGTTCGGTTTCATTAAAAACTATTTTTTTTAATCTGTTTGGTTTTTATCGGTTAACCAAATCGAATTAAACCAACAAACCGATAAGAGCTTATTTCTTGGAAACGAAAAATATATACAAAAAAAAAACATAAAAAAACAAAAAAAAACAAATGCAAAAATCGAATATGAAAGCTGAAAACCAAAAACTGAAATAGCGAACTAAACCAAAATTTCAGTTCAGTTCGTATTCAATTCGGGTGTCATTTGGTTCGGTTCAAAAGTTTTTTTCTAACAGTTCGTTTTAGGTTTTTAAAAAATTCAAACCGAACGGAACTGTTGAGACCCTAGAAAAACCGATTGCACTGAGAGTAAACAATACAAGAAGACATGGATCCGAGTTCACTAATTATAAGTATGGAAGGAACTAGGCAAAGACACAAGCAATTCTATTGGTTCTAGGAAGAATGAGTGATGATAAACGACTTAAAAAGTAATTGAACCAGAACATTGGAATTGCTCAATTTCTGCGCAACACTTACAACACCAAAGGAACAACGGACACCCACCTCCATCGTCAGGGTAATTTCATCGGATGCCCGCTGGGCATAGCATTCCATGACAAGACGACTAATCCGAAACACAGAAGGAGGACAAAGGGTATCGAGAACGGACCGAGACATGAGAGCGGGACGACGACAGACATGGAGTTAGCCTTGGCGCGTGGAAATGCGGAGACAGCAGAGGCGGGAAGCCAAGCCCAGGCCTCGCCTCGAGGGTCCTGGAGGCAAGCCTCCTTGTCTTCCGTCTCGAACCTTTATCGGGGCTGTGGTTTTGGACACTTTTCGGGCCCTCGCTAGAGGCCCGCCGTCGGCGGTGGCGGCGGTCGCCATTTGGTGAGCCGTGAAGAAACGAAAAAAGAGTCCGATGAAGTCAGAGTGGGCCAGCGTATACACGAAACTGAGGAGTTTGACTACGATTGATCTTACGTGGCACTGATCAAGCAACACCTGGCAGTTATTATCATGCCAATCATCACTTTTTCTAAATTTTCAGGTTCTTTTCTTTCACGAAAAATAAAAATTCATAAAACTTTTTGATAAATATTAGGGTTAATACCTTAAAAAACCCCAAAGTGGTACACCTGTGACAAATTTACCCCAAACTAATTTTTTGACCATGAAAAACCCCAAACTGATATACCTGTGACAAATTTACCCCGATTAACAAAAAAAAACCCTAAACTGGTATATTTATGACAAATTTACCCTAAACTAATTTATTTGACCGCAAAAAACTCCATACTGGTAAATTTGTGACAAATATACCCTTCGCTAAATTGAATTAATACAAAAAAAAAAAATCACAAAAATTGTAAACTGTAAAAACGGAATCTAAAATCCTAAATTGGTATATTAATCAACTCTCACGAGTCATTTAAGTTAATAATTTAACGATAAAATTTAATAAAAACTAACAGAGGGTAAATTTGTCACAAGTGTACCGGTTTGGGGTAAATTTGTCAAAGTTATACCAGTTTGGGGTTTTTGGTGGTCAAAAATAGTTTGGGGTAAATTTGTCGGGTGTACTAGTTTAGGGTTTTTCAAGATATTAACCCTAAATATTATTCCTTGTATGTTTTGAATTAATTAACAATATTTTTCATTATTGATAATAATTATATCTACACATTTTTGACTATTGTAAAAATATCTTTCCATCACGTATTTTTCAAATATTTATTTTTACGAAATAAACAAACCCTTAATTTTTTTCCTATTTCTCTTTCTCTATCCTCTTTTCCTATTGTATCCTCGCTGACTTCCTTTTTCATATCTAGTATTTCTATATATATATATATATTTTTTTTTCAATTTTTCTACTTACTTACGTAATCTTAGAAAATTATAGGACAACGTATTCCTTGGGTGGAGCTATCTGTACAGGAGTTGTGAGTGGGATCAAATTTTGTTTCTACTCCAATTATTATTATTTTTCATTAAGCTCCATTTATTTCGCAAAAAATAAATAATTTAAAAAAATCCTTTTAAAATAATCACTTGTATCATTTAAATTAATTAGTTAATAAAAATATTTTTATTATTGACAACAAGTTATATCCAGATATTTTTTTTTTCAGACAATGCATATATTTAAAGTTTATTTATTTTTATAAGTGATGCAAATAATTGTTTTAAAATTTTTTCAATTATTCATTTTTTGTGAAATTAACAAAAATTAGTCAAGCTATGGCACATTCTCTTTTTTATGTATTATTATGGACTACAAAGGATTTTCAACAAAACAAGAAAGAATTCAATTTCATCCCAATTTCCTAGAAATAATTTGAGCATCTAGTATATTGGAATATATAACTTTAAATTTTTTATATTCACCACACTGGGAAAAAGAAAGGCTATAAAAAATTGAATACACTCTTGACTTTGAAAAGAACACTTATCAAGAATTGAATTTGTGAGGAAAATAGAGAGGTGTAACATTAAAATTCCATCTATTTCTATTTTTCTAAAGATTAAGGAATATTAATTTAAGATTATTGACGATACAAAATTTTTTTGATTATTATACAGAACAGATAATTTAGCCAAAACAGAAAAGTGTCCCACTGAAAAAATATGAACAAATCGATTAAAAAAAGATGACAAAGATTAAAAAAAAAAAAAAAAAGCTTATTGTATCCTGGATCAATGCCGTCTTTTTTCTTTATATTGTGTAATTTTTTGCAATGTAACTACCCATTTTTTTTTTAATGAACTCTTTATTATATGCATCTAAAAATCTTTCTTTTGTTAAAGTAAATCAATATAGAAAATTCCAACTTTTTAAACTCCCGTCCTAGGTAGGGACGAATAAGTTTCGGGAGTGGGTTTCAACTCCCACGCGTTGCAAGAGACAGGGTAAAATGTGTTAGAGTAGGAATAGAATATGACTGACCAAAAAAAAGAAAAAAACTCCCGTCCAACTAAATGATGTAGATAATGTAACAAAAAGAAGAAGCTCTGGGAAACTATCTCCAACTCATTATTATAATAATTAAAGAGCTTGTGATGTTAGAGTTTCCGTAGGAAATCAATCTTCGATCTTGAATCTTGAAATTATTTGCTATTTTACTAATCTTAACCTGACTCCGATTACAATTAGGAAAGAAACTCTCACTCCTCAGTGCACTCTAGAAACTTGACTACGAAGCCATCCCAAAACCAACGGTAAACCAACCATATATTTCCCCCTCTCTCTCTATGCCTCCAAGTCCTTGTCGTCCTCTGTCTTTCTAGTCTCTCTCTCTTTCGCTCTCTCTCTCTGAATTTCTCTGCACCTTGTTGCTCCTCTGTTGTTCTCACGAAGCACTTTCCTGTTTCTTTCACCACAAAGCCATGGAGCTCGTCGATTTCTTGGCACCCAAAACTGAAAGGAAACGGGAAGGAAGGAAACGAGAAAGAAGAATTGGGGGAATTTTTTGTATATTCATGTATATTTCTCTAAGTGTACATTTGATGTTATATATTACAGAAGAATGTAAGAGAAAAGGCAACAAAATAATGTACATATTTAGATTTGATATTGAATAATCTCGATTGATCTTGAATGAACTTGATTGATTCAATAATTGATTCTTTGCACATTTCCTGGTTGTCTTGCGTATCTTCCAACACTCCCCCTCAAGCTAGTGGCTTGTAGATGTCTAAGACACCTAGCTTGCTTAGGAGGTACGCATGCTGTCTCTGACGTAAGGGTTTGGTGAAGATATCTGCTAGCTGCTCTTCTGTTCCAATCCCTTGTGTCTCAATTATACCCTGCTGAATTTTCTCCTGAGTGAAATGACAATCCACCTCTATGTGTTTTGTTCTTTCATGCACAATCAGATTTGATGCAAGTCTGAGGGCTGCATCATTATCACAAAATAATCTTGTCGGTCCTTCAATCTATATCCCAAGATCCTGGAGTAATCCTCGTAACCACACTATCTCACAAGTGGTTTTAGCCATCGCACGATATTCTCGCCTCTCGAAGATAATGAAACGGTCAAATTTGTTTCTTCGTCTTCCATGAGAGTAAGGAATCTCCTAGCTTGATACACAAACCGGTTATGGATCTCCTGCTCATTGGACAAGTTGCATAGTCTGCATCACAATACGCAATCATCTTTATGTTGCATTTTCTGGAAAGAAGAATGCCAAGTCCAGGACTTTTCTTCAAGTACTTCACCACTTTTAATGCAGCATTCATATGAGATTGCTTGGGTTTGTGCATGAATTGGCTGAGTGTTTGCACAAGATAACTTATGTCCGGCCTTGTCATGGTCAAATATATAAGTTTCCCAACAAGTTTCTGATACCCAAAAGAATCCTTGAGGATGGAATCATCTTGTTGAGAGAACCCAGCATCATAATCCGTTGTGGTGAGTTTGGCATTTTGCTCTATTGGTATCGTTGCTGGTTTACATCCTGATAAACCTGCTTCTAAAATAATTTCTAGAGCAAATTTCCTCTGACTAAGGGAGATACCTTGATCTGACCGTGCAATTCAATTCCAAGGAAATACTTTGGAGGGCCTAGGTCTTTAATGTGAAATGTGGAATGCAGATATTCCTTGAGACTCTTGATAGCTACTTCGTCATTACCCATGATTAGTATATCATCTACGTATATCATCAGGTAGATAGAAGATGTACCTTGAGTCCATGTAAAAACTGCGTAATCAAATCTGGATTGTTGAAAACCGGCAGCTATCAGAGACTCAGCAAATTTTGCGTACCACTGTCTGGAAGCTTGCTTGAGTCCATACAAGGATTTTTGGAGACGACATACTTTATTCTCCCCCTGTCTCCGTAATCCTTGGGGCATTTCCATATAGATTTCCTCATTTAGATCTCCATGCAAGAAGGCATTGTGGACATCCATTTGATGTAATGACCAGTCCTGGAAGGCTGCTACTGAAAAGAAGGAACGGACAGTGACATCCTTGGCTACAGGGGAGAAGGTTTCGTGATAATCAAATCATTCTCGCTGTGTGAAGCCCTTTGCCACCAATCGAGCCTTATACCGTTCGATCGATCCATTGGCTCGATATTTGATTTTATATACCCATTTGCACCCAATTGCTTTGCGATGCAATGGTAGGGAAACAAGATCCCATGTATGATTATCTATTAAGGCCTTCAATTCTGCCTCCATGGCTTTTTGCCATCGTGGATTATTTTTGGCTTCATCAAAACTGGTCGGCTCTTGCTCTTCGGATATATGAGTGATACAACATCTATGCTCGGGAGAGAGCTTATCGAAGGAAACATATGAGGAGACAAGAAAAGGAATACCTGGCGAGTTCCGGACACCACAGATGTAATCTTTGATCCAAGTAGGTAGACGTTTCGTTCGTCCGGAACGTCGTGGTGCTTCATCCTCCTGTGGAAGTTGAGTAGCTGGGTCTTCCATAGGCAATGTGGGAATCATATCATTCGAGTTCTCATCTGTGTCTTCTGTAAAGGGTGTCAAACTGGGATGTAATGCAGAAGGATTTCCTGTACTTACTGATGAAGGAATGAATACATAATCAGGATCTCCTATAGACTCCTCCATATGAGATATATGATGATTTTCAGTGTCGTCTGTGTCTGACTTCTGAAATGCAAAAGGAAAAACATTTTCCTTAAATAGAACGTCTCTGCTGACTGAGAATTCCTTTGTAGAAAGATCAAACACCCGGTATCCCTTTTGTAAATTGGGATATCCCATAAATATGCAGCGCCGAGCCCGAGGACCCATTTTATCATTTGGTCCCACAATTGCGGCATAACAAAGGCAACCAAAAACTTTGAGATGACCTAAGTGTGGCTTCTTCCCAAAAAGTAATTCGAAAGGAGTTCGTCCGTCCAGTGTTTTGGACGGCATACGATTTATCAAATAGGCTGCAGTCAATACACGTCTCCCAAAAATTGCGGGATAGAAGTCTGAAATTTTAAAGCCCCGGCAACTTCCAACAGGTGGCGATGTTTCCTTTCTACCACTCCATTTTGTTGTGGTGTATATACACATGAGCTCTCATGTAATATCCCTTGAGAAGAAAGTAATGCAGCGCATTCATGATTAAAGAATTCATTCCCATTGTTTGTTCTTATTCTTTGAATAGTTTTCCAAATTGGGTCTTGGATAGAGAAATGAAAGCTCTCAATTGAGACAAAACTTGACCTTTTGATTGCATGAGAAATAACCATGTGGCTCTGGAATAATCGTCCACAATAGTGAGGAAGAACCGAGATCCATCATGGTTCGGTGTGTGATATGGACCCCAGACATCAATATGCAATAAGGAAAGAATGCTATCTGTACGATTTTTGCTTAAAGGAAAAGGACTGCGTGATTGTTTTGCAAGCGGACAGATATGGCATTGAGGATAAGGGGAAAAAGAACTATGGCCCATTCTGGAATGTAAAAGAAATTCTTTATCATTGGTAGTCAAATTACACAATGATTTATTATAAGATAAATGGAAATTTTCGGGCAAGCTTTTCCAGAAAAACAGTCCTTCGGAGATACTATCCCAGCCCATCAGTTTCCCAGTTGAAAGGGCCTGAAATAGACAGGTATCAGCATTGAAAAGTAATTGACAGGAATTTTCCTTACAGGCTCTAGACACAAAAATGAGATTAAATTGGAAGTTCAGAACATAAAGGACATGGCTTAGAATGATTTTGGAGTTGAGAGTTACTATTCTTGTTATAGTAACATGAGTGATATTACCATTAGGTAATTGCACAGTAATAGGATTGTTTAGCTCCTCATTAATATCAGAAAATAATCTTTTATCACATACTATATGGTCACTGGCTCCCGAATCGATAATCCAAGCATTTCTTGATATAGAATTTATCATGCAACAAGAAATACCTGTGAAGGTGCCTCCCTTTTTCTGAACATCCAATTTTTGTAATGCCTGCATCAATTGCTGATATTCCCCATGTGTGATAGAATGGTTGTGTCCCGTAATTTGAAAAGTGAAGCGGCTGCGGATATATCCTTCCCCTTTTTTCTCTAGGTCTACCGTGCAATTTCCAGCAATTTTGAATTGTGTGGTGGGGCCGCTTGCAGTAATCACAAAATAATTTGCCCTTATTTTTGAAATTCAGCCCATAATTTTTTGAAAAATTTGAGCCGTTGGATCCTTTAAATCCGGACGCATCTCCGCCATTGGATCCTTTAAACCCGGATAAATCTCCACTATTAGACCCCCTGAATCCGGACACATCTCCGCCGTCCAGATCGGTCGAGTATCGCGTGCTTCGTGGACCGTCAGATCGCTGCCCTCGATCTTGACTGTCCATTGAAGAGGCTTTAAAAACCTGTCTTTCGAGAGCAAACCCTAGTGCCGAATCATTTTTCCTCTCTGCTAGGGTTTTCTCCCCCCTCTGTGCTCTTGCCACCAGTGCTAGGGTTTCGCTAGTTTTGTTCTCCGATGAGGAAAACCTCTGGCTTTCTTCTTGCATAGCCAGTTGGAAGATTCGGCCAAGAGTGGGTGCTGGCTCCATAGCCAATATCTGCGACTTGAAGGTAAGAAATGATTCGTTGAGAATCAATAAAAAAACGCGTGGCTTTTTCTCGATCTCCCATCTCTTTAAACTGACGGAGGGTTTCCTCGGGTCCTTGAAGCTTTTCTTCAGTGGCCTCCAGCTCGTTCTAGAGGGCTGATAGCCTGTTGAAGCATGTCGTAACGGGCATGTTTCATTGCTTCAACTCGCTGAGGGCTTGATGCAGCAAGAAAATCTTCGCCCGATCGAGTTTCCCGTACATTTCTCTAATGTTCTCCCAAAAAGTTTTTGAATCTTCTGTCGGGGGCAACCCGGCGGTGATTTCTGGGGTTACACAGTTTCCTATCCATGTTCTTACCAACTGATTGCATTTTTTCCATTGTCTTCCCATTTTTTCATCCGTTGGAATTGATACAGTGCCATCGATAAACCCTTCCTTGTCTTTTGTGACAAGTGCTCTCCGAAATTCTCGTGCCCAGGTTGAGTAGTTTTCGAGTCCCGTGAGATGGTGGCTGATAAGTCGCAACTCCGGCCCGTTGGCAGTGGAGACATAAAGTGCGTCGCCGGGCTCTGGGCGACCCATGGCGGCCGCAAAGGGAAAAGGGAGGAAACAGGGTGGAACTCCCGGATAGGGATTCGTTGGTTGGCCCAGATTAGGTCCACCCGAAATTCCTGAATTCGAGTCGCCTGACCCGATAGGGTTTTTGCCCGGATTTGATGATCCGGTTGTCTCTGAGTGGCTTGCCCCAGCGATGGCTAGTGAGCCACCTTGATTCTGGCTTCCTGGAAAAAAAGCAGAGGGATTTGCCCCATAATACATCAGTACTGGCATCCATTGGTAGGAAGGCCCCGACGTGGGCACCCCCATGTTGGTTTGCCATGGAAAAAATTGCCCCATCGTGGATTGATCAATTTGACCGGTGATGAGTTGCACAGAATTTTGTGCTTCTGAGGTCGATATTTCCTCAAGTAGATGTACTTGGTCTTCGGCCATGATGATAAGATAAGCTCCCCCTCTTTCTTTTCCTTCGTCGATTTGATATGCAATCTGCAAGTTTCTGATTCGTACGCCGGAGTACTAATGTTTTTGCAGGTTAGTCTGTTTGCAACGACAGCAATCAGAGGAACGAAGTAGGGGTGGATCACAGGTGCGAAACCTGCTCTGATACCATGAAAGGAAACGGGAAGGAAGGAAACGAGAAAGAAGAATTGGGGGAATTTTTTGTATATTCATGTATATTTCTCTAAGTGTACATTTGATGTTATATATTACAGAAGAATGTAAGAGAAAAGGCAACAAAATAATATACAGATTTAGATTTGATATTGAATAATCTCGATTGATCTTGAATGAACTTGATTGATTCAATAATTGATTCTTTGCACATTTCCTGGTTGTCTTGCGTATCTTCCAACAAAAACGCCTCCCATCGGCAACGTCCTGAGAGGCGATGTCCATCCGCCATTGTCGATGGACTCTTTGTCGTCACGCGTTTCTTATCTGCAGGATCATGAGAAGAAGAAACCCATTGGCGACTACCTAAGAAGCGAGGTCCACTCGGTGGTGTCGATAGACTCTTTGTCATGCCTTTCTTATCTGCAAGATCAGGAGAAGAATGGCGACGAAGGGGCCACAGGTATTTCATTTGCAGGAGTGGTGGTTTCTCGTGAATTCTTCCTCCTTGCGCCTAATCAGAACACGAAGGAAGTCGGCCACCCTCGTCAAGAAATCGTTCCTGCCCAACTGAAGCAACAATTCATGGCCTCACTTCCTAGTGCCGAATCCTTAGTTGTGGAGAAGAAGGCGAAGTGCAAAAGAACGCAGAAGGGAAAGAAAGACGCCTCAGGATGTGATCCCGAGGAAGTTTCCACAGAGTTGACGCTGCTCTTCGACTCTTATAAGATTAAGAAGAGGCTCATGCAAAGCGATCTCGGCCACATGTCGAGGCTCTTGATCGGGCGGGACTCTGTGAAGAACCACTTTCTCCGATGGATGAATGAGGAGACAGTGAGGCGAGTCGAGAGCAGCAAGGGGCTGACGTCATCGTGAGGGACATGGACACGTGCACTGAGCATCAACTGGTGTTCGTGTACTGGGCGTCGTCTGGGTCGTACGTCCTCAAGGGGGGTTGGATCAAGGAGTTCGTGAAACGGAGGGGTTTGGCGGTTGGCGATGAGGTTGGGATATATTGGGAGCCTATTGCTAGCAAGTTCCACTTTAGCCTTCTTCACAAGGTAAATTAGACATAATCTTGAACTAGTATTATTTTTGTTCAATGACAGACATAATTTTTTATCTGAGGAAAGGATAGAGTAATGCAATTCTATTGTACACAACTGAAATATCTTTGCTTTCCCCCAGAAATTCAATTCACAATTCTTTTGAAGCCTGGTTCTATGTCTTTAAATTTTCTTTTGTGAAGTTTTCAGTATGGTGATATCTTTAGATGGGGATATTGGCAACATTCGACTTTCTTAATCTTTTATGAACACAAATTTGAAATGATCCTTTTTTAACTCAGACTTCTTATAGATGAGTGTGCAAATTGCAATGTTGTTAATAGTTCAATTCATGCCCACGTATTTTGCGCTTTCACTTCAACAGTGACTGCATAAACTGGTTTTAGTTATTGTTTCATTGAGATGTTTCTACTGAACTCTCCAAATCAATAGCTCAGACAATTTGCCATATGTGACTCCATATGCAATGATACAGAGATGTTCACCTAGTTAGTTTGTGTAGTTTTTGTCCAACACATCCCGCATAGCATATCTAAAGAGGCCAAAGTTAACTTCTATCGCTTTCTCCAGCTTTGGCCTTGGACATTGGTTTGAAAAACTTCTCAATCCCTGCTTGCACAGCTTAATTGTCTGCTAAATTTCAAGTATCTGGCATGTCCTCGTTTGATCATAATGATAAGTCACCTGGTCCTAAAGGTCCAAACTATTGTCTTACACTTCAAATCCTCTGCATAAACCAATCTCTCTAGAATTTATGATTTTCAAAACCTTACAACTGATAAAAAGAAACTGGTGAATATTTTAGTGTATTGATAAGGGAGCGATGAGGCTTTTAAGCTGGCTACCTCAAGAAAAGACAGCTTTTACTCAGCAATGTACAAATTGCCCAAATTTCCTCCCACACTACATCCTTTTCCACTGTGTTGCGCATTGCATGCCAATCCTGCAATGATTATCACCAGTCACTGTTTCCTTTGAATTCAGTTTATCGTCGAGATTGTCAAGCTTAGCTACTCTAGTAATTTAGCTTCTGAGATTGATAGTTTTCTAGGAAGTGTACAGAGTGCCTCTTGACATGGTATCTTTGAAATGACTATAAACTCATGGTTGGTTGCAAGAAGTTCAATTATCAGGAAGCAATCCCAATCTCTCAATCCAGAGAAAGTGAATTAGAGTGGATCTCATCTTCCTAATGTTTTTTCGTGTGCAAAAATGTTTTGTGTCAATTGGCCTTTTCTTTTGTTTTGAGAGGAGTGATCCTGGTTTTTGAGAGGTGTGAAAAGAAAAAAACATATTTTCTCTCTCTTCCACGCAAACTAATCCCAAATCTTATCTTAGTTCCTTCAACTAGCAATCACTAATCACAAGGCATGACAAAGAGAAGAGGAAAATGGGTTTAGGATGTACTGAGTCTCTTTTCAAAACATGATTTAATGAAGTCAGAAGCTGGAACAAGAACTTCTATTTAAAGAAAGTCGCAGTATGCTTTACATCTAGCTCCGTGGATTAGTTCAGTCACAATTAAGGAAAGAATTCCATACTGTCAAATGCAACCAGAATGTATGCCTCGATAGACAATATAATAATCTAATGCATACATAGACAAACCTATTACATTTATAAATAGTATACCTCAAATAACCATTGGCAGAGATTACCTTCATTATTACCTTCACCAAACTGCAAAAAGGACTTCGGTATATCATGAAATCGTCTTTGCTTTGTCCAGTTGGAGGAGGTACATCATCACTTAGGAGCCAAAAGGAACACTAGAGTTTTCCTCATAAGATATGGCAAACGGTCTGGAGATTCCTCGCTATGTTCCTCATTTCTGTACAGATCCCTTCACTCTCTCTCTCTCTTCTCTCTCACTTTCTCTTCTTCTCCCTTCTTCAAACTCCGCTCTCTCCTCCTTTTTCGTTTCTTCATAGCTACCTTTAGCTCATCTCTGAAGTATGCATGCAATATGTGAATTGGTTTCTTTTATCATTCTGGCACCTACTCCTTCAAAAGACATTCGTTTTCTAATAATGGAGTTGCATTTATGGGACCTTTTACTTTTGATTCTTGGGAACCCTCATCTAATTCTCATAAACGAATTGTTTGTTGGGAAGTTCATCATATACTTTGCTAAAAAAGTAAATAAACTAACATTGGTGTGTATGAAGGAAGCGGTTGAATGTCAAAAAAAAAAAAAATGAAAAAGACTAAGTCGATTCATTGCAGAATAGAAAATAGGTTTCGAATCTTCGCACGTGTAAAAGTACAAAACCAAAAAAAAAATGAAAGAGAAAAAGCAAGATAATGACAAAAGAATAGACACATAAAAAATAATAATAAGCAAACCAACAAAATAAAAAGGGGATGAATTCGGTCCAATTCGAAAGCCCTTTTACCCATTTATATTAGCTCATCCGTTAAGCCCATTTTGCATCACGTAGGCCCAACAAAAAGGGGCCCATAAGCTAAGCCCATGAAAATTAGCCCCTTTTTTCTTTTTGTTTAGGCTAATTCCCCTCCCAAAAAAAAAAAAAAAAAAAAAAAGAAATCTAGCTCAATTTTTTTTTTTTTTTTATCTCGTAAAAAAACACTACTTTTTTTAGGTCAAGTGGATATATCTGGCCCAAACCTTTTTTTTGCACGTAAAAAACACCTACTTTGGGAATTCCAGCCCTAACTTTTTTTTTTGGTCTTTAAAATATTACCAACTTTCACTTAAATCGAATTGTCCTTAGTTATAAATCCATGTGCACTTAATGGCTGGATTTAAAACACTATTCATTATCTTCTTGTTTGAGCCACGGTTTGGAGAATAATGATGAAACTGTTCATCGTTTCCTACACTTCCTAGCAAGTTAAAATATCTCTAGATTGAACTTCTCTAGCCAAATTTTTTCAATTTGTTATAATATGAAGCTGTAGATCATCGTCCATCGAGAAAAACTATGGACAAAATCTGCCAACCCTTTTTCCTAAAACAAGTTTAACTTTAAATACAACACTAATGGTAGGGGTCGGATTTGGAATAAAGGTGAAAGTTTGTAATTTTTTACGAGACAAAAAAAAAATTGAGGTTAAAATTGCCATTCAACCTAAAATTGGTATTTTGAGACAAAAAAAAAAAAAAAAGTTGGCCAAATTGCCTAATTGCTACCTACCTCAATCCCAAGTCTTCGAGTCAAAAGTGATGCGAATAATAATGACAAATGTGGAACCTTTATGGTAGTACCTAGAAGGGATTGCTAGTGCTTGTCAAGGACTTGAAGATGCTCCACGTTATTAAAACCTACTCATTGTTAAAATATTTTAATGCAATACAAATTTTTTAACAATTTTAATGCAATACAAATTTTCTAACAATTTTTATGCAATACAAATTTAATAGAAGATTTTTATAGTTCTTTTTCAAATATTTTTAAAAAATCGAATTTTTAATTTTTTTAAATATATATTTTAAATTATTTTTATATTTTAAATATATATTTTAATTATTTTATTTTTTAAAAATATAATTTAAAATTATTTTTATTTTAAAAATATAAATTTTATTTTTAAAATATCATTTTTCATTTTAATAATTATTCTCTCTCTCTCTCTCTCTCTCTCTCTCTCTCTCTCTCTCTCTCTTTCTTCTTTTTCGGCCGGCTACCAGCCACGACGAAGGCCGGCGACCGGCCACAGGTGAGGTCGAGCTCGCCGACATCGGGCGGGGCTCGATCTCGCCAATCTAACGAGGCTGAGGCCTCGCTCGATGCTGGCAAGCTCAAGCCTCGCCAATCGCCGGCGAGGTCGAGAGATCTAGCAAGGCTTAGTCGTCAGCAACCTTCGAGGGAACGGCAGAGGTGAGCCTCAGAGGCGACTCGGAGGCGAGCTGTGGCGGCGAGTGGTGGAGGCGGCTCGGAGGCAAGTGGCGAAAATGAAGATCGAAGAGCTTTTTTAGGTTTTAAAAATGAGTTGAAAATGGGTCAGAATGTGTGACCCATTTTCGACCCATATAAAACTGAACTTAAAATGGTCGAATGTGGGTTATGGCACATTACAACTTCAAAACCCACATTCGACCCATTTATGAAAAATACGGGTGCAAAATGGGTTCATGACTCATTTTGCCACCTCTACTCTCTTGCTTTCTTCATAGATATGGGTACATATTCATAACAACATATTAGTTTTAGAACATAATTTTTTAATATGAAATGCAAGTACATTGATATTACCTTAATAAGAATTATAGCTAATATATGACATATCAAACAAAACTTTTTAAAACCCTTATGACAATAGTTTTTATCTCAATAGTGTCATGATATGTCATCTTTCATGTAAAAGCATGTCTTTTTCGAAATTTTCTTGTTATATAACTATGCTAATTCATGATAATAATTGTTTGTAGAGTATATCACGCTTGCTCTGGCAAAACTTCTTATACTTTGCTGGCTTCATTCAATATATTCTATTTGCAAATTAAATCTCGATTCAATTTTATGTTAGAGTAATCAAAATAATCAATGAGTTGTAATTTAATTGCCCACGATTTTTTTTTTCTTGGTAACATGTTGCTCCTTTGAGTCCCCATATAACACTATATTTGATTTTCTGATCGTTTCAATAATAATTAACAATGCTTTGGAACTAATTGAAATAGTCTTTGGACTGCATTAAAAAAATTGAATGCAATATTTTTTTTTTTTTGGTCCATCTTGCAAATATAAGCTCCATCTAATTATAAACATTTCACTTATACAAAATAGAAGAGAGCTATCTATTTTTACGGGTTGAATTTCCTTAAAAGGCATCAATTTTAGGATGGGTCTAAATTCTGGCGAGTTCTTTTTTTTTTTTTTTTTTTTGGTAAAGCTGGCAAGTTCTTTTTATCTCCTGAAAAAGCATTAATTTTCAATTGCTATTAAAAACCAATCCCATCAATTTTTTGTCCAATGACTCTTCAACATGTGTACATCTTTCTCCCTCAGCATGTCATTCTTTGTGGTCTTTAGATTTTGCTCCATTTTCCAATTTTTCTTTTCTTTTTTCCCCTTTCATTATCCCTACATTCATCTTTTCATATCTTTCAAACTCTCTCCCTTTATTTGTACAAGCCACGGAATAGTACTTCTTGAGTTACTCGAGCAAAGGTTTTTCTTAATTTGGATTCCTTTTATCAGAATTTTCATTTGGATTCTATCGTCTGCTAGTGTTGCTGATACGAGCATGCTTGTGTAAGAGATTTTCAGAAAATGGCAACTTGGAAGGTGCTTATATAAGTGATGGAAAAGGCGAGTGAGAGGTTAGTTTTTGAACATATTTTAAGAGTCAGCTAGTCGTGGGGTGAGCATGCTTGTTCGTTTTTAATTAAGACTTACAATTTACCAATGGTTTGCAAGTCACACGTTCAAATGTTTGCAACAGGGTGTATTGTGGTTGGTTAGTTTATGGATAGATGCTACCTTCACAATGGTGCTGCCTTCACAATGGCGAAGTTTGTAAAGGCTTTCCTATCTCATGCTAAGTGGTTGACATTATTTTTGTGTTGATTGAATTTTTCAGCAGAAATTATAAGTTCTTTGTTCTTGTTTTGGGTTTTCCAAATTTGCTGATGAGATTATAAATATAATAGCTAAAAAAGAAGCTTGGTGCATAAAAAGATGAAAGATTGTATAAATAGGCAATGTGTTGGCCATACTCATTATTACTGCGGATGCACTTGCATATCTACACTTGATTCACATTTTCATATTAGCAGATATCATAAATGGCAAGTCTGGTCAGAATTGTTCAATCCTAAAACAGGTTGCACATTATTTCATAGATAATTACTTGAGATTATAAGGAAATTTGACTACCAATCGTTATCACCGAAGGAATTCGGTGATATTCGACATGCCAAATCATGCTTAAAAGCACATGCTGCCAAAAGTCATAAAGGAATAATTGTTGTTAAAGTAACATTTCTTTTCGATTATATATATGAGTGTTTGATATGTTAATCCCACAAAATTTTGAGGATAGAAAAATAAGAACCCAGAAATTTTTATCTTCAAATTCGTAATGAATATCAACACTGATTTATAATAAATATTGAGACGCATTTTCTCCCTGAGACTCTAACCGTGCTGCTGAAACTACAAGAATGGCAAGCATCTGCTTGTGTTTTCTTATAAGAGGCTCAAATTTGGAGGACTGAAATAACTACTGTAGAGCCAAAAGTTTGAAATCGAAATGAAAACATACACGAATAGCCTCTAAACTTTATCCAATTTTCAAACTCAATACTAAACATTCAAAAATCCAGGTAGAAGAACATCTAGAGTGCCATAACTTGGCACGAGGGGACACTTAAGTACCATAACTTCAAAACGATACACTTAAGTGCCACTTTTTTTTTTCTAGTGGGACACTTAAGTGCCACCTTCAACAACCCTTGCCGGAAATCCTACGTAGCAATATTTTATTATTTTTTATTACCTACGTGGCTCGCCGGAGAGCTGAGTCAGCTCTAACTCACCAGAAACGACGTCGTCTGCATAATAAAAGCCCCAATTCTTCCAAAAACGACGTCATCTCCCCCAATGCCCCAAATCTAAAACCCTAAATCGGCCAAAATCCCCACCGTAGTGCTCGAATCCAAGTCTCGAACCCTAATTTTCATTTGCCCAAAATTCCTTCGTCGAATCTTGGAAATGGAGAGTAGGACTCGCAGCAGCGCCTCAATCCCCTCTCATCGAAGCGAAGGAGAAGGTCAACGTTTCTGTTTTTGTGGGTTACCGAGTCCAAGAAGAACATCATGGACTCGAATCAATCCTGGGAGAAGATTTTATGGATGCGCCCGATATAAAGAAGCGTCGAAGTGCAAATACTTCAGATGGGTCAATGCGAAGTTCTCTGATCGAGCCACAGAGGTGATATTGGATCTACTTCATAAAAGACAGCAATCTCTATCTGCGTTCGTGGACGACTTGGATGATGTTGACTCAATGCAAGCTCAAGCGTCTTCAGTAAAGTCTCAATGCACGCTCAAGCATCTTCAACTAAACCTTTCAAGAATGAAGTTTCAATGATGAAAATTGAACGAAAGTGTTACCAAGCGTTTATTATGGTGTTGTTTTGTTGTCTATTGTACTTTATGATGAAATGTAAAGCACTTGAAAATGAGAAAAAGTTTCTCCGACTGCCATAGTTAAAAATGGTGTTGTTCTGGATTAAACGTAGGCTTTTTTCTTTTTGAAAGATTCAAAGAAGTTTGTGCTGTTCCACAAGATCATTGTGGCTTTGTTGTTGTTTGTACTGTCATATGGAGTTGCCATAAGTTAAATAAATTACCATCATCTTCTCTGTTTTGATGCAGACCAACATATACACAAGACAAACTTGAGTGATTACCCGAGTGCCATAAGTTGTATTTGGCAATCACTTAAGTGCTAGTCACGATGAAAAAATGAGCACTTAAGTGTCAAGTTATTATTAAAGTGATTAGTTAAGTGTCAGTTGTAATTAGAATTGAACAATTAAGTGCCAAGTTTTTTAGAATATGACCAGTTAAGTGCCAATTTTTTTTTGCGGGTTTTCTCTAAAAATTGCGCTAGCCACCACCACCGGCTACGCCACCAACCATCACCACTAGCCACACTACACACTAGGCACTCCAACCACCACCATGTTGGTGGTGTTGCTGCACAAGGTACTAGTGCAAGTTGAGGCTTGCACTAGCTTGCACCAGTACACATGGTGTAAGATGTGCAAACTGCACACTTGCACTAGGTGTAGGTGCAACATAAGCCTATAACCCCCACCACAAACCCATAATCACCAGGCATCACCACTAGCCACACCAGCACGCCAGCCACCACATTAGCACCTATTGACACCTAAATTTTGGCGGTCCAGTCATTTATTTAATGCATAAAAATTAAGGGTTAATTTTATCCCTTAAAAAAATATCAATTGTATAGCATAAAGATTTAGGTGCATTCGCATTTTTGCATTTATTGGACCGGTAGCGGATGGATTCAAATTAGTGGTTCTGAGCTTTAATCTAATGAGTCGGGCTAAGCTCACAAAGAGAGTAGATCGGCCCAAGCCCGTATCCTCAAGGAGATTTTATGAATTTATTTTTGTGATATTTCAATTCAAAAGCAAATATTGCGTTTGAAAAAAAAAAAAATCAAAAATCAAAATTGCGTTTGGAAAAGAAATCTTTGTGGATATCGGTTTTGAAAAATTGAAAACCTAATCGGTGGCCTATAAATAGGTTTGTTCGTTTAGGGTTTTCGAGGGGGGGCCACACAATAGAAATACACGGCCATGTTGGGGTGATTTCTCTCGATTGCCAGAAGAAAGAAAATATCGAGCACAAGGAAAGAAGGAAAGAGGGAGGTCCTTCGGTTTTTTTTTAGGGTTTGTGGGAGGAGGAGGTCTTGACTTTTTCCTTCTGCAAATTTGGTGTGAGTGAGACGTGTGAGGGAGAGGAAAAAAAAGAGAAAAAAAAACAAAAAGCAAAAAAAAAAAGCAAAAAGGGGAAAGGAACCGTTCTCCTCTTTCGCGTGTGCCTCAGCCGCCGTGACCAGCTTCCCCCTGCACGGCGTCACCGTGCCTTGCTCCACCGCCGCCGCTCCTACGGCCCGCCCTCGTTGCTCTCGACGCCTGAGCGACCACCAGTCGACTCGCTCGTCGCCGCGTCCGCCAAAGCCCGCGACCTGCAGCT
This sequence comes from Eucalyptus erythrocorys, assembly GCA_014182555.1. Classification (NCBI taxonomy): domain Eukaryota; kingdom Viridiplantae; phylum Streptophyta; class Magnoliopsida; order Myrtales; family Myrtaceae; genus Eucalyptus; species Eucalyptus erythrocorys. The sequence goes on along the minus strand of CM024601.1, from coordinate 20,907,542 downwards.
GGGACTCCGTGCGCGAACACCCTCGCCATACAACCAGACCGATCTTGCAAGGTTCTATCCTTTATTTTACTGCAGATTTATTTATTTATTTTTTTGGCATGGTTTCATCAGCCATTACACGTAGGAGATGCCACTTTCTTATTTCTTTTGATGTATAGAAGTGGCCTAAGATGGTTGCTCGGTCAAAGTCTTCAGTGGAGGCATTCAGCAAAGAACGAGAAACGAAAAATCCCATATTGACCTTCTTTCGGGAATAAATGAATCGCAGGAATTAACCAAGGCATTGTTTATCATATTTTATGAGGGCATTCCTTTAATATCATTAGTCGTGGAGTCCCTGGCGAGTACATTGACTCGCTGTTGCCCTACCATGCTAAGCCGTGAAGCCTCAACGTTTGTTGATCGTAAGCACCACCGAGAGACCCATCAGCCAGCATCACCGTGAACCACCCGTCATTAAGGACCACAAGAGAGAGTGAGCATAGATTTGTCTTTTAATCGTCAAGCGGATGCCTAGTAACACTGACGTCCAGCGATCAACGTTCAGCAGTCCCGGCGGCACTTCGACGCTTCACATCTGTCCCTAGCGGCTGCTCATGCTTGTGTGCCACTTGCAGCAATTTCTCAGCCCATCGAAGAACTCAGCGATCCCGGCGCATTCCAATCCAGCACTGATGTCATCTCCAACCCCACCGCAGTCGCTTTGACGATTCTATGAGCAACTCCACTGACACCCGCAAAGCATCCAGGCCAACTCTTCATCAATTCTATTTTCTTTTGGGTTATGTTTCACTATAGTTTCTTCCTCCCCAGGATTCTTCAATGGGCAAACGAGGGAGTTCCCAATGCGAAAGAGGCGGTGGAATTTGTCTGTTCGCCCCAAGCTTTTCAAAAGGTGAGGCTTGATAGCAAAGTCAATTGAAGTTGAAGTGTGGAACCCATCTGACGACCATCGAGCAAACGTGCGCTACCGATCGACCGGTCTTCCTCACCACGATTCCCGCAATCCACTGTCCATTCGAATTTGGGAATGTCATCCGCGCGACGTCGTGAATTAAGTTTGGAATGTATTGACGAGCAGTTGTTGGCCGTGAGCCGCTACATCGACAAAGGGCCGCCTAGATCAGTCTTTTGCCGCTCTACCGCTGACCGATCTCTCTTGGCGAAAGGCTACCCAAGATTACCAAGTGGCTACTCCTGCTGGTTTTGGGACACGTTACTCGGTCCTTTGCTGCTACAAATCATCTCGTCTAGCATTCTTGGAGTTCGTGGACTTTCTGATGAATCACTCCAATAGACTTAAATCCCAACGAAGCAATACCGCCACAAGCTCTAAACCGCAAACGTCATCGAGTTGTGTTGGTAATCCTTGCCGAGTCACTATCGTCAGGCAACTGAGCACCACCACATTGCATCGTGAGTAGGTGTTCGAGGAGCGGAATTCGGAGGCCAATATTCGAATTAGGTGAGAAACTTACCTCTTTTGATTCCTGAAAATTCCGTTTCCTTGTTCGAAATATTTGTTGAAGCACGTGATTGAAATTCCCGATATAAACTTGCCTCTAAAATTTGAGATTGACAGTCCGATTTTCGCGCCCGAAATCCGACTCGCAATCACTTAAAAAATTGCCAATCCAATCTCCCGCCCGAGATACGATTCGTGATTTTATTTGAAATTGGCCAATCCAATCTCATGCGCGAGATACGATTCGTCAATTTATTTACAAAATTAAATGGACATGGATGGTATCTTGCTTGATTTGTTGCTATGTTGTTCTCGATGCCTTTAGTTGATTGCTTCCGTAAAGGAAAAACCCAAAAAAAATATTTGAGTTAGATTAGATATGTTAGGATATCACTTATCTTAGAGTTATTTCGCATGTCTAGAATAGGAGATTTATTCATTTCGAATTTCTTAAATAAAAAGACCAAAAACATTAATTTAGGATATTATATTTTCTTCTCATTAATTTAAATTGCACGTTTAATTATTTGGTAATTTTTAATTTTGAATTTCATGAAAGAAAAAGAAAAAATTAGAATTAGGACATTCTTGACACGTCATTGCATATTAGGATAGATTGCATGCTTATTAAGAAAATAAAAAAATCAAGTGTACGTCATTAGGATTAGATTCATTGAAATGCAAGTCATTTAGTTATTTTGTTAGGTCCATTTAATTAGAAATTGCCTGTCAATAGAGCTAGGCCATTTAGATTGCATTTAATTATTGCATTTCTTTAGGATTTATTTTACTCATGTCATACAATTTAAATCATGTTGCCATATCATGTAATTTAAGTCATGTTGCCATGTTATATTAGATTATTAGCATGCATTGCATATAGATCAAGTTCCCATTAAACAAAGTGAAAACAAAAAAGAGAAATTGCATGTTAATTAGAAATCATATCTAGGATTGTTGATGTGAATTCTGATTTAACAATGCAGATGCTTTCGTTACTATGAGGTAAGTCCTGCAATTTATTTACTGCTTTACTTGGGTGTTAAATTGGTGGATTGCGCACCCGCATGATCACCTCACATGTTAGGGAGGTAATTAAAATCAATTCAAGCTGCCTGCTAAACATTTTTTCAAAATAAAAGAATGGTACCAAAAGGGCGTTAGAGGAATCTAGCGTAACCAAGTCCCCGTATCTAGAATCCCTGGTTCGTAGGAGTAAAGTAAAACTCTCATTACTTTACTTGGGTTTCTAATCGACCCACCCAAAATAGATTAGTGGCGACTTCCAATTGAAAATTATTTGCATGTTAAGAATTCAAACCTAAGTCGCGAATTGGTATGGGCTTGGGAGAGTCCGAGTTAAGTCTAGGCTTAACAATCCATTAGCCAAACACTAGGTGGTTCACACCCGAAAATTTGGTCGCGACAGCTTGGCGACTCCACTGGGGACTTGAGTTAAAACTCTTAGTGGACTTAGGCCAATTTTTCTTTTCTTTTGAAAAATGTTTTTGTTTGGGAGCGAGGATCCTGTGTACGTCCCTAACATTTAAGGTGTTAAATATTTTTGCAGATTGGGAGGTATAAGGGGAAGTGTTTGCTGACCTTTGTTTTGCAGGGAGGTGTAAGAATGAATGGTTTATTTTTATGTATGAAGTGTTGCTTAATATAAACTGTTGTGCATGCCTTGCATTTAGCACTACACTATTGCACACACAACCTGCCGTCGGACCTGGGCCGCATAGGATCATCAGGATGGTATTGAGATGGATACTACTCCGACTGCAAGCTCGTGGTACGAGTCGCCCATCTCAATCTCGAAATTTCATTTATGGTGTCAAGAGTACCCACCTCGGTCCGCATGCCCGCGACCTGGGTCAGCTCTTTGACCAAGTCGGAGTCATGAGGACCCGACATAGTCCACGCGCCCGTGGCTAGTCCGATCATCCTTGTGGCTCCACTTTGTTAAGCCTTCTAGAGTAGAAATCGAACCACTTATCATGCGCATGTCTATGTGATTGCCATTGGTTTTTCTTGGTGAAGTAAGTCTTCTATCCCTATACCTTACAATTTATTTCATGCTTTTGGTCGGTCCATGACAATCTAGGTTAATCATTTGATCTAATTCATTTGTCAATTAGGAACGAAATGAGGAAATTTCCATGCATTGAATCGTTTGGAAAATAACAAAAAACTTTGGAGAATTTGTTTTCAATTCATGTCTAGGAAATTTGGTCTTGTTAGAGTGTCTATCTTTATTTTTCCTAGTCCATTTTTAGGAAGTGCCCTTCTTGTACAAACTTTTCATAAATGCCAAAAAAATGAAAAATTGATTAGATCATTGTTATGGATTGGCTCATTATATGTACCCCTCATGCTTACATGTTCCCATTCATTTAAAATAGGTGATTATGGAGTGATCCCACTCACCCATCCATTCATGATTGAGAGCTAAAATGACGGATCAAAAAGAGTTAATCTCGTCAAGCAAAAGTGCTGCGATTTATCTTCAATGAGAAATTGCGACTCCAAGAAGAGAGCCAAGAAGACTTTTTGAATCGTCTCATTTTCCTAAGACAAGCTGAATTTGATGGCACCATGAAAGGACTAGTCTAAGGAAAAATATCTGACCTGAAGGGTTCACATCATAAGACTAAGGAGGGTGAAGAATTCCAGCACACAATTCATGGTCCTAAGCAGTTTGCTTTCCTTATTTAATTAGGGGCATGTTCAGTTGCACCTTCCCATGCATGGGAATTTTTAGGGATTTGTTTTAATTTAGTTTGCTTGAAAATCACATTTTTCATTCTAATAAATGTAATTTGATTGATGGATGTCAATAAAATTACAAGTTTTGTTTTGAGGACTTGATGGGGTATACCAAACCAACCCGGTGACGATATCCAACAATGAAAAGAAAATATCATCCATGGAGAAATTCTGAGGACTGGGCTTCTTCATGCTTTCTCATAAAAAATCATTTTTGAAACCCTTTCAAAAAAAGCATGCATTAGGTTACCCTTGTTTGTTTTTCTAACTCATTTACTTCATGTTTCAGAACATAACAGAGAGGCGTTTGAAAATAACGCGTCAATTTCCAATAATAGTGGACCCGTTGATTTGGGAACATACATCAGAGGAAAAATAGACGTGGGGGCAAAGGACCATTTCCTAGCTGATATTGATGACATCTCCCAAGAATAAAGAAAGACATTAAACACTACTTGTCCCAGGCAATTTCCTTGCACATCAATAGGAAACTGAGGACAAGTCAGAAGAAGATCATCTAGATTCCAAAGTGTGATGTGTGGCACATCTCTTCACAATTTGTGTGTGATGCCATTTCCATGAGAAAATGATGGAACAAGTCAAAAGAGAATCACTCGTCTTGGAAGAAATGGATACATTGTGTTCATGAACATAATCAATTTTGGGAAATGATACTCTATTCTTTTTCTTGCAAGTGACAAATTGGGGCCATGACAGGTTTTGGCAGTGACCCGATTGAGACAAAATCTCCATCCAAACCAAAATGGATATTCCATGTACATTTAGTTTGATGTTACATATTATCCTATTCATGCACGTTGTTCTGTGCAGGGGCAAAAGCCAGATTTCATTGAATCAAAGATTGGATTTTTCATCCTTGATTGATCAATTTGTGTGGGGCAATCCAAGGACACCCATTGCTAAGACAGTCCCTTCGTGGGACAATTCATTGAATAAATGCTTGAAATCATATTTTTCATACTTATGAGAGCATGTTTTGTCTGTTTGAAGTCACAAGAGCTTTTCATGCTTAATGTTGTTGAACTCTTTTGAAAAGAGAATTTCCATAGTGATTTTACATATTGAACTCACTAATTTCATGAGGAGATTTTGTCAAGATAGACAACTCAATTAAGAGACATCAATGCTTAAGAATGCTAAATGAGACGTGTCAGGATGATGAAAGGCAAGCCTTATCCTATACATAGTCCCTTACTTATACACTTGTGAGATGAGTGTAGGAAGTTCCATATCCGCAAGGTAAAGAGTCTCTCTCGAAAGGTACGATAACCGAAATGATGAGGGGCAATTCATTTCTCTATCCTAAACACTACATATGATCCATTGCTTAACTCATTTGAGCCTTATACACTTGTGGAGATTTTTCAAACTACCCCTGTCAAAAACCACCCCACATCGGGGCAAGTTGGAGGTAAGACAACATCATGAAGTGAGGAAAATGAAAAGAAATTTTCTTGCTCTCACTTGCATCAATCTTCTAGTCATGCTATTACATTGAATTCATGTGGTAATTTAAAGTGCCCTAGGATGACGAAGAGCATTTCTTTCTCTATCCTATACACCTATATCTTTTGCATAGCCCACTTGAGCCTGCAATTTCATTTCTGTAAACCCAGTTGGTGATCATCCCCCACATTGGGGCAAGGCAAAAGGTAGATTAAGACCCTTGAAAGTTCGAGTGTCATTCAAAATGTGATTGCTTGACGCATGCATTATGCACAAGAATTGAAATCAAAAAAAGAACTAAGGGGCATAAAAAGCAGTGTGCCTAGTAAAAGCAAGGCCAATGCCCATGAAAAAGAAGTGAAGAAAAACAAATGAGAACTGGGGGCATGAAAAAGCAGTGTGCCTGGTAAAAGCAAGGCCAGTGCCCATAGATGAAAAAAAGAGAGTCGAGATAAGTTTGTATCTCCAATGAAACAATCTTCAAAGAGCTCAAATGCTGAGTTTTTACAATCAATGAGACACCTCACGAAGATAATCCCCATGGTGAAAAAAGCTGGTAGCAATGCCAAGATGATTATCAATTCTCACCATTTACACACATTTTGAGCCAATGATCCTTTCATTTCTCAACCCAGGAACCTAGCCTACGTTACGTCCCTTACAAAGTCTCTTCAAATTATGGCACTTGAATTAACATAGGAGTTCATGTGTTTTTAAGCATTGCTCAAAGAAGTGCGAGCAAGATTATTTCTTGCAAGCAAGATTATTTCTTTCTCATTTTGCAGGGTTCTTGACTTGTAAACCTGGAGATGAATACAAAATTGTTCTTTCAATAGCCTTGACTTAAAGAGTCCCTTTGTTAAGCCGTTGACCAAGCCTACATTACGGTCCCTATTAAAGACCTCTCAGATTGGTAAGGTCGTACCGCTTGCAAGATTGCTCGGACCCTTGTTGGTATGATGATAGTGAGATTGAGTGATTATCATAAAATAGCCCTTTTGAATGAGAGTGAGTGAAAGTCCTTTCTAATTGAAAGTCTCTCATTTAGTATTCTTAAGAAATTCATGTCATGAATGAAAATTGTCTTGAACAACAATTCTCTCTTGTGGAAATTTGGATGATGCAAATATGGTAAAGTCATTATGCATGGAAACATTGATTGAATTGAAGAAAACCCACTGAACTTTGAAATGTGCATTCTAGAGTAGCTCAAATTGTCTACCTCTTTGATGTATGCATATCAGTTTTTGCTCTAATTATGTCTGACAGGCCTAAGAGTTCTTGACATTCAGGTTCCTTTTGGAATGCCTCATGAAATTAGAAGATGAGAAACCTTCGTGAACATTCAAGGTGCATCCTCGATTTTCCAAAATTTATTTCTACCAACAGGTGAAAAACCTCCACAGGATTCCAGAAGACATATCCCCAAGAATCAGAGATATCACCAGGTAAGTATATCTCTACCCATACTCAAAATACTTGTCATTGTGCAGGTATTCTCTCTCAAGTGCATCGACTTTTGACTCGGTCAAGCTGTCATTCTCATTGACCCGGCGTGCTTCCGTAGCCCGGTGTCCCTTATATTGACCTGGTGTGCTTTCGTAGCCCAGAGTCCAATCCTTGACTCGGCGTGCTTCTGTAGCCCGATGTCCCTTTATATTGACCTGGCGTGCTTTCGTAGCCCAGTGTCCCATTTCATTGACCCGGCGTGCTTTCGTAGCCTGGTGTCCAGTTCTTGACTCGGCGTGCTTCCGTAGCCCGATATCCCTTTTAATTGACCCGGCGTGCTTCTGTAGCCCGGTGTCCTTTATATTAACCTAGCATGCTTTCGTAGCCTAGTGTCCCATTTCATTGACCTGGTGTGCTTTCGTAGCCCGGTGTTCATTCATTTATTGACCTGGCGTGCTTTCGTAGCCCGGTGTCCATTCATTTATTGACCTGGCATGCTTTCGTAGCCTAGAGTCCTTTACATTGACACTCGATGGAGTTGTCCCCTAAAGATTTTTCTCCAGATTCAATCTGATTAAGGCGACCGAAGAATGGTTCGAGTCCTGGTCAGATGATTTTTGTCGCAAGGCTAGGCGACCGAAGAATGGTTCGGGTCCTAGCCAAGCAAAACCTCAGTCAGTCTAGGTGACCGTAGCATAGAATGGGTCCTAGACAGCATTCATTGCTTTAATAGGTGACCGTAGCATAGAACGGATCCTGGAAAAGCAATTTTTCCATTCAGGTGACCATAGCATAGAACGGATCCTGAAAAATAAATTTCTTCGTCAAGGTGACCGTAGCATAGAATGGGTCCTTGACAACACCTATTGCTCTAACAAGTGACCGTAGCATAGAACGGAATCTGGAAAAGCAATTTCTCCATTCAGGTGACCATAGCATAGAACGGAATCTGGAAAAGCAAAATCCCAGTTTAGGCGACCGTAGAATGGTACGGGTCCTAGAAGGTAAATCCCCGTTTAGGCGACCGTTGAATGGTACGAGTCCTAGACAACATTTATTTCCCTATTTAGGCGACCGTAGAATGGTACGGGTCCTAGAAGGTAAATCCCCGTTTAGGCGACCGTAGAATGGTACGGGTCCTGGGAAAGCATTCTCTTATAAAGTCATGTTACTATTCTAGGCGACCGTAGAATGGTACGGGTCCTGGGCTTGTAACACCAATCTATCTTGAGTTACTCCACCCTCATTGAAGGTAAGTTATTCCAGGTAGATTCCTTTTGACATCTCAATCAGGATCTGGGTGTCTTGATTTAAGTTTTTCATCTTTCTCGTTATACCTTAATCTGGATCTAGGTATTTCGAGTCCAAAACTCTTGACATCTCAGTCAGGATCTGGGTGTCTTGATTTAAACTTTTCATCTTTCTCGTTATACTTTAGTCTGGATTTAAGTATTTCGAGCCCCAAAACTCTTGACATCTCAGTCTGGACCTGGATGTCTTGATTTGAACACTTCACTTTGGATGTGAATGTTCAATTTATTACATGTTAGGCTTTTCAAGGAACCTGAGTGAGAATTGGGTACTTGTGAAGAAAATGGGTATTTATCATGTACCTTAAGATGCTCTACAACACTGATTGGTGAGCAATTATAGGTACGTTATTTCCTTTCGCATTATGCATTTGCATTAGCATTTCCATGCATCATATAAATTGCATTTTAAAAAATGGAATTCATTTTCCAACAAAAAAATCATTCATTGCGCGTGCATGACCAAAATTTAGGTCTCAATTTGTCTTTGAAGGCAACCTCTGCGAGCTCACCTTCAAAGAGGGGCAGTTGTTGACACCTAAATTTTGGCGGTCCAGTCATTTATTTATTGCATAAAAATTAAGGGTTAATTTTATCCCTGAAAAAATATCAATTGTATAGCATATAGATTTAGGTGCATCCGCATTTTTGCATTTATTGGACCGGTAGCGGATGGATTCAAATTAGTGGTTCTGAGCTTTAATATAATGAGTCGGGCTAAGCTCACGAAGAGAGCAGATCGGCCCAAGCCCGTATCCTCAAGGAGATTTTATGGATTTATCTTTGTGAGATTTCAATTCAAAAGCAAATATTGCGTTTGAAAAAAAAAATCAAAAATCAAATATTGCGTTTGGAAAAGAAATCTTTGTGGATATCGGTTTTGAAAAAATTGAAAATCTAATCGGTGGCCTATAAATAGGTTTGTTCGTTTAGGGTTTTCGGGGGGCAGACAATAGAAATACACGGCCATGTTGGGGTGATTTCTCTCGATTGCCAGAAGAAAGAAAATATCGAGCACAAGGAAAGAAGGAAAGAGGGAGGTCCTTCGGTTTTTTTTTTAGGGTTTGTGGGAGGAGGTCTTGACTTTTTCCTTCTGCAAATTTGGTGTGAGTGAGACGTGTGAGGGAGAGGAAAAAAAAGAGAACAAAAACAAAAAGCAAAAAAAGCAAAAAGAGGCAAAGGAACCGTTCTCCTCCTTCGCGTGTGCCTCAGCCGCCGTGACCAGCTTCCACCTGCACGGCGTCACCGTGCCTCGCTCCACCGCCGCTGCTTCTGCAGCCCGCCCTTGTTGCTCTCGATGCCTGAGCGACCACCAATCGACTCGCTCGTCGCCGCGTCCGCCAAAGCCCGCGACCTGCAGCTGGGACTCCGTGCACGAACACCCTCGCCATACAACCAGACCGATCTTGCAAGGTTCGATCCTTTATTTTACTGCAGATTTATTTGTTTATTTTTTTGGCACGGTTTCATCAGCCATTACACGTAGGAGATGCCACTTTCTTATTTCTTTTGATGTATAGAAGTGGCCTAAGATGGTTGCTCGCTCATAGTCTTCAGTGGAGGCATTCAGCAAAGAATGAGAAACGAAAAATCTCACATTGACCTTCTTTTGGGAATAAATGAATCGCAGGAATTAACCAAGGCATTGTTTATCATATTTTATGAGGGCATTCCTTTAATATCATTAGTCGTGGAGTCCCTGGCGAGTTCATTGACTCGCTGTTGCCCTGCCATGCTGAGCCGTGAAGCCTCAACGTTTGTTGATCGTAAGCACCACCGAGAGACCCATCGGCCAGCATCACCGTGAACCACCCGTCATTAAGGACCACAAGAGAGAGTGAGCATAGATTTGTCTTTTAATCGTCAAGCGGATGCCCAGTAACACTGACGTCCAGCGATCAACGTTCAGCAGTCCCGGCGGCACTTCGACGCTTCACATCTGTCCCTAGCGGCTGCTCATGCTTATGTGCCACTTGCAGCAATTTCTCAGCCCATCGAAGAACTCAGCGATCCCGGCGCATTCCAGTCCAGCACCGATGTCATCTCCAACCCCACCGCAGCCGCTTTGACGATTCTATGAGCAACTCCACTGACACCGCAAAGCATCCGGGCCAACTCTTCATCAATTCTATTTTCTTTTGGGTTATGTTTCACTATAGTTTCTTCCTCCCCAAGATTCTTCAATGGGCAAACGAGGGAGTTCCCAATGCGAAAGAGGCGGTGGAATTTGTCTGTTCGCCCCAAGCTTTTCAAAAGGTGAGGCTTGATAGCAATGTCAAATGAAGTTGAAGTGTGGAACCCATCTGACGACCATCGAGCAAACGTGCGCTACCGATCGACCGGTCTTCCTCACCACGATTCCCGCAATCCACTGTCCATTCGAATTTGGGAATGTCATCCGTGCGACGTCGTGAATTAAGTTTGGAATGTACTGATGAGCAGTTGTTGGCCGTGAGCCGCTACATCAACAAATGGCCGCCTAGATCAGTCTTTTGCCGCTCTACCGCTGACCGATCTCTCTTGGCGAAAGGCCACCCAAGATTACCAAGTGGCTACTCCTGCTGGTTTTGGGACACGTTACTCGGTCCTTTGCTGCTACAAATCATCTCGTCTAGCATTCTTGGAGTTCGTGGACTTTCTGATGAATCACTCCAATAGACTTAAATCCCAACGAAGCAATACCGCCACAAGCTCTAAACCGCAAACGTCATCGAGTTGTGTTGGTAATCCTTGCCGAGTCACTATCGTCAGGCAACTGAGCACCACCACATTGCATCGTGAGTAGGTGTTCGAGGAGCGGAATTCGGAGGCCAATATTCGAATTAGGTGAGAAACTTACCTATTTTGATTCCTGAAAATTCCGTTTCCTTGTTCGAAATATTTGTTGAAGCACGTGATTGAAATTCCCGATATAAACTTGCCTCTAAAATTTGAGATTGACAGTCTAATTTTCACGCCCGAAATCCGACTCGCAATCACTTAAAAAATTGCCAATCTAATCTCCCGCCCAAGATACGATTCGTGATTTTATTTGAAATTGGCCAATCCGATCTCATGCGCGAGATACGATTCGTCAATTTATTTACAAAATTAAATGGACATGGATGGTATCTTGCTTGATTTGTTGCTATGTTGTTCTCGATGCCTTTAGTTGATTGCTTCCGTAAAGGAAAAACCCAAAAAAAATATTTGAGTTAGATTAGATGCATGTTAGGATATCACTTATTTTAGGGTTATTTCGCATGTCTAGAATAGGAGATTTATTCATTTCGAATTTCTTAAATAAAAAGACCAAAAACATTAATTTAGGATATTATATTTTCTTCTCATTAATTTAAATTGCACGTTTAATTATTTGGTAATTTTTAATTTTAATTTCATGAAAGAAAAAGAAAAATTAGAATTAGGACATTCTTTACACGTCATTGCATATTAGGATAGATTGCATGCTTATTAAGAAAATAAAAAAATCATGTGTACATCATTAGGATTAGATTCATTGAAATGCAAGTCATTTAGTTATTTTGTTAGGTCCATTTAATTAGAAATTACCTGTCAATAGAGCTAGGCCATTTAGATTGCATTTAATTATTGCATTTCTTTAGGATTTATTTTACTCATGTCATACAATTTTAATCATGTTGCCATATCATGTAATCTAAGTCATGTTGACATGTTATATTAGATTATTAGCATGCATTGCATATAGATCAAGTTCCCATTAAACAAAGTGAAAACAAAAAATAGAAATTGTATGTTAATTAGAAATCATATCTAGGATTGTTGATGTGAATTCTGATTTAACAATGCAGATGCTTTCGTTACTATGAGGTAAGTCCTGCAATTTATTTACTGCTTTACTTGGGTGTTAAATTGGTGGATTGCGCACCCGCATGATCACCTCACATGTTAGGGAGGTAATTAAAATCAAGTCAAGCTGCCTGCTAAACATTTTTTCAAAATAAAAGAATGGTACCGAAAGGGCGTTAGAGGAATCTAGCGTAACCAAGTCCACGTATCTAGAATCTCTGGTTCGTAGGAGTAAAGTAAAACTCCCATTACTTTACTTGGGTTTCTAATCGACCCACCCAAAATAGATTAGTAGCGACTTCCAATTGAAAATTGTTTGCATGTTAAAAATTCAAACCTAAGTTGCGAATTGGTATGAGCTTGGGAGAGTCCGAGTTAAGTCTAGGCTTAACAATCCATTAGCCAAACACTAAGTGGTTCACACCCGAAAATTTGGTCGCGACAGCACCCCAACAACAAACTCACTACCACCAAACATCACCATCTACCACCACCAGCCACACCTGCACTCTAGCTACCACCACAGAACACCAACAGCAACAGCAGCAAGTAAAAGCAGAATCCATGACAAATAGCAAAAATTGACAAGTAGCGCAAGATCATTTCATTGATATTGAAATTAAGTCTCACAACATCAATGACAAACTAAAGGGAAAAAAAAGATAACCATCCATAGCAAGTGTTATTATAACATTAACGTTTACATAACTGTTTTGACTCCTAACTTCCACAAATCCTATCTATCACGTCCCATCTCATCAATCGATATGCACGACACCCCCTGTTCGTGCTCCTTTCGATTGGCCTTTCACTTGATTCATAATTCTTGAACTCTTTCTAATTGAACGTGCAACTTCTTCTTTAACCTTCTCAGTATCCATTGACTCAGATGGAGCTGCAAATGTCCCAGGCCGAATTGATTCAAAAGGAGCTGCAACTGGGTTCTTTCTCTTCTTTCTTGTCGGCGCAGTTGATGTTTTCTTTTTTGTTGGTGTAGCCGTTGATTCTTGAGTTGGGCTTGAGATAAGAACCTCTGAACTTCTCCCAGGCTACAAAAAAACAATAAATTATTAGCAAAAGTCTACAACATAAATTAAATTAAATTAAATGCAACCAATAAATAAAACTTACATTCATAATAACTGTTCCAGTACGCTCATCTGTATAAAGGCCATAGCCATATTGTCTTAACCTCTTCCCAAGTGCCCCTCTTGTTTGAATAGGGGCGTCACTTTCAGGAACTTGTGATTTGTTGGCTCTTTTTCTTGCTTTCTTGGGCCCTTCAGCTACAGCTGGGGCTTTTTCGACCAATTCTTCAGCTGGGCATCTTCTAGATGGCCTTTGTGTAGCTGCCCCTTCACCTGGCATTCTTCTAGTTGTCCTTCTGTGTAGCCCTTCAACTTCAAAGACACCTCCTTCTGTTGGGCCTTTTGGTGGTACTGGTGATGGTACTTATGGTGTCCCTTGTAGTGATTGTGATTCTTCTGGTGGCCCTTGTGGTAACCCTTGAGGTGGCTCTTGTGATGGCCCTTCGGTTGGCAATTGAGTTCCAACTTGCTTTTTTCGAACCTAAGAAAGAGGCAAAAGATACCATAAATATAATAATGTAAAGAAAATGGAAAAACTGAATACAAATGGTTGAATTTACCACTGGGTATTTCTTTCGCTGCTGAAGAACAGTCGACTGAACTGGCCGTGATGCTGCTTAGGCCAATCCTTCAGCTGGCCGTGATGTTACTTGGGCCAATCTTTCAGCTGGCCATCTTCTGCCTTGCATTCTTCAAACAGGCTGTTCAGTTTCATGACTTACTGAGGTTCTTCTTGTGACCTAACAAACACATTATATACAAGGCCTTATGATAAACGACAAAGTAACATAAACATAAAATAAATTTCATGACTTACCGGGGTTTTAGTTGTCGACTGAAGAGCAATCGACTCACTTGGCCCTGTTGTTTGCATTTCTCGAACTGTCTCTTCACTAGGCCCTTCACCTTGCCTCAACGGTTGTTGTTGCTTCCTCAATTGACAACCTTTAATATTGTGGCCTGCTAGGCGACAATAAGAGCACGTTATCTTTGCACCCTGCCTGCTCATTCTGTGCTAACCCGAGACCTCTCCCTCCGCCATTCTTCATCTTCGTTTTGCCCTTCTAATTTTCTTCTTTAGTGGCAGAGGTTGAGGTGCTTCATGATCCGTGGGCTCCCAAAACTTGCTACTTCTAATTGGCTGCATCATGAACTGATAGGAAGCAAGGTATTTTGATTTATGGTACCAATCATCGATGTAATCATCTGTATTGTCGCCCTTCAACCGGATGGTACATATGGCATGTGCACATGGAATTCCACTTACTTGCCATACTCTACAAGAACACTTCCTGCTTCCTAGATTGACAACGTACTTATCAGCACCCTTCATTATCTCATATCCATCATCTCCATTTCAAATGGGATGACAATGCCTACTTGCAGCCAAATTCTCATCCAATTTCTTAGTAATCTTAGGACCATATTGTCTTGTCCACTTTGCAGCATCATCTCTTTGTTTCTGTAGCCGAGTCATAACCGCAACTCGTATATCTTCAAGCATTGAGATGACTGGTTTGCATCTGGCATCTATTATCTTCGAATTAAATACTTCACAAATGTTGTTGTTGACGTTATCGCACTTGAACTCCTCACTAAAGAATGCCCTGCACCAATGCTTCGGTTCTAGTTGAAATAGGGTAGCGCAACCTTCTTTTGTCAACTGAAGCAGTCCTTCTTTGGTTATCCTAAAGTCAGCCATGTTTGCACTCTTTGCTAATTGCCAAAATTGCAACTACAGCTTATCCCCTTTGTAGGTCTTTGCCCAATTTCCGTATATGTGCCGCGCACACATTTGATGTTTAGCATGGGGCAACAACTCTACTACTGCTGGAACCAATCCCTGCAATAATTCAAAGTAAGAAAGACTAGAGCAAATTACATGTTCATATTACAAAGCAAACTATTGACTAAATTTTTTAAAAAGCAAGCATTACCTTTTGTTGGTCGCTCATGAATGCCCACCCTTCCCCGTTTGTTATCTCCAAGTCAGCCATCAGATTTTTCAAGAACTAGGACCAATTGTCCTTGTTCTCAATCTTTACAATTGCCCAAGCTAGTGGGAACATTTGGTTATCTGCATCTCTTCCAATCGTCACCAACAATTCTCCCTTGCACAAGCCCTTCAAGAAACAGCTGTCCAATCCTATAATCTGTCTACAACGAGCTAAAAATCCCCATCTGCATGCATCAAAGCACACATAGAACTTATTGAACTTGGTCCCATGATCAAGAAGCGGTCTCTCAACCACCTCTACAAACACTCTACTTGTAGGGTTTTGTAGCCTACACTCCCAAGCATACTCCCACACCTACCCATATTCCTTAGCATACTGACCAATAAGTATCTTTATCACCTTTTTCTTTGCTCTTTTGCATTGAGTCCTAGATACATTGATGCCTACACGCTCCTTCACCAGCATCCTAAAGTTAGAAATTTTCATCTCAGGCATCAGCTTGATCAGATCGAAGAAGTACTTGGACAACCATGCACTTGTTACCCTTATGTTTTGAAAATTAATGGAACAAGTGTGTTCCTCTTGATAGACTCTAATTTGGAAAGACCCACTCTTCTTAACAAACGCGCCGTAAATCTTCCATGGACAATTTGCTGCGAACACCTAGCTCTTACAAATTTCTGAGTGTTTCTAATAAATACAATATTTCTTTGTGCAGCAATGGAGTTCTTCACTATAGCTTCCCTAAATTGTATCGCATCATGAAATTTCATACCTACTGACAAATTAGGAGAGGCAACGGATGGATCATAGGAAGGAAACTTACTTTTCCTTCTACGCACAGCTCGTTGATCTTCAAGTTCGTCCTGGGAAGTAGCGGTGTCGATGCTTTCTTCATAATCTATCTTTTGGCCAGCAACACCAACATCTGCAGGGCCTTCGTCTTTGTTTGGAACTTCATCAGCTACTTGCAAAGTTGCAAATCTATCTGACAAAAAGTCCCTTTGTTTTTTCCTTAACTATGTAAGCTCCTCATCATCGTCGTCACTTAAGATTAATAAATTTCCAGCAGCCAACCCTTCATCGTCATCGTCATCATCACCATCACTAGATTTAGCTACTTCCCAATCTAATTCAGTGATGGTGACATCACCTATGTCACCATCGCTCTAGTGAACAGCATCTACGCCTCTCTCCTCCCCGTCCTATCCATCATGCCCTGCTTCATCCCTAACCTCAGTACTAGCTTCAATACCATCTCCTCCTTCTCTTACTCGGGTGCTATCTTTGTCATCATCTTCGTCCTCACCATCACTATTATTTTCAACAAATACTTTCGCCTCTTCTCCATGAAGATAATGATATAGGACATCCCTAAAACCATTACCATTTTCCAAAACTCTCAAACCATCTCTCAAGCCTTTCCTAGGAACACAGTACAGCAACTTTTGTACTCTACACGGCAAATATGTCATTATATCCCTAACAAATCCAATATAAGATGCCTTTTTTATATCTACAAATATAGTACCTTCATTCCCCCCCCCTCATACTTCCACTCATCCTCCCCAATCGCAAAATCCCCACCGTAGTAAACGATGACAGCAACATAGTCCTTATCATGAGCCATTTCTGCAACAAAAGAGGAAAAACAATTAACTTTTGGGACCACATTCACAAAAAACAACAGACAATTGCAAGTGGAGGTCCCTACACTCTTTATTAAAGAAAAGAAGAAAGAGGGAACATGCATAGGTTGTCTAATAGCTGCAGCTTGAAAAGAGGCCTCGGGACAAAACAAATAGAGATGGGACCCGACAACCACTTTGATTATGTCGTCGCATTCCTTTAAAATATGGAGAGGGATCTCAGATAAGCATGGGTCCTCATGACACCAATTTCAACAATGCAATTTATTAAAAAAATACCTAGAAGTCCCCATCCCCACGACAACAAGAGATTGGATTTGAACATGTCCAAGGTCCAATATTCCGAACCCTAACAATCACCAATCACCAATCACCATCGCACATTTCACATCCGACCACTACAAATTACTTTCACACATCACAATTCAACATCAAAGCCCTAAATCACACATCACATTGGATGGGGCGACGTCGAGCCCTACAACGAGCCCTAATTTTCCCCCCGCCGAGCCCTACATTGAGCCCTACATTTCGAGGCCAATCATAAACTGTCAATTTGAACCCCCAATAGGATTCTAGCACCACATCCGAAGCATAAATCTCACATCAATACCATCCAAGCCTAAGCTGGGAAAGCCGACCCCCAAATTTCAAGTCCGAGCCCTAATAAACGAGTTGGAACCCTAATTTTACCACGGGGGAGAGGAAGAAGAGAAAAAACCTGAGCAAATCGACGACGGCGAGTGATGATGGCGAGCAACGACGGTGAGCGACGACGGTGAGTGACGACAGCGAGCGATGACCTGCGAACGGCAACCTACGAACGATGAGCTGTGAACAGCGATGGAGAGGACGTCACATCTGGTATGAACCGATGGACGAACGGTTAAAATCCAAATAAGCTAAATGACGTTGTTTAGCACTAAGGAAAAACGACGTCGTTTAGTTTGGCCAAAGGCACAAGGGATGGAGTGACGTCGTTTTCCTCCTCCACGTGTGTTTTTTCTTTTTTACTAAATTGCCACGTCGGTTTAGCATGTCGCCGGAAAATGTCACGTCTGCATTTTGGCTGGTTTTTGCCCGAATTGGCACTTAAGTGTTCCATTTTACTCCGATATTGGCACTTAAGTGTACCATTTTAAAGTTATGGCACTTAAGTGTCCCTCCGTGCCAAGTTATGGCACTCCAAGTGTCCCAACCTCCAAAAATCCACATTTAAGCAACCAAAGTATATTGTGCATTATGATTACACTAATCATTGCAAAACTTTCATTGATCATCGAATTAAGAGAAAATTTACCATCGTTTGAATTTGGTTGTTCTTTGGTTGAAAAAATTTATGTAACAACATCGTGGTGTCATGAATTTTGTAAATTAATTCATTAGAGTTGAAAATAGAGTTGCATATCATTGAAGGCCCTCTAAATGGAATTGCCATTGCTTTATCTTTTTTAAGATCAACTAATTGCATAATACCTTTGGTTTAGCTTTGGGGAAATGCCCTTGGGAGAATGCAAATACCTTTGAGGTAAAGGGGTTTTCCAAAATGCTAGACTGTTTGGTAAACTAAAACTGAAAAGTGCTTTAGGGAAATGCAAGACTGTTTGGTAAACTTGCATTTGAAAGCCCTTTGGTGTGACCAAATTAGTTTTTTAGTTTTAATATTTTTAAAATTGCAAAAAGAAACAATGAGTATATAACATTTTACATTTTCATGTTAAGAATAATGGAAATGATACATATTAGTAAATTTATTTAAAAATTATATTAAAAGAATTTGATTATAGATTAATGCAAAGCTCAACTTTTAGCCTATGGTTCTTTTAGGTTTGTTTTCAACTTTTAATATATTTTTTAATTATTGTAGTATTAATCATCTTCGTTAATGATCATTCTAGTGTATTGATAAAAATGATATTAAAAAAAAAAAAAAAGTTAACTTATTCGGTGGATGGTGAAGCAATCGATTGTAGATGCTAATTTTTGAGTAAGCACCGCATATAAAAAGGGAGGTCCTAATTAATAAAAATAAAAATAAAACCAAGTGCCTCTCATATAATTTTGACTAGGAAGAGTCATTTCATAATAGTAAAGATGGTCATATATGTCCGCAATGGCGAGTCGGACTATATTCCGTGAATGCCCGCCTCATTTCTTCCTCAAAAAAAGTCTTCCCAGTTGGAGCCGAGATCAAACGATCGGCCGAACGACACGTCGTGGTTCCATTTTGCAATGCTGCGACTTTCTTATGCGCCATGGGATCGAATATGACCCGACATGGCGGAAGCACGACAAAGTGGGAAGGTAGTCGGGAGGATGAATGCGTGAAAAGCCTCTATTTTGAGGAGTCCTCATGTTCATCGGACCGATACAAGTTAAAAGGCAACTACGTTATCTGTCTATGAAGTTTTTGTCTTCACCAATGACGACGCCGTACTTGCCTGGTTCGCAGGCAGTGCAGCTGGTCAGGAGGTTCAACCACCGGCTTCTCTACAGACGTTGATGGATTTCGACATGGGATACGACCTGAATCCTGAATAGGATTTCATGTTTGGACCATAGAGAATGCCTGAGGACACGAGCTGAGATCGTGACAGGTCATGTAAAAACGACGTTAGTCGCAATCTTGTCTGGAAGGGAGAGAGCGCACATGGAAAGAAAGCCCCCAGATCAATCTCACTGTCGTGACTAAAATGTCTAGGAGTTTTAGTTTATAGAATAGCGGGCATGTTTTAACTGAGAAGAAAAGGACATCCACCAGGACAAATGCACGACATATAGATTTCATCATGGTGCTATTACCCTTACATTGGCTTACACACATTTTGACTGAACCTAATCGACGCGCTTCGCCTCCGAAAATCCAGTGCCACACTCCTTTTTCTCCTATCTAGCTAAGATCAATCCCAATACCTCCTTCAGGCAAAACTTCCAGGGGCCAATATAGAGGTGAGAAGATCCAGAGCATGATTCGAAGATGCCCCCTTGTTGGATGGTTTAGCGGAAGTGTGTGATAGTGTTTATGTGTGAATAAAAGTGGAACACAAGACAAGGGACAATGGGTAAAAAAAAAAAAAAAATTATTATGAAAATTTGGTATTACAAAGAAAGGAGGGTGTATAGTGTTTTTTTTTGGCTATTTTACTACATGAAACACACACCTCAACCCCTATTTATAGGAGTGAATAACCGCCTCCCTCCACTGAATTGAATACTTCCAGCTGCTTCCCAATTTTTCTGGATTTTTCTTTTCTCTGCAACTTTGCAGATTTTGTTGACTAGTTTACTTTTCCTTTGGTTGTCTTTGTGTGACTTCTACAGATCGTCTGGAGGCTTCATCATTTTTCTGCATTTTTCTATTCTCTCACAGCAGCTTTTGTTGACTTTTCTTTGCCTTTTGCTTTGATTTTGTTGCTGAACACACGTGGACATGCAGCCTTCACGTTTCAGAAAATTCTTCAGCCTTCAAGACTTGCTTTTGCCGGTTTGTTGCCGCCAACTTTTCTATCTTGTGTAGGCTAGTGTAGTCTAGAATTTTTTAAAAATGGATCACTTTTTTAACATCCCCTTCCTTCCTTATTTAATAACCTCGATAGGCCATTGCATTCATTCGAGAGCGGATGTTGTGATGATCATAAATTGGGTTTCTGTAATCGACCAGCTTTACTACCATTGCTTCACGCTTCGCCTCCTGTTCTTGAACTGCCCCGAAGACTAGCTCGTTAGTTTTCTCAAAGCTCTGCTCGTAGTACGTATGAGGGACGGATGAATGATAGCGGTGATGATGCTGCTGTTTCTGCAGATGGCGACTGAGATCTCCATCCCATCCGTTGTAGAAAGGTCGACTCTGTCTCAGATGATGCATCTTTTCCGCGTCTTTGGACATGAAAGGATATGTTTTCTTCGGAGTTGGATCTCTAGTGTCGATTGAAGGTGGCTCATCTCCATCCGGTATCATGAAACTCTCCTGCACCGGCCAAGCATTTGGATGCTTTTGCGGTTGATAGTACTGCTGCTCGTGCAGAGGCTGATAGCTAATTGACTTCTTGCGCAAGCTAGGGAAAACTCCTCCCAGTATGTCCAGAGCAGATGATTTAGTGCTCGAAAGGAGCTTAAATAGGGATCCAAAGAACCCTTCTTCTTGCTTCTCTTGTTCATCTTCACTCGGGATTAGAGGTTGCCTAAATGATTTCAAAGGCTTCTCATATGGATTGGGTGGACTGTCTTTCATTTCAGAGTGATCCTGCAAAGGCATAAGACAAAACATGAAACATATATACCACATCAGATTTCTCAAGGAGCACTGGGGCTAAACCTTCTGCACCCACATGATCAAGAAGTCAGACAACTGAGAATTAACCCGGCTTTAACATTGTGGCATTTGCTAGGCATAGGAGATCATACTCACATATGAACCTACTTTAGCCTATCAATATGAGATACACCGCCGGCCAATTACTAGTCAATAAATTGATGCAGAGAGCTCTCTCCCTAGAAATCCTTATCACACCAACATTAAGATGAGTCTGGCGAAATGATAGGAGCATCATGTCTTGTACAAAATTGCACCATAGGGAATGGATCCTCTCCTTTTCCCCCAAAAATATTCAAAGGTATGGAAGAATGTAGCTAATACTCACATTTTGGGATGACACAATCGTGCTCACTCTATATTGAAGCAAAGCCAGCATGTAACTGAAGAAACCTGCTCCAAGAAGTACCACAAACCCTGTAATGTTTGAAGACACTACATCAGCACCTACTCAATGAAGTATAATCATACGCTTGAATTAATGTAAAGATGTAGCAAAATTAGAGGTCATCTTCTCTCTCTTTCTCGTGCCATTTCTAAAAGGTAGAGAGTAGGGCAAAATCATGTAGGCTAGGAAATTAATGTAAAGATGTAGCAAAATTAGAGGTCATCTTCTCTAAAATGAGACTTTGTTAATCTTGAACATTTTGTATGAAAATCATGCATAGTAACTTGACTGCATCAAAAAGCCAAGCTAAAAATATCCCATTCTCAAGTAGTAGAACTTGCCTTGGCCTTTCTTTTCATATTGTTTTTCATCTAAAGCAACTCGGTTCGGCTTGCAACACTTACATTTACTTACACAGGACAAAGCAATTAAAGAACTGAGTAAATGGAGTCCTGGGTTTTGTTTTTGCGCAGGGAACTCTTCAAGTATTCGCAAAGGAAAAGAAAGAGTAGAGCATCAACTCTTCAAGATTAAATATGTTTGATAGCCCATCTCTTTTTTCCGCTAATTGTTTTTAGTTAAAAAAAAAATATACAATAGATGAAAAGGTTATTTAAGATTTGTCCAATAACGACAGAGGTAATACGTGTCTAAAATAAAATAATAAATTCATAACTACATTCTTGGCCTGTGCTTTATATACCTAGATAGCAAAATATATTCCTAATTAACAATGTCTGGCTTAGGAAACATTTAGGTAAGAAAATCGAAAGCAAATTCCTAACAAAGTTTTTGATGTAGGTGCTATTAAACCATGGTAACATTTAAAAGAAACAAAGGAGCAATTAAAGAACCGAGTAAATGGAGCTGCATTTTTTTTTTTCCCTCTTCGTAACTAATTTTGCAGGTCCAATACTCCTTCCCAATCTAGCAGGATTGGAAGAATCATACCCACAGGATAGATGCGAAGAATCATACCCACACGAAGCTCATGACAACAATGATGATGCAAAGCACGATCTCTCCATCTATTTGGAGCTGCGTTTTTTTTTCCTCTTCGTAACTAATTTTGCAGGTCCAATACTCCTTCCCAATCCAGCAGGATTGCAAGAATCATACCCACAGGACAGATGCGAAGAATCATACCCACAGGAAGCTCATGACAACAACGATGATGCAAAGCATGATCTCTCCATCTCCTCAAAGATCTTTGATGAATGATGCATGCATCCGCTTTAAGGACAGATGCGAACTCCACCAAAAAAAATAGAATCATACCCACAGGACAAAATTGAACAAACACCCGAACGGACGAACAAGAACAGGGGGAGAAAAGAGAGAGGGATCGGGTGTGCGCAGAGAGAGAGAGAGAGAGAGAGGGAACAAACCAAGAAGACCGATTTATGGCAGATCCGTTTACCATCCAGCGATAAAAAGTAAAGAGGGAGGAAGAGAGAGAGAGAGAGAGGCGTAGCTGGTAGAAGAGAGAGGAGAGAAAAGGAGTCGGCGAGAGTGGAGGCGATGCTGTGAGAATCGACCGAAAGAAAAGAGTCGAGGGTGGAGAGCGGAAGCCGTCGCCGTCACAGGAAGCGGAGCCATCGCCGATCCGCAAGAGGAGGACCTCCGAGTGGTGCTCGGATTGCTCGGATCTCGAATCTCGCTCGCTCGTACGACGAACTTCAGCCTTGATGGAGTGCTGCTTGGATTCAAATCGGGATAGAGTGCTGGGAGTTGCAGGGAGAGGAATGCTGCAGAGAGAGCCGCGTCGATGGAGGAGAATGCTACAGAGAGAGATGAGAAGAGAGCCGTCGATGGAGAAAAAGAGAGGAAACGTGGAGAGCCTGCTAGGGTTTTGTTTAGTATGGGCAAAAGTGGACTTTTTATAAAATTTTAAGGTTAAAATAGGGCATTTGAAAAAATTCATTAACTCCCTACACTAGCATCCCGAAAATGCTGAAATGCCCAAAGCAGGTCCCTACCTGCTTTGGGCTTTCAGCATTCCAAAGGCTAATATTTTGGCAAGTAGCCTTCAAATGCCGAACCAAACACCTCTATATTTTTCCCAAGCGGCTTTCAGGGCTCAAAGCCCCTTGGGAAAGCTGAACCAAACCCCCCAATATCGAAGAAATCTCTCTCTCACACACATACCACACATAATATTCAAAACGATTGTCTCTCGTACAATTTAACATAAGATACATGGAAAGCCGAACCTAGCATAATATCGAGGAAAGCTCTCTCACACACACAATATTCAAAATGCCCAGCTCTCGTACAATTTTACATAAGATACATAAAATGCCGAATCTATCGACCATTTAACTTGTTCCCATCTTCTCTTTGTTGTAATATATTTATTATTCTAAATATGATCCCAATATTGTATTCTCAACTAATTCAAACCCTATCACTACAGAAAACACACCATCAGATTTGAGGGGTATTGGCTAGTAGAACAAGATGTATAGATTTGGTGTTCCCCATATTGCAGATCGATTGTGCTACGTGGATCTATCCAAGGTTTTGGAGTTTTTCACTTTTGGGAATTCCATTAATGGCTGAAGGTATGTTGATCTTCACTTTTCTGCAAATCGATCTCGATTTTTGTACGAATTTATCTGTGATTGATAAATCGAGATCATCAGGTTTTAGTTTATACATAATCTAACATGGCGACCTAGGTTAGGCCTCATGACTTCTCCCTCGTTCTTGGCTTCATATGCAATCGGCCAATGAGGATGGTGGGTATTGTGACTGCTTGTGATCATATTGGACTCTACTGCATCGACAAACAGCAAAGCAATGGTTCCTAATACAAAGACATTGCTTTTCCAAGAATTCTCTGCCCTACCCTCACTATCTCAGTGCCGGGATGTTAGAATCATGAATAGAGAGAGAGAGAGAGAGAGAGAGAGAGAGAGAGATTACCGGGCATGAAGCATTCTTTTTGGTAAATCATTGATCCGAAACTTATTTACATACGAGGTCGGAGTATGTGAGACATGATCATTGGATGTATGTCAAAAGAGTTTTTCGAAGATGCGAGGGAGACATGATGCTTGATGTTGTGTTTCATAGGCATCACTACGATCTTGCTTTGAAGCACAAGGACTAACTAGAAAGAAGAAGAAATTTCATTAGCTAAGGTTGAGGAGCAACCAAGATGAAGGGCTCTATAAATAAGTAAATACTTAGGCATGTTCATTATTGTTATGGATAGACTCGAATAAGGCATTGTTCATTATTGTTGTGGATAGACTCGAATAATTTGCATTTAGGACATTCTCGTACAAAGAAATATTATCCAGGGCAAGTTTTGTTAGAATTGGTTTTCTCTAGAACCATGATCATGTAAATCCCCTCGACTACTTAACTATTTGAGAAAATTTAAATCTACACCATTAGATTGTCGATCATTGTGATGGATGGGAACATCAATAGCAATTTCACGATATCAAAAGTACTTATTATATGTGTGTGATTAAATTTTAAATTACGTAAATAATCCACTAGTTGTTACTAAAAATTATAGTATGTTGATTTCATAACTGCATTTACCATTGATCGGAGTAATCTCCAACAATAGTTAAACTCATTATGCATGTGAAAATTATGTTTTACAAATTTAACGACTGACTTTTAAAGAAAATATATGACTCTTGTATGAATGGATATACCGTTTCACTATTAAATATTATCCTTAACCAAAGGACACGGTTATAGTAATTAACTTTGAAACACATTAGTTTTATGATAGCAAAAGTTGCAAAGATATAAATCCATCTTCATAGTTATTTAATAGATAATCACGTTGTACAATCTTCATTTGAGCAATGTCAAAATTCTAAGAAAATTAATACAAAATCTACATTGTACGTACTTGGTACAATTTTATTCTATTTATATTATAGAGTGATGAAATATTTAAGAGTTGTTTATATTTGTAAGGTAAAATATTATATTATTGAAGCGCATGATGATGTAATAGGATTCCTCAAATTAGAATAATCATGCTAGTAAAATATTGAATGCAACGCTCTTTTTTCTATCTTGCATACATAACTTTATTTCTCTAAAAATAAATGATTTGGAAAATATTTTCTGAAATATAATTACTTGTGTTGCTTCAAATAATTAGTCTATATAAAATACTTTCATTATCAATAAAAATTTATGTTGAAACATTTATGTGGATAATAAAAATATTTTTGTTCATTTATTTTATAAGCAACATGAGTGGTCGTCATTAGGAAAATATTTTCTAAAATATCAAATTTCCATTAAATAGGCTTGATTGTAAAAAGTAAACTAATCTTTTGTGCAATAAGAAGAGAGATTCCTACTAAGATATTTATTTGAGATTTTTGCTAATAATTTTTTTAATAGAATTAAACAAGACAAATGAGGTCAATAATAATTTTTTAATAGTACACTCTCTTGTTTTCTTCATAGATATGTGTACAGATATTACTTTTAGAAATTAATTTTTTAATATGAAATGCAAGTAAATTGATATTACCTAAATAAGAATTATAGCTAATATTTGACATATCCAACAAAACTCTTTTAAAACACTTCAAGTGATAAATAGTTTGAAAACATACATTATTTTTCCCTTATGACAATAATTTTGATCACAATAGTGTCAAGGTAAAAAGCATGTCTTTTTCAAAATTTTCTTGTTATATACCTATGCTGATATTTCTTTTTTCATGAAAATAATTGATTGTAGAGTATATCGTGCTTGCTCTGGCAAAGCTGCTTCTACTTTGCTTGCTTTATAGAATATATTCTATTTACAAATTAAATTTCAAATATCAATTTTATGTTAGAGTAATCAAAATAATCAATGAGTTGTACCTTATCGCCCACAATATTTATTCATGGTAACATGTTGCTCATTGAAGTCCCCACATAACAATATATTTAATTTTCTGATCATATAAATTATAATTAAAAATTCTTTGGAACTAATTAAAATAGTATTTGGACCGCAATTAAAAAATTCAAAGGCAATATTTTTTTTTTTTTAATCTCACAGGTATACAAGCTCAATCTATTTTTAAATAACGGTTCTATTCATACAAAATATAAGAGAACTTTCTATTTTATAGGTCTAATTCCCTTAAAAGGCATCAATTTTAGGCTTGGTCCAAATTCTGGTTTGAGTTCTTCTTTTTTTTTTTTTTTGATAATCAAGGACTCCACCACGGGCCCCCCGTGCCCGAAAGGCTCTTGAGAGCCGGGCCCTTATACCTTGAGGGAGACTAGCCCAACAATCCACTGTCAAGGCCTCCCACTTAAATTGCTAGCAACTGCGGGTTTTGAACCTTCGACCTCAGCAATGAAGAAGAGACTCTTAACCAATGCAGCTATCCACGGATGGGTCTGGTCTGAGTTCCTTTTATGTCCTATAAAAGCATTATTTTTTACTCACTATTCAATCTCTTCAATTTTTGTTCAATGATGTGGTAAAGATTTGGCATGTGAACATTTCTCGCTCTCTCCTCTACATGTAATTTTTTCTGGTCTTTCGATTTTTCTCCATTTCCGGTTTTTTTCTTTTCTTTTTTTTCCCCTTTCATCATCTCGACACTCGTCTTTTCATATCTTTCAAGCACTCTCCCTTCATTTGTACAAGCCATGAGATAATACTTCTCGGATCACTCGGCTTTTCCTAATCCATGTAGTCTAACCACGTAGAGATTAAACATTACCCTTTTTTTTGGCTAGAAAAGTAAACACGACCTCATTCAAGACAATTGGTGAACTGAATGAACTTTTTTTTGGCTAAAGACTCGCCTCTTGGAGTTCCACTTCTAAATTGAACTTCTATCGTTTGGATGGAGACTCGACTACAAGCCAAGCTTTTATTGGAGTTCTAGTTTTCCCTTTCATGTTCGAGTTTGTGCTGTCTTTACATGCCAATCCTTGTTCTCTCGGTTGTTCGCCAAGAGCAAAGTGAAAGGGAACTTCTCTACGAAGGTGCTAGGGAATGTAGATACACATACGAGTAGAAAACAAGCCTAGAGAATAGCCCATTTCTGGATATATCAATCGAATTACCTTTCACCCAGAAAAAAATTTCCGAGTATACTGAAGTTTTTAAATTTTAAACGATAGCACTGATAGAAGCATCTTTCCCATGGAAAGCTCTTTCAGTCTTTTCTTTTGAGACTAGCAATAATCCAGAGAGAGATTCAGCATCTACAGACCTTTAAATAGAAGGGGACACTGTTAAAACTCTCTTACTTTTACCTAAACTTTTATGAATTGATCAGCATAGAATCGTAAAAATTTTGTAGAATCAGCGCATCCTACCCCAAGTCGGCTTTTGGGAAAATGCTAGTGACGTTCCTTCTTTGGCCCAAATGAAGGATCCCCTTAGATATCATCGTCTGCGCATGAAGTGAGTGAGGGTCATATGATTCGACATTGTTAAGTTGGGTCCCCGCAACTTTACCTTGCTCATACTCACCCTTCTTCTAATGAGAAATGAAAGTAACTCTCATCAGAAGTTTTAATTAGGCTTCCATCAACTGCTGGTGTTGCTGATTTGAGCATGCTTGTCTAAGCAATAGATGTTCAGAAAGCTGCAACTTGGAACGTGCTTATATAAGTGATGGAAAAGGCGAGTGAGAGATTAGTTTTTGAACAAAAGTTAAGAGTCAGTTAAGTTGTGGGATGAGGAAAATAGCTCCAATTAAGTTTTTTTTTTTTTTTTTTTTTTTTTCTCTTTTCTAAAGGGATGCACGGCATGTACTTGTTGCATATATATGATATATGTTGGTTTTTAACTAAGAATTACAATTTGGCGATGGTTTGCAAGTCACACGTTCAAACGTTTGTAACAGGTTATATTGCACTAGGTCAGCTTGATCGAATCGACACATGCCTGGTCCGGAAGGGGCTCCCAGAATTTACCCAGAAGCTGAAGTCGGCCTCCACGGACTTGGAAAAAGCCGAAGTACAAATCGGAGTGGATTTGCTTAGTGCTCTCAACTCGCCCTAACTGGCTAAGCCTTCAAGCCCTGGGGGCTGTTCTTAGTTGTTCATTTTCAACATCCCCCGTTTTCTTTTTCTTTTCTTGATGTGCTTGATTGATATGTAGAACCAACATGAGAAGAGATGTCTCCGACATTCTGTGCTGGTCGATCTTGCACGGTAATTTCTTCGACAAAACAATCCTCAAGCAAAATTCTTTGGCACATCCACCTTTAAAAAATTAGACTAAATGAGTTACGTGACTCATTTTCAAGTCCTCGACAAGCGCTAGCAATCCCTTCCATGTATCCTATTGAGGATATGTTATTGATTTGAGCTTGATTGGATGATGTTGTGGTCGTGTGATCTTAAGTTGCTGCTTCGTCCTTGCGTTTTTATCACTAAGCCAAGATGCCAGTCACATGTTTGGCTAAATGCCTAGATGAAGTTGATGCTAAGTATTCTTTCACATTAGCATCGATTTCATTGCTCTGCATCTAGATAAATTCTCAAATCGAGCAACTCTGAATTTTGGCTAAGAGTTCTCTTTCTGTTGGTGATTCAGTTTACTTTGTTCTCAGCGATTAGACACTGCTTTAGTTATGTGACCGAATTTTCATCTAAACTGAGAGCCTTTGGATATATTTTTCAGCTTGATATGTTCAAAACGTGCAAATAAAAACCCTTTAGGCGTTATTGTAGAGAAATCTTCTATAACTGCCAACTGTGCATACGTGAGTTGTAGCTTTTCTTTCACATAGTAACTGCTGCCCCGTTTTGAGCTTGGTTGAAACTCCACTTCACATGCAATGGACATGTTGGAGGATAGTGTGTGTCTTGCTTGGGATGCACGTGCAAGTACATAAGTGGGAACTAGTCAATTATTGGGAAGCATGATGATTTCTTGATTCTCAAAGAAACAAAATTCAGATGCCCTTTTAACCATTGAAGCTGAATACATTGCACTTGAAAGTTGTTGTGCTAAACTTACTTGGATGCAACGGCTAGGTGGCTTTGGGGAGGAAAATCAAAATATTTCAATTTTAAACATTAGAAGTACTATAAATTTTATGAAGAATTCTATATTGCATTCACAGGCCAAGCTCATTGAGGTTAGATCACTTCATTAGAGATCATGTGAATAGTGGTGATATATGCATACAATTTGTGGGAATGAAACGTTAGCTAGCAGACATTTTCGCCAAATAATTGGACAAATAAGCTTTCGAATATATCGGACAAGAATTGGCAATATGCAATCCATTCGAATAACATCATCAGGGTTTTACTATTAAAAGAAATGTACTAAGTTTTGATAAAAAAATCAACAACATAACAGACATTAGGTATGCATTGAAAATTAAAATAGTTACCATTACAGTACTATTTCTCTCTCTTCTCGGTGACCATTTTGACGAAAATTCACTTTGATTGCTGATTTTATAAGTGTTACCATTTCTCTCTCTTTCTAATTTATTTTCCTTGTGATTTATTAATGAAAAAAAATGGGTGAAAATATGAAAAATAGACAAGAAAGTTACCGTCATTGAGTAACGACTAACACTGCAAATGTGGCTAAACTGCTCCTATTCATAAGGAGATAATGCACACGTCTTTATGAAAACCGCTCGCCATAACCGCTCCTAATCTTTGATTATATTTAATTATTCTTCTCCATTTACTCTCTACGTTTCCTTCTCTCATACACACGAAACTCCTCATTTTTTTCTCTAGAAAGGGCTCCCAAATCTTGTGCGACTCAAAGAACCACTGGAACAACGAAATCCTCTCGTACAGCTGCAATGTTGAACAGAGCTCCCATGGGAGGACCTTCACATATTAGTCTGACTAAGCAACCAGAGATCCACTGAGCTAACATAAAGCCAAAGCTTTCCCTTGTCTCAACAGATCAGAAACATGGAGAATCGGCAGCCGCAAGCACCACCCTGCCATCTTCAACCAAAGGAGTAACCCCAACTGCAGATACTCTTGAGTCTCGATTTATTGCTGAAAAACAAATGGTCATCGTTCCTACTATTCCACTGCCGAAACTAGATGCACCAATCCCAGCCAGTTCTAGTTCCACCAGGAAAAAAGGCACTAGACTATCAAAATGACGGCAAAGCATGTTATATCACTAATAAATACGAACCAGCAACAATTTTCATACAAATCTCAACCTTAGTTCTCAACCTTAATCATAGAAGATTTGATCAAAACTGGTTCAGTTACCTCCATATGATTCTCAGCAACATCAAGCAATAGACAGGATCAATTCATCAACTAAGGATTTTAAAATTTATTACAAGGAATTGTTTGAGACTCTGTTCCATAGAAGTTAAACAGGTAACTATAAATTCAGAGATCTATCTTAAACGTGCAGCATGACAAATCAACTATTGGATTACCTGATTAACTCTTCTCCTCAGGTTCTAAATCGTGATTTCATGAAGGAATATAAAAAAACACACAGCAGATGCTTGAGTCAAGAAAATCAAATGTCATGACAAAGCAACTATTCAAATCCCGATCATCACATGATTATCAGAGTAAGCTCAAATCGTTAATGGAGCCTCAGTCGCTATCGATTTTTATGTAGGCAATGTCTAAGACTCACGGCTTCTGCTTCCTGTGTAAAATGACTGAGTAAATATAAGAGTTGAGACCCTTGATGCGTTAGTATTGATGATCGAAATTTGCGAAAGGAAAAGGAAACACAATCAGAGCACTTAAAATGAAATAAAAAGAAGAAAACGAATTGTAAAAAGAACTTCGTCCATCAGCTGTGGGAGCAGCGAATGCTGGCACTTGTGACTAATCTTTAGTCAATAATAACATTGGAAATCCTGGAAGCATTGGCGTCGAAGATGGGAGCTGTTGAAGAGCGCTCAAAGTGAAAATGGACTGCTTTGAGCTCTCACTCAAAAAACAAGAGGAGAACAGAGGAGTCTAGTTGCAGCTCCCAAACGGCGAGGAATAGTGTGACGTTGACCAATGGCATTAGGAAGGCAGTGGAGAAGTCTTGCGATTACTAGTAAAGCTAGCACGAGAAGCTAGGATACACTGCCTGTGAAGATAGGAACTCTCAGTGGAAATTTCGACTAAGAATGAAGCTTGGCCGGAAAACAAGAAGGCTGCGAAACACAATGGAACGCAGAAAGAAAAGAAAGAGGCCTCTGTATTTGATGAAAAGGAAGAAAGATGCAATGGCGTTTCCACAGAGTTGGTGCTGCTCTTTGACCCTTACAAGATCGAGAAGAAGCTTACGCAGAGGGATCTCAGCCGAGGTTCTTGATTGTGTGGGGCTGTGTGACGAACCACTTGTTCTAACGGATGAGCGAGGAGGCAGTGAGGCAAGTCAAGATCAGCAAGGGGCCAGACATCATTGCGAGGGACGTGGACACGTGCTCTGAGCATCGACCAGTGTTCGTGTTCTGGGCATCGTAAGGTCCTACGTCCTCAAGGGGAGTTGGATCAAGGAGTTCATGAAATGGAGGAGTTGGTGGCTAACGATGAGGTTGGGATATATTGGGATCCTAGTGCTAGCAAGTCTCCACTTCATCCTTCTTCACATAGGCGAATCAAACTTAATCTTTGAATTAGTGTTGCTTTTCTCCAGTGACCAATGAGAAATTTTTTGATCTTTTTCTAAATGATATTAGTGATGGAATTTTATTGTATGCAATCAAACTGTGTATTTTCCCCTAGAAATTTAATTCTTCGTCAGTGCTTCTGATGAAGCCTAGCTCTATGTCTTTAATTTTCTAGCGTGACTTTTTACTGTGGTGATATTTTTTAATGGACTGTTGATTGTGGTAGATTGGCAACATCTAACTTTCTTAATCATTTCGGTAAACAAATTGCAGATCCTTTTCGAAGGCGATTTCTTATCAAGTACTAATCAGAGTGTCTCAATTCGCTACAACCTTCTATTATAGATATAGGTCTCCTACAAATAGACAATGCATATTCGCTCCTGATTTTAGAGTTGAATTTTGTAATGGCGGCCCTATTACAGGGTACTTCTGTGTATGAGGTGGCCTGGTTCCAGCACATCCCTATAGATGAGTGTAAATTGCAATGCTATTGACAGTTCAAGACATGCCTCCATATTTTGCGCGTTCAGCTCAACAGCGAATGCATAAGCTGGCTTTTAGATACTGTTTCATCAAGATGTTTCTATCAAACTCTCTAAATCAATGGCTCATAAAATTTGCCGCATGTGACTCCATATGCAGTTATACAGAGACGTCCAATTGGTTAGTTTGTGTAGTTTTTGTCCAACATATCTAGCATAGGCATAGCAAATGGTTCCAATGTTAACTTCTTGTAGCTCTCCAGCTTTGGCCCTGGACACTCATTTGAAAAACTTATGAATCCCCGTCTGCGCAGCTTAATTGTCTGCCAAATTTCCAGTATCTGGCATGTCCTTGTTTGATCATCATGAAAAAGTCAACTAGTCCTAATGATCCAAAAGTTTGTCTTACATATTGTATTCTCTACGTAGACCTATCTTTATGGAATTATGATTTGTCCAAACCTGGAGGATTTTTTCGCATATGAATAAGTGTTTGATGAGGCTTATACGCCGGCTACCTCAAGAAAAGAGCGGCTTTCGCTCGTTGATGAAAAGCTGTCCAATCTGCTTCCACAGATGACATCCTTTTTCATCGACTTGTGCATTGTATGCCAATCTCGTTATTGAGTTATTAACAGTGACTAGTCCCTCTAAATTCTATTTACAGTTGGGAATGTCAAGCTTAGCCGCTTTAGCAATTTAGCTTCTGACATTGTAATTTTCTGGGGAGTGTATAGAGTGCCTTTTGACAAAGTATCTTCCGAATGAGTATGCATGTTGCTGTCCAAACCATGGTCCGCCAGATCCCTAACAACAACTTTTCTGTTGAAAAGAAGTTCAATTTCCCGGAAGCAATCCCAAAGTCTAAATCCAGAGAAAATGAATCAGAGTCAATCTCATCTTCCAGATGCTTTTCTACGCACACGGCTCATATAATATGCTGCTAATCACACTTCCTATCTAATCTTAGTCTCAGCTAGCAATCATTTATTATAATACAACAATTATGGAAAGAATTCCACACGCTCAAATGAAATCAGAATGTATGTCTCGATAAACAATGCAATGTTCACATGCATACATGGAAAAATATTTAACATTTGTAAGCAGTCATCAACAACTGTTGCCAGATGTTACATCCATTGTTACGATTACCAAATTGCAGAGCAAGGACTCCGGTGATGCATGCAGTCACGTTTGCTTTGTCCAGATGGAATTATATGATCACTTAGGGACGCCAAGGGGAACACTAGAGGTTTCCTCAGAAGATATGGCACAGAGAATGAAGGTTTCTGGCTGTGTCTTCTGTAGCATGAGAAAAAGCTTCGACCCGTGCTTGACAGTGAAATGGAAGATCTTCCTCTTCCCAAGGCAATTCCATAGTTGTCTCAGAATTTATCATTGTCCTTGAAAGAAAATAGTGGATGCTTGGGTAGTGCCACATAGAATTTACAGTAGTCCATTCATCAATTGTCATGTGTACACACAGCCCCAACTCTAACTTCATCAGTCTCCTTTTTTGTGTCCTCGCCGCTCCCATTAAATCTCACTCTCATTTCTCACTTTCTTTTCTTCTTCTTCCTTCTTCAAATTCCTAAATCGAATCATAACTTCAAATCTCGTCCTTTTTCATTTCTTTCATAGCTACTTTTTTTTCCCCTCATCTCTGGTTTGCTGGCGGTTCATGATAATTTGATGCCCTTGCCGCCATGCAATTTTTTGGCATCAAACAACTCGAACTGCTCACTAAGCTTTCGGAAATATTTTATATGGATGGTACCACAGTTGTAGAATGTCTATTGTGTTTAGAGACACGTAAAATAGGGAAGTAAATATTTCTCTCGATGATGTGTAAACACATACAGACCCAAGAAAAACCTATAAATGCATTTGAAGAAGCATCTTTACACAGGAGAATAGTGCCCTACTGAGACAGATACCAAAAAAGAAGAAGCACAAGAGAGCAGGTCAAGCTATTAGCTACATCTACTTGACACTCTCAGACTTGCTATTATTTTCAACCGGTTTGAGAAAAAACTTTATCTATGGGACTTGAGATCTTTAGAGTACAGAAGAATTCCAAGATGGGTTCCTTGGGAGAAAAGTGTCCTACCCAAGCAAACAACCAATTAGTAGCATTGCCAAGCAACTCTACACACAACGATTGAATGTTGGATGCCTATCGGTTGTTGGCCGCCCATCGCCAACCGTCGGACATCGAAGGCCCACCGCTGACAATCAAACGTCCCCCACCAATGGCCCGTTGGTCACCACCGGCTGTCGGACTTCGGCCGTTGGCCACCCTCTGCCATCCACCAGTCACTGGCCCCCGGACTTCGGCCATTGGCCCTCTGTCGTCAGTCGCCAAACTTTGGCTTGGCCACCCATCATCAGCCACCGAACTTCGGCCGTTTGCCACCCACCGTTGGCTGCCCTTTGACGCCGATTGCCAGCCTCCGAACACTAGACGCCGGACTTGAAACGCCAAACATCGGACTTTGGATGTCGGCCGCCAGACGCCGAACTCCAACCACCCACCATCGATTGTTGATCGCCGAACACTGGAAGCCAATTGCCAAACGTCACACTCCGACCATTGAATGTCGGCCGTCGCCACTCTTAAAAATAAAAATTTTATTCTCTTATCAAATGAATTTTTATTCTAGAAATAAAAATTCTTAATTGTTATCATACACGTTTCTTTGTTGAAATTCTATTACAGAAATTTTATCATGCGCGGTGCTCTTTAACAACCCCAAAGGAACAACGGAAACCCACCTCCATCGTCAAGGTAAATACATCGGACAACCTGGTTGGCATAGCGTTCCATGAAGACCACCTCCTTGTCTTCCGTCTCTAATCTTTATTGGGGCTAGTTCCGGACACTCTTCGGGCCCAGCCAGAGGCTCCGCCGTCAGCGGTTGCTGTTTGGTGAGCCGTGAAGAAACGAAAAAGAGAGTCCGATGAAGTCAGAGTGGGCCAGCTTGTACACTAAACCGATGAATGGCCTATGATAGATCTTACGTGGCTAATCAAGTAACATGTGGCAATTATTACAATGCCAACATCACTTTTTCTACTTTTGAGGGTTTTTTATTTCCCGAAAAATAAAAAATCATAAAACATTTTCATAAATATTATCCCTAGTATGTTTTGAATTAATTAACAATATTTTTTCATTATTGATAATAATTATATCTACACATTTTCGACTATTTGTAAAAATATTTTTCCATCACGTATTTTTAAATTATTTATTTTTTACATAATAAAAAAATCCTTAATTTTTTTTTTTCCTATTTCTCTTTCTTTCTCCTTTTTTTCCTAATTTATCCTCACTTATTTCCTTTTTCATATGTAGTATTTCTATTTTTTTTTTTCAATTTTTCTTACTTACGTAATCTTAGAAAATAATAGGACAACGTATTCCTTGGGTGGAGCTATCTGTATAGGAGGAGTTGTGAGTGGGATCAAATTTTGTTTCTACCACAATTATTATTTTATTTTCATTAAGCTCCATTTATTTCGCAAAAAATATATAATTTAAAAAATTCTTTTAAAAATAATCACTTGTGTCATTTAAACTTATTAGTTAATAAAAAATATTTTTATTATCGACAACAAGTTATATCTAAATATTTTTTCAAACGATGCAAATATTTACAGTTTATTTAGTTTTATAAGAGATACAAGTAATAGTTTTCAAATTTTTTTCAATTATTCATTTTTTTGTGAAATAAACAAAAATTAGTCAAGCTATGGCACATTCTCTTTTTTATGTAATATTATGGACTACAAAGGATTTTCAACAAAACAAGAAAGAATTCAATTTCATCCCAATTTCCTAGAAATATTTTGAGCATCTAGTATATTGGAACGTCACTTTATAAAATGTAAATATATATAACTTTAATTTTTTTATGATCACCACGCTGGGAGAAAAAGGCTCTAAAAAAATTAAATACACTCTTGCCTTTCAAAAGAACACTCACCAAGAATTCAATTTCCAGGGAAAATAGAGAGGTGTAACATTAAAATTCCATCTATTTCTTGATTTCCAAAGATTACAAGAATAGTAATTCAAGATTATTGATGACATAAATTTTTTTATTATTATAAGGAACAGATAATTTAGCCAAAACAGAAAAGTGTCCCACTCAAAAAATATGAACAAATCGATTAAAAAAAGATGACAAAGATATTAAAAGAAAAGCTTATTCCATCTTTTTTCTTTATATTGTGTAATTTTTGCAAAGTAACTACACATCTAAAAATCTTTCTTTTGTTAAGGTAAATCAAAAACGAAATTTCCAACTTTTTAAAATCCTGTCCTACTAAATGATATAGATAAGAAGAAGCTCTGGGAAACTATCTACAACTCATTATTATAATAATTAAAGAGCTGCTGATGTTACAGTTTCTATAGGAAGTCAATTTTCGATCTTGAATCTTGACATTATTTCCTATTTTACTAATCTTAACCTGACTCGAATTATTAGAGAAACTCTCACTCCTCAGTGCACTCTCAAAACTTGACTACAAAGCCATCCCAGTTCCAACGGTAAACCAACCATATATTTCCCTCTCTCTCTCTCTCCACGCCTCCGAGTCCTCGTCGTCCTCTGTCTTTCTACCCTCTCTCTCCAACGTTGTCTTTCTCTCTTTCGCTCTCTCTCTGAATTTCTCTGCACCTTGTTGTCCCTCTGTTCTTCTCGCGAAGCACTTTCCTGTTTCTTTCGCCACGAACCCATGGAGCCCGTCGATTTCTTGGCACCCAAAACGCCTCCCATCGGCGACGTCCTCAGAGGCGATGTCCACTCGCCATTGTCGATGGACTCTTCGTCGTCTCGCGTTTCTTATCTGCAGGATCACGAGAGAAGCGAGGTCCACTCGGCGGTGTCGATAGACTCTTCATCATGCCTTTCTTATCTGCAAGATCAGGAGAAGAATGGCGACGAAGGGGCCACAGGTATTTCATCTGCAGGAGTGGCGGTGTCTCGCGAGTTCCTCCTCCCTGCGCCTGATCAGAACACGAAGGAAGTCGGCCACCCTCGTCAAGAAATCGTTCCTGCCCAACTGAAGCGAAAATCCACGGCCTCACTTACCAATGCCGAATCCTTAATTGTGGAGAAGAAGGGGTGAAGTGCAAAACAACGCAGAAGGGACAGAAAGACGCCTCAGGATGTGATGCCGAGGAAGTTTCCACAGAGTTGACGCTGCGCTTCGACCCATACAAGATCAAGAAGAGGCTCACAAAAAGCGATCTCGGCCACATGTCGAGGCTCTTGATCGGGCGGGACTGTGTGAAGAGCCACTTTCTCCGATGGATGAACGAGGAGACGGTGAGGCAAGTCGAGAGCAGCAAGGGGGCTGACGTCATCGTGAGGGACATGGACACGTGCTCTGAGCATCGACTGGTGTTCGTGTACTGGGCGTCGTCTGGGTCGTACGTCCTCAAGGGGAGTTGGAACAAGGAGTTCGTGAAACGGAGGGGTTTGGCGGTTGGCGATGAGGTTGGAATATATTGGGAGCCTATTGCTAGCAAGTTCCACTTTAGCCTTCTTCACAAGGTAAATTAGACATAATCTTGAACTAGTATTGTTTTTGTTCAATGACAGAATTTTTTACTGAGGAAAGCATATAGTGATGCAATTCTATTGTACACAATTGAAATATTTTTGCTTTTCCCAGAAATTCAATTCACGCTTCTTTCGAAGCTCAGTTCTATGTCTTTAAATTTTCTTTTGTGAAGCTTTCAGTATGGTGATATCTTTAAATGGGGATAGTTGATTATGGTGAATTGGCAACAATTGACTTTCTTAATCTTTTCTGAACACAAATTTCAAATAATCTTTCTTAAACTCAGACTTCCTATAGATGAGTGTGCAAATTACAATGCTATTAATAGTTCAATACATGCCCAGGTATTTTGTGCTTTCACCTCAACAATGAATGCATGAACTGGTTTTAGTTACTATTTCATCAAAATGTTTCTACTGAACTCTCCAAAAATCTTATCTTTTGAGTTAACTTTTGTTGATAACCTCTAGCTATATTTCCTTAAGTGTTCATGCTTGCTTAAACTTGAAATGGTTATGATTTAGTTTTATGATTTGTTTCTTGTTCTTCTTTTTCACACGCTAATTACGTTTTCGCTTGTGGTTTTCTATACAGTAGGTGCTTCTTGGAGTTGTTGGAGTTTGAAAATCTAACTTATTGTTGGGGTTTATTGAAGGCCATTTCATTGAATTTTAGGTTCATAAAACTAGATTTTTGAATTATGATTTTCAGCTATGAAGCACTCTTGATCCTATAAGAATCAACCATCACTATCGCTTTCTTTTCTCAAACTTTGGTCGTAAATGTTGCAAAAGTCTGGGATATAGCTCAACTCCGATGCATGAAGGAGCTATCGCAGCAATGCATAACATGTTAAACCTAGTAAGTGAAGCTAATAAGAAACCAATTATTGGCTTCGATGCTATATGAAGTTGCTATTGAAAAATCTTTAATTGTGGCGAGACTTTTTATGAAGTATGCATGGAATATGTAAATCAACTTCTTTTATCATTCTGGCATCTTGTCCTTCAAAAGACATTTGTTTTCTGATAATGGAGTCGCATTTACTGGACCTTTTACTTTGATTCTTGGGAACCCTCATCTACTTCTCACGAACGAAATGTTTGTTGGGAAGTTCATCATACACTTTGCTAAAAAAGTAAATAAACTAACACTGGTGTGTATGAAGGAAGCGGTTGAATATCAAAAATAAAAATGAAAAAGACTAAGTCGATTCATTGTAGAATAGAAAATAGGTTTCAAATTTTCGCATGTGTGATAACTCTATAAAAATAGAGTCATTTTACTTATTTTAGGCAACAATTAACGCAATATCTATGAGAAAATATTTGGATTTCCTTCTAATTATTTGAATTTTCCTTGTTTATGCAGAATAATGAGATATGGAGAAAATAAGGAAAATAATGGTAAATATCACGAATTCAAATAAAAAAGGCAGTGGAAGATAGATATCAAATCAGAATCATCTGATTTACTCCCTGATTTTACGCGCAATTGCTTGGAGCTTGGATATATTCTCAAAATGGGAGAATATTGAAAAAAAAAAGTTAGGTTTTTGTTAGATCGTTTTTTTCATTTTTCTGAGAGTTTTTCAAGTATTTTGAAGAGAAAACTAAAGTGGTAATAGAATTCTTGTTCTTTGATTCAAGATGCCGAGTTTGATTTATATTTTTACTTCTTATTCTACCATGTTCTAATTTTCTTTTGTTAGGGCTATGATGTAGCCTAACCATGATGATGTGAATTTCATAATTTTTATGTTTTACAATTGATTTCATTCATATAAGTTATATATTATTGTTCATAATACTTTTGAGTGACTGGCCACCACTTAGATGATCTGATGTGCATGTTTGAGACTGACAAGTGATAATATGCAATTGCTCATTATAATATATAACCATGAATTAAAACATGGATAGAAATGTACCACGTTATTTGTGTAGCTTTCGATGAGAATGTGATCCAAAAGACTTATTATAAGCTGGGAATATTTATAGTTTTTAATGCACTTATGTTTGTTTTAATTCACATAGAGATATCGTGGATTAATAAGCTAAGTAGGTTTGCTATACCTATAGATAGGATAGTAAATAGGTTAGGAAATTCTGCTATCACATATTTGATATTGTTCTTGTATTCACAACAATCTGAAATTTATATTTAATGGTTATGGTGAAATCGGATGCTCTAACATATTTATTTGATCGATTTACTGCATTTAGTCTACAAATTTCGTTTTAAATTTATTCTCAATTATATTTTAATTTGTTAGATAAATTTTAGAATTAGTCTATTTTAGTATTTAATTGGTTTATTAATCATCGATCTCCGTGGAACGATATTTTTTCTCATCATTATATTCTTGTTCGACATATGCACTTGCGTTTAGAATTTTATGAACAATGTGTAAAAGTACAAAATGAAAGAGAAAAAGCAAGATAATGACAAAAGAATAGATATATAAACAAAATAATAAACAAACCAACAAATAAAAAAGGGTTGAATTCGGTCCAATTCAAAAGCCCATTTACCCATTTACATTAGCTCATCCGTTAAGCCCATTTTGCACCACGTAGGCCCAATGAAAAGGGGCCCATAAGCTAAGCCCATGAAAATTAGCCCCTTTTATTCTTTTTGTTTGGGCTAATTCCCTGCCCCCAAAAAAAGGAAATCTAGCTCATTTTTTTTTTAATTTCGTAAAAAAAACACTACTTTTAGGTCAAGTGACAAATCTGGCCCAAGTATTTTTTCACGTAAAGAAACACAAACTTTGGGAATTCTAGCCCTAACTTTTTTTTTTTGTCTTAAAAACATCACATACTTTCACTTAAATCAAATTGTCCTTAGTTATAAATCCATGTGTACTTACTAGCTGGATTTAAAACATTATTTTTTGTCTTCTTGTTTGAGTCACGGTTTGGAGAATAAAGTGAAACTGTTCATTGTTTCTTGCACTTCATAGCAAGTCAAAATATTTAAGAAAAACTATGGACAAAATCCACCAAGTTTATGGCTAAAACCCTTTTTCCTAAAACAAGCTTAACCTTAAATAGTATTTGACAAATACAACACTAATGGTAGGGTCGGATTTGGAATAAATGTGAAAGTTTATAATTTTTTATGAGACAAAAGAAAATTTTGAGGTTAAATTTGCCATTCCACCTAA
This sequence comes from Eucalyptus erythrocorys, assembly GCA_014182555.1. NCBI lineage: Eukaryota > Viridiplantae > Streptophyta > Magnoliopsida > Myrtales > Myrtaceae > Eucalyptus > Eucalyptus erythrocorys. Next base: position 20,866,069 of record CM024601.1, on the reverse strand, counting down.
AATTGGTATATTGAGACCAAAAAAAAAAAAAGTTGGCCAGATTTGTCCCTCACCGGAAAGCTTCAACCGAAGCGAGAGAGAGAGGGACGGCCAAGCAAACAAAAGACTCCACAACGACAAACCCCACGAGCTAAACTGGAGAAAATCTCTCTCCGTATCGTAATCGCTCGCTCCCCACGATGAGAAAACATGGACGCTCTCCCTCTATCAAAAAGAAGGAGAAAGCACACATTCCGCTCGACGAAGAAGCGGAGGCCGGCGAGTTCCGATTGGCTGGCCAACACCGCCACCCATTCCCGTCCAGCTCTGTCGGAGCCTCAACAATGAATGCATAAATTGATTTTAGTTACTATTTCATCAAGATGTTACTACTGAACTCTCCAAATCAATAGCTCAGATAATTTGCCATATGTGACTCCATATGCAATGATACAGAGATGTTTAGCTAGTTAGTTTGTGTAATTTTTGTCCAACACATCCCACAGGACATATCCAAAGGGGCCAGATTTAACTTCTGTCGCTTTCTCCAGCTTTGGCCTTAGACACTCGTTTGAAAAACTACTCCCTCCTTGCACAGCTTAATTGTCTGCTAAATATCAAGTATCTGGCATGTCCTTGTTTCATCATAATGAAAAGTCACCTGGTCCTAAAGATCCAAACTATTGTCTTACACTTCAAATCCTCTGCATAAACGTCTCTTCCTGGAAATTATGATTTTCAAAAACTCACAACAGATTAGAAGAAACTGGTGCATATTTTGGCGTATTGATAAGGGAGCGATGAGGCTTTTAAGCTGGCTACCTCAGAAAAGAGCAGTTTTCGCTCAGCAATTTACAAGCTGCCCCAATTTGCTCCTACACTAGATCCTTTTTCATTGTCTTGCACATTGTATGCAAATCCTGCAATAATTCTCACCAGGCACTATTCCCTTTGAATTCAGTTTACCGTTGGATTGTCAAGCTTAGCTGTTCTAGCAATATAGCTTCTGAGACCAATAGTTTTTTGGGAAGTTTACAGAGTCCCTCTTGACAGGGTATCTGTGAAATGATATAAAATTCATGCTTGGTTACAAGAAGTTCAATTTTCAGGAAGCAATCCCAGTCTCTGAATGCAGAGAAAGTGAATCAGAGTCGACCTCATCTTCTCGATGTTTTTCTGGTGAACAGAAATGTTTTGTGTCAATTGGCCTGTTCTTCTGTTTTGAGAGGAGTGATCCTGGTTTTTGAGAGGTGTGACAAGAGAAAAGCATATTTTCTCTCTCTTTCACGCAAACTAATCCCAATTCTTATCTTAGTTACATCAACCAGCAATCACTAATCACAAGGCATGACAAAGAGAAGAGGAAAACGGGTCTAGGATGTACCAAGTCTCTTTTCAAAACACAATTTAACGAAGTCAGAAGCTGCAAAAAGAGCTTCTATCTAAAGAACGTCGTAGTATGCTTTACGTCTAGCTCCGTGGATTAGTTCAGTCACAATTAAGGAAAGAATTCCATACTCTCAATTGCAATCAGAACGTATGGTTCGATAGACAATATAATATTTAAATGGATACATAGACGAACATATTACATTTATAAATAGTATATCTCAAATAAGCATTGGCAGAGATTACCTTCATTATTACCTTCACCGAACTGCAAAAAGAGGACTTCGGTGTATCATGAAATCGCCTTTGCTTTGTCCAGATGGAGGAGGTATATCATCACTTAGGGAGACAAAGGGAACAGTAGAGGTTTCCTCAGAAGATATGGCAATTCCTCATTATGTTCCTCGTTTTTGTACAGATCCCTTCACTCTCTCTCTCTCTCTCTCTCTCTCTCTCTCTCTCGTCTCTCTCACTTTCTCTTCTTCTCCCTTCTTCAAACTCCGCTCCCTCCTCCTTTTTCGTTTCTTCACAGCTACCTTTACCTTTAGCTCATCTCTGGTCTACCAACGGTTCGATCTTGCCCTTGATACTCTCTCTGCCATGCGCTATGAGTCTCTTCCGTTTCATGTATGGCATTGCCACTCCCTTGAGCAGCATTCACTAATCAATCCTTTGGCATACAGGCTCAATAAGAACCTGTAAATGCATTATTGAAAGAAGCATCTTTATGCAGGGGAACCATGCCCTACCGAGACTGATACCGAGAAAGGAGTAAGAGAGGCTAGCAGTTTCATCCACTTGACAATCTCAGACTCGCCATTATTTTCACCCAATTTGAGAAATAAACAAACAAACAATTAGTAGCCTTTCAAAGAAATTGAAAAAGCGGGTGCAGTAAGAGTAACCAATCCAAGAACATATCGATCCGAGTACGGGGAAAAAAACTAGGAAAAGAAACAGTACACACAGAGCCAATTCCATGGGGTCCAGCAAGAATGAGTCATGACAGTAACAGAACAAGAAGCATCGAATTGCTCCATCTCTTCTTATCACTAACCAACGCCAGCGAAACAACAAAAACCCAGCTCCACTCTCAGAGGGATTTCATGACAAGAATACAATTCCGAAACAGGGAAGAGGACGAAGCGTTTCGAGAACGGACGACCCCGGCGCGCCGGAAGGCCGAGATGTCGGGGTGGGGAGCGAAGCACGGGCGTCGCTTCGAGGGAGGGACGAAGGCTCTGTAATTACACTAAACGCCACAAAATGGGTCACTGATGATCAACATAAAGCGGCTTTCAACGATTTTGGAGGCACAGTATGATCAAAAAACACCCTGAGAGAGTGGTCGATACGATTATAGGAGTGGGAGCAGAAGAACCAAGCACTAAAGAGGTTCAGCAAATAAAAATAAATAAAAAATCAAAGTGGGAAAATAGCTGGGTGCAAAAGGGTGATTCTGGTGAAGCAGACCGAAGAGGTTCAATAGATTCTTGATCCAGAGTGCTTATGCGTACGAAATAGAGAGCTAATGCGAAATTAAAGAATAGTGGTTAGAGGCCCCCATGCAGTCATTTTTTCTGTTTTCATTAACATTCTTCTCTCGACACAAGTTACAGCGAGACGAAAGCAATGAAGAATTATCGATTCATTACTTCTCTGTGATTTCGTGATATATGCTAATTTGATTGCAAAATGTTACATTATCTTATACCGATTATGAAAAGGGTTTAGTGGCCAGTTTATAGATGCAAGTGAAATGGTTATTTTTTTGAATTAGTTTTTTTTTTGGATAACCTTAATATATATTTCCTAAAGTGTCCATACTTGCTTAAATTTGAAATGGTTACGATTCAATTTTATGAAATATTTCTTGTTCTTCTTTTTCTCGCGCTAATTACTTATTTTATTCAACAATCTGTTTTTGCTATTGAGAAATCTTTAATTGTGGTGAGAGATCTTTTTGTGAAGTATGCGTGCAATATGTGAATCAACTTCTTTTTAGTTTTCAATTCTATCATTCTCGCACCTAGTCCTTCAAAAAGATGTTCGTTTTCAGATAATGGAGTTGCATTTGATGAACCTTTTGATTCTTAGGAACCCTCATCAACTTCTCACGAATGAAGTGTTTGCCTGAAAGTTTTTTTTTTTTGTCGTATACTTTGCCAATAAAGTAAATACACTAACATTGATATACATGAAGGAAGGGGTTGAATGTCAATAACAAAAAACAAATGAAGAAGACTAAATCGATGCATCGCAGAGGAGAAATTACAGTTCAAATTTTCATACGTGTGAAGATACACACACCTCCACCTTCTCAGGTAGGGATGGGGTGGGGACGCTGTGAGTTTGGAGTGGGTTCAACGCCCACGCCTGCAAAGAGGCAGCGCAAAAGTTTGAGAGTGAGTGTAGAGTAGGTATAGAGTAGGACTGACGAAAAAAAAAAAAAAAAAAAAGATACACACAAAAAAAAAGGAAAGAAAAAAAAGCAAGATAATGACAGAAGAATAGATAATTAGACGAAATAATAAGCAAACCAACAAAATAAAAAGGGGATCAATTCGGAAGCCATTTACCCATTTATATTAGCTCATCCTTTAAGCCCATTTTGCATCACGTAGGCCCAATAAAAGGGGGCCCATAAGCTGAGCCCATTAAAATTAGCTCTCTCTCTTTTTTTTTTTTTTTTAATAAATACATTGAAAATCCTAAAACTTGTTATAAAAGTGTAATGAATTCTAAAACTTTCTAAAAAAGATAAATAAATCTTAAAATTTGTTATAAAAATATAATTAAGTTTTAAAACTTTCAAAAAATACAATCAAATTCTAAAACTTTTAAAAAACACAATTGATTAAATAAAAGGATTTACCAAATTGATTAAATCAATTCCTTTTATTGATAGAATTTTATGCAATCAAGCTTTAAAACTTTTAAAATGTTTCATTAATAAAAGATTTGATTTAATCAATTTGATAAATTTTAACATTTGATTGCATTTTTGAAAATTTTAAGGTTATATTACTTTTTAAAAGTTTTGGAATTGAATTACATTTTAAAAAAATTTAAAATTCAATTATACTTTTGAAATGAATTTATAATTTATTTATATTTTTAAAAAATTAAGATTAAATTATATTTCTTCGATAAATTTTAGGATTTATAGGACACGTATCACTTTTCTTTTCTTTTCGAACGGAAAGCATTCAATCGAAGCGAGTGAAAAGCGAAATTCTAGAGATTTCACAACAACAAACCCACGGCTTGACCGGAGAAAATCTCTCTCCGTATCATAATCGCTCGCTCCCTCCGATGTGAAAACATCGACGCTCTCTCTCTCTCTATAAAGAAGGAAGAGAAAGCGCGCACTCCGCCCGATGAAGAAGCGGACGCCGGAGAGCTCCGATCGGCCGGCCGACGACGCCGCCCGCCGCCCGTTCCCGTGCGGCGTCGCCACCGGACCACCGCCACGGGCACGCGCTCTTCCTCAGTCGGCGGAGGAGGACGACGGAACCAGCGCGCGCGCTTTTCCTCTCCGGATTTACGATCTCGCCAGCGCCGCCTTCTTCTTCTCCTCTTCGAACATCTTCGTCTCGGCTTCTTTACATCTCTGGAGCTTCGAAAAGTTGATCGTCTCGATTTTGCTCTTTCCCACAGGTGACGACTTCGCCGGCGGGGATCTACCTCCGGTCGCCGTCGCTTCGAGTTCCTCTTCCACCGGCACCGCTCTTCGGTCGCGGCGCTTTCCTGGAGTTCCACTCCTAGGTGTAATCACCGCCCGTGGCTAACGACTGCACCTTCAGGTTGAAATGATCGCCCACCGGGCATGGATAGAGCGGGGATTATAGAGACAGAATTCTCGAATTTAGCGGTGATTTTATCTATTGATTTCTTCTTCGAATCCTTACCCCCGTCTCTCTCTCCGTCGTCGGTTTCCGTCGCAGGGTTTTTTCTCAGTGAGCTCGAAGAGATGTCAACTTGCTCGTTTTTCCTTTACTGGCTCCAATCTTCAGCGTCATTTGTCTCTGACGAGTTCTCCCTACGATTTCATCGTCATTCAAGGCCCTTTGTTGTTTTTCTTCAAGGTATTGCTTACACTTCGTTTCTGTCGCTTTGCACGTGAGACTGAGACCGAGAACTCTAGAGTGAAAGCAGCATTTTATTGAGGATATGTTATTGATTTGAGCCTGCTTGGATGATGTTGTGGTCGTGTGATTTTAAGTTGCTGCTTCGTCCTTGCGTTTTGATCACTAAGCGGAGATGCCTGCCATAGGTTTGTCGAAATGCTTAGATGAAGTTGATGCTAAGTATTATTTTGCATCAGCGTCGATTTGATTGTTCTGTATCTAGACTGAAACATGACTGACTCATTCTCTTATAACATTCATAAATCGAGCAACTCTGATTTGTGGCCAAGGCCTCTCTTTCTGTTGTTGATATGGTTTACTTTGTTCTCAGCGATCAAATACTGCTTTGGTTGTGTGACTGAATTTTCGTCTAAATTGAGAGCCTCTGGATATATTTTTAAGCTTGATGTGTTCAAATTGCGTGTATAAAAATCTTTTAGGTGTTAATGTAGAGAATTCTTCTCTAGCTGCATATGTGAGTTGTAGCTTTTCTTTTCGCATACTAATTGCTGCTCCATTTTGGGTTTGGTTGAGACTTCACTTCACATGCGATGGACATGTTGGAGCATAGTGTGCGTCTTGCTTGGGTTGTATATGCAAGTACATAGCCACTATTAGCTTGCATAATCTTCATCTTGGCATGTGCTATTTGTTGAATTTGTACACCTGCTGCATTGTGAGCTCGCTGAATATGTCTATTCTTACCATACATGGCTCAAGTTTACTGGATTCATTGTTGTTCTTGCCGTACATGATCAGGAATATGTTAATTCTTTTGGCTGCGAGTGTCGTGCAAGTTCAGAACATGCTGTATTCTTTGCTATGAATGTTGTGTATATTCTTAATATGCTGTCGTCAGGTTATAAGTGCTGTCCATGAGTTGCTGGATTCATGTTCATGTCCGATGTCTATATCCGTTTGTTATTCAAATAACAATTTCTATGTGTCATCTTAGTTATATAAATTGAGGCAAGGAATCTATGTTTCAACTTTTGAGGAGATAATCATGTTGTCATGCTTGAATTTGCTGAAATTAAACATTTGCCTGCTGTCCAAGCATTGATGATCTTCATTTGACTTCAATTTGTTCTCATCTTGATCACGTGAGCCCATGTGCACTTGCAGGAGGATATGTTTCAAGCCCATTACTTACTGAATAATCATGCATTTTGGCCTTTAATGTTCTGATTTTGTCCTGGATTTTGCTCACTGGGCTGTTTTAATCATGAGGTGTGCTAGTTTAATACTCATTTGAGTTTGGTTTTGATTACCTATGATAAGGTGACAATTTATTCTGGATTTGCTGGTTATAGGGACATATTTTGGTATTATTAAGGTGGGTAATGTGTAAATCTTGCGAGTTTGATGAGCTGGACGCTATAGCAAATTCTATTTTGAGGAGATTTTGGTGATATTTTTAGCTTGATTTGGTGGTTCATTAAGTACATATGCATGTAGCTCACTTCTTGTCATTTTGATATAATGAGAGGTAGTTTTTCTCGAAAAAATGGGCAAATTTGCGTATGGTAGTGGCAGCTTAAGCTTAGTATGGCTTTATGATCATAATAAAAATAAAACCTATTGAGTAGATAGGTGGACCTGGTATCTAAATCGACTTTACCTCATGGGACTTGCTGTGGGCTTAACAATGATGCCGTGCTATATTCTTGCCCACCTTGTATTGGGTTCTTTTGCTATGCTTTTTACTTGTTCTTTCATTACTTTCTCAGATTAATTGATTGTGTTTCTTTTATATTGCTTTTTGAGTCATGTTTTGTCAATTTTAATTGAATGGCTAGGTTACACATTTTAGTACAATAATAAACAGGAAAATATTTCATGAGCACTTTGTGACTTGGACTATCTCTAAGGCTCATAATTGGTAAACCAAACCGTATGATTATTTTGATAAGCAATTCAACCGAGCTGGAGGTATTGAAAAGGTACTGATAGAAATCATCAGCATCAGTCCTTGAACGTAGAAAACTTTGGTTGTATAGAAAGTGAATAAAATGTAAGATCTATTTATGTCTCACTTGGTTTCTAGCTAACCCAATAGGCTAGAGAGATGACTCTGAATTCACATAAAATCTTTTAGAGTTAATCAAGATTTAAAATGAAGCCAACGTCTCGTAAGATAAGATTTTGGGCCTAATTTTGGGCTGTTGGCATGCATTTTGGGCAATGTCCAAGCCACTTTGATCGGGATCTTGATTCTTTGAAAGAGTCTCACCAAAATAATTATGCATTAAAATGCGTCTTTATGATCTATTATCTCCATTTTGCTTAGTTTTTGTAGGTCTCCTCTGTCATGGAGGGGAGGGGATACTTACAAAAGCCGAGTAAGATGGAGATTACGGACAAGTGTGCATCTTAATGCTTTATTGTTTTGTTGTGGCTTTGACGAAGAATCGGGACCTTGAACGAAGAGTTGGCCGTTGCCATCGACCTCAGGATCATTGCATGTGTCTTCTATACTTGTAAAGTCCTCGAATCTCATAATTGGTGTTCCTTTCATTTTGTAAGAGTGTTAGTCCGCCGCTTTTATATGCTGATTTTCCAGTATTTTCGCCCCCATCCGACAGCAAAACAACATCGTTGTCCTCCATGTGCCCCATGACATCAAGTGATCCTCCAAGACATCAAGTGATCCTCTCAGTTATTCCATTCCCAATTCCAAGTTTTTTTTTTTTTTTAATAAATATTTTTTAAGCAAGCTGCTTTTCCAAGTCGATCTAGAGGTGGTCAATTGTTCTACAACAACCGGTGCTCACCTCTTTTATAAGGTATACCTAGTGGCTGACAAATAAAAGAGGGTCTCTCGACCTGAATGGCCAACAATTATGGAGGGATCGACAAATAAAAAGGCATGCCCAATCGCTGTCAAATAAGGAAGGTCTCTTCCCAATGGTCGACAAAAGGGGGATTTATAAGGGCCACATATGAGGAGAGTCTCTCCCAAGGCCGACGAATAAGGAGAGCAATAGAGAGATCTAACATAGTAGTGAAGTGCAAGTAAAAAGGTAAAAGTATGGTAATGTAACCTGATATGATGTTGGGCAAAAAGTATTACCGGACTAAATGGCTAGAATCGAAATTATATAACTTTGACTAAACAAATCTTATTCTAAAAGTCTTCATTAATGACATTAACCACCAAAAGTGAAATATCCCCTAAAACTTTTTATCTATTTATCTTTTTTTAATCCTTTTTCATTGGAATCTTTTCAATGACTTTTTCCTTTTTACTCCTTTCTGAATGTTTCTTTATTCTTTTTTTCATTTTTCTTCTTTCTTTCTTTTGTTTTTATTTAATTTTCAATATTATCTTTCATTTTTTCTCTTTCTTCTTTGATCCCTCTCCAAAATACATGAGCTTCAATCTACTTTCCTTTTGTCTTTTTTTTTTTTTTTTTTTTCCCATCTAATGTCAAACATCATAATTCTAACTTATAACTTTATGATTATGTTTAGTCGTTTGAATTTGGAGTGGGAAAAGATAAGATAAGGTGGAATTAAAAATCCTCCAAATATCTTTCAAATTGTTAAAAATCCATCTCATACTTGGTGAAATTCAAGGGAGGATTCAAAATCTTTGAAAATCTCACTTCCCCAATGCAATTTTTCGCAATATCCATATCTCGTTGCTTGAGCTCCCTCATTGTCACAAACTTGCTCTCTTCAGCGCCTTCGTGTTTGTCTCTTTCAATGCCAATTTTGCCAAATCTACCACCATCTCCACCTTCAGACTTTAGTCTACAGTCAACTTCACCATGTTGGAGGTGATTCAAACACTAGTGAAGATGAGCATCAAATTGCCAAGGGCGTCGTGGACTGGTCGAGGGACGTAGTAGCCATGGCAAGTGCAAAGCTCAAGTGCCACTTCATGTTGAAGTTGACAATCTAGGGTAGGGATGGATTGGTCAAAGTGTTACTTTGTAAAATTTTAAATTTTCAATTAACGTGTCGAACAAGTAATACAATGATCCTACAAAAATTGATAATTAATAACCAATTAAATTTAAAAAATGGACTGATTGTAAAACCTTTCTAAGACATAGAATTGAGAACAAACTAAAATTGATAATCTTAAAAGCAAAATTTTGGAACTAAATGTTACAATTTCTCCATAATGCATACAAGAACAATATCAAACATATAATAACGGAATTTTCTAATCTATTTACTATCATTTCTCTAGCTTAGCAAATTTACTCAGTTTATCAATCCACTATATTTTTAATGTGAATTTAAATAAAAATAATTACATTAAAATATGTGAATATTTTTAGTTTACAATAAACCTTTTGAACCACCTTATCATCGAAAGTTACACAAATAGCATGGTATATCTTTGTTAACATTTAATTTATAGTTATATATTACGGAACAATTGCACATTATGACTTTTCAATCTCAAACATGCACATTGGATCATTCAAATTGTGACAAATCACCTAAAAGCATTAAGCTTAATAATATATAATTCACACAAATGAAATCACTTACAAAACATAAAAATCATGAAATTCATACTATCATGATTAGGCAATATCTAGAAGAAGAAATGCAAATCTAAATTAAATCCAACATCTTGAATCAAAGAATAAGAATTGCATAACCACTTTGTTTTCTCTTCAAAATACTTGAAAGACTTATAGAACAATGAAAAACGATCTAAAAAATAAAAACTTAACTGTCTCTCTAAGTTTTCAATGTTCTCCTATTTATAGGATATATTCAAAAATCCTAGCACAAGGCAATTTACTTATTTTTTTCACATAAAATCAAGGGAATAAATCGCAGAATCCCTAATTTTGGTATCTATCTTCCAACACTTTTTTTCCTTTCCTTTTTTTTGCCAGTCTTTTCCTTATTTTCTCAATATCTCATAATGCTGCATAAATAGGGAAAATTTGAATAAGTAAAAGGGAATCCAAATTTTCTCACAGATTGTGTATTATTTGTTGCCTAAAATATGTAAAATAACTCTATTTTTGTAGAATTATCAATTTGGCATATTGCGAAATGATTTAAATTCTTCGAATGTGATGGCCATATATAACATCTCCTTTTCACTCAGTCAGCATAGGAGGATTAGCGAGTCTTGGAGGCTATAATGATTGCATCGTGATTGGAAGCGACGATGTTTGGCTATTGTGGCAATGGTCCTTACATAGTTGGAAGAATATGGTTGAGTTTTTTTTTTTTTTTTTTTTTTTTTTAATTATATAGTTCGATTTTATCCTTCCCCTAGCAGGTATTTCTTATTCAAAATTTTATTCATATATATTGGGGTTTATCTTGTTGGAGAAACATCTCACGGAATCTTGATGATCCTAAAATTATCCTCAGTATAATATTTATTATGGTATTTGCGTATGATTGTGACGATGTGTGAAGAATGGTAGTGATGTCTATAAAGGAAAATATTATAAGTTTATTCAATTGACTTGCAAATGTTTTGGAAAAGAACTTTATGGATAGTTCTATCATTGGACAGCAGCATCAACGGATATCTAACGGCTCTTTGCTTCTTCAAGACATCTCCAATGAGAAGATTGAAGATGGTTATATAAGAGAAGATCCTTAAACCAAAATGTGAGACACGTGCTATACAAAATTTTAAAATCTATTGGAGCTGTGTTCTTAGTGAAAAGTTCTTATTCGGTCGTTACCTTTGTTGTTGGATTCTTATTGCATTGCTATCGTATAAAAGATCAAGTGTACCAATTGATAGCAGCATCTTTGTGACATCAGGAATTTCTGTATTTGAAATTATATAATATTTGAAATTTTGTATTATGAAATGATACATTTTGAGCTAAGTATTATTTGCCTTTATATTCGGATGAACACATGGAGACTTCAATCAAATGTAAATTTTCGTGGCACATGGTGGGTAATTTTCGTAAACGTAAATCGTCTCGAGTTCGACGTGTGAATTGAATTATATGTATGCTAATAGTAGAACGGGCTTAATTAAATTAATATTATCTTAATAGTTGATGGTTGGTATTAATAGTGTAAACTTTTGTTAATTATAGATAATAGTGGCTAATCTATGCTGGTGAATGTTTTTGTTGTTGAGAAATCTTTAATTATGACTAAATTATATTGATCACAGAGTTCTCTTTCAAACAATCATTATTGATATTAGATGTGAAGTCCATTAGGCCCCCTCTATGAAGACCAAATAAAGTGATGAGTGTTACACAACAATTTTTTATTTGTGTCTTATATAGCAAAATCGAAACACAGAAAAGTGTTACATCTGAGACCGAGGTGAATAATCATACTTGTGTAGTGTGAATTGGATCTGCACTAAAACCCCGGGGTCCAATGCCTGACAGTGACACGAGGCTTCAATTCGTCAATTGAAGACTTTAAATCGTTATGTTGAATTGCCCTTCACAAAGTTATTCCTTTTGGATTGCCCTTCTATATTACAGCAAACTCGGGCCTTCCACTTCCCAAGCAAAAAAAGAGATCCTCTCTCTATAAAGCATGAAGATATTACATATGATCCTTTTGAATCTGTAACTAAATCTGTCGGCTTGCACATTCCAGTTGATGACCATAGTCACATAAATCCTTATTGTGCTAGCTCTCTCCCACAACTACCTGCGTTTGCCACCAAAATGGAGGCACATGCTTTGGAGAACACTTCCTTGTAGTATTGCACATGACCTAGTATTTCATGTGAGAATTCCGAAAGTATCGTCAAAAGTTTTGATCAACCCATGAAAACCCTAGTCTAGGGAGCTACAAAAGAAAATCAAGCATTCTAGATTCAAGAAGAGTGCGCTACAAACAAGTTGACAAAATTTTAGCTTAATCGGATCACAAGTCGACCTCCGATGCCAGCTTGATGTAAATCAGATTAATCCTCAAATCCCGAATTTTCTATTTTCTATTTTTCTCTTATTATTGTGTCTCTACTAACTTTTTTGCAGCTATCACTTAAAAGATAGTGAGAAATCCTATTTTTCCATATGACTTATTATATGAGCTCGAGCATTTTTGGGCTTGCTATTCATTAGGCTTTCTCCATATGGGAGTGAACCGAGCTAACATGCCTAACGATGAGACGAGGCTTCAATCAATCATTTATTTCTTTTGGATTGCCCCTTTCTATATTACTGCAAAGTGCAAAATCAGGACTTCCACTTCCCACGCTAAAAGGAAGAGATCCTCTCTCTCTCTCTCTCTCTCTCTCTCTCTCTCTCTCTCAAGCGTGAAGATATTCCATATGATTCATTTGAATCTTATAAGCAAGCTTGTTGGCTTGCATGTTCACTAGCTGATGGCCACAGCTACATGGATCCTTATTGCGTTGGCTCTCTCCTATAACTTTCTTGCCCTTGCCACCAAAATAGATGTAAATGCTCTTTGTCGCAATAAATGGTGGCCTAATTACATTACGAGCAACACTTTATTGTCACATTGCATGTGGTTGGGCATTTTCTGCGACAATTTTGGAAGCATTGTCGAAATGAACCTACCCCAACTAATTTCCTATTCACGTGATGTGAGCAGCATGTATCACTCTCTGCTCCTCGATCTTGTTTCTATATGGCTACTTGGTAATTACCTCACTCGTATCATTCCCCTTCAAATATGTGCACTCTCAAAATTCAAGCAGCTCGACTTGTCCTACAATGAACTTACCAGTGAGTTACGTCTTTGTCTCCAAAACTTCACCATGTTAGAAGTTATTGACATTCATCATAATCAAATCGCCAGTTCTATCACTTGTCAATTGGGAAATCTAAAGAGGTTGATCCACTTGAATTTTAGTTTCGATTTGCAAAATCCCTTGGGAACTTGGGAGTTTGGTCAAGTTAAACTATCTCAATCTTTAGAACAATTTTCTGCATGGTTCATTTCCCAACTTGTAAAAACTTTTCAATTGTATCACATCAACTTGTTGTGCAACCGTGTTACAGGAAAAATTCCAAATAATCGTTGTATGTTCCCGAAAGAGATTTCCACGGCAATGAAGGCTTGGGAGGGATTTATGGTTTTAGAAGAAATTCCACCAAATTGATACCGGTATTTATATCAATGGCTATTTCCGGTTTGATTCTTTGGAATTACGTCACATTTTGATATAGAACAAGGATCACGCAATCAGAGACCATAGAAAAAAGTGGAAATTTCTTGTCAATATGGAATTATGATGGGAGAATTACATATGAAGACATAATCAATGCAACCGAGGACTTCGATATCAAATATTGCATCGGGACTAGTGGTTACAATAGTGTCTATAGAGCTCAATTGCCTATTGGGAAACTCATGGCGTTGAGAAAACTTCACCCTCTTGAAGTGGTGAAATAAAGTGAAATATTTGATAGAAGTACAATAGAGAAGCATAATTAAGCTCCATGGTTTATGTTTACACAGACAATGCATGTTTTTGGTTTATGAATACATGGAATGGGGAAGTCTATTTTGTGCTTTGAGAGATGACGTTGAAGCGGCAGAGCTAGACTAGTCTAAAAGACTCCATATTGTCGTGTCCTTTGACGCGTCGATATGGGTGTCTAGCTTTGCATAAAGCAAAAGAAGAGGTCACCCATGATGATCACAATCTGCAACATGTCCTTAGTTATACTACTTGAGCCCCAACCGTTTAGAGGTCCTGCCCGGGCTCGAAGTTGCAGGCTTGGGCAAGTGCCCAAACATGCCCATCGGGCTACCTTGTTATTTTTAGTTTTTTCTTTTGGAATTTCAGCTAAAAAATTTGTAAAGCTTGATGGAGATGAGGCCGCCGTAGCTCCTTTTGCTTTACCTATCCCGCCTCCATCTTCAGCCAATTTGACGTCGGCCATGCTAAATTTGTATGGGAACGGATTCGACAGTGCCATTCCATAGAGATTTGGCTTCATTTATTTCATAAAAATTGTCTTGTCAAAAAAAATTTTCCTTGATTTTGACGTTTGCATTGCTCGGCAAAATGATTCAACGAAAAATATATATTTAAATTGAGAAAAATGATTTTCTCTTTTGAAAATCAGAAAACATATTTCATAATTTGACTAGAGAACAGTGTTCGGACATAAATTGCATGACACCCATGCATGCGTCATTGACAATCGAGCTCGGATCCATAGAGGTCAGGGTAGGACCCCAGTGCCTTAGTAACTGTCTCTTGCGTTCAAGTCACTGGACCTGGAGTTTAGGTTCGGGTCCATACATGCATGTGCACAGCTGCCATCTATACATGCATGCTGGTTTAAATTCTTTTTGTTCTTTTTGCCGGAATGCTTGTTTGAATTTTTATTGAATCATAAAATCGCAAAATTTAGAGATTTGCATGAGCAGTATATTCAGCTTGCCCGAAAATCATGGCATTACTTTTTGAAAACCGATTGATTAAGTTGCATTGGCAATATCCTTACTTGAAAATCCATTGTGGCATTAATTTAATATTAAATCACCCAACATGGCTACCAAGAAATTAATGCAGCATAGGAATTTTCGGTGCAAAAATCACCATAGTAATTTAAATGATCTGCTTTTTAAAAATGTGATACTTAAACAATTGCTTAAAAAGGTATGACATCATAATTTAGCACCATATAAAAGTTATGACATTGTTAGTATCCTTATCTTGTCCAATTCTATCGAGATCCCACACTGTGAATTCGAGCGATGTCATGACACTCTACTTGGGTTTTTTATATATGAGCAGCCATTGCTGATTTTGTTTTGTATGGTGTCCTACTGATACGATGTGAATTCGTATGAGCATCATGCAAAGGTCTCTTAAACATTTCCCAAAGTATTAGCATAAGATTAAGGTGCATAATGCAGAAAAAGTGGTGCCACACCTTTCGTTTTCAAGGGGGAGGAGGAAGAGGAAGAGGACAGAAAATTTCAATCGACCCACCATTTTACAAGTCATGGCAGCATTGTCCACCTTAAGGAATTCACATGATTTGGGCAACCTTAGTGGATCCGACGGCCGAGATCCGAGGGTTGGTCAACGTAATTAATCCGCCACGTCGAAGGGATTATCATGCCTAAAAGAACCCTACGGAAAGAGACAGTGCCGCCATTCGCCGACGGGGAAGCAACCAAAACTTCGAACAACTTGGGGACGTGTGATTGGCCGTCCGCAACGAAGGAAGCACCCATAATCTCATCTTTTATATCTAATTGGGTTTTCCTACATTTGACTAATTACCAGCGCCTAAGATCCCAAGTTGGCACGTGGGACCTTGTCCCCCACCCTTCCAGCTTGACGCCACGACGGGGGGGACAGCGACGTGGCGGCGTCCGTTGGCACATGGGGAGGCTGACAAATGGAGATTAGTTACCGTGGCTTCTGCGGTCAGCTTGAAAAGCCCATGCAAGATCAAGGAGGTGAAGATGATGATGATAGTTTCGTTTCCGCTGGTCTATTCTTATCTAGAAGTGTTTGAATCGATCCATCATGATGCACATGCTTCGATCATAAGTAAATCAGAATATTTTAATATGATCTTACTCGTTAGAAGAGAATTTACTTGCACTTCTATCCGAGATCCCTATCTATCACGTGACTATTGGATATATGAAATTATACATGAACAAGCTTAGTCGACCGAATCCTTGATAAGTTCACTCTGATTTGTTTGAAATTCAGTTTAAGTCCAGGAATGCAATTCAGTGACAAGAAAAAAAAAAAAAAAAAAAAAAAAGGAAGTAGATTTGGTGTGTGTATCAGCTGCATCATTAATTTAATGAAAAAATCAGTAAGAGTAGAACGTTCATTGACCAAAGAAGGGCCACCTCTTAGAAGGAATGAGTCAAGCAAAGGTCCACTCTATCTTCAAATTTGCCTTTGGAAGAGGGGAAGATGCAAGATTCGAGGCGATCAAATCTAGATATTTGATAAAACTTGAGAAAGGAATGCCTGGATCTAAGGCAATTTGAGACTTTTGGCTCGAATTATGTTGAATTATCTTATCCCAAGATATCTAGGGAGAATTATGTGGCCATGAACCGGTCCACATAGAAAAAGATATTGTGGGTTTATTCTTTTATTCGTTGCTTTGCCCACCATAGTCTAAATGAGGAAATGGGATAAGATAGCTACCTAGTTTTTTTTTTTTTTTTTATCAATTGTGGAACTATACGCTTACCTTAGCCTAAATTCAATCCCATGGGCTCAACCATTCATGTCGTTTGCTGTCCTAAGACCATTCAATACCAGCTGTTTCACCTCCCCCACCCCCTCCCAACAAAAAAAAAAAAAAAAAAGCCAAAATCAAGATGTCTTTGGGGGTATGTATGATTGTCAAGGAGAGATATTTCCATCTAATTGTGAGAAATTTAAATCTGTCTTGGATTTTGATTCCTGCTCAATACCATCACTAGTAGTCAAATCACAAATGATCAATTCATCATGAATAATCTTTTATAACTCAACGAGTATGGTGTTAGAGACCAACAATACTATCATAGTCTTTCTGAAACGATTACAACTTCATCATAATAAACACCCACTTTAATCAAGTAGATACTAAGCCAAGGATAATTTTGTAATCATCACGATATACAGGAAATTTCCCCAACAACTTCTTTAACGTCACATTGAGTTTGAGGGGATGTTAGAGATATTTTATATAATTCATTAAATTTTACGTATCTTACTTAAATTGCATATGCTATCGTTAAATTACCTTAAATAATCATCTAATAAAATCTTTAGATAGACTCACATACTTTTCATTATTCCATATAGTAATATACAGAGGAATACACAACATTTATGCAATTCTTTCTTCCGCATTGTTTATTGACATATGGTCTAATTTCATTTTATTTTTTGGTTGGATTTGAGGGTTAGACTTGGTCAGGCAAGCAAGAACTAACTTCTAGTAGACTGTGAAAGAGCAAGGGAACTTCTTTCCGACTTCATTCCAAACGAACACCCTCGATGAAGTAGCGTGAAAGACGAGTAAAATGTAATCTCATGAAGAAAAAATCAAGAACACAAGTTGGTAATCAAATTGGCCTATCAAACATAAAGCATGGCAAAAGAATTGTGTTTTCTTCTTGAGGCGTGAGCCGGAACGCATCGCCAACACTGCTGATAATTCCTTCTTACTATCTTTTCTAATCCCGTGGATTTGTCTCTATGTATACAATTAGAATCGTAGGACGGCTCATGCACTTTGTTCTCTCCTCATGTACCAATCTGCAAAATTTTTCGTCCCCTTTTGCGATCTGAGAAAGATCATTCGGCACGAGAACCCATCGCTTCGAAGCCTTCTTTTCTGGATGGGCTCTTGCGGCCCAATTAGCCACGTGGAATCCATTTCTCTTGTGCAAAAAGACAGGGTGACATTGGTAAAGCTCTGTCCTGAGAGATCTGCAATTATCAACTGTGTCTTGTCCTTGACAATTCACTCGTTCGACATCGGTCAGAGCATTAACTAGAGCTAAACAATATGGCCCTCGTTCATGTCTTTGGGATGGGTGAACTCGATGGTCTCGGGTGGGCCGTGAGGGTCTTACCCAAGCCCAAAGTTCTGGGCCCAAACAAATTGATTGAGCCCACACATGAGGTATAGATTTGGGCCAAGCCCACGCATTTGTGAGTGGACCTAGGCAGTTTGATCTATTTTCAAACAAGCTTAATGGGGAATTTCTAGAGTATTGGTGATTTGGCATCTCTTGGATACTTGGACCTTTTCAAGAACCAACTCACTTGAGCACTTTTTCAAGTTTAAGGAGAGTTTAGGCTTATGTGAAAGACCACTATCAAAAGTATGCCTTGAGGATGCTCAACCTCCTCCATTACCATTGTCTTCATCCAAGAGGATGCTACAACATAGCATGGTAGCTAGCTTGAGTGGAAGACAATGAGGATAGGTTATGCATATGAAATCATATTGGGATTTTCATAGTATGCGTTTCGTGTGAAATTGAAAGACCCAAATGGCTTAAAGGAACTATGAGAAGGACGGAGAAAAGGCAAGCCAAATGGATGGGGAAGCCAAAGTGGAAGGCCATTGGATTTCATGAGCTACAAGATTGTTGAGGAGATGTCAATTGAAACTATGCACCATTTTTTTTTTTTTTTTGTTTTTTGCGTAAGAACTATGCACCAGGAAAGGGGTTTCCTCCATATTGATTAGGGGTGAGCATGGTCTGGGTTGGTCCGGGCCACCCCCTAACCCTAGGACCAACCCGTACAGTGTCAGTCTTCAATTTTTAGGACCGAGGACCGACCCTATTGAGCCTAGGACCAAGGACTGGACCGACCCAATGGGTTCGGTCCGATTTCAGGGTCAATCCGGGACCGATCGATAATTTTTTTCGTCTTATTTTTTATACTCCTTAAAAAAGAAAACATACAAATTAAAATTACACATCCATCGACAATGTGGCATTGTGCAATTAAACTATATATACCAATACCTATTTAGCAAATTTAAGATGACACAATAATAGAAATTTCGTACCTGCTAACCGCTCATCGAGATATGGGACAAGATAAAAAGTTCTTGTAATCATCTATCTTTAATATTCATAACACCATATGCAAAAGCGTTTTCTTGCATTTGATCACTAGAGTCCACTCAACCAAAAAATGAGCTTCACACCACTTGACTAGCATTTGATCATGTAGAGTTCATTCAACCAAAAAATAAGCTTCACATCACTTGACTAGCAAATCACTGTCGCAACTGCGGTACTACTCTACTCTTCAAAAACTTCTACCATTTGACACAAATTGAAAAGCAAAGTGCAGCTGAAATTCATTAGTAAAATATAATTAAACCATAAAAAGTTCTGAATATTTAATATAAACCATAAATATATAACTTCACATTTTGTTAATTCACTTGAACTTCTAAACACCGAAAACAAAACAAACGACACATAATTAATACTCAACAAAAGTTTTAAATTGAAATTACTATTAGTGCTATTGATAGAACATCTCAATATAATATAATATAACAGACATTTTACTTAGGTTTGAATATATAAAAGAATTATAAATAATATAATATACATGGTTGGTCCAGGGTTGGACCGACCCAAAACTCTTAGGACCGAGAACCAACCTGCACAGTGTTAGTACTAGAATTTTAGGACCAAGGACCAACCCAGTCCCCTTAGGAACCGGACCAGGACTGGCAGGGTTGGGCCAGTCCAGGGTCGGTCCAGGGTCGACCTTAGACCGTTGCTTACCCTCAATATTGATAATCAAGATTGTTGAGGAGATGTCAATTGAAACTATGCACCATTTTTTTTTTTTTTTTTTTTTGTGTGTAAGAACTATGCACAAGGAGAGGGGTTTCCTCCATATTGATAATCCAGCTCCTATTAATGAACATGGGCATTTATAATTTGTTTGGAATTTGATATTGCATCTACAATTTAAGTCGTGTATTGAACTTTGTGTACAGTAGGTTGGAGGAGTCATGAGAGGCACTTCACACAAGTTAGTTCTAGTAAGATTGGAGTGCACGATCAATGTAATTGCTTCGATATTACAAGGATCTCTCTCTCTCTCTCTCTCTCTCAATAAGTTGAAG
This sequence comes from Eucalyptus erythrocorys, assembly GCA_014182555.1. Classification (NCBI taxonomy): domain Eukaryota; kingdom Viridiplantae; phylum Streptophyta; class Magnoliopsida; order Myrtales; family Myrtaceae; genus Eucalyptus; species Eucalyptus erythrocorys. The sequence goes on along the minus strand of CM024601.1, from coordinate 20,846,025 downwards.
GCTTGTTAGTCAAAAAGAGAAAAGGCTGGAAAATTGGTCCATGACCTTACCCTTACGATGGGTTAGAAATTTTTAGACATCACCAATAAAGACTATGACTTCCTTGAACCATTGAACACGTACTAACCCAAAAGTCAATACATATAAAACCCAAAAGACCTTGACTCCTTGATGGATGTGTTCAAGTTCCTTCCATTAATGCACGCTTGTTATGTTTTTTTTTTTTTTTCTTTTCATTTGGCTGATATAGCTTGTTTAAATTCTCATTGAATCATAAAGCCAATCACTCAAATTACATTGGCATGAAATTAGTGCCATAACTTTTAAAAACCAATCACTCAAATTACATTGGCGATTTTTCTTACTTGAAAATCTATCATAGCATTAATGTAATATTAAATTTTCCAACATTTGGTTTAGAAACTTCAGTGCCTAATACCCATGCACCAGTCCTTGAAGGCATGGCCTAGGTCCACAAAGGTTGGGGTGGGACCTAGTGGCCATGCCTAGGTACATGGCTCCCACACTTTAGTCACTAGCACCAGGATGCAAGACGTTGATGCTCGTGCCTTGCTCTCCAGCGACCATGCCTTAGTACCTAGCTCACATGTCTAAGTCATTGGACCCCGGGCTTAGGTTTGAGCCCATACATGCATGCGTACAATTTCCATCTACACAAGCATACCAGTTTAAAATTCTTTTTATTTTTTTGTTTTATAAAAATGCTTGTTTGGATTCTAATTGAATCATGAAACTAAAAATCAGAGATTTGCATGAGCAATATGTTCTGCTTGCTCGAAAATGAGTGGCATAATTTTTTGAAAACCAATCAATCAAGTTAATCGGCCATATACTTGCTTGAAAATCCAGCATGGCATTAATTTAATATTAAATTACCCAACGTGGCTCGTAGGAAATTAATGCGGTGTAGGATTTGTCGGTGAAAAAATCACCAATGTAATTTAAATGATTCACTTTTGAAAGTCAAATTTTATTGAGATACAAAACTACGAAATTCAAGCGATGTCATGACACCCTACTTGAGATTTTATTTGCATGAATAGCCATTGCTGATTTTATTTTGTATGGTGTTCGATTGATACAATGTGAATTTGTGGATTGACCTTCATAAGGGTAATTGACTTGTTATCACAACTCCGGACACCTTGACATCTTGCTCAAAACAAGTTATTAATTTTTTTTTTTTTTTACATTACCAGAATATCGAGATTGTTCAACTTAAACAAATGTCACAAATGCACACAATTTGCATATTCACGTGCATCGAGTAAAGCTCTCTCCACAGGGTGGCTAGGGAGGTTAATTTGAATGTGAGACATCATGAATGAATCTATCATGTCTATAATAAATGTTTAATACTCGGCTGATAATTCAATGTTATTATTTGAATTTAGATGGAAGTCATCACCATATTATTCTGATGAGAGAGTCCTCTTTAGAACGATAATTTTTTAGATGAAAAATGCCAAAGGTCGAACCATTCCACGTATTCTTATTGGCCAAGCTCTGTCAATATCTAATTGGCGCATCAATATTTTCACGGTCTTCTTAGTAGCTAAATTGACTAAGTGCAATCTCGATACAGAAGAAGAAATTAATATTTTGGATAAATTTCACGGTTCAGGGTACTTTTTGATAGAAACTCCTTCCTGTCTCGAAGAGACCCAAGTGTAATCAATTCAGGATTGATTTAACGGACCTAGATCGTCCATTTAAGGAGGAATATCAGAAGCCACCTGTATTAAAAAAAACAGTCATATATCGACCTCATTGAATCTTTTCCGATTTTTCTATTAGAAACTTCATAATTATCATCTGTCTTTATTTACTCAATAATTGATGCAAGTTCTCAAATTGGTCGAACACAACGTATTACATGGGGGTCAAAGAAATTAAATGAGAGAAGACTCTTGAAAAATATGGGTGGGGTGGAAAACTTGTAAATAGGTTTTGGGGCCACCAAAATTGAACTTAGGCGAAGTATGTCGGAAGCTGTTTTTGACTCCAGTCTTTTTGTTCCACTGACCATTCAGTTCCTTGCAATTCTTAAAAGAAGAAAAGGCTGAAAAATTGGTCAATGACTTTTCTGATACGATGGGTAGAAATTTTTGGGACTAGATATCACCAATAAAAATGTTGTAAATATCATGACTTTTCATGAACCATTGAACACGTACTGATCCAAAAGTCAACACATATGAAACCCCAAAACACCTTGACTTCTTGATGGACACGTAAAACTTCAAATTATGCATGCATGCTAGTTAAATTATTATTATTATTTTTTGGCCATTATTCTAATTTAATTTCTAATTGAATACTAAATTTAGAGATTGCATGAGTAGAGTATCTTGCTTGTTGGTAAATTGGTTTAGTAAATTTGAAAACCAAACACCCAAAATTACTTCAACGATTTGCCTTACTTGAAAGTCCATTGTGACATTAAATTAATATTAAATCATCCAATGTGGCTCATCGGAAAGTAATGTCATGTAGGAATTTCCAGCACGACAATCATTAGCGTAACTTAAATGATCCACCTCGATAGAGCAACTCATGGGAAATAACAGCTAATTTTGTTTACATTGAACAATGAAACAAGGTATTAGCTCATGGGTATAAGGGTAATTGACTTGCTATCGCAACCTCAAAAACCTTGACATGTAGTCTAAAATAAGTTGTTAGCTTCTTCTTTTTCGGTTTTTTTTTTTTTTTTTTTTTTTTTTGATAATACAAGGTATTTGGACCATTTAACTCAAACAAATGTCACGAATACATGTAATTCGCCTCTTCATGTGGATCTAGTAAAGCTCCATCCAGAAGGTGGTTGGCAAAATTATTATGTATATGAGACATTATGAAGGAATTTGTTGTATATGAATTATGTGTATAATCACTTGGCCATTAATTCAACGTTTTAAAACAACACGATTTGATTAAGATGAAAGCTATATTCGAATTATTTTGATAAGAGAGTCCTCTTTAGAACAATCATTTCTTATATAAGATGTAAAGTCCATTAGGCCCCTCTCTCGAGACCAAACTGAGGTAACATGTGTTACACAACAAAATTATAAGGCAGAAAAGTGTTACGTGCAAGACTAGGGTGAGCAATTATTATTGTGTGCATGCTTCATGGAATGCAAAGTGTGAATTGGATCCCCACTAACATCACGGGGCTCCACCACTTGGTGACCACGTGATAATGATGCCTTGTACAGGGAGACTTTGGGAGACTTCAAAGTCGTTTTGTTGAATTGGTCTCCACTCAAGTAATTTCTTTTGGATTGCCCTTCTGTGTATCATAGCAAACTCAGGCCCTCCACTTCCCAAACAAAATTGTTGAATTGGTTTCCACTCAAGTAATTTCTTTTGAATTGCCCTTCTATGTATCATAGCAAATTCAAGCCCTCCACTTCCCAAACAAAAGAAGAGATCTCTCTCTCTCTCTCTCTCTCTCTCTCTCTCTCTCTCTCAAAAGCATGAATTTTGTAGGCAAACTCATCGGCTTGCATGTTTGCCAACTGATGACCACAACTACTTGGATCCTTATTGCGTTGGCTCTCTCCCACAACTTCCCTGTCCTTGCCACCAAAACAGAGGTAGATGCTCTTCTTCATAGTGGGTGGTGGCTTGACTCCGATATGAGCCTCGATGTATCACATTGCATGTGGCTTGGTGTTTCATGTGATGATTCCGGAAGCATTATCGAAATAAACATACCAGAACGAGGCCCACATGACTACATGGTCACAAGAAATTTGAACAACATGAATTTCTCTCTACTCCTGAATCTTGCCTCTCTTCGGCTGCCTAATAATCATCTCACCGATATCATTCCCCTTCAGATATGTGCACTCCAAAAGCTCAAGCACCTCAACTTGTCTCACAATTACCTAACCGGTGAGTTACCTCTTTGTCTTCAAAACCTCACCATGCTAGAAGTTATTGACATTCATGATAATCAAATCAATAGTCCTATCCCTCCCGAATTGGGAAATTTGAAGAGGTTGATATACCTAGATCTCAGTTTCAATTTGCTTTATCGCATGATCCCTACGACTCTAGCAAAGTTGAAGAATTTGGCACAACTCTATTTGCAAAGGAACTTCTTCAATGGATCCATTCCTTTAAAAGTAGGAGAGTTGAAGAGTCTCACTCATCTCGATTTGAGCCTTAACAATTTCTGTGGAAAAATCCCCCAAGAACTTGGGAGTTTGGTCATGTTAACCTATCTCAATCTTCAGAACAATTCTCTACAAGGTACAGTTCCCGAATTTAAAATGCTTTTGAAATTAAATTACATCAATTTGGCCTACAATCATCTCACAGGAAATATTCCAAATAATCTGGCCCATGTTCATTATGGATTTTTCCTAGGCAATGAAGGTTTGAAAGAGATTGAACTTTCCAAGAGAATGTCTAGGAAGCTTATGACTGTAACTTTAACACCGAGTAAGTCTAGGGAGCTTATGGCTATAGTTATACCACCAATGGCCATAGCATTCATTTTCTATTTAATTCTTTGCTCTTGTTGCATACTTCAACGTAGAACAACGAGCAAGCAATTGAAGACAGTTGAAAAAAATGGAGATTTCTTGTCAATATGGAATTATGATGGGAGAATTGCATATGAAGACATAATCAATGCAACAGAAGGCTTTGATATGAAATATTGCATTGGGACTGGCGGTTACGGTAGTGTCTATAAAGCTCAGTTGCCCAATAAGAAAATCGTGGCATTAAAGAAACTTCACCGTTTTGAAGCAGAAGACCCATCTTTTGATCAGAGCTTCAGAAATGAAGTTAAACACTTGACGGAAGTACGACATAGAAGCATAATTAAGCTCCATGGTTTCTGCTTACACAGACAATGCATGTTCTTGGTTTATGAATACATGGAAAGGGGGAGTCTATTTTGTGCTTTGAGAGATGACGTTGAAGCGGTGGAGCTAGATTGGCCTAAAAGACTCAATATTGTTTGGGATATGGCACATGCCTTATCTTACCTACACCACAATTGTGCTAAGTCAATTGTTCATCGAGACATATCTAGCAACAACATTTTGCTTGACAACAAATTCCAGGCTTTCCTATCAGATTTTGGCATGGCAAGACTCCTAAAGCCTAATTTCTCATCTAATCTGACTGCAAATATTGTAGGTACTCCCGGATATATAGCACCAGGTGAGCAACAATCCCTTATACTTTTCTAGAATGTTATAACTAGAAGTACATACCTAGATCAATATGCCTTACCTACCACGTGGTAAATAACACCGTGGACAATAATTTATCATGCTAGCAAAATTAAGCATTTGATAGTGCACTAGCTAACATTGAAAACTTGGTTTTGAGCCTCATATAATTCATCAACTTTTTGTTCTATTTTTCAGAGCTTGCTTACACTTTGGTTGTTAATGAGAAATGCGATGTATATAGCTTTAGAGTGGTAGCACTAGAAACAATAATGGGTGAGCATCCAGGTGATATCATCCTAATGTTGCTGACACTTTTCCAAGATGATATTATGCTAGATCAAATATTAGATCCACGCTTGCCAATTCCAAGACAGAATTCTGTCACAAGAAGTATTGTTCAGATAGTTTCTCTGGCGCTTGCTTGCTTAAGTGGGGATCCAAAGTCACGACCCACAATGAAACAAGTTTCAGACGCTTTTCTAGCTCCAAAACTTGCGTTGCCCAAGCCCTTCCATTCAATCTCACTCAGGTGGCTCCAAGAAAATAATCAAGGAGTATGGTGGGAAGGTGGATCAAGAGAAACTTCATCGAGCCTACAACAGAAGCAAGGACCATGAAGTGTTTGCCTCGATTCTAACAATAGATTCCAAAAAGTGACGAGTTGATTGATAAAATGATGCGGCAAATTGGTGACCATGATTGAGGATATGAAGTAGACGGCTTCTGCAATTTATGTCATGTCAATTTTTTTTCCCCACAAACTAGTATGTTTGCATGTTTTCAAAAGAAAGGAAGGAAAGATGAAGCGAGTCACAGTTGAATGTAAGGATCAAGTCAATAGAAAGTTCAATCCCGGGATGCTCTTCTAAAGTCGGGAACTCGATAAATCAGGTTTCCTCCTAACGGCTAAAAGAAAGATAAAGTGGAAGGAGATTATTACGTTTGAAATGAGTCAATTCTTGGTTTTGTCCACACACACATCACATATATATATATTGCGGATTATTCCCCATTTCGAACGCTGGGGTTATGTCTCGAAAGTTACTTTAACTAAAGAGTCGTGTCCTCTGACGTGTCCGTAAAGGTGTCTAGCTTGGAGAAAGCAAAAAAAGAGGTCACCTATGATGAGCATAATATGCAACATGTCATTGGTTATATGGATTACTATAGCTTTCTCCTACTGCAATTCAATTGTTGCAGCGTGAGCACCTTCAAATAAGTTTAGGCTTAGCTGATTAGGTCAGTGTAAATCAAGTAATTAACCAAGTCAACACGGCCCATTTGACTAAACAGGCCAAATTCAGGTTACATGGATTGAACTCAAGAACAAACGTGTCAAATGGGGAGAGAAAATTATGACAGAAATACAATTAATGCGAGTTCCAACTAGCTTGTTAGAATGTTGATTTTGAGTCATGTCCAAAATCATGATCCTCAAATGATGGTGTACCGTCTTTTGGAATTAGCAGTGAAAAGTTTTCGGCATTTTATGACTTGCCTTATCATATTCAATCACTAACATTTTCACATGCGGATTTGCCTCACGTCTCTTCTAAACTTGCTCATGGGCTGATCCATTCAAAATCGAAGTCTGGCATAATTTCGTCATTCATTTTAATCCATTTCATATTAAACAAAAACAGAATATGGATCAAATTTTCCAGCATAAAGTAGTTGCCGGTGGTGAATCTCTAGATGGGTAGAGTATTGGAATAGGAGAGCACTTCCAGGCCTGAGCGACCGAGGCGTTCGGCCATGATTAGGTCGACTACATCGTCATCTCATCGAAGGAATGGCGGGCATTACCTGCATTTCCAAAGTAGACTTGGATCGATCCGAGAGCTTGGATGGGCTTAGGCAAAAGGTGAAGATAACATTAACAGGCGGGCTGCGCCAGGAAGTGGGCTAAAACTCTTGTCCAAGCCCACCTACAAATTGATAGACAATCGGGCCGAGGCAAGGACCAAGAGGCAGGACTGGGCTCAAGAACAGCTTAGCTGCCAGTCCCGCTAATTGAGAAGGAGCTGATTGAGCCCATTCAGGGCCCATCCATCGAATCAAAAGAGAAATACTTACATGACAGTATACTATGACAATAATAGCCTATTTTGGATTACAAAAAAATAAATAATAAATAATTAAAATTGTTGTGGGGTCTACCCCTTAAAGAGTTTATAGTTCACAATATGCTGTTAGAATAATATTAGCACAGAGACCTAGTCAAAATGCATGCTTGGCTCATTGGACTTCTCATGTCGTGATCACTTCTATTTGTAGAGATTCTTCTAAGTAGACATGCTCATTGAGTGGATGTGGGCGAGCTCGGCCTACTTGAGCTTGGACCTCTTAGAGGTCGTGCCCAAGCTCGAACTTGTGGCCTTGCGCAATTGCCCAACCCTGCCCATCCGGCTACCTTCTTATTTATAGATTTTTTTTTTTTTTTTTTTTTTTTTAGTATTTCAGCTAAAAAAATTGAAAAGCTTGATTGAGGTGAGGCCCAGCCATAACTCCTTTTACTTGCCCTATACCTCCATCTTGAGCCAATTTATCGTTGGCCGTGCTAAATTTGTATGAGGATGATTTAACGGAGCTATTCCATCCGAAACATGAGATTTTGGCTCCGTTTGTTTTGAAAAAAAAAAAAAAAAATTTATTGGAAAACATTTTCTTCGTTTTTTACATTTGCGTAGTTTAGGAATATGATTTAACAAAAAATCCATAATTAAATTCAGAAAAATAATTTGTTTAAAAATAAGAAAATATTTTCCATAATATGACTAGAGAACATTATTTGGATAGAAACTTTGGTGCTCGACACCCGTGCTCAGGTCCTCAATGACTAAACCCAAGTCCATGGTGGTTAGGCTGTGACCGTGGTGCCTTGTGCCTAGGTACTCAACTCCTACACCCCAATCACCAATGCTTAGGCCTAACACCTTGGTGCCTGTGCCTCAATCTTGAGCAGCCACACCCTTGTACTCAGTTCCCATGTCCAAGTCATTGGCCCCCTGGGCCTAGGTTCGAGCTCGGGACCCCAATTTGACAATTGGGTCGAGGTCCACAAAAGTTTGGCTTGAGACCTTGGTGCATGTGCACAAGTCAAAACCCTAATGCCAAGGCCATTGTCCCTAGTGACCATGTCCAAGACTCTAATGCACATGCCCAATTCCTTGATGGTCATACTTGGATATTAGGTTCTTGTGCCCAAGTCCCTCTCGAGGTCCGAGACTACTGAGGCTAAGCTTAGGTCCCTAGCGCTCATGCTCGAATTTCTACTGATTGCACCTGAGAAATCCTAGCTCCTATAACCAAGGACCTCATCAACTGGATTATCCTTATATCACATGAATACTACATGTCTTTTTAGAAAAATGAAATCAAGTTTCCCTTCTCAATTGATGGAAAATAAGTTCCTGTACATTTACACATTTGAGCTAAACATAAAAAATATTCTCATTTTCCTAGAAAATGACTTTTTGGAAAATATTTTCTAGAATTGTCAAATTTTTTGTTAAACAAATGAGGCATTTAAAGAGTCTAACTTATCTAGGTTGGATTTGTGATTTGAGCTCTCACAACTTCTTAGGAAGGATCCCTGTTGGACTTGAGAGTTTGGTTGAGATGAGGCTCATGGCCAATTTAACAAGCTTGACCGTTACTTTGATAAAATAAGGCTGCAAAAATTTGGTGAAATTTTTAACGGTATAAGATTTATAAAGCATCTACAGTTCAAGTCATGCATTAAACTTTGTCCAAACTATGTAATGAGAGGCGGTGTTAATGGGACCGTCGTCGTTTACTCTTTTTGTGTTCCAATAAGATTGGAGTGCATGGTCAGTACAATTGGTTTGATATTTACACAGTGCATTAGAATGACAAGGATCTTTTGCTTTATGAGTTGAAGCCTCGTGAGTCAAAAAAAGAAAAAGACTGAATAATTGCACATGATCTTTCCCTTAGGATGAATTAGAAATTTCAAAGGCCTAACACCACCAATAAATGTACGAGCCTAACATCATCAATAAATGTGCACAAAGACCATGACTTCCCAAGAACCATTCAAATGCATATTGATCCAAAACTCAACACATGGGAAACCCTAAAAGACCATGACTTGTTGAGTAGGCACATGTCTATTATATCATGTAGTTATGATCTCATGGTCGAAAAATCAACACAAAATCCAGAAGACCTTGACTTCTTAATGGACATATGGAAGCTCCATCCATACATTCATGCTAGTTTAAATCCTTTTCTTTTGGCCGGCACGCTAATTTAAACTCTGATGGAAACCTGAAACTACGGAATTTAAACATTCGCACAAGTAGGGTATTCGACTTGCCAATAAATTAGTGCCGTGACTTTTAGAAACCGATCATTTAAAGCTACATCGTTGATTTTATTTACTCTTTCAAGCCACTCATTTATAGAGGTGTCAAAATGGGTCACTGATCCATTTTTGGACCCATATTTTAGTTATATGGGTTGTATATGGGTCAGAGCTTTTCAAAAACCTAACTAAAACTAAGTCAAAAAAGTGAGTCTGATTTAAATGGGTCAGAAGTTCTGACCCATTTAAAATATCAAGTGGCTTGGAAGTTAGAATCCATTTCTAAATTTTCAACTCAAGCCCGTATAATCTTTTCATCTTTAACTTTATAAAAATGTTTTATTAATAAAAAAAATTAAAATTACTTTCTTTTTCAATTTTCTTTTCTTTTCTTTTTTCTTTCTTTTTCTTCCTTCCTTAGCCGACGGTCGGCAAAGCGACGGTTGGCGGCCGGCCGACGGCAAGGCCAGGCCGAGCTCGAGCATTGGCGAGTTCAAGCCTTGCCCAACGCCGGCAAGGTCGAGTCTCACTGATCCGGCGAGGCTCGGCCTCGACGACCGGCAAGGCTTGAGCCTTACCGGATTTAGTGAGACTCAAGTTCGTTGGCATTGGGCGGGGCCTCGGCCTCACCGACCTTGCTGATGATTAGCGAGGTTCAAGCCTCACCAGATCTGGCGAGACTTGAGCTCACCGACGTTGAGTGGGGCCTCGGCCTCGTCGAACTGGCGAGATTGAGCCTGCCCGATGCCGGCGAGCTCAATCTCACTTGTGGCTGGTCACTGACCGTCGTCGTGGCTAGCGGTCGGCCGAAAAGAAAAAGAAAAAGAAAAATAATTATTAAAAATTAAAAATTATATTTTAGAAAATAAAAACTATATTTTAAAAAATAATTAAAATTCGATTTTTTTAAAAAAATTAAAAATAATTATAAATTTTTTAATTAAATTGGTATTGCATAAAATGTTTTAGCAATACTTTTTTTTTAAATAAAAAATCATAAAAATGAGCTTTCTTAAGTTTAGTTAAAGATTTTTCATGTTACGGTTTTTAATTACTCAATGGTATGTTCACTTCAAACAAGAGAAGCACGTGCATGATCTAATTCTTTATAAATATTTCAATTTAAAGGTTTTGTTTTAAACTTTTTTTTTTAATTTTATTTACTATTTTTAATTTAATTTGAAGTTTTAATTCAATTAGCATATAATAAAGGTGGGTTTTCCTAGAATATTAATAGGTTTTAGTAATATAGGTCTGGTCGGGTATGGGTCGGGTATGGGTTGGGTCGGATATGGATCACTTGATTTATACTACATGAATATGGATCAAAACGGATTAAATTGATCAAATATAGGTCGACTCATTTTTGATCCGACCCACCCATTTGACGAGTCTACTCATTTAGTAGGTATTTAGGTTTGCGTGAAACTCCACTACTGAAGGTATGCCTGGGGATGCTCAACTCCCTCCACTACCATTGTCGTTTATCCAAGAGGATGCTACAAGAGAGCATGGAAGTTGGCTTGAGTGAAGGCAATGAGGATAGGTTATGCATATGATATCATATTGGGATCTTCATAGCATACATTTTGCGTGAAGCGAGGTCCACTTGCCGCCGTCGATGGACTCTTCGTCATGCCTTTCTTATCTGCACAATCAGGAGAACGATCGCGACAAAAGGGCCATAGGTATTTCATCTGCAGGAGTGGTGGTGGCTGGCGAGCTTTTCCCCCTCGTGCATGATCAGAACACGAAAGAAGCCGGTGGCCTTCGTCAAGAAATCGTTTCTGCCCAACTGAAGCGAAAATCCAAGGCCTCACTTACCGATCCTGAAAACTTTATTGTGGAGAAGACGGCGAAGTACAAAAGAACGCAGAGGGGAAAGAAAGAGGCCTCAGGATGTGATCCCGAGGAAGTTTCCACAGAGTTGACGCTCCTCGTCAACCCTTATAAGATCAAGAAGAAGCTTACGCCAAGTGATCTCGGCCACCTGTCGAGGCTCTTGATCAGGCAGGACTTTGTGAAGAGCCACTTTCTCCGATGGATGAATAAGGAGACAATGAGGCAAGTCAAGAGCGGCAAGGGGGCCAACGTCATCGTGAGGGACATGGACACGTGCTCTGAGCATCGACTTGTGTTCGTGTTTTGGGCGTCGTCTGGGTCCTACGTCCTCAAGGGGAGTGGGATCAAGGAGTTCGTGAAGCGGACGGGCTTGGCGGTTGGCGATGAGGTCGGGATATATTGAGATCCTATTGCTAGCAAGTTCCACTTTAGCCTTCTTCACAAGGTAAATTAGACATTGTCTTGAACTAGTATTGTTGTTGTTCAGTGACCAACAGAAAATTTCTTGATCTTTAGAAAAGGATATTAGTGATGGAATTCTATTGTATCCAATCGTATCTCTATTTTTCCCCAGAAATTCAATTCAGGCTTCTTTAGAAGCCCGATTCTTTTGCTTTAATTTTCTTGTGTGAGTTTTCACTGTGGTAATATTTTTGAAGGGTTAAAGTTGATTATGGTTTTCTGTTACTGTTTCATCAAATGTTCTGCCACAGCATAGGATATCTAAAGGCCCCGAAGTTAACTTCTTGTAGCTTTCTCCAGCTTTGGCCTTGGGCACTCGTTTGAAAAACTTATGAATCCTTGGCTGCACAGCTTAATTGTCTGCTAAATCAAGTATCTGGCATGTCCGTGTTTGATTAGATCCAAAAGACTGCCGTGGACTTCATATTATTTTGAGTGTTTTTTCCGGACTAGACGTGCAATGTAATAGCTTTGACGAAAAAAGAAGAGGAGAGAACAAAAGGGGTCTTGTTGATGTATCAATAATTTGAAAATTTTCCAAGAATAGTTTGGGGTTACTCAAAAGGATATCATTGAGATTCAAGTATTTTCCAAGTACAGGATTTTCCTAGTGACTGCAGTCCGGAGAGAGCAGTTTCTCTGTCACCAACATGGAAATTTAGTTCTCTGTCTAATGCCAAAAGACAAAAAATAAAACTAATAACAAAACAGAAAAGTTCTAAACTGCAATTCATTACACTCACTCACTCTGCTTGGAACAGAAAGGCTCGTTGACCGTGTCAGTTTGACAACACTGATGCCAGCTCTGTTGAGATTTGGCTCCGTCATATATTTGTCTTGCTATTGTGGCTAGCTGTGAGAGAGAGAGAGAGAGAGAGAGAGAGAGAGAGAGAGAGAGGTGACCTAAGATTAGTGAACATGATTACCAATCAGACACTGGTTTGAAGAGCAATACTAGTCTTCCTTATGGTGTTGGACTTTTGAGGAGGGTGTCGGAAGTCTCTGCTGTGCCCCTGAAGTTTGTACCAGGGAGTATCTGCTAAATTGGTGCCTTTGGATTTTTACAGTTGGTACTATTGGCGGAATTGGGTAGGCAAATTATTGCTTTGGTGTCTGAATCCGGCAGATTGCTAACAGCCATCTTCCCTATTTACAAGAAGTTCAGTTTCAGGAAGCAATCTCAGTGTCTGATACTTGTGAAAGTGAGTCGGAGTCAATTTCACCTTCCTAATGTTTTTCTGTGCGCAGATATGTTTTGAATTCAAATCACATGGCTCACATAAAATGCTGCTAATAACACTTCTTATCTTAGTTTCATCAATTGGCAGCCACTTATCATATAATACATCAATAAATAATTATTCCCCTCAACACCAAAAACAAATTTAGGAATTCACTGATGGACTAAGACAATGTCCACAAGGCATGTCATGACAATGTCCAATGGAGGATAATTCATTCCATTGATAGTAGAACGTTTCCTGTACAAGATTTAAGATTGCCGATGCTTTTTTTTCTTTTCACAACTCTTTTTTCAATGAAAACAGAAGCTGCAACAAGATAGATTAGTTCTACAACTGCAAATATTCTACATCTGTTCCTGTGGATTAGTACGGCCACAATTAAGGAAAGAATTCCATGCACTCAGGTGCAATCCGAACGTAGGCCTTGATAGACAATACAGTATTCACATGCATACATAGACAAACATATTACACTTGTAGATAGTTGTCAACAACCATTGCCAGAGATTACCTCCATTGTTACGACTACCAAACTGCAAACAAGGACTTCGATGATGCATGCAGTCGCCCATGCTCTGTCTAGATGGAGGTACATCATCACTTAGGGAGCCTAAGGGAACACTAGAGGCTCCATCAGAAGATGTGGAAAACGGTGTGGAGGTTTATCGCTATGTCTTCTGTAGCATCAGAAAAAACTCCCACCCCTTTGAGACAGTGAAATGGGAGATCGTTGTCATCCTGAGGCAATTTCATAGTTGTCTCAAAATTGATAATTATCCTTGAGAGAAAATATTGGGTGATTGATTAGTGCCACATAGCATTTACAGCAGTCCCTTCATCAGTTGCCACGTGTACCCACTGCTCCCACTCTAAATTCAACACTCCTTTTTTGTGTCCTCACCGCTCCCATTACTCTCTCTCTCTCTCTCATCTCTCATTTTCTCCTCTTGTTCTTCCTTACTTCAAATCCTTAAATAGAATTGCGACTTCAAATCTCTTCTACTTTTTTTGTTTTTTTTTTTCCTCCACTGGCTTACTGGTGGTTCAATCTCACCCTTATAGTTTGATACCCTCGCTGCTGCGGGATCCTTTGACATCAAACTGCTCACTCAGCATTTAGATATATTTTACATGGATGACTTCAGAGTAGTAACATGTCTATTGTGTTCAGAGACACATAAAACAGAAAGTCAATACTTCTCTCGAAGATTTGTAAACACATATGGAGTCACAGACTCAATAAGAACCTGCAAATGCATTACCGAAAGAAGTATCTATATGCAGGGGAACCATGCCCTACCGAGACAGATACCGAGAAAGAAGTAAAAGAGAGCAGGTCAAGCTAGCAGCTACATCGACTTGACAATCTCAGACTTGCGATTATTTTCACCCAGTTTAATAAAAACCTTTTACCTATGGACTTGAGATCTTTAGAGTACAGAAGAATTCCAAAATGGGTTAGATGGAAAAAAAATGCCCTGCCCAAGCAAACAACCAATTAGTAGCATTTCCAAGAACTCTCAATGCATAGTGATTGAAAAGCTGAGCACAGTAAGATTAACCAACTATGGATCCAAATTCACTGATTATAAGTACAGAAAGGAACTAGGCAAAGAAACAGTACAGGGACAAGCAATTCTGTGGGTTTCCAGGAAGAATGAGCGATGATAGATGACTAAAACAGTAATTGAACCAGAACATTGGGATTGGAATTGCTCGATTCTTTCGGAACCACCTGGCAACACCAAAGTAGCAACAAAAACCACCACCATCGTCAGAGTAATTTCATCGGACGCCTGGTGTGCATAGCGTCCCATGACAAGCTCAGGCCTCGCTTCGTAGGAGGAGCGAACGTTGGGACGATGTCCATCGCTCTGCCACACAGTCTCGGAGCGCGTACCGTAGGCAAGTCTCCTTGTCTTCCGTCTTGAACCTCTGTCGGGGCCAGTTCCAGACATTCTTCGGGCCCTCGCCGGAGGCTCCGCCGTCGGCGGTGGCGGCGGTCACCATCTGGTGAGCCGCGAAGAAACGAGAAAGAGGGTCCGATGAAGTCAAGAGGGGGCCAGCGTGTACACGTAACTCTGAATCTCTGATGAATGGACCTACTCTACTATAGATCTTACGTGGCATTTATCAAGCACGTAACGGGGGCCTCACATCTGACGTGTTACCAGTTATCAATTATATATATAATTACTTATATTATTAAAGTAATTAGTAAATGAGTTTTGTACTATCAATAATATTTATATCTAAATATTTTCGATGGTTTCAAATTTTGTTTATTTGTTCTTGTATGCGATATAAATGATAATTTTTTAAAATTATTCATTTTTCAACAAATAAATGGAGGCTTAATTTCTTCCATTTTTCTTTCTCTAAGATCTTTTTAATTTGTACCTGCATACTTTCTTTTCATATAGAATATTTCTTCTTCTTTTTTTCACCTTTTCTTCTTACTTACGTAATCTTGGAAAATAATGGGACAATGTACTCCTTGGGTGGAGCTATCTGCGTAGGAGGAGGCGTCAATGAGATCGAATTTTGTTTCTACCACATTGATTCTCTCATTTTCATTTTTTTTTTTTGGTGACCCAGGGTACCCCGCACTGCCGGATGTCGGGAGTAAACCACTGGGGGTGACACATGTTAGCCATCACACACGTGCCACCAGGTAAGTCACCCTGCGACGCGCTGGGGATTCGAACCCCTCCCCTTCGTGAGGGAGAGGAGGCCCAAAACCAACTGCGCCAGGGTGGGTGGTATTCTCTCATTTTCATTCAACTTTACTTATTTCATAAAAAATAATAATAATTTAAAAGTATTTTTCCAAGATCGTCACTTGTATTTCATGAAATAATTAATTAATGATAGTTCTTTTACTATTGATAACAAATTATGTATAAATGTTTTTTACAAACGTCAAAAATATTTAATATTTATTTATTGTTTTAGGATATAAGTGATCATTTTAAAATATATTCCAAATTATTCATTTTCCGCTAAATAAATAGAACCTAGACGCATTCTCTTTTTTTTTTTTTTTTTTTAATGAAATGCAAATTTATTAGAGATTAAACTTTTGAAGCCCTTACCTGCTGGCCATCAACATGTATTGTTCTGGAGTATAGAGGATTTTCAACTTAACAGGGGAAGAATTCAACTTCATCCTAATTTCCTGGAAATAATTGGAGCACCTGGTTTTTGGAATGTTACTTTATAAAATGTAAGTATAAAGAACATTAAAAAATTTTATGTTCACCACAGTGGAAATAAAAGGCTCAAGAAAATTAAAGACACTGTCGCTTTCAAAAGGACTATCTAAGAATTGGAATTCTTAGGAAAATAAAGATAGCATGATTGCGTGTAACTAAAAAATTACATGCTATTGCTCTTTTCCTAAGGATTACAAAGTTCCCGCTGGTCACCAACCAAAAAAAATACTTATTGAAGATTATTGATGATTTTTGAGGTTATTGGTGATATCATCCTTGTAACATATTCAATTAAAACCTTATAGGGAGGTAATCTAACAAGAACAGGAAAGTGTGCCACTCGAAAAATGTGTACAAATTGATAAAAAGAAGAAGACAAAGATAAAGCAAGTTTACAATATCCTGTACCGAAGCTAATTCTTTTCTTTATTTTGTGCAATTTTTTGCAATGTAATTACCTGTGTTTTTTCTATAAACTCATTATTATGTACATTTGAAAATTTTTCTTTTGTGTAAATAAATCAAAAGAAAAAATTCCATCCTTTTAAATTTCCATTCTATTACATGATGTAAATAAAGTAACAAAAAGAAGAAGCTCTGGGGAATTATTTCAGCTCGTTATTATAATTATTAACGAGTTTGTGATATTAGAGTTTCTGTGGAAATCAATCTTCAGTTTTGAATTTTGAAATTATTTCCTATTCTATCAATCTCTTAAACCGACTCAAACTATGAAAGAACTTCTCACTTTTCAGTGCATTCTCGAAAACGAGTGGACATTATTTTTCCAAGTTTTGTGATAAACTCATTATCATATACATTTACAAATCTTTCTTCTGTTAAAAAAGAATTAAAAACATTTAGTTTTGTTCCAGCCCTCTAAAGTTCGGTCCTACTACATAATGAAAACAATGTAACAAATTAGGAAATCAATCTGGAATCTTGAAATTATTTCCTATTTTACTAATCTTAACCTGACTCACATTAGGAAAGAACCTCTCACTCCTCAGCACACTCTTGAAACTTGATTACAAAGCCATCCCAATTCCAACCGTGAACTACCCATATACATCCCTCTCTCTCTATGCCTCCAAGTCCTTGTCGTCCTCTGTTTTTCTACTCTCTCTCCAACGTTGTCTCTCTCTCTTTCGCTCTCTCTCTCAATTTCTCTGCACCTTGTTGCCCCTCTGTTGTTCTCACGAAGCACTTTCCTGTTTCTTTCACCACAAACCCATAAAGCACGTCGATTTGTTGGCGCCCAAAACGCCTCCCTTCGGCGACATCCTGAGAGGCGATATCCACTCGCCATTGTCGATGGACTCTTCGTCATCGCGCGTTTCTTATCTGCAGGATCACAACAGGAAGAAACCCATTGGCGACCACCTGAGAAGCAAGGTCCACTCGCCGGAGTCGATGGGCTCTTCGTCATGCCTTTCTTATCTGCAAGATCAGGAGAAGAATGGTGACGAAGGGGCCACAGGTATTTCATCTGCAGGAGTGGTGGCGTCTCGCGAGTTCTTGCTCCTTGCCTGATCAGAACACGAAGGAAGTCGGCCACCCTCGTCAAGAAATCGTTCCTGCCCAACTGAAGCGAAAATCCACGGCCCTACTTACCGATCCTGAAACCTTTATTGTGGAGAAGACGGCGAAGTACAAAAGGACGCACAGGGGAAAAAAAGAGGCCTCAGGATGTGATGCCGAGGAAGTTTCCACAGAGTTGACGCTGCTCTTCGACCCTTATAAGATCAAGAAGAGGCTTACGCAAAGCGATCTGGGCCACCTGTCGAGGCTCTTGATCGGGCGGGACTTTGTGAAGAGCCACTTTCTCCGATGGATGAACGAGGAGACGGTGAGGCAAGTCGAGAGCAGCAAGGGGGCTGACGTCATCGTGAAGGACATGGACACGTGCTCTGAGCATCGATTGGTGTTCGTGTTCTGGGCGTCGTCTGGGTCCTACGTCCTCAAGGCGGGTTGGATCAAGGAGTTCGTGAAACGGAGGGGGTTGGCTGTTGGCGATGAGGTCGGGATATATTGGGAGCCTCGTGCTAGTAAGTTCCACTTTAGCCTTCTTCACAAGGCGAATTAGGCTTGATCTTGAATCAGTATTGTTTTTTGTTTTCTTTTTTGATCAATTGGAAAAATTTTGATCTCTAGAAAAGGATATTAGTGGAAATCTTTTGTATGCAATCAAACTATCTCTCAGAAATTCTGTTCTTGGTCAGTGCTGCTTTTGAAGCCCAGTTCTATCTTTAATTTTGTTGTGTATTTTCACTGTGGTAATATCTTCGAATGCGTAAAGTTGATTAATGTAGATTGGCAACAGCTGACCTTCTTAATCCTGTTTGAGCACAAATTTTAAATGATTCTTTTTTAAGACAAATTCATATTTGCTTACGATTTTAGAGTTGAATTTTGTAACGACGGTCGCATCACTAGGTAAGTCGCTGTTTCATCAAAGTGTTCGTATTGAATTGTCCAAATCAACAGCTCAGATGTTTTGCCATAGCGTAGGATATTAAAAGGCGCCGAAGTTAACTTCTCGTAGCTTTCTCTAGCGTTGGCCTCGAACTTCTACATTCCTGTCTGCACAGCTTAATAGTTTGTTGTATTTCAAGTATCTAGCATGTCCATGTTTGATCATCACGAAAAAGTCACCCGGTCCTAAAGATCCAAAAGATCGCCATTGACTTTGTATCATTTTGAAAGGTGAGCAATCAATATGGATTTTAGCTTCTCACTTCCAAGCAAAGGCAGTCCGTCTGTTTGTTCATCTTTAACATGAATTTATTGATTTTAGGAAATCCCTTCTCTTTATTTAAGTGTTTTTTGGGGATCAAATGTTCAATAAAATAGCTTTGATGAAACGGAAGAGGAGAGATCAAAAGAAAATTGTTGATGCATCAATAATTTGAAAATTTTCCAAGAGTAGTTTGGAGTTACTCAAAAGGATATCATTGAGATTTAAGTACTTTCCAAGTATAGGATTTTCCCTGTGACTACAATCCGAAGAGGGCAGTTTTTCATGAACACTCTGTCACTAACATGTAAATTTAGATATCTGTCTAATGCAAAATATAAAAAATAAAATAAAAGTAATAACCAAAAAAAAAAAAAAAAACACTCTAACCCACGATTCATCACACTCTCTCTTTCTACCCAAAACAGAAAAGTTCGTTGATTGCACCGATTTAACAACACTTATGCCAGCTCCGTTGAGATTTGGCTCCGTTGTATAGTTTTCTTGCAATTGTGGTTAGCTCCTGGGGGGGGAGAGGTGATCTAAACTCAGACACTGGCCTGAAGGGGAGCACCATTCTTTGGGAAGCAATCCCAGTGTATGAATCCAATGAAAGTGAATCAGAGTCAATATCACTTTCTTAATGTTTTTCTGCACACAAATATGTTTTGTATTCAGACCACATGGCTCATATAATATGTTGCTAATCACACTTTTTATCTTATCTTAGTTTCATCAACTAGCAATCACATATCATACTACATAGACAACTAATTTTTCCCCTCAACACCGAAAGTAATTTAGGATTTTTGTTTCGGTGCATGATGGAGACTAACACAATGTCCACAAGGCATGACACGACAATGTCCAATGGAGGATAATTCATTCCATGATAGTAGAATGTTTCCGGTATAAAACTAAAGACTGCTGATTTTATTTTTTTTTTTCCTTTTTCCCAACATGCTTCAACGAAGGCAGAAGCTGCAACAAGATGGATTAGTTCTACAACTGCAAATGTTCTACATTTATCCCTGTGGATTAGCACCATCGCAATTAAGGAAAGAATCCCATTCACTCAGATGCAACCCAAATGTAGGTCTTGACACAATCCATGATTCACATGCATACAAAGACAAACATATTACATTTGTAAATAGTTGTCAACAAACATTGCCAGAGATTACCTCCATCGTTACGGCTACCAAATTGTGAAACACGGACTTTGGTGATTCATGAAATTGCCTTTGCTTTGTCCAGATGAAGGTACATCATCACCTAGGGAGCCAAAGGGAACACTAGAAGTTTATCATAAGATATGGCAACGATCCGGATGCTTCTCGCTATGTCTTCTGTAGCATTAGAAAAGCTCCAACCCATGGTGACAGTGAAATGGGAGATCTTCCCCTTCCTGAGGTAATTTATTAGTTGTCTCAGAATTGATGATTGGGTGCTTGAGTGGTGCCACATTGGATTTACTGTAATCCATTCATCAGTTGCCACGTGTACACACTAGGTCCGACCCTGACTTCATTAGACTCCTTTTTGTTTCCTCATAGCTCCCGTTGCTCCCTCAAGTCATCTCTCACTTTGTTTCTTCTTCTTCCGTACTCAAATCCCTAAATCTCGACCCAACTTCAAATCTCTTCTCCCTCTTCTCCTTTTTCGTTTGTTCACAGCTTCCTTTTTTCTTCGCATGTCTCTCATTTGCTGATGATTCCATCGTCACTCTTGCCCTTGATACCCTTGCCGCCACGCGATCCTTCGGCACTGGACAGCTTGGACTGCTCACTCGGGTTCTACATATGTTATATATTAATGCATCACAGTTGTAACATGTCTATTGTGTTTAGAGATGCATAAACCAGGAAAGTCAATATTTCCTTTGAAGATGTGAAACTGCATACGGACCCAAGAAGAACCTGTAAATGCATTACTGAAAGAAGCATCAAGAGATACCTACCGAGATAGCTACCACGAAGGCAAAAATAAAGAAGAGCAGCTCAAGCTGGCAGCTATATCCACTTGACACTCACAGACTCGCTTTTATTTTTACCTAGCATGAGAAGAAAATTTCCATGTAGGACTTGAGATCTTTGGAGCGCAAAAGAATTTCAAGATGGGTTCCTTGGAAGAAAGTGTCCTGCCCAAGCGAACAACCAATTAATAGCATTTCCAAGCAACTCTATAAAAATTGAAAAACCGATTTTAGTAAGAGCAACCAACGCGAGAAGATATGGATCTGAGTTCACTGATTATAATTACAGAAAGGAACTAGGCAAAGAAACAGTACAGAAACGAGCGATTCTGTGGGGTCCAGGAAGAATTGAGTGATAGTAGACGACTAAAACAGTTACTGAACCAGAACATTGAATCGCTCCATCTCTTCCAATCACCAAGCAACACCACAGAAACCACAAAACCCCAGTTCCATCGCCAGAGTAATTTCATCGAATTCCCGGTGGGCATAGTGTTCCATGACGAAGAAACAAATCCAAACCTGAGGAAGCGGACAAAGAGTATCGAGAAAGGACCGAGATGTAAGAGCAAGCGGGGACGACCAGGGACATGGAGTTGGTCTTGGTGGGTCGGCATGCGGAGACGCGGAGGCGGTAAAAACAGAGTCAAATGAAGTGAGAGTGGGCCAGCGTGTACACATAACTGATGAATGGACTTTTAAGGATCTTACATGGCATTGACCAAGCACGTAAAGGGCCTAACAGTTGAGGCGTTACCAATTATCATTTTTTCCTTTGATTCAGTTTGGTTTATTTTTGCGAAAAATAAAGATATGAAAGTATTTTTATAAATACAATTACTTTTATTGTTTAAAAATATGTATTAAATAATGTTTTTTCATCATCAACACCTATTATTTAAGAAACAATAATTTAAATCATCTAATGGTAAAAATACTTAATATTTATTTATTTTTTTAGAGATATAAACGATCATTTATAAATATTTTTTTAAATTGTATATTTTTCATACAACAAACATAACCTATTTAAATTAGGGTTAATATCACAAAAAATTTAAATCGGTACATCTTGTGACAAATTTATCCAAACTATTTTTTTAACTATTATCCAAACTATTTTTTTAACTATGAAAAACCCCAAAATTGGTACACTCGTGTAACAAATTTGCCCCGACGGACCATAAAAAATCTAAACTAATATATTTATGACAAATTTATCCAAAATTAATTTATTCGACCGCAAAAAACTCTAAACTAGTAAATTTATTATAAATATATCCTCTACTAAATTAGATTAATATCACAAAAAAATATAAACTGTGACAAACGGAGCGTAAATATAAATTGGTATATTGGTCAACCTGTCACGTGTCATTTAACTGAATAACTTAACAATAAAATTTAACGAAAACTAACTAAAGATAAATTTGTCACAAGTGTACCAATTTGGGTAAATTTATCAAATGTATACCAGTTTGCGGTTTTTGGTGGTCAAAAAAATAACTTGGGGTAAATTTGTCACAAGTGTATTAGTTTGAAATTTTTCAGATATTAACTCTTTAAAATTATGGCTTCGCCCATGGCCACCCTTTTTTCTAACTTGGAAGGGGGAGGCTTTTCCCCACCTTTTTTAGCAAATGCTCCCACTTTTAAATTATGGCACGTTAAACTTTCTCTCTCTCTCTCTCTCTTTCTTAGTGCTAGTCATCAACATGTATTGTTTTGGACTACAAAGGATTTTCAGGAATATAGGGAAGAATTCAATTTCATCCCAATTTTTGAGAAATAATTCAAGCATCTAGTCTAGTGGAACATCACTTTATAAAATGTAAAGATATATACACACACATATAACTTTATGTTTTACTATTCATTCACAACAGTGGGAAAAAAAAACTCAAAAAATAAAAAAAAATTCTAAAACACTCTCACTTTCAAACGAACACTCATCAAGAATTAAATTTCCTAGGAAAATAGGGAGTTGTAACAATAAAACTCCATACTATCACTCTTTTTCTAAATATTACAAATTTCCCTACAAAAATGTGAACAAATTGATAAAAAAAGAAAAAAGAAAAAGAAGAAGACAAAGATAAAACAAGCTTACTGTTTCAAATACCAACGCCATCTCTTTTCTTTATTTTGTATCATTTTTTGCAAATTAACTAGCTGTGTTTTTTCTATAAACTCATTATTATATACGTTTATAAAAATTCTTTGGGAAAAATAAATAAAAAAAATTCCAGCCTTTTAAAATTCCATCCTATCATTACATTCTTTAATTAATGTAACAAAAAGAAAAAGCTCCGGGAAATTATCTCCAACTCATTATTATAATAATTAAAGAGTTTGAGATAGTATAGTTTCCATAGGAAATCAATCTTCAATCTTGAAATTATTTCCTATTTTATTATTCTCTCAACCTGACTCAAAATAGGAAAGAAACTGTCACTCCTCAGCGCACTAGTAAACTAGACTACAAAAGCCATCCCATTTCCAACGGAAAACCAACCCATATATTTCCCTCGCTATAGCTTCCGACTCCTCATCGTCCTCTGTCTTTCTATTCTCTCTCCAACGTTGTTTCTCTCTTTCGCTCTCTCTGAATTTCTCTGCACCCCGTCCTGTTGCCCTCTGCTGTTCTCGCGGAGTGTTTTTCTGTTTCTCCAGCCAAAAACCCATGAAGCTCATCGAATTCTCAGGCCCCAGATCGCCTCGCATCAGCGATGTCCTGAGAGGCGAGGTCCACTCGCTGCCATTGATGGACTCTTCGTTGTCGCACCTTTCTTATCTGCATGATCATGAGAAGAAACCCATTGGCGACCACCTGAGAAGCAAGGTCCACTCGCCAGCGTCGAGAGACTCTTCGTCGTGCTCATGCCTTTCTTATCTGCACGGTCAGGAGAAGAATGGCGACGAAGGGGCCAGAGGTATTTCGTCTGCAGGAGTGGTGCCAGCTCGCGAGTTCTTTCCCCTCGCGACTGATTAGAACACGAAGGAAGTTGGCGACCCTCATCAAGAAATAGTTCCTGCCCAACGGAAGCGAAAATCCATGGCCTCACTCACCAATGCTGAAGCCTTTATTGCGGAGAAGAAGGCGAAGTCCAAAAGAACGCAGAAGGGAAAGAAGGACGCCTCAGGATGTGATCCCGAGTAAGTTTCCACAGAGTTGACGCTGCTCTTCGACCCTTATAAGATCAAGAAGAGGCTTACGCAAAGCGATCTCGGCCACCTGTCGAGGTTCTTGATTGGGCGGGACATTGTGAAGAGCCACTTTCTCCGATGGATGAGTGAGGAGACGGTGAGGCAAGTCGAGAGCGGCAAGGGGGCCGACGTCATCGTGAGGGACATGGACACGTGCTCTGAGCATCGACTGGTGTTCGTGTTTTGGGGGTCATCTGGGTCCTACGTCCTCAAGGGGGGTTGGATCAAGGAGTTCGTGAAACGGAGGGGCTTGGCAGTTGGCGACGAGGTCGGGATATATTGGGATCCTATTGCTAACAAGTTCCACTTCAGCCCTTCACAGGGCGAATTAGACTTGACTTTGAATTAGTATAGTTTTTGTTTGGTGACAACAGGAAAATTTTGATCTCCAGAAAGGATATTAGTAATGAAAATTCTATTGTATGTAGTCAAACTGTCTCTATTTTTCCCCAGGAATTCAAGTCACGCTTCTTTTGAAGCCCGGTTCTATGTCTTTTATTTTCTTTCTTGTGTGAGTTTTCAATGTGGTGATATGATTTGCGCTAAAGTTAGCTCCTTGTGGCTTTTTCCAGCTTTGGCCTTGGACACTTGTTTGAAAAACTTCTGAATTCCTGCCTACAAAGCTTAATTGTCCGCTAAATTTCAAGTGTCTGGCATGTCCGTGTTTGATCATCATGAAAGAGTCACCTGGTCCTAAAGATCCAAAAGATTGTCTAAGACTTCTTATCCTTTCGAAAGGTGAGCGATCGATTTGGATATCAGCTTCTCACTACCAAGCAGAGGTAGTTTGTCTGTAACATTAATATATTGGTCTTAGGAAGTCCCTCCTCTTTGTTTGAGTGTTTTTCTGGACCAAATATGCAATAAAATAGCTTTGACGAAAACGGAAAAGGAGAGATCAAAAGGGGTCCTGTTGTGTATCAATAATTTGAAAATTTAGGATTTTTGTTTTGGTCAATGATGGAGAATAAGACAATGTCCACAAGGCATGACATGACAATGTCTAGGGACGATAATTCATTCCATTATTAGTAGGTTGTTTCCTGTATAAGATTAAACTTGGCAAAAGTTGCTGATTCTTTTTCATTTTCCACAACATGCTTCAACGAAGTTAGAAGCTACAACTAGAGCTGTAGACCGTTGATACGGCTTCCCAAGATCTACATAGCTAGAAACTCGAACATCCATAAGGTTTGACAAGGATTTGTGTACCTGATTTTGAATCCATCGTTCTTGGAGCAAAACGACAACAATCCAGGACTTCAATGCTGAAGATCTTCTCCTCTATGACCCTCGATTCCTGGCTCGATGAGACCGCCACTCACGACATGCCTTATGTGAGTTCAGAGAGAATTTTGGAAAAGTTGAGGGCTAGAGGAAGGACCTTAGCGCTATTTATAGAGTTTTGGACGGGCCCTCTCATCATGGGCCGGGCCCAACTCGGCCCACACAAGTCAGGCCCATATTCGACTGCTAAGAAACTTTATACCTTACTTTATTAGATCAACTCCGTAAAACGGATAATTATAATCTTAATTAATGTGGCCCACACCAAGAAAATTCTTACATTCTCCCACTTGGGCCATATTAATTGAGATCATACCGTATGTGCACACTTTATGTTGATCTAGAGATAATCCTCAACAGTAATCCTATCCCATAAAGTCTCCAACACCGAATCATGGTGGTAATCGCATGTATTTACACGAGCCTTCCATGGTCACGAATGCTTTCAACTTTATTGATATGGATTCAATATGGTTGTGTGGCAAACAGATAACACCTCATAAAGAGTAATACCTTATGTGTTATTTTCCTTGTCGGTCACTATTCTCTTATTTTTAAGTGTAACAGAAAACCGGATGTGGCACTAGAGAATATCTTTATGGTTCTAACAAACCCACATATGTCTTATCTTTATGGTTAACCTTTCTTTATGTGTAATCAAGACATATGTACAATGCTAATAACTGGATGCCCCTAGCCTTTACTCAAGATTTACACAGTACCTTGAGATTTTCCTTAGATATATATGCACAACTCAATAACAACTTATACAAATAAAGGAGTTGACATATATCGAAATGTTACAAAAAGTAACAAGGTACAGACATAAACTTTATTAGAGCAAATCTGAAATACTTCCTACTAAACGATAGTATCCACTGATTCTCCTAAGCCCATGTTCATGATATGTCGCTCAAATACACAAGGGCGTAGGCCTTTAGTCGTGGATCGCCAACATATCGTCCGTAGAAACATGCTCTACTATAATGTCACCATTCTCGTACCATTTCCTTTATAGTCAAAAATTTGACCTCCATATGCTTAGACCCTTTGAGACTTTCGTCAGAACAACACAGCAGAATTGTTATCACAATATAACTGTATGGATCTATTCACAAAATCAAATACGGTCAATTCCTTAATGAGGTTAGGAGCCAAACAGCTTGTGTAGCAGCTGAAAAACATGCTATAAATTCTGCTTGCATGGTAGAGGAAGATATAGATTTCTGTTTCTCACTTTTCCACGATACGCACATCCTCGCTAACATGAAGATATATCCCGTTGTCGATTTTCTATCATCTTCACAACTAGCAAAGTCTGCATCTGAATATGCTACCAATTGCAAATCATGAACATATCTATACACCAACATATAATCTCTTGTTCTTTTTAAGTATCTCAAGACCTTTTTAGCGGCAACCCAATGATCATGTCCTGGATTCGATTGATATCTGCCTAAAAGTCCTGTTACAAAGGCAATGTCTGGTCTAGTGCAAACTTGAGCATACATAATACTTCCAAGTGCATTAGCATAAGGTATGTCCTTCATTTGGTCTTTTCAAAATCTGATTGAGGACATTGTGAGAGACTCAACTTGTCACCCTTAATGACAGAACACTTCCCCGGTTTGCAATCCCGCATGTTGAATCTCTCCAAAATACGATCAACATATGCCTTTTGAGATAAACCTAACATACGACAAGAACGATTTCTATGGATTTCAATGCCTAGAACGAAAGATGCCTCACCCAAGTCTTTCATGTCAAAATTCTTTGACAACATTTGTTTTGTTTCATGCAGTAATCTAATATCGCTACTTGCAAGCAAAATGTCATCCACATAAAGTATGAGAAAAATAAATTTCCTCCCACTGACCTTGCAGTATATGCACTGATCTACTTTGTTCTCAACAAAACCAAAAGAAGTAACAACATGGTGAAACTTTATGTACCATTGTCTGGAAGCTTGTTTGAGACCATAAATAGCTTTCTTCAGTTTACACACACCTGAATCATTTATTGCAAAACCTTCAGGTTACATCATATAAACCTCCCCCATCAAGGTCTCCATTTAGAAAAGCAGTCTTAACGTCCATCTGATGTAATTCCATGTCAAAATGAGCTACTAATGCCATGATCACTCTAAAAGAGTCTTTAGAGGAAACTGGAGAAAAAGTTGCTTTATAGTCTATCCCTTCTCTTTGAGTGAAGCCCTTGGCCACAAGTCTGACTTTAAATTTCTCAATTTTTCCTTTTGAATCTCTTTTAGTCTTATAAATCCACTTGTAACCTATGGGCTTACAACCTTCCGGTAATTCAACAAGTTCCCAAACACCATTATATTTCATAGACTGCATCTCATCTCTCATTTCATTCAGCCATAAACTAGATTGAGGACAGGAAATGGCGTTTGTATAAGTCACTGGATCTTTAATGCATCCTATATCATAATCATATTCTCCTAAATAGACCATATAGTCCGGTGGTATAGCTGAACGCCTTTCCCTGGTAGATCTCCTAAGTGATGTCACTAGGTGCTCATTTTGAGTCTGAGGAACTTGAATGACTTCATCTGTGGTCGTTTCATCAATAGGATTCTCAGCGTTGACAGGTTCAGTTTGTGGCATAGTAGGCTCTATCATTGTCTGCATAGGCAAGGAGAAAGATATGGCAGGTCTCATCATGTTGTCATGTTCACTAATTTGTGAACAATCATGCTCTTCGGCTACATCAAATTCCAAAAACTTGGCCGTTTGTGATTCCACAATCCTTGTTCCTCCACTTGAATTATAAAACCGATATCCCTTTGAATGTCTGAGTAAGATACAAAGTAACATCGAGTGGTTTTAGCCTCTAACTTACCCAATGTTGGAACTTCGCAGACATCCCTGCACCTTGAAATGATTCAAACTTGATTTGCGCCCAGTCCATAACTCAAAAGGAGTTGATGCAACAGCTTTAGTAGGAACACGATTCAATATATAAACGGCTGTTTTTAATGCCTCACCCCATAAAAAATCAGGTAAATTAGTCCTACTCATCATAGATCTTACCATATCCATGAGAGTACGATTGCGCCTTTCAGCTACACCATTCTCATTCGGGACTTCCGGCATAGTGAACCGAGCCACTATCCTAGAATCCTCTAAGTATTTAGCAAATGGTCCTTTAATTTGCCCAAAGCATTACCATGTCTACCATAATATTCTCCACCTCGATCGATCTCGACCACCTTTATTATCTTTCCTAACCGTTTCTCAACTTCAGTCTGAAAAATCTTGAATTTGTCAAGAGATTCGGATTTCTCCTTAATCAAGAAAAGGTAACCATACCGAGAATAATCATCAATAAACGTGATGAAATAAAAATTTCTACATAAGATTGCAAAGTATAGGGTCCACCGATATCGGTGTAAATGACCTCAAAGTAATCCGAACTTCGAACTGCGGTTTTCTTCTTTATCTTAGTCATCTTTCCTCTATAACAATCTATGCAAGTTTCTAGGTCACCTTTAAGAGTAGGCGGGATGCGAGTCTTTATCAGCCTTTCTACTCTTTCCTTAGATATGTGACCTAGTCGTTTATGCCACAATGCATAAGATTGTTCCTTAGGTAGAGGTCTTTTGAAAACAAAATTTTCAACTGTATTAGCGACGTATATATCATTGGGAGATAAACACAATATGTACAATCCATTGAACATGTTGTAGCACCCAACCTTATTTGACTTAAAGAACATAGAAACAGTACTGTTCTTTATTTCAAAAGAGTAACCACACATATCCAAACATGATGCGAAAACTAAGTTCCGTCTAAAGGAAGGTACATAGAAAGTGTTTCTTAATATCATATTAAAACCGAGTCTAGATTCAAAATGACGTCTCCCACGAACTCAACATCGATCTTGTCGTTGTTTCCCACAGTGAGCGATGATTCATCCTGATTTGGCATCCTTCTGTTTGTGAAACACAACATGATTAGTTGCACCACTATCTAGCCACCAGGAACTGGATGGGGCTTCAGATAGGTTGGATTCATAGACAAGTGCCAAAGAATCATTACTTTTATGCTCATTTTTAGACAACCAAGGTTTATATCTTTCACAGCATTTCTTTATGTGTCCCCTCTTTCCACAAAAGTAGCAAATGACACATTCCCTTTTAAAAGGTGTCTTTTTGGGAACCATAGAAGTGGAGGGACCAGCAAAGGGTGCCTTTCTAGGAGCCATAGAGTTGGAGGGACCAGCAGCTTCAAGATCCCCTCTCTTGGGAGCTGTATTATTAAAAGTTCTTATGGCTTTAGGATTTCCTCTCTGATGTGCAACCCATTTGCCTTTTCTCCGGCGAGAACTAGAGGCATACAAGGCAAGATGCCCTCTCTCCTTCTTTAATTTCTCTTCCTCTGCCACAGCTCTAACTATAAGATCATTAATTGACCAAGTTTCATTCTGCGAACTATAGTTCGTCTTGATAATTCCAAAATCAGGAGGAAGAGTATTTAATGCTTGATGCACAATGCAATCTTCGGGTATATCAACTTGAAGGATTCGGAGTTTTGTCTGAAGATCTACCATCCTAAGCACATA
Source organism: Eucalyptus erythrocorys (assembly GCA_014182555.1). Taxonomy (NCBI): domain Eukaryota; kingdom Viridiplantae; phylum Streptophyta; class Magnoliopsida; order Myrtales; family Myrtaceae; genus Eucalyptus; species Eucalyptus erythrocorys. Next base: position 20,815,920 of record CM024601.1, on the reverse strand, counting down.
ATCTCTAACTCCAGTTGAACCATCATACTTTATATTAAAGAGTGATTGCATGAGTGTACCTATCTCAAAGCATTGGTAGAAACACGATACCTAGCCTCCAAAGCTTCCATCATTTCCTTAACAGTACAATCAGTTGGCAAGCCACTCATCAAATGTTCCTGAATTGACCGTTTTATAATGAGCAAGCAAATTCTATTACTCTTTTCCCATGCAGCAAAACGTACTTTCGGGTTTCATGCGGCATCGCAAGGTCCGTCGGTCTATCCTCGCAAGAGCAATATGAACATCTGCGAGCTCCATTCCAAACAGAAAATCCTCTTTCCATTTCTTGAAGTTTGACCCAGTAAGAACCTCAATGGCTATGGAATTGCCATTCACAGAGAATGTAACTGATTTTGCGAGCAATACATGTAATTAGCATCATGTGAGTATCAAACATACAAGAGCTACACGTATCATCATATAAACACCTTTGGGCGAATACATGACATACAATTGTATACCCTTTACATGACAGCGGTTCCATGAAAAATATGCTCTAACCTTTCGCGAATTCATTACCTTTGGGTGTACAAATCACTAGGGCTAGCTACTTTTCAACCATATGCTGTACATGTATCCCTCCATCAACTAATGCACAATCACCTCCTTTGGGAGTATAATTATGCATAAGATCAGGAGACATCCCATTTCAATGTGAGATAGATATTTCTCAAATCCAATCAAGTGTGCCACTTTGGCGGTCACAACCCAACTGAATCATCAAAATTTCTCTCATATCAAGGATATAACTTTATAACTTACATACGCCTTTTATAAGTGATTTTAGACTTGATGACGGGGTCTTTTGTCACTAAAATCACAAAACATGCTAATTGCATTGCTCCATCCATTAATACAAACCGATAATAAATCAACACCATATATATTCCTCAAGTGATGATATAATTATAAGCATGCAATTGCATTTCCAAAATCATAGAGAAATACATGAAAATATGCCAAAATTACCCCAAAATCACATACTTTAAGGCTTTCACATGCATTTTCTCATCCTTAAAGGCATCAAAAAATGCAAATAAGCACACCACAAGATAGAGAATTCACATACGAGCACGGCGATACAAACCACGCGCCAAACCGACGTCGCACGCGCCCTCACGCGCCGCTGGAGTGCGCGACGCGTGAGCCACACGCGCTGGCGTCCAAGAACCGGTCCGAAGCCGGTCCGACCGGCCAACGGACCGAACCGATCAACAGTCGGACCGGTCAACGGTTGGACCGGGTCGGGTCAACGGTCAACGGGTCGGGTCAACCCGGTCAACCGCGTCAACTGGGTCAGTCCGCGTGACGTCATCGATGACGTCACCGCCACGTGGCGGTCGCACGTGAGGCGGCGAAGGTGACGTCACCGTGACGTCATCGGGACGCGTGGCACTACGTGTCCGAGCGCATGCGCTCGTCACGCGCGCGAGGCCACGTGGCCGCCACGCGTCAGCGCGCACGCGCTTGGCGCGCGTGAGGCCGCGTGGTGGTCCACGCGCCCGCGAGCGTGCGCGTGGGCGTGGGGCGCGCGGCGGCGCGTGCCGTCGACGCCCAAGACCGCCCGGGCGCGTGGCGGCGCGTGAGGCCGTTTTCGACCTCCTCCGGCGACGTTCGACCCACCATTTTGCTCGTATGGATGAGTAGAATCCGATTATGCAATATAATTTCACTTTTATTGGACCAAAAATCACGAAAAAGCAAGGAAAACATTCGGAGCTAGGGTGAAGACCGAAAACAGGCCGGAGGCGGTCGATTTAGCTCCGGTGATGGGCTCAATAGGCATAAAAGGATTCAGCTCTAGTCTATGCAGGCTCTGATACCAAATGTAGGCCATTGATACGGCTTCCCAAGATCTACATAGCTAGAAACTCGAACATCCATAAGGTTTGACAAGGATTTGTGTACCTGATTTTGAATCCATCGTTCTTGGAGCAAAACGACAACAATCCAGGACTTCAATGCTGAAGATCTTCTCCTCTATGACCCTCGATTCCTAGCTCGATGAGACCGTCACTCACGACATGCCTTATGTGAGTTCAGAGAGAATTTTGGAAAAGTTGAGGGCTAGAGGAGGGACCTTAGTGCTATTTATAGAGTTTTGGACGGGCCCTCTCATCACGGGCCAGGCCCAACTCGGCCCACACAAGCCAGACCCATATTCGACTGCTAAGAAACTTTATACCTCACTTTATTAGATCAACTTCGTAAAACGGATAATTATAATCTTAATTAATGTGGCCCACACCAGGAAAATTCTTACAAGAGCTTCTCATTAAAGAAAACTGCAGTACGCTTTCCATCATTCCTTGTGGACTAGTACAGTCACGATTATGGAAAGAACATATAAACTTTGATGAAATCAGAATGTATGTGATGAATTCAGAATGTATATCTTGATGGGCAATACAATATTCACATGGGTACCTAGAAAAACAGATTAAATTTGCAAATAGTCATCAACAATCATTGCCAGAGAGATTACCTCCATTGTTAAAGTCCCAAACTGCAAAGCAAGGACTTCGGTGATGCATGCAGTCACCTTTGTTTTGTCCGGATGGAGGTACATCATCAATTAGGGAGTCAAAGGGATCACTAGAGGTTCCATCAGAAGATATGGAAAGCTGTCTGGAGGTTTCTCGCCAACTCTTCTGTAGCATCAGTAAAAGGTCCAATCCCTGCTGACAGTGAAATGGGAGATCTTCCTCTTCCTGAGGCAATTTCACAGCTCCCATTGCACTTTCTCATCTCTCACTTTCTTTTCTCCTTCTTCCTTCTCCAAATCCCTTAATCTAATCCCAACTTCAGATCTCTTCTCTCTCCTCCTTTTTCATTTCTTCACAACTCCTTTTTTTCTTTTTAATTTTTTTGCACGTCTCTGGTTCACCGGCGGTTCTTGTGTCAATCTCACTTCGGTACCCTTGCACCGTGCAATCCTTTGGCATTAAACAGGTCATGCTGCTCACTCAGGTTCGGATGTGTTTTATATGGGTGCGTCACAGTTGCAATATGTCCATTGTGCTCAGAGACGCCTAAAAAAGGAAGGTCAATATTTTCTCTCAGATGTGTAAATGCATACGGACCCAAAAACAACCTGTAAATGCATTACTGAAAGAAGCATCTTTATGCAGGGGAACCACGCCCTACTGAGAGAGATACCCAGACAGAAGTAGCAAAGGAAAATATGATGGACTTGAGGTCTTCAGAGTACAAAAGAATAAGATGGGCTGTTCCCGGAAGAAAAGTGTCCTGCCCAAGCAAACAACCAACTAGCAGCATTTCCAAGCAACTCTGTACATGGTGATTGAAAACCGAGTGCAGCAAGAGAAACCAACACAAGAAGAAAACCATCCGAGTTCACTGATTATAAGTACAGAAAGGAGCCAGGCAAAGAAGCAGTACAGAAACGAGCAAGTCTGTGGGTTCCAGGAAGAACGAGTGATAATGGACGACTAAAATAGTAACTGAACCAGAACATTAAATTGCTCCATTTCCTACAATCGCCAAGCAACACCAGAGAAACAACAAAAACCCAGCTCCATCATCAGAGTAATCTCTTCGAACTCCCGGCCGGCATAGTGTTCCATGACGAGGAAACAAGTCCAAAACAGAGAAAGAGGACAAAGGGTATCGAGAACGGATCGAGATGTAAGAGCAAGTGGGGACGCCCAAGGACATGGAGTTGGTCTTGGTGGCTCAGTATCCGGAGACGCAGAGGCGGGAAGCCAAGCCCATGCCGCGCTTCGAGGAGGGGCAAAAGGTGGGGACAATGTCCATCGCTCTGCCGCAGTCTCAGAGCAGCCTCCTTGTCCTCCATCTGAACAGAGTCTCCACCGCGGGTGACGGCGGCGGCGGTCGCCGGCTGGTGAGGTGAAAAACGAAAAATGAGAGTCAAATGAAGTCAGAGTGGGCCAGCGTGTACACATAACTGATGAATGAACTACCATAGATCTTACGTGGCATTGACCGAGCACGTAAAAACGTAAAGTGGCCTAACAGTTGACATGTCACCAATTATTATTTTTTCCTTTGATTAGGTTCCGTTTATTATTGCAAAAATAAATGTATGGAAAGTATTTTTATAAATACAATTACTTATATTGCTTAAAATAAATATTAAATATTTTTTTATTGACATCAATTATATTTAAACAATTTTGATAGTTATAAAAATATTTTTCGTTTATTTATTTTTGTCTCTATATATGTAATCATTTTTAGAAAAATAATTTTTAAATCATCTATTTTTTGAGAAATAAATGGAGCCTTAATTTATTTGTATTTTTATTTTCATATCCTCTTTTTTATTTATCCTGCGTACTTTATTTTTTTCACTTTTTCTTCTTACTTAAGTAATCTTGGAAAATAATAAGACAATTTGTTTGGGAAGAGCCATCTGTATTGGGAGGAGGCACTAGTGGGACCAAATTTTGTTTCTACTACATTCATTCTTTTATTTTCATTGAGCACCATTCATTGGCAAAAAAAATAAATAATTAAATATTTTCCTAAAACTAATTATTTATATCACTTGAAATAATTAATTGATAAAATTTTTTCATTATCGATAATAAATTATGTCTAAATATTTTCATTGACGAACAAATATTTAATATTTATTTATTTTTTGAAAAAATAAATGATCATTTATAAATATTTTTAAATTATTAATTTTTCAAAACAAACCAAACTTATTTAAGTTATGGCACATATTCTCTCTTTCTTTTTCTTTTCTTTTTTTCCTAGGAAATGCAACTTTAATAGAGATTAAACTTTTGTAGTCCTTGCTTGCTAGTCGTCAACATGTACTATTCTGTATCACAAAGGATTTTCAGCATAACAGGGAAGAATTTAATTTCATCCCAATTTCTGAGAAATAATTCAAGCATCTAGTATAGTGGAACATCACTTAATAAAATGTAAATGCATATAATATTAAATTTTTAATATTCACAACAGTGGGAAAAAAACTAAAAAAAAATTCTAGAACACCCTCACTTTCAAACGAACATTCATCAAGAATTGAATTTCCAAGGAAAATAGGGGATTGTAACAATAAAACTCCATGCTATTACTCTTTTTTAAAGATTACAAATTTCCCATCATTAAATACTAATTAAAGGTTATTGATGATGCAAAAAAAAAGTTTTAATTATTGATGTCAAATTGTGCATAGTTTAGAGTTTTTGTAGTATTATCCCTATAATTTATTCTAACAAAAAACACTGTAGGTAATGGATAATTTAGCCAAAATACTAAAGTGTCTCCTAAAAAACGTGAACAAATTGATAAAAAAAGGAAAAGAAAAAGAAGAAGATAAAGATAAAGCAAGCTTACTGTATCCCATACCAACGCCATCTCCTTTCTTTATTTTGTATCATTTTTTGCAAATTAACTAGCTATGGGTTTTCTATAAACTCATCATTATATACGTTAAAAATCTTTCTATGGGAAAAATAAATAGAAAAATTTCCAGCCTTTTAAAATTCCGTCCTATAATTACATTGTGTAATTAATGTAACAAAAAGAAGAAGCTCCTGGAAATTATCTCCAACTCATTATTATAATAATTAAAGACTTTGACACAGCATAGTTTCCATAGGAAATCAATCTTCAATCTTCAATCTTGAATTTATTTCCTATTTTGATATTTACCTAACCTGACTCAAATTAGGAAAGAAACTGTCACTCCTCAGCGCACTAGTAAAACTAGACTACAAAAGCCATCCCAATTCCAACGGAAAACCAACCCATATATTTCCCTCTCTATGGCCTCCGAGTCCTCATCGTCCTGTGTCTTTCTATTCTCTCTCCAACGTTGTCTTTCTCTCTTTCGCTCTCTCTGAAATTTCTCTGTACCCCGTCCTGTTGCCCTCTGTTGTTCTCGCGGAGTGTTTTTCTGTTTCTTCAACCAAAAACCCATGAAGCTCATCGAATTCTCGGGCCCCGGATCGCCTCCCATCGGCGACGTCCTGAGAGGCGACGTCCACTCGCCGCCATTGATGGACTCTTCGTCGTCGCGCATTTCTTATCTACATGATGACGAGAAGAAACCCATTGGCGACCACCTGAAAAGCGAGGTCCACTCGCCGCCGTCGATGGAGTGTTCGTCGTGCCTTTCTTATCTGCACGATCGGGAGAAGAATGGCGACCAAGGGGCCATAGGTGTTTCCTCTGCAGGAGTGGTGGTGTCTCGCGAGTTCGCCCCCCTCGCGCCTCATCAGAACACGAAGGAAGTCCGCGGCCCTCGTCAAGAAGTCGTTCCTGCCCAACTGAAGCGAAAATCCATGGCCTCACTTACCGATGCTGAAACCTTAATCATGGAGAAGGCGAAGTACAAAAGAACGCAGAAGGGAAAGAAAGAGGCCTCAGGATGTGATGCCGAGGAAGTTTCCACAGAGTTGACGCTGCTCTTCGACCCTTATAAGGTCAAGAAGAGGCTTACGCAAAGCGATCTGGGCCACCTGTCGAGGCTCTTGATCGGGCGGGACTTTGTGAAGAGCCACTTTCTGCGATGGATGGACGAGGAGACAGTGAGGCAAGTCGAGAGCGGCAAGGGGGCCGACGTCATCGCGAGGGACATGGACACGTGCTCTGAGCATCGACTGGTGTTTGTGTTCTGGGCATCGTCTGGGTCCTATGCCATCAAGAGGGGTTGGATCAAGGAGTTCGTGAAACGGAGGGAGTTGGAGGTTGGCGATGAAGTCGGGATATATTGGGATCCTAGTGAGCGCAAGTTCCACTTTAGCCTTCTTCACATGGTGAGTTAGGCTTGATCTTGAATTAGTATTGTTTTTCTTTTTTTTTTTTTTTGTCTGGTGACCAACAGGAAAAATTTGATCTCTTGGAAAGGATATTAGTGATGGAATTTTATTGTATGCAATAAAACTCTCTCAGAAATTCAGTTCTTGGTGAGTGCTTCTTTTGAAGCCCATATCTGTCTTTAATTTTGTTGTGAGTTTTCATTGTGGTAATATCTTTGAATGGGTAAAGTCGATTATTGTAGATTGGCAACATCTGACTTTCTTAATCCTATTTGAACAAAAATTTTAAATGATCTTTTTCTAAGACGGACTTCTTATTTGGTAGTGATTGGTGTCTCTATTGGCTATTTTAATTTAGAGTTGAATTTTGTAATGGCGGCTGCATTACTATGTAAGTCTAAGTTGGCTTGGTTTCCGGCACATGCCTATGGATGAATGTGCATATTGCAATGCCGTTGGCACTGCAATGAGCGCTTACGTAGATTGTGCTTTCACCTCAACAGTGAAGGCATAAGCTGGTTTTTAGTTACTGTTTCATCAATATATTTCTACTTAGCCCTCTTTATCAATAGCTCATATGTTTTGTCATAGAATAGGATATCTAAAGATGCCAAAGTTAACTTCTTGTAGCTTTCTCCAGCTTTGGCCTTGGAAACTTGTTCACAAATGTATGAATCCCTGCCTGCACATCTAAATTGTCTGCTAAATTTCAGGTATCTAACATGTCCATGTTTGAACATCAAGAAGAAGTCACCTGGCCTTAAAGATCCAAAAGATTGTCTCACACTTCGCATCCTCTGCATATATCTCTCTTTCTATTTATTATAATTCATCAAAACCTTAAAGACTACTAAATATTTTGGCATATCGATAAGCGCAATGAGGCTTTTAAGCCTATTGCTCATGAAAAGAGCAGCTTTCGCTCGACGATGAAAGCTATCTAATCTCCTCCCACAAATTACATCATTTTTGTTTGTCTTGTGCATTGAGTGCCAATCTTGCAATGATTTATAGGCAATAACTGTTCCCTTTAAATTCAGTTTACAGTTGTGATTATCAGGTTTAACTATTCAAGAGATCGTAGTTTTCTAGCAAGTATACATAGTGCCTTTTGACAAAAGTATCTCTTCCACTGACAAGTAGGGGTGAGCGGTTCCCGGTTCCTTACAGGTTCCGCTTGGAACTTGGAATCTACCCTCGGGTACAGGTTCCTCATTTTTTGGAACCTGGAACCTATCCGTCAAAACTAAGAACCTGGAACCTACCCTGTCACGGGTTCCGTGGTCGGTTCCGGGTTCCAACGGGTTCTTTTTTTTTTTTTTTTTTTTCATTTTCAGATTTGAACTAACGAAGAAGGAAAGAGACAAACCAAAACTTCTATGTCCATAAAAGAACATTAGACTATTAATTCAAAACCCAACAGCATTTTATTGAGATTCAAAGGTAACATAGCTTTCAAAGAACGCAATGGTGTGATGAATGTGTAGTGACACGTACTAGACTCATCCAAACTAACTAATAAGTAATAAGTAAACAGGTCGCGTATATGCACATAATCACATATAATGGCCATTGGCCTGTTCACCGGTAGTAATTTGTAGCATTGTCCATCTTGACCAACGAGATGCACATAACAGAAACCAAAGACAAAAAGAAAAAAGAACCTCAATAAATTGCCACATAACAAGCAAATCCAAAGTTTAGGCCTCAAAAGCAACCATGGAAGACTAGTGAAATTACAAACAAACAAACAAATGGCACAGCCATGAAAAAAATTCTTACCATCTCTTTTGTGAAAATCACCACCCTGCAAAAAGCAAAGAAAAAGAAAAATAAGAAAAAATTAATGAAAAATCCAATGGTGAGAAAGATAATATTCAAAGAAATGTATGTGAAATGTTAACCAAAGAAAAGATCAAATGGTGGACAACATGGTAAGTACAACCTTAAAACTATATCACAAGAAAAAAAAACCAAAATAATTGCTCTTGATGACAATATTTGCTTTTGTTGATTCTTATAGTTCACATGGAAACCTGTTGTAGTAGGAACACAAAAATTCAATTGAAGCGATGAATAGAATGACACTGTTCTGCTCTGCTGCATCTTTCTTACACATGAACCAGAATGGTGAATTTTTTCAACAAATAACTTATAAATAGACAGCACAAAGGGGTTTTAAGATCAGCCATATTTAACATCTAAATCAATTAAAATGGTGAAAGCATATGCCCTTGTGGGAATGACCATTTTTTTGTGGGAAGGCTATCAATTTCTGCACCGCCATGCAAATTACAAAATTGGAAAAATAAAAAAGCATATCTGGAAGAACTTGTAAGACTAGTGTGATCAAAAAAATTACAATGGACAAGCTGTTTATGATGGATCGAATCTTTTCAAGATAGAGAGCAGTGTGTCCACAGCCACAGTTGTCCACCAAATCCTAAGGCACGTGCAGGAGCTTTTAAAGTTTGATAGATTGGGCATACTACATATGCCAAGGAATTGTCCCTATGATGCATCGTTGGATATGCCTAGCAGATGTAAATAGGAAAAGCATTTAGGAGTCAAACCAAAGCATGATAAGCAAGTTCGACTTATCGCAATGTCAAGAAAGCTTGCCCCTTCGTTCTTTCCCCTGAATACAAAAAATAGAACACTTCCATAAGTAGCTACTTAATCTTGGTATCAATGCAAACTCATGCCAGTTGAGCTATAGAACCACATATAAAAACTACAACTTGCACTGGTTTTAAAAATTCCTCTTAACAGAACAAGCAAAAAAAATATATATATATATAGCGAGACAAGAGAACACAAAAATGCAATATAGCAATTTGACATATGGCTTGACCACAAGAAGACATCCAGGAGTAGTGGGGAGAGGACATTCACACTACACTTGGATTGTGCAAGATATGAAAGGACTCCGAGTACTCAAACCCCTATGTACTGTGTTTCTCACAAATTCACTATTTGAGTTATTGTCCTTGCTTGCTTAGCAACTTTGGTGGGCTCTTTTTCTGTGCTTTTTCGCCTGGGATATTTTAGGTCCTAGTGCCTTTTGCTTTTGAGGCTTTGGCAACACTGGACCATATAGACAAAGTGATTCAAGGGTACGCTGGACTACCAATAATATAAATTTCACCATCAAGTTGGCTTGCACAAGAATGAACTGGAACCTAGCATCTCTGGTTCTAGAAAAGTTCAACGCAGCATAATTATTGTGAACAGATGGTATAATCATGTTGGTGTCCCTTGAAAGAAGTAGATTGTCAATCAAACTTGGGGATGAACGAAATCCACAAAAATGTAAACAGCACAAGCACAAAGCAACTTAATCTTCGAAGGACAATCAGGAGATTTACCTGCATTACCTCAAGAGTAGGCTGCGCGAGTGGCGAGCGGCCTCAACCGAGGGGACGAGCGGCGTCCACTGGCGGCGTTGACGGCGAGCGGCTGAGTAGCGACGCAAGCGAGGGGTGACGGCGTCGAGGGAGCAAGAGGCAAGGGTGAGACGAGTGCGGGGTGACTGGCGTCCGGTGGCGTCCGGCGTCGGCGACGGGCAGAGGCAGAGAACGGGAGGGTCCGGTTCGGTTCTCCAATTCCTGGATCTAACAGAGAACCATGCTCACCCCTTGCAAGAGGAAAGAAGAAGAAGAAGAAGAAGAAGAGAGAAGAAAAGAGAAGAATGGGGGTTTCGGCCGAGAGAGGGGGAAAGAGGAGAGGAGAGAGAGAAGAAAAGAAAAAAGTAGGGGTAGGGGGCAGGAAGTGACGTGTGAGAAGGAAAAAGAAGAGAAAAGGAAGAGAGAGAGAAAAAAAGAAGGGGGAAGGAGGGAAAATCGAGGGGAAATCACGTGGGGAAGGAGGGAAGGGAGGCTTAGGGTTTTCTTTTTTTTTAATTTGACCGGTTCGGTTCCGGTTCCGGTTCTTGTTCCAGGAATCGGAACCGGAATCGAGAACCGCCGATTCCTAGAAAAAAGGAACCGGGAATCGGAACCGGTCACTTCAGAATCGGGAATCGAACCGGACCCTCCTCTGATTCGGTTCCGGTTCCCGGTTCTACTCGGAACCACGCTCACCCCTACCGACAAGAAGTTCAATTTTCCAGTAGCAATCCCAGAGTTTGAACATAGAAAAAGTGAATTAGAGTCAATCTTATCTTATTGATGCCTTTCTGTGTGTAGAATTGTCTTGTACTTGAACAACATGGCAATACAATATACTTCTAATTCCAATTCTATTTTATCATAGCTTCATCAACTGCCATTCTCTTATCATATAATACATCAATAACTAATTATTCCCCTCAAAGCCAAAAGCATATTTAGGATTTTTGTTTTGCTCGATGATGGAAAATAAGACACTGTCCAAAGGCATGACATGACAATGTTCAGTGGACAATAATTCATTCCATTATTAGTAGATTAATTCCTGTCTGAGATTAAACTTGGCAAAGACTGCTGATGCCTTTTTTTGTCTTTTCACAACATGCTTCAACGAAGTTAGAAGCTGCGACAAGAGCTTCTCATTAAAGAATGCAGCATGCTTTACGTCATGCCGTGTGGACTAGTACAGTCACAATTAAGAAAAGACCTCATACACTCAGATGAAATCAGAATGTACGTCTCGATAGGCAATACAATATTCAGATGGGTACATAGACAAACATATTAAATTTGTAAATAGTTATCAACAATCATTGCCAGAGATTACTTCCCTTGTTACAATTACCAAATTGAAAAGCAAGGACTTCGGTGATGCATGCAGTCACCTTCGCTTTGTCCAGACGAAGGTACATCATCAGTTGGGGAGCCAAAGGAAACACTAGAGGTTCCATTAGAAGATGTGGAAAACGGTCTGGAGGTGTCTCACTGTGTCTTCAGTAGCATCAGAAAAAGGTCCAATCCCTGCTGGCAGTGAAACGGGAGATATTCTTCCTGAGGCAATTTCACAGCTCCCGTTACTCTCTCTCATCTCTCACTTTCTTTTCTTCTTCTTCCTTGTCCAAATCCCTTAATCTAACTCAACTTCAAATACCTTCGATCTCTTCTCCTTGTTCGTTTCTTCAAAACTGCCTTGTTTATTTTTTATTTTTAACTCATCTCTGGTTCACCGGCGGTTCTGGTGTCATTCTCGCTCCAATAACCTTCCCATCGTGCAATCCTGTGGCATCAAACGGGTCCTGCTGCCCACTCAGGCTCGGATGTGTTCCATATGGGTGCATCGCAGTTGTGACATATCTATTGTGTTCAGAGACGCACAAAACAGGAAAGTCAATATTTCCTGCAAACATGTGCAAACGCACACGGACCCAAAAAGAACTTGTAAATGTATTACTGAAAGAAGCATCTTTACGCAGGAAACCCACGCCCTACTGAGACAGACGCCCAACAGAAGAAAAGTATCTTGCCAAGCAAGCAACCAATTAGCAGCATTTGGAAACTCTGTACCTGGTGACTAAAAAACCAAGTGCAGTAAGAGTAACCAACACAAGAAGATATCGATCTGAGCTCACTGATTATAAGTAGCGAAAGGAACCGGGCAACAAAACAGTACAGACACGAGCAATTCGGTGGGGTGCAGGAAGAATGAGTGCTAATAGAGGACTAAAACAGTAACTGAACCAGAACACTGAATTGCTCCATTTCTTCCAATCACCAAGCAACGCCAGAGAAACAACAAAAGCCCCAGCTCCATCATCAGAGTTATTTCATCGAACTCCTGAGAACGAGGACAAAGGGCATCGAGAACGGACCAAATGTAAGAGCAAGTGGGGACGCACAAGGAAATTGGCGTTGGCCATCTCGGAGCGCGTACTGGAGGCAAGCCTTCTTGTCCCCCCGTCTGGAACCTCTGTCGGGTCTGGTTCAGGACGCTCTTCGGGCCCTCACCAGAGGCTCCGGCGGCGGCCGTCTGGCGAGCCTTGAAGAAACGAAAAAGAGAGTCCGACGAAGTCAGAGTGGGCCAGCGTGTGCACGTGACAGAGTGAGTGAGTGTGATGATCTGCGGGTTAAAGTTGTCTGTTTTTTATTTTTTGGCATTAGACACATAAAGGTAACTAGATTTCCATGTTTTTTTTTTTTTGGTAAAGGTAAGATATGTTATATATAAGGGAGAAATATACAAAAGATCGGCACCAAAAAACTTACACTCAGGGCAAAAGCTGGAATGAAAGGGAGCCGATATAAGAGACAACCTAGGTTAGGGAAAGCCAGACAACAAGTCGGCTCAGCACTAAAAGCTACACAGCTAAAGACATGCCGGAGGCACTAACAAGCTCTAGAAGACAACTAGCGAAATCACAGCATAGACGCAAAGCGCAAAAATGGAAGTATCAAAGCCCCAGCATCTCTGAAGTCTTCTATTCCTGTAAGAGTTGGGCACATTCTTGAAGGTCAAAGTTTTGTCCTTGACAACCTTAATAAGATGGTTCTTTAGAGCCGATATACCCACAGCTTCACCATGGAAGATAATATCATTTCTTTTCTTCCAAATAATATGGCACAAAGCCCCAAAAGAAAACCGAGCCAAGGAGTGAAAGAAATCATTTCCGGAAAGGTACTTCATAAGACAAAAAATGGTATCCATCCAAGGTCTATTGCGCCAAGGAATGTTACATCTAGTAGCCCAAAAAAATGCTAGCGTCGCCGAGATCTGACATTCAAAGAACAAATGATCTATAGAGTCCGGCTTAGCATTACAAAAAGCACAGCAATTGTAGTCAATTCTGCCATGAGATAGGAGGAAGGCCTGCTTGCACACTAGATTTCCATGTTGGTGACGGAGAGTTCATGAAAAGCTACCCTCTCTGGACTACCGTCACGAGGAATCCTGCACTTGGAAAATATTTGAATCTCAATGACATCATTATGAGTAAACCCCTGAACCACTTTTGGAAAATGTTCAAATTATCGATAAATCACGACCCCTTTTGATCATTGAAGCTATTACATTGCACATTTGTTCTGGAAAACGCTCAAACAAAGAGAAGGGATATCCTAAAACTAAGTTTATGTTGCAGAGAAATAAACAAATTGCCTCTGCTTGGAAGTGAGAAGCTTGAAATCCATATTGATCGCTCACCTTTCAAAACGATACAAAGTCTATGGCAATCTTTCGGATCTTTAGGACCAGGTGACTTTTTCATGATGATCAAACAAGGGTATGCCGGTGTGCAAGCAGGGATTTGGAAGTTTTTCCAAAAAGTGTCCAAGGCCAAAGCTGGAGAAAGCTACAAGAAGTTGACTTTGGCACCTTTGGATATCCTATGCTATTGCAAAACATTAGAGAGCCGTTGATCTGGACAGTTCAGTAGAAACATCTTGATGAAATAGTGACTAAAAACCAGCTTATGCATTCACTGTTGAGGCGAAAGCGCAAACTATGTGGGCATGTATTGAACTGTCAGCGGCATTGCAATCTGCACACTCATCTATAGGCATGTGGTGTAAACCAAGCCAACTTATACATAGACTTGCCCGGTAATGCAGCCACTATTACAAAATTGAACTCTATTCGTAGAAAGCCTATTTATATAATAGGAAATTAGAGTCACATCAATCGTTACGAAATAAGAAGTCCATCTTAAAGAAGGGTCGCTTAAAATTTGTGCTTAGAAAGAATTAAGAAAGTCAGATGTTGCCAATCTACAATAATCAATTTCATCCACTCAAAGATATTACCACAGTGAAAACTCTCACAAGAATATTGAAGACAGAACCAGGCTTCAAAAGAAGCATTCACCAAGAATTAAATTTCCTGAGAGATAGTGTCATTGCATACAATAGAATTCTATCACTAATATCCTTTTGCAGAGATCAAAATTTTCCTGTTGGTCAACCAAAAAAAAAAAAACAATACTAGGTCAAGATCAAGCCTAATTCGCTCTGTGGAGGAGGCTGAAGTGGAATTTGCTAGCAATAGGCTCCCAATATATCCCGACCTCATCGCCAGCTACCAAGCCCCTCCGTTTCAGGAACTCCTAGATCCAACCCCCCTTGAGGACGTAAGATCCAGACGACGCCCAAAACACAAATACCAGTCGATGCTCGGAGCTCGTGTCCATGTCCCTCACGATGACATCGGCCCCCTTGCTGCTCTCGACTTGCCTCACTGTCTCCTCGCTCATCCATCGGAGAAAGTGGCTCTTCACGGAGTCCCGCCCGATCAAGAGCCTCGACAGGTGGCCGAGATCGCTTAGCGTAAGCCTCTTCTAGATCTTATAAGGGTCGAAGAGCAGCGTCAACTCTGTGGAAACTTCCTCGGCATCACATCCTGAGGCCTCTTTCTTTCCCTTCTGCGTTCTCTTGAACTTCGCTTTCTTCTCCACAATTAAGGTTTCGGCATCCGTAAGTGAGGCCATGGATTTTCGCTTCAGTTGGGCAGGAACGATTTCTTGAGAAGGGTCGCCAACTTCCTTCGTGGTCCGATCAGGCGCGAGGGGGGAGAACTCGCGAGACACCACCCCTCTTGCAGACGAAATACCTCTGGCTCCTTCGCCACGATCTTTCTCCTGATCGTGCAGAGAAGAAAGGCACGAGGAAGAGTCCATCGACGGCGGCGAGTGGACCTCGCTTCTCAGGTGGTCGCCAACGAGTTTCTGCTCGTGATCTTGCAGATAAGAAACGCGCGACGATGAAGAGTCCATCAACGACGGCGACTGGACATGGTCTCTCAGGATGTCGCAGATGGGAGGTGATCTGGGGCTCAAGAAATCGATGATCTTCATGGGTTTTCGATGAAATAGACAGGAAAGTGCTTCGCGAGAACAACAAAGGGCAACGCGGTTCAGAGGAATTTAGAGAGAGCGAAAGAGAGAGACAACGTTGGAGAGAATAGAAAGGCAGAGGACGATGAGGACTCGGAGACACAGAGAGGAAAATATATAGTTTACCGTTGGAATTGTGACCGATTTGTAGTCGAATTTTGAGAATGAGGACTGAGGAGTGAGAGTTGCTTTCCTAATTTGAGTCTGGTTAAGGCTTAAGATTAGTAAAATAGGAAATAATTTCGAGATTCAAGATTGATTTCCTAATTTGTTACATTATTTTCATCAAGCGATAGGACGGAACTTTAAAAGGCTGGAAAAAATTGATTAATTTTAACAAAAGAAAGAAATTTAAATGTATATAATATTGAGCTTGTAGAATTTTAAAAGTATATAGTAATGAGCTTATAAAAAACACGGGTAGTTACATTACAAAATATTACACAAAATAGAGAAAAGAGACGGGGTCGGAAAGGGATGCTATAAGCTTGTTTTATATTTGTCTTCTTTGTTTTTTAATCAATTTGTTCGCATTTTTTGGAGCGGGACACTTTCTTGTTCTAGTTAAATTATATGTGCCCTACAAGGTTTTAGTTGAATATGTTATGGGATGATATCACAAAAAATCCTAAAATTATGCATTTTGTAACACCAATAATCAATTTTTTTTTTTTTTGTAACATCAATAATCTTGAATTAGTATTTCTTTTGGGGGAGTTTGTAATCCTTAGAAAAATTTTATTGTTACACACAGAATTTATTGCTACGTGCAATCGGGTTATCTCTAGATTCTTTAGAAATTCAATTCTTGATGAATGTCCTTTTGAAAGGTAGGGTGTCTTTAATTTTTTTAGCCTTTTTTTTTTTTTTTCTCGCTGTGGTGAATATAAAAAATTTAATGTTATATATATGTACATTTTATAAAGTGGCGTTCCAATAGACTAGATGCTCAAAATTTTTTCTCGAGAATTGGGATGAAATTGAATTCTTCCTTGTCACGTTGAAAATTCTTTATAATCAAGAATAATACATGTTGACGGCCAGCAAGTAAGGACTGCAAGTTTCCTTTAAAAAATAAAAAGAAAAAATAGGTTTTTTTTTTTTTTTTTGGGTAACCAAAAAAAAAAAAAAAAAACAGAGGTTTTGTTTGTTTAACATAAAATAAATAATTTGGAGAATATTGTAAAATTATCACTTATATCGCTCAAACATATAAATAAATTTTCATTGCTTGCAAAAATATTTAAACATAACCTTTTGAAGATAATATAAACTTTTTTTCATTGATTAAATATTTCAAGCAATGGAAGTGACGATTTTTAAAAAATATATATATTTTTAAATTATTTATTTTTTACGAAATAAATGGGGCTTAATAAAAGTGAAAGAATAGATGTAGTAGAAACAAAATTCAATCCCATTCCTTACCAAAAAAAAAAAAAAAAATCAATCCCACTAACACTTCCTCCTTCGCAAATAGCTCTACCCAAAAAGTACATTGTCCTATTATTTGCTATGGAAAAAGCCACCAAAAACTCCTTCGCAAAAGCCTCCTCCTTCGCACAATTCAATATCCAATGTGACATTTTTTTCAAACTTTTTTTTGTAACACAAACGACCCCAAACTTGTACTAACATTTACCTCAAGTTATATCAATTTTTTTGTGATAACAAAAACTCTAAACTTGTATATGTACGACACATTTACCTCAAATTTTGGAGCAAATGGGCACACGTTTAGGGTTTTTGATATTATAAAAAAATAATTTGAGGCAATTGTGTCATGGAGATATAAGTTTGAAATTTTTTGTACCACGTTAAAAATTATAGGGTAAGTGAGTTACGTGAATATAAGTTTGAAGTTCTTATACTACCAAAAAAAAAAAAAAAAAATTAAGGTAAATGCGTCACAAGTAAACATAGTTTAGAATTTTTTGTAGCTTTTTCCCTATTTTCTAAAATTACTTAAGTAAGAAAGTGAAAGAAATATAGAAATGCCTCTTATGAAAAAGAAGGTAAGCGAGGATAAACTAGGAAAAGAGGGTAGAGTGAGAAAAATTGGGAAGAAGTTAAAGCTTCATTTATTTCGCGAAAAATAAATAATTTAAAATAAATTTTCTAAAAAAATTATTTATATCACGATAAAAATAAATGAACAAAAAATATTTTGATAGCCATAGGAAATTCTAGTGGAAAAATTATTTACAAATTACTTTAAACAATATAATCAATCATATTTACAAAAATTATTTTCTATATTTTCATTTTTCGCTAAAGAGAGGGAACTAACCAGAAGAAAAAAATGATAATTGGCAACACGTAAGATCAATAGTGGTCGATTCATGAGTTACGTTTGCACGCTGGTCCACAATGACTTCGTCAGACTCTTTTTCATTTCTTCCCGGCTCACCAGCCGGCGGCTGCCCCCGCCACCGACGGCGGAGCCTCCGGCGAGGGCCCGAAGAGCGTGCCGAGCCAGCCCCAACAGAGGTTCGAGACGAGGGGGGACAAGGGGGCTTGCCTCCAGTACGCGCTCCGGACATCGTCCCCACCTTTGCCCCTCTCTCGAAGCGAGGCCTGGGCTTGGCTTCCCGTCTCTGCATCTCCGCATTCCGACTTGCCAAGGCCGACTCCATTTCCGTGGTCGACCCGCTCTTACATCTCGGTCCGTTCTCGATACCCTCTGTCCTGCTTCTTTGTTTTGGATTTGTCGCCTTGTCATGGAACGCGATGCCCACCAGGTGTCCGATGAAATTACTCTGACGATGGAGGTGGGTTTCGTTGTTCATTTGGTTTTGCCAAGTGGTCCGAAGAACTTGAGCAATTCCAATGTTCTGGTTCAATTACTGTTTTAGTCGTCTATCATCAATTATTCTTCCTGGAACCCCCAGAATCGCTTGTGCCTGTACTGTTTCTTTGCCTAATTCCTTTCTGCACTTATAATCAGTGAACTCGGATCCATATCTTCTTGTGTTGGTTACTCTTACTGAATTCGGTTTTTAAATCTCTATGTATAGAGTTGCTTGGAAATTCTACTAATTGGTTTTTTGCTTGGGCAGGACACTTTGAGGAACCCATTTTAGAATTCTTCTGTAAGTCCCATAAGTAATTTTTTTCTCAAACTGTGTGAAAATAATGGCAAGTCTGAGATTGTCAAGTGGATGTAGCTGCTAGCTTGACCTGCTCTCTTTTGCTGCTTCTTTCTCAGTATCTGTCTCACTGGGGTATGGTTCCCCTGCGTAATGATGCTTCTTTCAGTATTGCATTTACTGGTTCTTATTGGGTCCGTATGCCCATACACATCTTCGAGAGAGATTTCGACTTCCCTGTTTTATGCATCTATCAAACACAATAGACATGTTACAACTGCAACACATTGATATAAAACGTATCCGAAACCTCAGTGAGTAGTGTGAGCTGTTCGATGCCTAAGGATTGCACGGCAATGAGGGTATCAAGGGCAAGATTGAACCGCCAGTAGACCAGGGATGAGCAAAAGGTAGCTGTGAAGAAACGAAAAGGAGGCGAGGGAAGTTTTGAAGTTGAGGTTAGATAAAGGGATTTGCAGGAAGAAGAGGAAGAAGGGAAAGTGAGAGATGAGAGAGAGAGAGAGAGAGAGAGAGAGAGAGAGAGAGAGAGAGAGATACAGATACGGGACCTCTAGAGAAACGAAAAGGGAGTCTGATGAAGTTAAAGTTGGGCCCAGCGTGCAAATGTGGTAACTGATCAATGGACTACTATGAATCCTATGCAGCACTACCCAAGCACCCAATATTTTCACAGTAAAATCATTAATTCTGAGATAACTATGAAATTGCCTCAGGAAGAGGAAAATCTCCCATTTCACTTTGATGCTACAGAAGACATGGCAAGGAACCTCCAGACCGTTGCCCTATCTTCTGAGGAAGCCTCTGGTGTTCCCTTTGGCTCCCTAAGTGATGATGTACCTTTATCTGGACAAAGCAAATGCGATTTCATGAATCAACCCAGTCCTTGTTTTGCAGTTTGGTAATGGTAATAATGAAGGTAATCTCTGCCAATGGTTATTGAGATATACTATCTATAAATGTAATTGGTTCGTCTATGTATGCATTTGACATACATTCTGATTGCAATTGAGAGTATGGAATTCTTTCCTTAATTGTGACTGAACTAATCTATGGAGCTAGATGTAAAGCATACTAGGACTTTCTTTAGATAGAAGCTCTTTGTTGCAGCTTCTGACTGTGTGAATCGTGCTTTGAAAAGAGACTTGGTACATCCTAGACCCGTTTTCCTCTTCTTTATCATGCCTTGTGATTAGTGGTTGCCGGTTGATGAAACTAAGATAAGAATTGGGATTTGTTAATGGGAAGGAGAGATAATATGCTTTTCTTTTGTCACACCTCTCAAAAACCTGGATCACTCCTCTCAAAACAGAAGATGAGATCGACTCTGATTCACTTTCTCTGGATTGAGAGACTGGGATTGCTTCCTGAAAATTGAATTTCTTGTGACCAAGCATGAGTTTTATAGTAATTTCAAAGATACCCTGTCAAGAGGCACTCTGTACACTTCCAAAAAACTATCGATCTCAGACGCTAAATTGCTAGAACAGCTAAGCTTGACAATCCCAACGGTGAACTGAATTCAAAGGGAATGGTGACTGGTGATAATCATTGCAGGATTGGCACACAATGCGCAAGACAAGGCAAAAGGACATAGCGTGGGAGCCAATTGGGGCAGCTTGCACATTGCTGAGTGAAAGCTGCTCTTTTCTTGAGGTAGCCGGCTTAAAAGCCTCATCGCACCCTTATCAATACGCCAAAATATCCACCAGCTTCTTCTGATATGTTGCAAGGTTTTGACAATCATAATTTCCAGAAAGAGAGTTTTATGTAGAGGATGCAAAGCTTAAGACAATCTTTTGGATCTTTAGGACCACGTGACTTTTCATGATGTTCAAAGAAGGATATGCCAGATACTTGAAATTTAACAGACAATTAAGCTGTGCAACCAGGGATTGTGAAGTTTTTCAAACAAGTGTCCAAGGCCAGAGCTGGGGAAAGCTGGACAAAAACTACGGAAACTAACCAGCTGAACATCTCTGTATAACTCCATATGGAATCACATATGGCAAATTATCGGAGCCGTTAATTTGGAGAGTTTCAGTAAAAACATCTTGATGAAACAATAACTAAAACCTGCTAATGCATTCGCTGTTGAGGTGAAACCGCAAAATACGTAGGCATGTACTGAACCATCAATAGCATTGCAATCTGGACACTCTATAGCATGTGCTGGAAACCAAGCCATTTTATCCATGGACTTACCTAGTAATACGGCCGTCATTACAAAACTCAACACTAAAATCAGAAGCAAATATGAAGGTCTTTTGCAGAATGCCTTTCTATATAGTAGAAATAAATGGCCAACAAAGATACGCCGCTCATTATCAAATAAGAAGTCTAATTCGCCTTGCGAAGGAGGCTAAAGTGGAACTTGCTAGTAAAAGGATCCCAATACATCCCAATCTCATCACCAACCGCCAACCCCCTCCGTTTCACGAACTCCTTGATCCAACCCCACTTGAAGACGTAGAACCTAGACGCCCAGAGCATGAACACAAGTTGATGCTCAGAGCTCGTGTCCTCATCCCACACGATGACCTTGGCCTGCTTGCCGCTCTCGACTTGCCTCACTGTCTCCTCGCTCATCCATCGGAGAAAGTCCCGCCCGATCAAGAGCCTTGATGGGCGGCCGACATCGTTTTGCGTAAGCCTCTTCTTGATCTTATGAGGGTCGAAGAGCAGCGTCAACTCTGTGGAAACTTCCTCGGCATAATTCGCCCTCCGTTGGGCAGGAACGATTTCTTGACGAGGGTCGCCGACTTCCTTTGTGTTCAGATCAGGCAGGAGAGGGAAGAACTCACGAGCCACCACCGCCCCTGCAGATGAAACAACTCTGGCCTCTTCGTTGCGATTAATCTCGTGATCGTGCAGAGAAGAAGGACATCACGCGATTATATAAACTCGGGTAAAATTAGAGAGTATGAGGGGAGGGGGGGGGAACGAATGCGCTTAGGAAAGAGAAAAGGGGGTGAACCTGGAACATCTTGTTGACATTACTGGCGCCGAAGACCTCATGGACGTTTGCGAACTTGTGGAGCTCGTCAGCCAGGCAGTACGGGGCGAACACGCAGTCCTGCGCGCACCTCCTCTGCGGCAGCTTGCACACCGTGCACGGCGACGGCATCCCCTGCGTGTGAATGCAAATATGAAGGGAAGGAAGCAAAAAGCAGGGGAAAACAGGGGAATAAGTGGGAAGGAAGAAGAGTAGAGGGACTGTGAAGGAGCAACGGGTTTAATATTATGCAAGGTCTTTATCCTTCTTATAGCACTTTTCCCATGAGAAGAAGCAACGACACGCGCACAGAGAGAGAGAGAGAGAGAGAGAGAGAGAGAGAGAGACTCGCTACCCAAGAAGTCATCAAGGTAAAAAGGGGGCAGACTTTGACACTTGGCGTCTGTCCGGCGCCCCTACCTCGCGAGGAAGAAGGAGCCAAAACAAGGAGAAGAAGCAACTACACACGCGCAGAGAGAGAGAGAGAGAGAGAGAGAGAGAGAGAGAGAGAGAGAAATTGGAAATTCTGCTTGTTTCTTGTTTGACTTAAATTTTCAGTTAGTTGATTAAATAATAGCAATTGTAATTGTACTAATGATCATAATAACAACAACGATAATAAATTAACAGAAGTATTTGCCGGTTAGTTTTGCTGGTGTTGCGTGGGTCGTTGGCGGCGGTGGATTCCAAGAGGGCTGGCTGTTGGAGCTGAAGATACGAAAGACAATGGACGCCTTTTTGACAATCTAGAAAAGATTGTCAAAAAGGCACCAAATTTAGCGGATGCTTCTTGGGACAAACTTCAAGGGCACAGCAGAGACTCCGGACAACTTCCTCAAAAGTTCAAAGCCATAGGGAAGAACGGTAATCCCCTTCAAGCCAGATCACTAATCATGTACCCTGATCTTAGCTCACCTCTCTCCATGAGCTAATCATAATTGCAAGAAAACTATACGATGGAGCCAAATATCAACAGAGCCGACATTAGTGTTGTTAGACCGATGTAGTCAACGAACCTTTCCGTTATGGGCAGAGGGAGTGAGTGTCTACGCATTAAAGTTGTCCGTTTTAATTTTATTTTTTGGCATTAGACAGATTAAGATAACTAGATTTCCATGTTGGTGACAGAGAGTTCATGAAAAACTGCCCTCTCTGGACTGCAGTCACAAGGAATCCTGTACTTGGAAAATACTTGAATCTCAATGATATCATTATGAGTAACCCCCCGAACTACTATTGGAAAATTTTCAAATTATTGATAAATCACCACCCCTTTTGATGTCTCCTCTTCTGATCATCGAAGCTATTACATTCCACATTTGTTCTGGAAAAATGCTCAAAGAAAGAGAAGGGATTTCCTAAAACTAATACATTAATGTTGCAGAGAAATAAACAAACTGCCTCTACTTGGAAGTGAGAAGCTTGAAATCCATATTGATTGCTCACCTTTCGAAATGATACAAAGTGTACATAAATCTTTTGCATCTTTAGGACCAGGTGACTATTTCATGATGATCAAACATGGACATGCCAAATACTTAAAATTTAGCAGACAATTAAGCTGTGCAGGCAGGGATTTGGAAGTTTTTCAAAGTGTCCAAGGCCAAAGCTGGAAAGCTACAAGAAGTTGACTTTGGCACCTTTGGATGTCCTATGCTATTCCAAAATATCAGAGAGCTATTGATCTGGACAGTTCGGTAAAAACATATTGATGAAACAGTGACTAAAAACTAGCTTATGCATTCGCTATTGAGGCGAAAGCGCAAACTATGTGGGCATGTATTGAATTGTCAGCGGCATTGCAATCTGCACACTCATCTATAGGCATGTGGTGTAAACCAAGCCAACTTATACATAGACTTGCCTGGTAATGCGGCCACTATTACAAAACTGAACTCTATTTGCAGAAAGCCTATTTATATAATAGGAAATTAGAGTCACATCAATCGTTACGAAATAAGAAATCCATCTTAAAGAAGGATCGCTTAAAATTTGTGCTTAGAAAGAATTAAGAAAGTCAGATGTTGCCAATCTACAATAATCAATTTCATCCACTCAAAGATATTACCACAGTGAAAAACTCTCACAAGAATATTGAAAATAGAACCAGGCTTCAAAAGAAGCATTCACCAAGAATTAAATTTCTGAGAGATAGTGTCATTGCATACAATAGAATTCTATCACTAATATCCTTTTGCAGAGATCAAAATTTTCCTGTTGGTCAACAAAAAAAAAAAAAAAAAAAAAATACTAGGTCAAGATCAAGCCTAATTCGCTCGTGGAGGAGGTTGAAGTGGAATTTGCTAGCAATAGGCTCCCAATATATCCCGACCTCATCGCTAGCTACCAAGCCCCTCCGTTTCAGGAACTCCTTGATCCAACCCCCCTTGAGGACGTAAGACCCAGACGACGCCCAAAACACAAATATCAGTCTATAATAAATTGAACAAGGATTTCAGAGAAGGAAGAATTTTCTATATTCTTTCTGTATATCTTCAATGTACATGTATAATGTGTTTATAATACAAGATGTATATAAAAGAAGTAAGAAAATATTTTACAATTCCAATCCAATCGGATCCGATTAGATCTGATTCTTAATTGATCATGATTGATGCTATCAATCTCACGTGTATCTTCCAACACTCCCCTTCAAGCTGGTGGCTTGTAGATATCCAAGACCCCTAGCTTGCTTAGGAGATACGTGTGCTGACTTTGACACAAAGGCTTAGTGAAGATGTCTGCTGGTTGTTCTTCTGTTCGGATCCCCAATATCTTAATTATTCCTTGTTGGATCTTCTCTCGCGTAAAGTGGCAGTCCACCTCTATGTGTTTCGTTCTTTCATGGACTATCGGGTTTGAGGCAAGTTTGAGGCTGCATCATTATCACAAAACAACTTTGTTGGCCCTTCAACTTGTACTCCAAGATCTTGAAGCAATCCTCACAGCCATACTATTTCACATGTTGTCTTTGCCATGGCTCGATATTCTACTTTTGCTGAAGATAAGGAGACAGTTAGTTGCTTCTTGGTCTTCTATGAAAGTAAGGAATCCCCTAATTTAATACAAAAACATGTTGTGGATCTTCTGCTCACTAGACATGTCGCATAATCTGCATCACAATATGCAGTCATCTTCATGTCACACTTCTTGGAGAAAAGAATTCCAAGACCTAGGCATTTCTTCAGATATTTCACCACTTTGAGCGCTGCATTCATGTGGGACTGCTTTCGACTATGCATAAACTAACTGAGTGTTTGGACTGTATAGCTGATATCCGATCTGATCATAGTTAAATAAATGAGTTTTCCAATGAGCTTTTGATAACTCATGGGATCTTCCAATGTAGGATTAGCTTCTTGAGAAGTTCCAGTATCATACTCAGTTGTGGTCAATCTGATATTTTGCTCAATTGGAATCACAGCTGGTTTACATCCTGACAATCCAGCTTTTGATATAATTTCCAGGGAAAATTTTCTCTGGTTGAGAGATATCCCCTAGTCTAAACAAGCTATTTCTATGCCAAGGAAGTATTTTGGCGACCCCAGATCCTTGATATGAAAGGTCGAGTGCAAATAATTCTTGAGTCTTTTGATAGCTATCTCATCATTGCCCATGATTAGTATGTCATCCACATATATCATTAAGTATATAGATGACGTACCTTCAGTCCATGTGAAGACGGCATAATCAAATTTGGATTGTCGAAACCCGGCGGCTATCAGAGATTCAGAGAATTTTGCATACCATTGTCTGGATGCTTGCTTCAGCCCATATAGGGATTTGCGGAGACGACATACTTTATTCTCCCCCTGTCTCCATAAACCCTGTGGCACATCCATATAAATCTCTTCGTCTAGTTCTCCATGTAGGAAAGCATTGTGGACATCCATCTGATGCAGTTGCCAGTCCTGAAAAGCTGCTACTGAGAGGAAGGAACGTATCGTAACGTCTTTGGCGACATGAGAGAATGTTTCATGGTAATCGAAGCCTTCTCGTTGAGTGAAGCCCTTGGCAACCAGCCGAGCCTTGTATCTTTCAACTGATCCATCTGCTCGATACTTGATCTTATATACCCATTTACATCCAATGGCCTTTTGGTCTGGGGGAAGAGAAATAAGATCCCATGTCTGATTGTCCACTAAAGCCTGTAATTCTGCTTGCATAGCTTTCTGCCATCATGGGTCAGTGCTCGCCTCATCATAATTGGATGGTTCTCGTCCCTTAGAAATGCGAGAAATGCAGCAACGATGCTTGTCCAACAGTCGGTTGAAAGAGACATGAGAGGATATGGGGAAAAGAATACCTGGCGAGTTTCTGACCCCACATACATAGTCCTTCGTCCAAGTCGGTGGATGTGTGGCTCGCCGGGAACGCCTTGGCGGGGTATTTGAAGGGGGTAATGGGCCCACCTTATTATGAACAACAGGTGATGAGTGGTCCGTGTCAGTATGGACAGGAGTTGAATCTTGCACAACTTCATTGGCTGAGAGTTGGTTTGTGGGTTCTAGCAAGGGCTGTAACTCCATTTCTGATGTAGAGGGGCCCCCACTATCTGAGCCTGTAGGAAGGAGAACATATTCTGGATCATGTGTGCTTTCTTCAAAATGAAGAGAATAATGATGTCCTCCAGTATCAGTGTGGAGCTCCTGTGTAGCAAAGGGAAAGATATTCTCCTAAAACGAAAGATCCCTACGGACAAAGAATTCCCTCGTAGACGGATCATAAATCCTGTACCCCTTTTGTAAAGAAGGATATCCCATGAATATGCAACGGTGAGCACGAGGACTCATTTTATCTCTGGGTCCCACTACTCCATTCTGTGTGGAGTATATGTGATGATGGAAGCCTGAAACTTCAAGGCACGGGCAACTTCTAATATGTGATGATGTTTCCTCTCCACTACTCCATTCTGCTGTGGAGTATATGTGCAAGAGGTTTCGTGTAAGATCCCTTGGGATGTCAATAGACAGTTGCATTCGTTGTTAAGGAATTCCTTTCCATTATCCGTTCGTATTCGACGGATTGTCTTGCCAAATTGAGTTTTCGCTAGAGAGAGAAAAGACCTTAAATGGGAGATGACCTGACCCTTAAATTGCATAAGAAAAGTCCATGTGGCCCTTGAGTGGTCATCTACAATGGTGAGGAAAAAATGGGACCCATCGTGGTTTGGTGTATGATAAGGACCCCAGACATCAATGTGAAGTAAGGAAAATAAATCACTTGCACGATTTGTGCTCAATTGAAAAGGAATACGAGATTGTTTAGCAAGTGGATAGATATGGCACTGTTGACAAGGGAATTGAGAACTATGACCCATTCTAGAATGCAAAATGAACTGTTTATCATTGGTAGTCAAATTACACAATGATCTTTTATTACAATGAAATTAATCAAGGTTTGCTGAATTTCGCCAGAAATATAATCCTTCAGACAGATTACCCCAGCCCATCAGTTTCCCAGTCGAAAGGGCCTGAAAGAGACAGCTATCAGCAATGCAGGAAACCTTACAAGAGTTTTCCTCATAGGCTCTAGACACAAAGATAAGATTAAATTGAAATTCTGGAACATATAGGACTTTAGAGAGAGTAAGCTGGGAGCTAAGATTGATTGTTCTTATAGTAGTCACATGTGCAACATTTCCATTTGGCAATTGCACAATAATAGGGCTATCCAGTTCTTGATTAACAACACTGAATAGGTTCTTGTCGCATGTAATATGATCACTAGCTCTAGAATCAATAATCCAAGTATTCCTCGACATGCAATTGATTAGGCAATGAGAAATACCTGTGAAGCTACTCCCCCTGTTTGGAATTTCCAATTTTTGCAGCGTCTGCATTAATTGCTGATAGTCAAACTGTGTGATGGATTGATCATTTGAGCCCGTGATTTGATAGGCTGTTGCTGCTGTTTCTCTCCTTTTTTCTCCAAGTCGGCCGTGCAATTTCCAACAGCTGCTATTTGTGTGGTGGGGCCGTTTGTAATAGTCACAAAAAAATTTTCCTTTATTTTTGGAATTTGGCCCATAATTCGACCCAAGGCTCTTCAAAAAAAGAGGGCCGTTGGATTTATTTAACCCAGACCCATCTCCGCCATCCTGATCATCCGCGTGCCGCGCTCCTTTGTAGCCATCAGATCGCTGCGTGCGATCTGACCTGTTGGATCGCTGGAAGCGATCTGGGCCGTCGAGTCCAGGACCTTTAAAAGGTCTCTGCTCATGGAACCCTAGTGACGGGTTCTGCCTCTTCTCTAGGGTTTTTGCTGCGCCTCTCTCGACCCTTGCCGCCAAAGCCAAACCCTCGGTCGCCTTGGTCTTTGTAGAGGTGAGTCGTTGGCTTTCCTCCTGTACAGCGAGTTGAAAAATTCGTCCAATTGTTCGCGGGGGGTCCATGGTCAGAATTTGCGACCTGAAATTGCGATTCGTTGAGAATCAACAAAAATCGTGTTGCCTTCTCTCGGTCCTTCATTCTCTTGTATTGTTGAATGGTTTCTTCGGGACCGATGAGTTTTTCTTCGGCTACCTCGAGCTCGTTCTAGAGAGCTGAGAGCCTGTTGAAGCAGGCCGTTACGGTCATGTTTCCTTGCCTCAGTTCGGAGAGGGCTTGATGCAATGAGAAAATCCTCGCCTGATCCAATTAGACGTACATTTCCTTTATGTTATCCCAAAGAATTTTTGGGTCCTCTGTCAGAGGCAACCCCGTAGCGATTTCCGCACTTATACAGTTTCCTATCCATGTTCTACGAGCTGTCTACATTTTTTCCATTGACGCCCTAATTTTTCATCGGTTGGTGTTGGGACTGTCCCGTCGATGAACCCTTCTTTGTCTTTTGTGATGAGGGCTCGGCGGAACTCTCGTGCCCAACTCGAATAATTATCGGATCCTGTGAAATGGTTGCTGATGAGCTTCAACTCGGTCTGTCGGCTGTGAAGACATACAGCGCGTCACTGGGTTCTGGCCGACCCATGGCAGCTGCGAAAGGAAAGGGAAGGAACCCTGTCGGAAACCCTGTGTTGTTGAAGGAACCCACATTCGAATTTCCTGAACCGCCCATCTGCTCTGGTCGATGGTGGAGTCTGCTTCACTATTGGCTGGTAGCCCTCCATCGACCCACACGCTCTGGTAGCCCAGTAGTGATGCATCCGGATTCGATCCGTGAATCCAGGGGTATGGCATCCATTGATAGAGATAGCCACCAAACCCTGAATTGAACTGAGTTGGATAATGTTGCCAAGGCGTGTGATGTGCAAGGGCTTGACTTTGAACAGATTGGTCGAGTGAAGAAGTGATGACTGTTGATCCTGGGTTGAGAGCAATGGGTGGTGTACCATTCCTCCCTGTTTGATCTTCAGAAGCTGAGGTAGGTATTTCTGGATTTGACATGCTAACGAGTTTTTTGAGGAAAAATTGCAGGAGTTTGTGACAGGGAATGAAAGCTGAAAGGCGAATTCCTGCCAGAGGCTGCTTTGTTTTGCAATGTCGCAACAGCAAGGTCAGAAAGGGATCCGGAGGCAATTCAAAGGAAGTCTCGCAGAAGCTATCTTAGGAACAAGACTACTCTAATACCATGTAAGAAACTGAACATGGATTTCAAAGAAAGAAGAATTTTCTATATTCTTTCTGTATATCTTCAATGTACATGTATAATGTGTTTATAATACAAGATGTATATAAAAGAAGTAAGAAAATATTTTACAATTCCAATCCAATCAGATCCGATTAGATCTGATTCTTAATTGATCATGATTGATGCTGTCAATCTCACGTGTATCTTCCAACACAGTCGATGCTCGGAGCTCGTGTCCATGTCCCTCACGATGACATTGGCCCCTTTGCCGCTCTCGACTTGCCTCACTGTCTCCTCGCTCATCCATCGGAGAAAGTGGCTCTTCACAAAGTCCCGCCCGATCAAGAGCCTGGACAGGTGGCCGAGATCGCTTAGCGTAAGCCTCTTCTTGATCTTATAAGGGTCGAAGAGCAGCGTCAACTCTGTGGACACTTCCTCGGCATCACCTCCTAAGGCCTCTTTCTTTCCCTTCTGCGTTCTCTTGAACTTTGCTTTCTTCTCCACAATGAAGGTTTCGGCATCCATAAGTGAGGCCATGGATTTTCGCTTCAGTTGGGTAGGAATGATTTCTTGAGAAGGGTCGCCAACTTCCCTCGCGGTCCGATCAGGCGCGAGGTGTGACATTCAGATTTTTGGGTTCTGATTTCGATTAGATAGATTGGGCATTTCATCGCCGCGACTACAGTGCTTTTCTCTGAGTTGGCCACTCACGAGATAACTAGACTAACTGGGTAAGCTATTAAGGACTTTAAGGCAAATAGACTTGAGAATTCGACCAGGAATCGACCTCTCGACCGTGTTCATCTTAAGAGATCATTGCGGCACAGTATAAAATCGATTTGAAATTAGAGATAGGTCGGCTCGACTGAGATGAACAACCGATCGTGGGTGGCTCCACTAAATTGGAAAACTCTCGTCGATCGGCACTAATTTGATTTGATTGTCGTTTTGGTACCCTGTGTCCGTATTTGAATCCTTGAGATTTTCACGACAATCGAGAGTCGCCAATGTGTCGAGTGGGTTCATCGTGGCTCGAAGAAAATCGACCATGGGTCTTTCGTCCCAAAAAGTTCTGAAAACTATCCGGTAGCCTAGGTTACACTAAACGCACGTCGGAGTGAAATTAACCGTCAATTTGAGTTCGATTTCAGAAATTGGAAGTTCTGTGGTGTCACGAGCTATTCTAGGGACGTCAACTCACCTTTTGAGGAAATTCCGACGAGTTTAGGATTTTTACGGAAAACCGGGTCGGAAATGCGGAAAATGAACGAAAACTCAGATTGGCCATTTTGAAGAGACTTTTGACATCTAGTGTAAGTGATTGGCGAATGAAAGTTGTTTGGGCTTTTTCTGACTTCAATTTGGACCCCAACGGAATTTATTTGTTCGGAAAATCGGATTCCGAGAAAAAGGAAATAGAATTCGGATTTGAGTGAAATTTGGGGGTTAGGAAGACTGTCTTATCTTGGACTCCAATTGTGGAAATTGAGGTTGAAATTGGCCTTGGATGACCGATTATTCTTGGTTGAAGTTGAACAAAATTATAAATTATATTTTATTCCCCCTTCCTTCTTTAATTCTCAACGCAAACCCCTTGGCCGAATTCCCCCACTCACTCACGCGCTTTCTCTCTCTCTCTCTCTCTCTCTCTCCTCTCCCTCCCTCTCCCTCTTCCCTTTTCCTTTTTCGCTTATTTCCCACATGGCCGACAGCCTCTGCAGGATTAATCTTCTTTGGCTTTATTTCATTTGACTTGGGTCAATGTTTATCCCCTCACACCATTCTCTCTCTCTGGTCTCACCAAGTGTGATGATTCCCTCTTTCTCTCTCTCTTTATTTTTCTCTCTCGGACACACACCGCTCGTCTTCCCCTTGGCTGCTTCTCCTTCTGTTTATTCTTCCTCATTTGCTCCTCGGTCGTCCCACCAGTGCTGCTCCAACGCTACCCCTCCGTTTCCTCACCCACGTATTTCATTCGGTGAGCAAATCAGCAACTTCTTCTCGTAGTTGACTTCAGCAGTGATGGAAAAGAATCCTCCGAGAGAGACCTCACGTCTCGCGAACCCCAAAAGCTGCAACTCAACTCGGTTCCTGGTCGTTCCATCACCGCGACCACCGAATCCAGTCAAACCGTGTCCGTTCAGCTGCTAATTTCATCCATGCATAACAGATTCAGCAAGGTCAGAAGCTCGGGGGCAAAAAACCCAGCTCGAACAGCGAGCTTGTAGGCCGATTTCGAACCCGGTTCGGCCCCGCTTGGCCGTCCCGCTTTGAGATTTATCGGCCCTCGTCGCATGCTCGTCGTTTTGATCCGAGCGGATCTTTAATCGGGTGAGTAACCTCACTAATCCTTGCTTAGTGGGCTAATTATACTTAATGGTTGCTTAGTTTTAATTAATTAGGTTTAGGTGGTTAGATTAGTATGGATTAGTGTTTATTGAATTAGATAATCTGATGGTGCAATTACCAAGTAGATGTGGTTTACTATTTATTGAAAGCATCTCGGGATTTTTCCCGACCCTTAGCGGGCTTCAATTAGGCTTTTCGGGCCTAAATTGGATTTTTAGTAATTAATTATTAATTTTCGAAATTAATTAATTAATTAATTATTTATTTCCCGGAAATTCAACTCGGATGGCTAGCGACCGGGATTTTATGCTGATGATTGTGGCGCAAACCGTTTATTTAATTGAGTTTTATATCGTGCTAAATTGAATTTATTGTGTTTATTTAATTAATGCTAGAAATTATTTATTTCCCGGAAATTTAACTGGGATGGCCAGTGATTGGAATATTATGCTGATGACCGTGGTGAAGTCCATTTATTTAATCGGGCTTTATTTTGAGTTAAATTGAATTTTAATATTAATTATTTAATTTTCGAAATTAATTAATTAATTAATTATTTTTCGGAAATTAAGGTTGAGATGGCCGACGACCAAAATCTCGTGCTGATCGTCATGGCGTAGTCCGTTTAATTAATTGAGCTTTAATTTGTGTGGAATTGATTTAATTATGAAATTTTAGGATTTATTCCTATTGAGTTGATGGTTGATTATTTGATTGAGAAATCATCGGATATCGGTCGTCATTATCGAAAGTGAGTTGGTAAATCACCTAGAGAATGCACGTGGCCCGGTGAATTGGAGTGTCACTTGGGAAGGACACGTGGCTCGGTGATTGGATATGTCACCTTGGCGAAAAAGTAGCCTTAGAGAATGCACGTGGCTCGGAGACTCGGTATGTCTTCTTGGAGAATGCACGTGGCTCGGTGACAGAGCTTCGAATCTTGAAAGGGTCGGGTGGAACCGTAAAGCCACTAAGTGTTGAAATTGGTCGGGTGGGACCATAAAGCCATTGAATTTGAGAAAGGTCGGGTGGGACCACAAAGCCATTGAATCTGAGAAAGGTCGGGTGGGACCATAAAGCCATTGAATCTGAGAAAGGTCGGGTGAGATCATAAAGCCATTGATTTTGAGAAAGGTCGGGTGGGACCATAAAGCCATTGAATATTTGAAAAAGGTCGGGTGGGACCATAAAGTCATTGAATTTTGAAAGCTGCTTGATGGTTGATCGAATGATCAGGATAGTATACTATATTATCCTACGGGCTCTGATATGTCAGCTTAGCGAAAGCAGTATACTGGTGTACTATATCGACCTACGGGCGATATGTCAGCTTAGTGCGAGCAGTACACTTTATCAGCTTGGAGTGAGCAGTCCTAATATGAATGGACTTATAGATAGTATATGATGAGCCGACCAAGAAAGGGTCGAGATGACATGTAATCGACTAGGTCGATGGATCATTGTTTTGATTTGATGTTGTGAATTGATTGATTGATTGGCTGAGAATGACCGTGAGTGGTCTTATTGGCGTGTGATCAACTAAGTCGATTTGATCGACGCTTCGATCTGAGATGTGATTGCTTGGGTGCCTGTTTGATCTGTGCGAATATGCAGGTGGAATCTGAGGCCAAAGTAAGTCCTCTAACTCATGTTGTGCTTAGGCAGCCCTAAGGTGTATTAGTTTACTAATCGGGTCTTAGGGAGGTAGAACTTGCTGAGACATAGTCTCATCCCGGTTGTGGGATTATATTTCAGGCCCCTAGATTTACCAAAGACGAGCCGGCATTTGAAGTTGAGGATGAGCGAGAAGAAGGAGATGAAGAGTTTGAAGAAAATAAGCCTAGTGGTGAAAGACTTGAGAAGGACTGGGATGATGATCCCGAGCATGGTCCTATCCTCTTTTGTGAACCTGTACTTGTGTAGTTGTGAATTTCAATAAGTGAAATTGTGGCCTACTTTTCTATCCCATTGTTTTATTGTCAGGGGATTTTTAATTACTTCCGCATGTGCTTATATAAATGAAAGGGTCGGCAATACTTAGTCCTGGGATATCGCATTTTAAAATCGACCAAAGATAAGGGATGTGCGGGTGCCTGAGGATCGGGGCGTGACACGAGGGGGGAGAACTCGCGAGACACCACCACTCTTGCAGACGAAATACCTTTGGCTCCTTCGCCACGATCCTTCTCCTGATCGTGCGGAGAAGAAAGGCACGAGGAGTCCATCGACGGTGGCGAGTGGACCTCGCTTCTCAGGTGGTCGCCAACGGATTTCTGCTCGTGATCTTGCAGATAAGAAATGCGCGACGATGAAGAGTCCATCAATGGTGGCGAGTGGACATCACCTCTCAGGATGTCGCCGATGGCTGGTGATCTGGGGCCCAAGAAATCAATGAATTTCATGGGTTTCTGGTGAAAAAACAGGAAAGTGCTTCGCGAGAACAACAAAGGGCAAGAACTATACTAATAGCTCAACGCTCTGAACCACGTTGCCCTTTGTTGTTCTTGCGAAGCACTTTCCTGTTTTTTTCACCAGAAACCCATGAAATTCATCGATTTCTTGGGCCCCAGATCACCAGCCATCGGCGACATCCTGAGAGGTGATGTCCACTCGCCCCCATTGATGGACTCTTCATCGTCGCGCGTTTGTTATCTACAAGATCATGAGCAGAAACCCGTTGGCGACCACTTGAGAAGCGAGGTCCACTCGCCGCTGTCGTGACCAAATTTTTTGGGTGTGAACCACCTAGGGTTTGGCTAATGGATTGTTAAGCCTAGACTTAACTTGGGCTCTCCCAAGCCCATACCAATTCGCGACTTAGGTTTGAATTTTTAACATGCAAATGATTTTTATTAAGGAGTCGCCACTAATCAGTTTTTGGTGGGTCGATTAGAAACCCAAGTAAAGTAATGGGAGATTACTTTACTCCTACGAACCAGAGATTATGGGTACGGGGACTTGGTTACACTAGATTTCTCTAATGCCCTTTCGGTACCATTATTTTATTTTGAAAAATGTTTAGCAGGCAGCTTGAATCGATTTTAATTTATCTCTCTAACATGTGAGGTGATCATGCGGGTGCGCAATCCACCAATTTAACACCCAATAAAACTATGAATAAGGTTAAGGGACTTACCTTGTAGCAACGAAAGCATCTGCATCGTTAAATTAAAATCCACATCAACAATCCTAGATATGGTCTCTAATTAACACGCAAATTTCTTTTTTTGTTTTCACTTTAATGGAATTTAATCTAAATGCAATGCATGCTAATAGCCTAATATGACATGGCAAAATGATCTAAATTATATGACATGAAATGCAATAATTGCAACTTAAACGACCTAATATGCAAATTTAAATTAAGTGGTCCTAGAATGCAAATTGATTAACATGCACCTAATTTTTTTGGATTTTTTTATCTGGAATTTTGAATTAATAAAAGCCCTAATTGAACTACCTAAAACGAATAATTTTCTAATTCATGTTTAGGATTAATTTAAATTAACCCTATTTTGACTTAGAAAACCATTTCTTTATTTTTTTTTTTTTTATTTTAAAAAAAAGGTGCCAAGTTTTCTAAGAATGAAATTATCTAAATTTAATCCTAACCTATTTAAAAAGAGATTTCTAAAAAATATGATCCTAAAAATGTGATTAAAAAAAAAAAAAACCTAATTTACTAGCCTAAATGTCTTATTTACTAAATCTGTATTCCTAATTCTACATGCTCATGCAAGATTTTTGATTTTTTTCTTTTTGATTTTATGATTTTTTTTTTTTTTCTAAAAATTGCAATTTATCCTAAAAGGTGGAAGTAATCTATCCTAAGATATTTGAATGAAATTCTAACTAAATTAAAATTTTATCCTATTTAAACTAGGAATTAGGTTATCCTAATTTAAATTAAGACATTGTTTTAATTTAGTAATTTCTAGCCTAAGATGCAATCTATCTAGAAATGATCTAAGCTTAAAATTAAACATGCAATTCTATTCTAAAAATTGATGATTTTTTGTTTGCTTTTTTTTTTTTTTTTTTTTTAATTAAAATTTAACATGTAATTCAACTAGCATCCTAGGTGAATTTTTGCTTTTTTTTTTTTTTTTTTCTTTTTTTCCTCGTGACTTAATTAAAATCCCTAATCTAAATATGCAAGACAACTAAACCTAGTTAAAGATTTTTTTGATTTTTGTTTTGAAATTAACAATTTCTAATAATTAAATATGCAACCTAAATTAACTGATTTTTTTTTTTTTTTTTTTTTTTTTGGATTTGCGATAATTAAAATGCTTAGCCTAAATGTGCAAATAACCCTAGACATGCAATATTCTAATTCAAACATATTTCAATATGAACAAGGCAATTAAGACCATCCAAAATTATCCAGAAATATCACACATCGTTCAAAGGCGAGGGACAATATTTCGATAGTAAAATCGATAAATTGATCTTAAGCCTTAAAGATCAAAATATCAATTTCATTCCCACATAATTAATTACTTCGTCTAAAGCCTTATAGACGAAATAAAAAAAAAATCGCGCGATTGCGAATTAGGGGATAAATTGGAATCTCCAATCACATATCAAGGCCTAATGTTGTTAACAAAAATAAAATAACAATAAAACAATAAAAATAAGATAAAGTAAATAAATAAAAGAAAATCTACCTAAATTAATTTTTTCTTTTTTTTTTTTTTTTTTTCTTTTTTTTTTTTTTTTTTTTGGGGGGAAATGTGGAGCGTCGGCCGGTCCGGTGAGAGGGAAGATCGCCGGCGAGGGTTCGGCGTGGGATGGCCGTGGACGGCGCAATGGCGGCACGCAGCCAAGGTCGGGGGCACGCACGGATCGGCACGAGGCGACACGGGCGGCACGACGCAGCGAAAATCGGATCGTGGGTCGCGGTGACCTCAAATCTGCGGCACGGTGGGCTTCGGGCCGAGACGAAGCGCGGCGAGATCGGAGGAGCGGCGGCAGGTCGAGGAACGGCGGCGGCGTCAAGGAGCAAAGCACTAGGTGGCGGCTTCACGGGGAAGGCAGCTGGGCATCGAGGCTCGAGATCCGGGGGTGCGGAGGCGTCGGGATGGTGCGGGGCAAGACCGGCGGTGGCTGCAGAATTGGCGTTCAGGTCGAGGGCGCGAGCGTCGCGAGGCCCGGTGCTCGAGTGGTCAGAGGCGGAGGTGGAGGCGAATTTGATGGGCATCGGAGTAGAGGCGAGCTCAATCCGGATCCACCGGCGTCGGGTTTCGGCGGAGCGGGGGAGCGTGGCGGATGAATCGGCGACAGGCGCGGCGACGCCGGTTGTAGCAGCAGGACCGGCGGGCGGAATAGGGGCTTCGACAGCGTTCCGGCGAGGCGGATTTGGGCAGGCGTGGGCCGATTTGGAGCAACGACGTCTAGGGAGCAACTCTGGTGCGGCGGATCGGGGTTGATGTGGCAGCGGGATGTTGAGGCGCCGGGGGCTTCGGGCGCCGACGATTCGGCGATGGGGTGGCGCGGCGGCGGCTAGCGAGCGGCAAGCAGACGACGCCGGCGCCGCGTCGGCGTCGGCAGAGACAAACCCCCCCTCTCGAGGAAGATGAACAGTCGCCGGGGGCGAACTTTTACTTTTTTTTTTTTTCACTTCTGTCTCTCACCTCTTTTTTCTCCTACTTTTTTCTTTTGACTTTTGTTTCGTCCCCTTTTTTCAAGGCCGAAGCTCTCCTCTCTCCCTTATTGGTTTTTTTTTCCTTCTTTTCTTTTTTTTTTCGAAAAGGAGACCCCCTTTTAGACCGAAAAGAACCCCTTTTATACACAGAAAAAATGTATCTCCGCGATATATTTCATTGCCAATTTTGCTCATGCAAAATTCCATTGAATATATCATTCCACCTCGCGCAATATTTTTTGCATATTTGATCAAAAAATTCCATTTTTTGCGCAAAAACACATCCGAGTGCATATTACCTATATCTATAAAAATCTTAATAAAATAAACAAAATATAACAAAATCAAATAAAACCTGCCTAAACTATATGCCATGCATTTATTATTTTTTTTTATTTTTTAGCAAAAAATGAACCCCAAAATTTTAGGTGTCAACAGCTGCCCCTCTTTGAAGGTGAGCTCGCAGAGGTTGCCTTCAAAGACAAATTGAGACCTAAAATTTTGGCCATGCTCAAGTAATGAATGATTTTTTTTTTTGTTGGAAATTGAATTCCATTTTTTAAATGCAATTTATATAATGCATGGAAATGCTAATGCAGATGCATGATGCGAAAGGAAATAACGTACCTATAATTGCTCACCAATCAGTGTTGTAGAGCATCTTGAGGTACATGATAAATACCCATTTGCTTCACAAGTACCCAATTCTTACTCAGGTTCCTTGAAAAGCCTAACATGTAATAAATTGAACATTCACATCCAAAGTGAAATGTTTAAATCGAGACATCCAGATCCAGACTGAGATGTCAAGAGTTTTTGGGCTCGAAATACCTAGATCCAGACTAAGGTATAACGAGAAAGATGAAAAACTTAAATCAAGACACCCAGATCTTGACTGAGATGTCGAGAGTTTTGGATTCAAAATACCTAGATCCAGACTAAGGTATAATGAGAAAGATGAAATATTTAAATCAAGACACCCAGATCCTGACTGAGATGTCGAGAGTTTTGGACTCGAAATACCTAGATCCAGACTAAGGCATAACGAGAAAGATGAAATATTTAAATCAAGACACCCAGATCCTGACTAAGATGTCGAGAGTTTGGACTCGAAATACCTAGATCCAAACTAAGGTATAACGAGAAAGATGAAAAACTTAAATCAAGACAATACCGAGATGTCAAGAGTTTTGGACTCGAAATACTTAGATCCAGACTAAGGTATAACGAGAAAGATGAAAAACTTAAATCAAGACACCCAGATCCCAACTGAGATGTCGAGAGTTTTGGACTCGAAATACCTAGATCCAGACTAAGGTATAACGAGAAAGATGAAAAACTTAAATCAAGACACCCAGATCCTGACTGAGATGTCGAGAGTTTTGGACTCGAAATACCTAGATCCAGACTAAGGTATAACGAGAAAGATAAAAAACTTAAATTAAGACACCCGGATCCTGACTGAGATGTCGAGAGTTTTGGACTCGAAATACCTAGATCCAGACTAAGGTATAACGAGAAAGATGAAAAACTTAAATCAAGACACCCAGATCCCGACTGAGATGTCAAAAGTTTTGGACTCGAAATATCTAGATCCAGATTAAGGTATAACGAGAAAGATGAAAAACTTAAATCAAGACACCCAGATCCTGACTGAGATGTCAAATGATCTTACCTTTAATGAGGATAGTTGGTGTTACATGTCTAGGACCCGTACCATTCTACGGTCGCCTAGACTGAGGTTTCGCTTGGCTAGAACCCGAACCATTCTTCGGTCGCCTAGCCTTGGGATAGAAATCATCTGGCCAGGACCCGAACCATTCTTCGGTTGCCTTAATCAGATTGAATCTTGGAGAGAAATCTTTGGGGAACAACTCAATTGAGTGTCGATATACTCAAAATGGAATACCTGCACACTGACAAATATTCAAGGTATGGATAGAGATATACTTACCTGGTAAAATCTCTGATCTTCGGGGATATGTCTCTTGCAAAACATGGTCATAGGAGGAGCAACATGCATTTGTAATCATAAACATGCATCAATTTAATGGAGATTCATGGAAATTTCCATCAATTTTTCATCATCTAATTTCCATTCTAAACACATGAGCGTCATGAATGTGTCAAATGAGGGATCCTTTGGTCTGAAAGGACTTTTCTCTCATCCTCATAAAAATGGCTATTTTATCCTGACCTTTGATGCAGGATTCTATCAATCACTCTATCTCACCATCATTATGCCAAACAAGGGTCCAAGCAATCTCCCAAATGGTACGACTTCACCAATCTGAGAGGTCTTTGAGAGGGACCGTAATGTGGGCTTGGTCAATGGCTTAGCGAAGGGGACTCTTTGAGTCAAGCTTTTTTTAATGAGAGATATTCTGCAATCATCTTGGGGTTTACAAGTCAAGAACCACAGGAAATGAGGAAGAAATTATCTTACTCACACTTCTTCGAGCTATGCTTTCGAACATATGAACCTTTACGTTAATTTAAGTGCCCTAATCTGAAGAGACTTTACAAGGAACGTAACGTAGGCTCGGTTCATGGGTTAAGAAACGAAAGGATGATTAGGCTCAAAAAGTGTTTAAAGGGTAAAAGCTGATGATCATCTTGACATCTCCACCAATTTTCTTCTTCGGTATCAAAGATTTTCTTTGCACTCATTGATTGCAACATCATTTGAGCTTTTTTCTTTTTTTCTTTTTGTACCGCCTTGTTCAGGCTTTTTTTTTCTTCTTCTTTTTTTTTTTCTTTTTTCTTTGGGCATCGGCCTTGCTTTTACCAGGCACACTACTTTTTTATACCCCATTTTTGCACTTTTTTCTTTGATCAAAATCTTCAATTTTGTGGGCATTCTAGTTCGTGCCACTTGAATGTTTTTGCCTTGCCCCAGTGTGGGGGATGATCACCAACTGGGTTTAATATGAAATGAAATTGTAGGCTCAAGTGGGCTATGCAATGGATAAAAGTGTATAGGATAGAGAAATGACTGCTCTTCGTCATCCTAAGGCACTTCAATTATCGTACAAGCTTCACCGTGAAAGCAATACCCGAAGATTGATACAAGTGTAAGTAAGAAAATTCCTACCATTGATTTCAAATTTGTCCCAATGTGGGATGATCCTTGACAGGGGTAATTTAAACAAACTCTTCATGTGTATGGGCTCAAAGGGCTAAACAATGGATATACCTGTAGTGTTTTGGGTAGAGGAAGAAACTGCCCCTCATCACTTTGGATAACGTACCCTTTGCAAGACCGCCCTTTTCCTTGCGGGCATGGAATTTTTTCACACGGCTCACTAGGGATTAGTGTATGGAATAAGACTTGCCTTTCATCATTCCAAGATATCCCATTTGACACATTCAATTCTTCTCATGCATTTTTATCATGGAGAACATGCAAAATTTGCAACAAATTTGAATTTGCAACTCATTGAGGCAATTTATTTATCATAAAAATGCTTGTAGTTCAAAACAAGAAGCAACAAATTCAATTATGGATAATACTTCTTGACAGTATGAGAATTGACTAGAGTGGAAAATTCATGACCATCCTTTTCTGCCAGGAATAAAGCACTTCCAGAAAATTCACCGCATATGGCCCAGTGTAATTTGGAGCGAACTTGCCCCTAGAATTTAGAATTGGATTGGATCATTTCCACATCTTTACACGCTATAGGTTATCCCTGAAATAGGAAGTAGATAAATTAGAAAAACAAACAAAGTACTTTGTATTTTTTTGAAAGATTTTTTTTTAAACATTTTGACACGAGGAAGCATGATGAAGCCCAGGCCTCAGAATTCTCCTTGGATTTTTCTTTTTTTGTTCATCGGCTGGATATCATCATCGGGCTGGTTTGGTGTACCTCATCATGCCCTCAAAATAAAACTTGTAATTTTATTGATATTCATTAATCAATTACATTTATTGAATGGAAAATGCAAATCCAAATCCTAAAAAGAAAACGAAGATAATCGCTAGATAGCGATAATTATTCCTAGAAAGCAATAAAAATTCCCACATAGGGGAATGCGAGAAATCGATAAACGAGTTACTCTTGTGGGCCATGGCCCATTTCTTCGGGGGATCCTTCGTCAATGGCTCCTATGACGATGTCATCGAACAAGCTTGTTACTCCTTCCGGCATGTCTTCAGGGTCCTCGGTCTTCGGGGGTGTCGGATCATCCATGCCACCCCATCCATCTGGGACAATGCTCCGGGGATCAATGTAGAAGCTTGGAGGGGCCAAATACTTCACCAGATAGTCAAATTTTCCACTTGATTGCCCCATGGTGTCTATTACTTCCGCCTCATCTTGCATTATTATCGAAGGAATAGGGAATGTCTCATGAATGCTTGGGGGCAATGGGTTTTGCCTTTGTTGTCTTTGGTTAGGTGCCAGGTTCTGTCCTTCCTGTCTTTGTCCTCCAGGATTTTGTCCCCCTCTTCCAGCAGCATGGGACCTCTGAACGGCTTCATTAGGACTTTGAATTCCCTGACCATTCCTTCCAAGGCCACTATCAGGAACAAAATCATTCCCATCCATGATCCCTTCCATCATAAAGGCAGCATTTGAAACTTCATGAGTGGGTGGTGGTGAGTCTCGAGATGCATCAACTGAGTGATAACTCGATTCGAATTCGACGTCTGGTTCCAGGATAGCATTAACCATACCCTCATGTTCCGGTAGCGGATTCTTCTGGACATTCGGCCGAGCGATTTGGAATGAGAAGGCCTTCGTGTCCAGGAGGTTTTGGATCTTGTGCTTGAGGGTGAAACACTCATCAGTTGAATGTCCCAATTCCCCACTATGGTAATCACACTTCTGTGTTGGATCATAACTACGAAGGGTTTCGCGGTTAGGGCGCTTTGGTTCGCTAGTAAGCAAACCTTTCTTTCTTAAGATTGCCAACACCTGGGATGGAGATCCAGGGAGAGGAGTGAACTCCCTTCTATCCTTTGCAAATGGTTGACGACCAGCGATTTGTTGCTGCCTTGCATTGATATGGACAGCCAGGCCACGGTTGGTACTTTCTTGGCTATAAGCCACATTCACGTCTTCAACAGCTTCTTTCTCCTTTTTGGCGGAGAATCTCTTACTTGACGGTTCAGTAAACCATCATTCCCTTATCCCCATCTCGACTTGTTCTCCCACAGGAATCAGTTGGTTGAAACTCTCGACATAAGTGCTTGCCATCCGATTACGGAACTCAGATGGGAGGGTCTTTATGAACAATTTCATCAACTCCTTGTCAGTAGGCTTAGGAGTGATTTGAGCAGCTAGATTTCGCCATCTCACGGCGTACTCCTTGAATGACTCGCTTTTTTTTTCTCCATCCTCTCAAGATCTTCTCGAGAAGGTGCGATGTCCATGTTGAACTTGTACTTGCTTAAGAAATGCATCAGCCACGTCATTCCAAGTCTCAAGAAGGTTCACATTCTTCATAACATACCAGTTCAGCGTGGGCCCGGTTAAACTTGCATGA
Organism: Eucalyptus erythrocorys; assembly: GCA_014182555.1. NCBI lineage: Eukaryota > Viridiplantae > Streptophyta > Magnoliopsida > Myrtales > Myrtaceae > Eucalyptus > Eucalyptus erythrocorys. The sequence continues at coordinate 20,773,184 of CM024601.1, read as the reverse complement.
AACGATTGGATCATGAGGGGCTCATTTTTGACGTGTTGGGCCATGTGTACATGGTACATCTGCAAATGAGATTTTGGGCAAGATGTACCATTGTACTTTTCAAACTCTAGCATCTTGAACTTGCTAGGCATCTTGACCTTTTCATAAATCGAGAGGTCGAATGGGAGTGGGCTCTGTGACTCCTGCAGTTGTTTTATTTTCTCTTCGAGTTTCGCGAAGCGATCATCCTGCTCCATCTTGGGAATGTTGTTAGGCTTTTCCACATTGATCGGGATTGAGTCTTCTTCCAAATCAGTCATGTTGTCATTACCCAATTGGGTCTTGTCCGTTCGCTCGGGGCAATAACTGGGAAGAACAGGTGGATGAGTCGGATTGACTTGAAGGGATTTGATTTGAGCTGTTATAAGCTCCATAGTGGCAGCTAACTGACGGAGTTGATCTTCCATGTTGGACATACGATCACGCATTTCATTTTGGTCGGTCATTCTTGCTCTTAATCGTGTAATAATGGACGAAGGATCCGTTATCACCTAAATTGAATGAATGAAGATATGTCAGCATGAGGAGTAGATAAAGAACCAATCCATGACAATGATCTAATCAATTTTTTTGATTTCATGAAAAGCTTGTGCAAGAATGGAATTTCCTAAAGAAAGCTAGAAAAATAGACACCCTAGCAAGATTAAATTTCATAGACATGAATTGAAAACAAATTCTCTCTTTTTTTATTTTCCAAATGACTCATTGCATGACAATTTCCTTATTTCATTCCTAATTGACAAATGAATTAAATTAAATGACTAACCTAGATTATCATGGACCGACCAAAAGCACGACAAAATAAATTGCAAGGTATAGGGATAGAAGACTTACTTCACCAAGGAAAATCAATGGCAATCACATAAACATGCGCATGAGATGTGAGGTTCGATTTCTAACTAGGAAGGCTAAGTAAGGTGGAACTAAAAGGGTGGGATGACTTAGTTGCAGCCTCGCATACTAAGTCAAGCCCTTCTAATTCCGGCTCAATCAAGAATGATACCCCAATGCGATGCAGCCTCGCGGGCAGAGGTAAACATTCTTGACACCAAGAAAGAAACTTTCGGGATTGAGTTGGGTAACCTCTACTACGCGGCCTCGCGGTCGAAGTCGTATCCAACTCAATACCATCCTAAATATCCTAGTGCGGCCCAGGTCCGGCGGCAGGTTGTGTGTGCAATAGTGTAGTGCTAAATGCAAAGCATGCACAACAGTTTATATCGAGCAACACTTCATACATAAAAATAAACCATTCATTCCTACACCTCCCTGCAAAACAAAGGTCTGCAAACACTTCCCCTTATACCTCATAATCTGCAAAAACATTTAACACCTTAAATGTTAGGGACGTACTTGGGATCCTTGCTGCCAAACAAAAACATTTTTCAGAAGAAAAGAAAAATTAGCCTAAGTCCACTAAGAGTTTTAACTCAGGTCCCCAGCGGAGTCGCCAAGCTGTCGCGACCAAATTTTTCGGGTGTGAACCACCTAAGGTTTGGCTAATGGATTGTTAAGCCTAGACTTAACTCGGGCTCTCCCAAGCCCATACCAATTCGCGACTTAGGTTTGAATTCTTAACATGCAAATGATTTTTATTAAGGAGTCGCCACTAATCAGTTTTTGGTGGGTCGATTAGAAACCCAAGTAAAGTAATGGGAGATTACTTTACTCCTACGAACCAGAAGATTATGGGTACGGGGACTTGGTTACACTAGATTTCTCTAATGCCCTTTCGGTACCATTATTTTATTTTGAAAAATGTTTAGCGAGGCAGCTTGAATCGATTTTAATTTATCTCTCTAACATGTGAGGTGATCATGCGGGTGCGCAATCCACCAATTTAACACCCAATAAAACTATGAATAAGGTTAAGGGACTTACCTTGTAGCAACGAAAGCATCTGCATCGTTAGATTAAAATCCACATCAACAATCCTAGATATGGTCTCTAATTAACACGCAAATTTCTTTTTTTGTTTTCACTTTCATGGAATTTAATTTAAATGCAATGCATGCTAATAGCCTAATATGACATGGCAAAATGATCTAAATTATATGACATGAAATGCAATAATTGCAACTTAAACGACCTAATATGCAAATTTAAATTAAGTGGTCCTAGAATACAAATTGATTAACATGCACCTAATTTTTTTGGATTTTTTTATCTGGAATTTTGAATTAATAAAAGCCCTAATTGAACTACCTAAAACAAATAATTTTCTAATTCATGTTTAGGATTAATTTAAATTAACCCTATTTTGACTTAGAAAACCATTTCTTTATTTTTTTTTTTTTTTTAAAAAGGTGCCAAGTTTTCTAAGAATGAAATTATCTAAATCTAATCCTAACCTATTTAAAAAGAGATTTCTAAAAATATGATCCTAAAAATGTGATTAAAAAAAAAACCTAATTTACTAGCCTAAATGTTTTATTTACTAAATCTATATTCCTAATTCTACATGCTCATGCAAGATTTTTGATTTTTTTCTTTTTGATTTTATGATTTTTTTATTTTTTTCTAAAAATTGCAATTTATCCTAAAAAGGTGGAAGTAATCTATCCTAAGATATTTGAATGAAATTTCTAACTAAATTAAAATTTTATCCTATTTAAACTAGGAATTAGGTTATCCTAATTTAAATTAAGACATTGTTTTAATTTAGTAATTTCTAGCCTAAGATGCAATCTATCTAGAAATGATCTAAGCTTAAAATTAAACATGCAATTCTATTCTAAAAATTGATGATTTTTTTTGTTTTTTTTTTTTTTTTTAAAATTAAAATTTAACATGTAATTCAACTAGCATCCTAGGTGAATTTTGCTTTTTTTTTTTTTTTCTTTTTTTCCTCGTGACTTAATTAAAATCCCTAATCTAAATATGCAAGACAACTAAACCTAGTTAAATTTTTTTTTTTGATTTTTTTGATTTTTGTTTTGAAATTAACAATTTCTAATAATTAAATATGCAACCTAAATTAATTTTTTTTTTTTTTTTTTTTTTTTTGGATTTGCGATAACTAAAATGCTTAGCCTAAATGTGCAAATAACCATAGACATGCAATATTCTAATTCAAACATATTTCAATATGAACAAGGCAATTAAGACCATCCAAAATTATCCAGAAATATCACACATCGTTCAAACTTAGGGACAATATTTCGATAGTAAAATCGATAAATTGATCTTAAGCCTTAAAGATCAAAATATCAATTTCATTCCCGCATAATTAATTACTTCGTCTAAAGCCTTATAGATGAAATAAAAAAAATCGGCGCAGTTACGAATTAGGGGATAAATTGGAATCTCCAATCACATATCAAGGCCTAATGTTGTTAACAAAAATAAAATAACAATAAAACAATAAAAATAAGATAAAGTAAATAAATAAAAGAAAATCTACCTAAATTAATTTTTTTTTTTTTTTTTTTTTTTTTTTTTTTTTTTTTTTTTTGGGGGGGAAAGTGGAGCGGCGGTCGGTCCGGTGAGAGGGAAGATCGCCGACGAGGGTTCCGGCGTGGGATGGCCGTGGACGGCGCAACGGCGGCACGGCAGCGGCGTCGGGGCGCGCACGGGATCGGCACGAGGCGACACGGGCAAAGCACGGTAGCGCGAAAATCGATCGTGGCTGCCGCGGTGACCTCGAGATCTGCAGGGCGCGGTGGGCTTCGGTTGAGACGAAGCGCGGCGAGATCGGAGGGAGCGGCGGCAGCGTCGAGGAACGGCAGCGGCGTCAAGGAGCAGCACTAGGTCGCGGCGATTTCACGGGGGAAGGCAGCTAGGCGTCGAGGCTCGAGATCGCGTGCGGAGGTGTCGGGTCGGTGCGGCGCGGGACCGGCGGTGGCTGCGGGTGGCGTTCGGGTCGGGCGCGAGCGTCACGAGGCCCGGTGCTCGAGTGGTCGAGGCGGAGGTGGAGGTGAATCGATGGGCATCGGAGCGAGGCGAGCTCGATCCGAGATCCACCGGCGTCGGGTTTCGGGCCGGAGCAAGGGGGAGCGCGGGCGGACGAATCGGCGACAGGCGCGGCGACACCGGTTGTAGCAGCAGGACCGGCAGGCGAAACAGGGGCTTCGACGGCGTTCCGGCGAGGCGGATCTGGGCAGGCGTGGGCCGATCTAGAGCAACGACGTCTGGGGAGCAACTCTGGTGCGGTGGATCGGGGTTGATGCGGCAACGGGACGTCGAGGCCCCGGGGGCTTCGGGCGCCGGCGATTCGGCGATGGGGTGGCGTGGCGGCGGGCTGGCGAGCGGCAAGCGAGACGGCGCCCGCGCGCCGGCGACGGCGTCGGGCAGAGACAAACCCCCCTCCCGAGGAAGATGAATAGTCGGGGGGGCGAACTTTTTACTTTTTTTTTTTTTTTTTACTTCTGTCTCTCACCTCTTTTTTCTCCTACTTTTTTTCTTTTGACTTTTGTTTCCTCCCCCTTTTTCCAAGGCCGAAGCTCTCCTCTCTCCCTTATTGGTTTTTTTTTTCCTTTTTTTTTTTTTTCGAAAAGGAGACCCCCTTTTAGACCGAAAAGAACCCCTTTTATACACAGAAAAAATGTATCTCCGCGATATATTTCATTGCCAATTTGCTCATGCAAAATTCCATTGAATATATCATTCCACCTCGCGCAATATTTTTGCATATTTGATAAAAAATTCCCTTTTTTGCGCAAAAACACATCTGAGTGCATATTACCTAAATCTATAAAAATCTTAATAAAATAAACAAAATATAACAAAATCAAATAAAACCTGCCTAAACTATATGCCATGCATTTATTATTTTTTTTATTTTTTAGCAAAAAATGAATCCCAAAATTTTAGGTGTCAACAGCCGCCATCAATGGACTCTTCCTCGTGCCTTTCTTCTCTACACGATCAGGAGAAGGATCGTGATGAAGGAGCCAGAGGTACTTCGTCTGCAGGAGTGGTGGTGTCTCGCGAGTTCTCCCCCCTTGCGCCTGATTGGAACACGAAGGAAGTTGGCGACCATTCTCAAGAAATCGTTCCTGCCCAGCTGAAGCGAAAATCCATGGCCTCACTTACCGATGCTGAAACCTTAATTGTGGAGAAGAAAGCGAAGTGCAAGAGAACGCAGAAGGGAAAGAAAGAGGCCTTAGGACGTGATGCTGAGGAAGTTTCCACAGAGTTGAAGCTGCTCTTCGACCCTTATAAGATCAAGAAGAGGCTTACGTAGAGCGATCTGGGCCACCTGTCGAGGCTCTTGATCGGGCGAGACTTTGTGAAGAGCCACTTTCTGTGATGGATGGATGAGGAGACAGTGAGGCAAGTCGAGAGCGGCAAGGGGGCCGATGTCATCGTGAGGGACATGGACACGAGCACTGAGCATCGACTGGTATTTGTGTTTTGGGCATCGTCTGGGATGTCCTCAAGGGGGGTTGGATCAAGGAGTTCGTGAAATGAAGGGGCTTGGTAGCTGGCGATGAGGTCGGGATATATTGGGAGCCTATTGCTAGCAAATTCCACTTTAGCCTCCTCCACAGAGCGAATTAGGCTTGATCTTGATCTAGTTTTTTTTTTTTTTGGTTGACCAACAAGAAAATTTTGATCTCTACAAAAGGATATTAGTGATAGAATTCGATTGTATGCAATGACACTATCTCTCAGGAAATTTAATTCTTGGTGAATGCTTCTTTTGAAGCCTGGTTCTGTCTTCAATATTCTTGTGAGAGATTTCACTGTGGTAATATCTTTTGAATGGATGAAATTGATTATTGTAGATTAGCAACATCTGACTTTCTTAATTCTTTCTAAGCACAAATTTTAAGCGATCCTTTTTGAAGATGGACTTCTTATTTCGTAATGATTGATGTGACTCTAACTTCCTATTGTATAAGTAGGCTTTCTGCGGATAGAGTTCAGTTTTGTAATAGCGGCGCATTACCGGGCAAGTCTATGTATAAGTCAGCTTGGTTTACACCACATGCCTATAGATGAGTGTGCATATTGCAATGCTGCTAACAGTTCAATACATGCCCACATATTTTGTGCTTTCGCCTCAACAGTGAATGCATAAGCTGGTTTTTAGTCATTGTTTCATCAAGATGTTTCTACCAAACTGTCCAAATCAACAGCTCTCTGATGTTTTGCAATAGCATAGGATATCCAAAGGTGCCAAAGTCAACTTCTTGTAGCTTTCTCCAGCTTTGGCCTTGGACACTTTTTGGAAAAACTTCCAAATCCCTGCTTGCACACTGGCATGCCCTTGTTTGATCATAATGAAAAAGTCACCTGGTCCTAAAGATCCAAAAGATTGCCATAGACTTTGTATCGTTTCGAAAGGTGAGCAATCAATATGGATTTCAAGCATCTCACTTCCAAGCAGAGGCAGTTTGTTTATTTCTCTGCCATCAACATTAACACTTATTAGTTTTAGGAAATCCCTTCCCTTTGTTTGAGCGTTTTTCCAGATCAAATGTGCAATGTAATAGCTCCGATGATCAGAAGAGGAGAGATCAAAAGGGGTCGTGATTTATCAATAATTTGAAAATTTTCCAAAAGTGGCTCTGGGGTTTTTCTCATAATGATATCATTGAGATTCAAGTATTTTCCAAGTACAGGATTCCTTGTGACTATAGTCCAGAAAGGGTAGTTTTTCATGAACTCTCTGTCACCAACATGGAAATCTAGTTAACTTTATCTGTCTAATGCCAAAAAATAAAAATAAAACAGACAACTTTAACCCGCATATCATCACACTCACTCACTCTGCCCAGAACAGAAAGGTTCGTCGACTACATCGGCCTAACAACACTGATGCCGACTATTGAGATTTGGCTCCATCATACAGTTTTCTTGCAATTATGGTTAGCTCGTGGAGAGAGGTGAGCTAAGATCAAGATACATGATTAGTGATCTAGCTTGAAGGGGAGTACTGTTCTTCCCTATGGCTTTGAAATTCTGAGGAGGTTGTCCGGAGTCTCTGCTGTACCCCTGAAGTTTGTACCAAGAAGCATCTGCTAAATTTGGTGCCTTTGAATTTTTACAGTCGGTACTGCTGGCGGAGTTGGGGAAGCAAATCCTTGCTTTTGTGTCTAAATCTGGCAGATTGCTAACGACCATCTTTTCCGTTTAAATGTTCGTTTTTTAGGATGTAGTCCCAGTGTCTGAATCCAGTGAAAGTGAATTAGAGTCAATCTTACATTCCTAATGTTTTTCTGCATGCAGATATGTTTTGTATTTAGACCACATGGCTCATATAATATGCAGCTAATCACACTTCTTATCTTATCTTAGTTTCATTAACTGGCAGTCACTTATCATATAATAAATACATCAATAACTAATTATTCCCCTCAACACCAGAGGCAAATTTAGGGATTTTGTTTCAGTTGACGATGGAGACCAAGGCAATGTCCACCAGGCATGACATGACAATATCCAATGGAGGATAATTCATTATTGATAGGAGAACGTTTCCTGTATAAGATCAAAGATTGTTGATGCTTTTCTTCTTTTCCAACATGCTTCAACGAAGGCAGAAGCTGCAAGAAGACAGATTAGCTACAACGGGGAATGGTCTATATCTATCCCTGTGGACTAAGTAACAGTTACAATTAAGGAAAGAATTCCATACACTCAGATGCAATCAGAATGTAGGTTGATAGACAAAACAATATTCACATGCATGCATAGACAAACATATTATATTTTTAAGTTCTTTACCAAAAAAAACATATTATATTTGTAAGTAGTTGTCAACAACCATCGCCAAAGATGATCTCCATCGTTACGACTACTAAACTGCAAACAATGACTTTGGTGACACAGGCAGTCACCTCTGCTCTGTCCAGATGGAGGTACATCATCACCTAAAGAGCCAAAGGGAACACTAGAGATTTGATCAGAAGATATGGCAGATGGTCTGGAGATTTCTCGCTATGTCTTACTGTGGTGTCAGAAGAAGCTCCGACCCATGCTAACGGTGGAATGGGAGATCTTCCTCTTTCTAAGGCAATTTCATAGTTGTCTCAGAATTGATGATTGGGAGCTTGAGTAGTGCCACATAGGATTACAGTAATCCATTCATCTGTTGCCACATGTACAAATTGGGTGCCACTCTGACTTCATCAGACTCCTTTTTGTTTCCTCACAGCTCTCGTTACTCTCTCTGTCAGCTCTCACTTTGTTTTCTTCTTCTTCTTCCAATCCCTAAATTTAAACCCAGCTTCAAGTATCTTCTCTCTTCTCCCTTTTTGTTTCTTCACGGCTCCCCTTTTTCTTTGCACGTCTCCCGTTTGCCAACAGTTCCGTCGTCAATCTTGCCCTTGATACCCTCAACGTCATGCATTCCTTTGGCATCAAACAGCTTGCGCTACTCACTCGGTTTTCAGATATGTTTTACATGGATGCTTCACAGTTGTAGCATGTTTATTGTGTTCAGAGACACATAAAACAGGAAGGTCAATATTTCTCTCGAAGATCTGTAAACGCATACGGACCCAAGAGAAGCCTGTAAATGCATTACTGAAAGAAGCATCTTAATGCAGGGAACCGCACCCTACCGAGACAGATTGAGAAAGAAGTAAAAGAGAGCAGTTTAAGCTAGCAGCTACATCCACTTGACACTCTCAGACTTGCCTTTACTTTCACCGAGTATGAGAAGATACTTCACATATGGGACACGAGATCTTCAAGGTATAAAAGAATCCCAAGACAGGTTCCTCGGAGGAAAAGTGTCCTGCCCAAGCAAACAACCGATCAGTAGCATTTCCAAGCAATTCTGTACATGGTGATTGAAAAGCTGAGTGCAGTAAGAGTAATTAAGAAAAGAAGATATCAATCTGAGTTCACTGATTATATGTGCAAAAAGGAACTAGGCAAAGAAACAGTACAGACAAGCAATTCCATGAGGTCCAAGAAGAATGAGTGTTGAGAGACGACACAAACAGTAATCGAACTGGAACATTGAATTACTCCATTTCTTCCGATCACTAAGCAAACCAGAGAAACAACTAAGACCCAGCTCCATCATCAGAGTAATTTCCATCCAACACCTGGTGGGTTCGCAGGTTTGTAGGCGAAGTATGATCAACGATACCTTGATAGTGGTCAGTACTAATTGGAGCAGAAGCAACAATTTTTGTTCTAGGTGACTGGTAAGATGAGACACTGGGTTCCCCCTCCGAACACTGAAGCATCCTGAAAATGTCGAGAACGAGCTCTGAAAGCTTCTCCTGATCAAAACAAGCAGGGAAGATGACTATAGCGGGGGCCACAAAGATCTTCCCAGAAACAAGTACGAAAAGAGGTCTATCCTAACAGCTGAGTATCGCATCTCGTAGTCTCGGATTTCTAATTTGCGTGAGATGCAGCAACGTGTAACAGATAATCTGTGTGGGGATCCAAAGCAAGACTATACATCTCAGGGGTGCAGTATGATGTCAGAGCGGCACCAATGAGTTTGATCCATCAGAGTTTCCCATCACTCGACACCGATTTTCATGCCTCTTGCAACTTGACTCAAGTTGATAAGCTCTGTAGTTGACCGGAAGAAAGTTCAGATGTACTCCGTGTCCATGTGGAGCACCGGTTCAATCTGGACCGAATCCTGGGAGAACCGGTTTGATTTTCGATTTCAAGGTTGGAATAAGCTTTGAAGCTTCTTTCAGAAAAATCTTTAGCGCCCACAAGAATCAAACCATGATATCACACTATTAAGAAACGACAACATAACCACTTAACTGCCATCCGTAAATGGTGCCACTTTTAGAATATGATTTTTTGCACATAATAAAGCTCGGACCAGTGGCTCCATAACAGACCAGGAGTCATAGGGCTGGATCCTAGTTTTAAATTGGGAATTGACTTATCCCAAAACTGATCATTCCTAATTTGGATTGACATTGATGCTCTTTAATATTTTTCCATCCCGTTTTTCTTAGAGATTTTGAAATTTGAGTTCTCGTTCAATGTACAGCTACTAACATGTAGTCAACATAGATTTGGTTCTTCATCATTTCATGTCAAAACAATGCTGTTTTTATGTTTAAAACTTTGGAAAAAAAATGAAAAAAAAAATACTCAAAATAACATAACAAAGGGCATACATTGTTTTGGTCAAATTATAAAAGCAGCCTTGTATCTTTGAAGTGAATTTTACTTTTTCCCAATCTTTCAATAATCACACAATTTGACTTTTATTTAGCTTGAGAGACCTCAAACATTCCAAAACATCTAACCATCAACATGTAAACTCATTAATAATCTTAGGATTAATACTATGAAAAACTTAAACTTATACACCTATGACAAATTTATACTAAACTAAGTTTTAGGTTACCAAAAACCTTAAAATGGCACACATATAACAAATTTATCCAAAATTCTTTTTTAGATTACCAAAAACTCCGTATTGGTACACTAATGACATATTTACCTTCTATTCACTTCTGTTAAATTGAAATCGTTGAGTTGAAAGACGTATGGCAATAACTCAATTGACTTAGTAAGTTCACGTGAAAGTTCATATTAGTTTAGGACAAATTTATTACAAGTATACTAGTTTGAGATTTTCAATGATCCAAAAATTAATTTAGGCAAATATGTCACATATGTACGAGTTAGGGATATTTTCAACCCAAAAAATGATTTGAATAAATTTGTCTTTGGTATATTGGTTTTGAGTTTTTTCTGATAGTAACTCATAATCTTGTAAAACTAACACATTTTCTAATTTGATATTTTCAAATGTTAAATACAAGGTAGGACAAAGTTTTTTCTCTTTTTCTGTTTTTCCATTTAGTTTTCAAGAGTAGGCAAACATATTTACTAAACTGACACAATTTTTTTGGGAGGGCAGGTTTTCGGCTATGGTTGGGCTGGGCTCCCGAGGAAGTACCCTAGTTTAAATCTCTTTTTAGGTGCAGAGCCTCACTGATGAGTGTTCCTTTGTGCCCAAGAAAACCCTGGGATTAGGTTACACTACACTGCATTAGACAGTTATGGATTCAGAATCTCTCTTTTATCTTTGGATTAATCACACGAAAAATTTCAAAGTGGTACACTTGTACAAATTTACTTTGAATTAATTTTTTGCCCACAAACTCCATATTGGTATTACCTTTAACAAATTTATTTCAAACTAAATTTTTGACAACCAAAAAGCAAAAACTAATATATTAATCACAAATTTGCTCTCGATTAGTTTTCATTAATTTGGATTAATACCACGAAAATTCACAAACTAAAAATTGGGAGAGTGCTGAATATTCTGCCCTCGTAGATCCCTTGGGACATGTCCTTGCCCATCTTCAGCACTGCATGCTGGCCATGTTCTTGCCATAAGTCCCAAAAAAATAAAATGAATTTCTATAAGCAAAAATTAGTATATTAGTCATAAGTTTACTTTTAATTAGTTTTCATTAATTTGGATTCATTCCACGGAAATTCACATACTGGAAAGTAGGGGAGCGTTGAATATTCTGCCCTCGTGGATCCCCTGGGACATGCTCTTGCCCATGTTCAGCGCTGCGTGCAGGCCGTGTTCTTGCCGTAAGTCCCAAAAAATAAAATGAATTTCTAAATTAGCGTCAAAGGTCCTCGCCCGGTGGAAATGTACCTAAGATCCCCCTCCCCCAAATAATGCTGTAATACTAGGAAACAGCAAAACTTAATTAAGATTGCGATTTGAATACTAATTCCATTACTTCATTTTAATTTATTTGGATCGTTCGATGAGGGGAGCCCAATCCACGTGATTCCTTCCTAGTCGTGAGTGAGACTTGAAACCTACTCAAGGCATCATAAATCAAATTTTAAGGACGATATATTAGGTGGATTTCCGGAAATTTCACAAGTTAACTGGCATTGGCATAGCATATTGTAAAACTTGCATTATGCTGGGAAAATTTTCCAGTAAGTCCTAAGTCTATTACATTTTTATCAATTCGGTTATAAATTTTTTAAATTTACCAGTTAAATCCTAAACATTTTCACGTTTTGTCAATTTAGTCCATTCGACTAATTTTGACTGAAAATAACCGACGTAGATGCTAGTGATGCCATATAGGACTACCGGCGTGACATAGATAATTTTTACTAATATTTTAATATTTTTTAAATTTTTTAATTATTTTTAAATTGTTCTCTCTCTCTCTCTCTCTCTCTCTTCCTTTTGCCGGTGGCTGGCCATTGGCCATGTTGGATCGCTTGGCCTCAGCTGCTATAGGTGAGGTACGACCAAGCTCCGACAAGCTTTGGCAAGGGTGCCAGCGAGGCTCACCCTGGCTCGGGCAAGACCTGATGAAGGTCGGCCATAAGCAAGGCCAACCCTCACAGGGTGTTGGCTAGGTGCAAGCGATGCCGAGCGAGGTCGACCTAGCCTAGGCAAGGGCCAGCCTCACCCAATCTAACCTAGGCTAGGTCGACCCTCATTGGGTTTCACCTAGGCGAGTGAGTCTCGATGAGGTCAGCCTTTGCCCAGGCCAAGGCAGCCTCATTGGGCATTGCCTATGCCCAAGCAACGCTTAAAGAGGCCACCCCTCTTGGTAAGGCCACCTTGGCCTAGGCGAGGGCTGACCTCACCTTGCTTAGGCGAGGACTCCCCTTGCCGGTGCTTGCCTGGCCACGCCTCACTTGTTGCAAGTGAGGCCATTCAGCCCAACATGGGGAGTGGCCGACCGCTGGCAAAAGGAAGAAGAAGAAGCAAAAAGAAAAGAAAGAAAAAAAAAAAAAGAGAAAAATCAGAAAAAATAATAGAAAATTCAAAAAATTAAATCATTATTAAAATTTGTCAACTTCGGTGCCGACGGCCTTACGTGACACTTTGTCAACTTCCACATCAGCAATTTCCGATTTAAATTTATCGGATGAACTCAATTAACAATAAATAAAAAAAGGTTTATGACTCAATTAGCAAAAATGAAAGGTTTAGGATTGAACTGGCAAAAGTGAAATAGGTTTAAAACTTTTTGGATAATTTTCCTAGTGAAAATTTTATTTTTTTTTATTTTATTTTTTATTTTTTTCCTTTGCCTTTTTTTGAATCAATTTCTTCACATTTTTTTTTTCCTAATGGGACAGTTTGACGTTGGGGTTAAATTATCCGTTCCCCATATAAGGTTTTAGTTAAATCAGTTCAATTTGCTCCTCCACTCCGACTTCTCTTTATATACTTCAATTACAACATTTCCTCTTTCCAATTTTCAATCGTCTTTAAGAAAGAGCTACAGCACAACATCATTTAAAAGATAGTGAGGAAACTACATAAATCGAGTACATCAAAAGACGAAATAGATCATAAGACTATCAATCTATGAACTAGCTTCGTCTTCAAGTAAGATTGGCTCCAGCAGGGGCGCAGAGGAGGGATCGCCCCGGGGAAAACTATGGGCCTGTTTGTTTGTGTTTCTGGCCCGTGTTTATGAACACAATTCCCCTTTTTATATTCCCGGAAACGAAAAAAGAAAAACAACGCGTTTGTTTAGGTTTTTGTTCAAAATCTATTTTTTGGTTCCTACGAACAAATTTGGAATATAAATAAGAAAAAAAAAAAACTTGTTTATTGTTTTTGGAACACTTCCGAGAAACAATTTTTCTCTTTCCTATTTTTTTCTTCTCTTTCTTTTCTTCTTCTTTTCTTATTTCTTTTTCTTTAGTCGGTTGCCGGCCTCGGCCATGGCCGATGACCAGCCATCGAGGGCCAGCGATGCCGTCGAGGGCGGGCGACCTCGTCGACCGATCACTGGCCATGGCCGAGGCCAGCAACCAGCCAAAAGGAAGGAAAAATAAAAAAGAAAAAGAAAAAACAATAAAAAAGGAAAAAGAAAATAAAAATAAAAATATTAAAAAATTAAAAGAAACAAAAAAAAAAAATTATACAAGTTTATCAAACGTGTTCTTGTTCTTTTTTTATTTCAAGAATAAGTTTACCAAACATCTTATTCTGTTCAAAAATTATTTCCTAGAACAGAAATAGTTTTTTCTATTTCTGTTCCATGGAAAAAATTTTGAATAGAAATATTACTAAACACGCCTTATAAGAATGGTATGAGATGGTGATGGAGGTGTTGGCAGTGGTGGTCAAACAATTAGGTCAAAATTAAAAGGGCCAAATAGACATCCCTCTCGGTCTGTGTTCTTGTGCTTGATCCCCATTCTAGTTGATCTGAAAATTATCCAAAAAAGTCATAAACCTATTATGCGGTGACCAATTCAATTATAAACCTTTCAATTATACCAATTTTATCCTAAATCTTTTGATAATTACCAATTTAGTCTTAGATTTTTCAAATGTGTCAATTTAGTCTGTACCATGTGTCAATTTACTCTATACCCTTTTGATAATTTGCAAATTTAGTTTTAAACATTTTAATGATTTGCCAAATTTAGTCTTTTCGGTCAATTTTGAACAAAAATCGCTGAAGTGGTAGTCTAATCAATGCCGACCATCATGTGTGATACGAGTGGTGCTACGTGGACAATTTTTGTAATTCTTTTGATTAACTAAATTTTTTTTGTATTTTCCCTTTTTTTTTTTTCTTTTTCCCTCTGCCGACCTTTGACGAGTCTTGTGTATGAATACAAATAGCCTGTGAATAGATACTTGCATATTTATAATGTAGTCAAAGATGGAGGTGTGATTTTACTATATATATATTCTTATTACTCACTTATAGATTGCCCTTCCCGGCTAAAAACAAAATCAAATACGTAATAGCCAAAGCATTAAGAAACATCATATGAGTAGATCATTGACACGTTTTCAAACAGTTTAAGAGTCATTTGGTATCGGGAACATAGTTCAAGGGTTTGTATTGTTGTTCTCTACTCTCAAAAATCAAAGATCATTCTAACTCGTTAGATCCCGGCCAATCCTGTATGCGACATACCCAGAAGTACATACGTAAAAAACCTAGGGAACAAAGTTACATTAAAAAAAAAAACAAAAAGGGAAAGGAGCTAAGTCCCTCAAATAATGATAACATTATTGACAACTTCTATAGGGCTAACCCGTGAAGCTCCATAAACACTTTCCTTCAATGAACAGACGAACCGAGCGAGCCAAACGCTTTGTGGAATTAAAGACACTTTATTGAACCTTTTCTAGGATATATAAAATGGCAAGCCATCAGATATCGCTTGATTTGGGACAATATAGATTATTAATTATGTCATTTTGCGAGTTCATATCCGAGTGAATCGCAGGTGATTGACTCAGCCATATTTTAAAAAACTAAACTAGCAAAAATCGCAGTAATGGATGATAGATAATGACATGCACCTAACACATGATCCCACCAAATTAGTGGAAAATGTCATCATGCATAGTGGGGCCACAATGAAGATATCGTGAAGGATTATTATTAGAAATAATTGCTAATTTGTACGGGTCCCTATTTAGAGACTCAAAACATCAATTCTAGGAAAATGAAGGGTTCCCTTGTACGTTTTATTTTCTGCGTATCTTTATACTATGTACAGCTCTTTTACATGATTTTTGAATTATAATTGTATACAACATTGCAATCAGGTAATTTTCTGAATCTGACGCTACCGCGTTTTAGTGAATTAACATTGACCAACCAGGTGTGAATCCATTCTACGCAGAGACTCTAGGCTGATTGGTTTTCGAGAACTAATATTCAATATAGTTTTTGTACCTAAAATAATATGTTGAAATGTAAACGGAATGTTGGGATATAATATGCGGAAACGACAGGATCTTGCAATTTACGTCAACAAGAAATCGCCAGAGAAAATAAATGAGAAAAATAAGGACACCAGGCATTTACGTGGTTCGGTCCGAGTATCGGTACCTACGTCCATGGGGAGAGCCAGCAGCAAATAATCCACTATAATCGGAGTATCAGAGTTTACAATTGCTCAATTGCTCAAGTGTTTCCCACACCTAGATTTAACCCCAAACTCAAAGTGCCTATAAATAAACAACTCACTTGGGAATACAAACTCACGAAACAGAATTATCGCGCGTTCAAGCTCCGGTACAATACACGCTACGTATGGCTTCGCGTATCTCTTCAGGCTTCGCGCGACTTGCGATTTCAAGGATCACGTACGGCTTAAAGGGTTTCTTTCGTTCTGGCTTTGGTGGCTTCTTTCTTCATAGGTCTTGGGCATGCAACTTCAAAAGAAAACCCTATGCTTCTTTTATATATGTGGGTGTGCACCACTTTCCTATTTTAGTTCTACAAAGCCAACTAGAACTCTGCTTCTTTTCCTATTCGGATTCCGCAACAGCAAAGAAGAAAATTTCCCTTCAAATATTTTATTATTTCTATTTTCAAATTTCCTCTTTTGTAATCCTTCGCGAGTCCAGCGAATCGCGTAATTGTAAATACTCAAAACTCGAGTCATAATTTAACAATTCTCCACCTTGGCTTGATGTTTGAAACCAAGTTATAGTGTTCATCATCCATGTTGCTCTCCCAACGCCCCGACGGGCGCTCACTCTCCACAGACGCCAATAGAGCTCAAGCAGAGCTTGAGCTTCGCCAAAGGAACAGACTTAGTCATCATGTCTGCCGGGTTATCTGCTGTAGCAATCTTTTTAACAGTAACAATACCCTTAGCTAAGACATCTCGGATGAAATGGTACCTGATGTTGATATGCTTCGTTCGCTCATGATAAACTGGATTATACGCCAAATATATCGCACCTTGGTTATCACAGTGTATATCCACACTTTTCTATTCTAACCCAAAGTCCAAGAGCAAACCTTTTAGCCATATCGCCTCCTTCGCTACAAAGGTTAGTGCCATGTACTCTGCCTCCGTTGAAGACAAGGCAATGTGATCCTATAAGGACGCTTTCCAACTAACTGCACCACTTGCTAGCGTAAACACGTACCCTGCTAAAGATCTACGATCATCCAAGTCACCGGCGTGATCCGAATCCACAAAACCAGTGGTCTCACTGCCATTGCTATCCCTCCAGTATACTATACCCACGTCTGTTGTCCCCTTCAAATATCTGAGGATCCACTTCACAGCTTCCCAATGAGCTTTACCAGGACGCTTCATATAACGACTAACCACGCTCACAGCTTATGAAATATCAGGCCTAGTGCACACCATAGCATACATAATACTACCCACGGCACTAGAATAAGGAACACGGGACATATGCTCCTCCTCCTCCTTAGTCTGCGGTGATAATTTATCTAAAAGTTGAAAGTGCTTCGCTAAAGGTGTACTTACTGATTTTGCCGACTGCATATTAAAACGTGCTACGATCTTCTCAATATATTTCTTTTGAGATAGACGTAAAACTCCTGCAGCCTTGTCACGCAAAATCTCCATACCCAAAATTTTCTTTGCAGCACCTAAATCTTTCATCTCAAATTCAGCATTTAATCGCCTCTTCAGCACATCAATATCAGACATATTCTTAGCTGCTATCAGCATATCATCAACATATAAGAGTAGATAAATCAAAAAACCATCATCCAATCTCCTATAGTAAACGCAGCTGTCCATCTGACTTTTTGTATAGTCTTAATTAGCCATGAATGCATCAAAACGTTTATATCACTGTCTAGGAGATTGTTTCAGCCCATACAAAGATTTCTTTAACAAGTAAACATGATCTTCCTTACCCGGAATAGCAAATCCCTCTGGCTGCTTCATGTAAATCTGCTCCTCCAACTCACCATGAAGAAACACAGTTTTCACATCTAGCTGATCTAACTCGAGATCCTGCGAAGCAACTAAGGCAAGTAAAACACGAATAGAAGTATGTCTTACCACAGGAGAGAACACCTCATTGTAGTCAATGCCCTCACGCTGTGTATATCCCTTCGCCACAAGTCTCGCCTTATACCTCGCTGTCTCGACACCGGGAATGCCTTCTTTCCGTTTGAAGACCCATTTACTTCCGACAATCTTTTGACTCTTGGGTACTTTGACAAGCTCCCATGTCTGATTTCAATGGAATGATTTCGATGGAGTGATTCCATCTCTTCACTCATAGCCCCTAGTCACTGCGACGACTCCGAACTAGCCATCACCTCAGAGTAAGACGAAGGCTCATCTGTCTCCACCTCATCACCTACAGTTAATGCATAAGCAATATTTGTATAACCATAACGTGCCGGTGGTTTAATTAGCCTTCTCTGTCTATCTGCGGCTATAGTCTGCTGTGGCTTTGCTAGTTGTTCACTATCACCGACTTCAGGAACTGTGGCTTCATCTACAGTCTCAACTTCTGTTACCTTCGAGGTTTCTGGAGTCTCCACCTGAAGCTCCACCTCACTTGTGACACCCCGATCTGTCTTCTCGCTGGTTGTGTCTCGAACTCCTCCGTTGAAGCATTGCGGTCTCGTCGAAGATCACATCTCGCGATTAGAAAACCGGGTGATCCGGGATCGGTGCACCATAGCCGGTAGCCTTTCACCCCTTGTGCATAACCCGAAATATGCACTTCTTTGCCCTCGGCTCAAGCTTACCATCACTCGCATGAGCATACGCAGGACATCCGAATATACGTAATCCGGAGTAATCAACAGGTTTCCCCAACCATACTTCCTCAGGAGTCTTCCACTCGATAGTAGACGATGGAGATCTATTAACCAGGTAACACGACATGTTAACTGCTTCAGCCCAAAATTCCTTACCAAGTCCTGCATGCGAAAGCATGCATCGAGCTCGCTCAAGCAAAATTCTGTTCTTCCGTTCCGCCACGCTATTCGCTGTGGTGTCCCAGTGCTTGTGCGGTGTCTTACAATACATTCTTTCTTGCGAGAACTCGGTAAAATCTTTACCACAGAATTCCATGCCATTATCGGTTCTCAGGCACTTGATCTGTTTATCTGACTGCTTCTCAATCAATGCCTTAAATTTCTTGAACCGATCAAACACTTCATATTTGTGCTTTAGAAAGTAAACCCATACTTTCCTCGAATAGTCGTCGATAAATGTCAGCATATATCGAGCACCTCCTTTTGAAGGAACCGAATACGGGCCCCAGACGTCTGAATGAATATATTCAACCGGTCGTTTGGTCGAATGGATAGCTATTGTAAACTTAACTCGGTGCTGCTTCCCATAGATGCGGTGCTCACATAAGTCCAGCTTCCCCGTCTTCGACCATTCAACAACCCCTTTTCACTCAAAGCATCGTCATACCCGCCTCACTCATGTGCCCCAAACGCATATGCCATAACTGAGTCAAGTTAGAGTCTGACTCACCTGATGAAACTGCAGCGGTTCCAGTCACGGTCTCTCCCATTAGATGATAGAGAGTATTCACTTTCTTCCTTTTCATCACTGTCATAGCACCTCGAGAGATCTTTAGTACTCCACCTTCAGCGGTGTACTTACACCCGATGTCATCGAGTGTCTCCAAAGAAATAAGGTTCTTCTTGAGCTCCGGTACATGCCTCACATCTGTCAATGTGCGCACCACCCCATCGTGCATTCGAATCCGAATTGTCCCTATCCCCACAGCTTTACAAACTGTATTATTTCCCAAAAGAACCCTACCACCATCTGCGGCTTGGTAAGTAGTAAACCAGTTCTTATGAGGCGTCATGTGATAAGAACACCCCGAATCCAACACCCATTCATCTCCTGACGAAGTAGCAATTGCATAGAAGACAGCTTCTGCATCCCTATTGCTCCCTTCAGCAACGTTTACCACATTGCTCGTGGCATTCTGCCTATCAACCTTATTCTTCCGCTTTGGACAATCTCTCCTGATGTGCCCCTCCTCGTGACACTCAAAGCACTTCACACATCCCTTGGACTTTCTATGGCGTGATTTCGATCTGCTTTTACCTCTGCTGCTACTAGGCTCTCGATGTTGTTCTCTAGCCCGAATAGTCAGTGCTTGCGCTGCTCCTTGTGCCAGACCGTCATCTCGCAACTTTCTCTGCCACTCCTTAGAGAATAAGGCGGACTTTACCTCCTCTGAGGTAATTGTAATACGCCCCTGCAACAATGAATCAGTAAAGTGCTCCCATGACTCTGGTAAAGAGGCTAACAACATCATGCCCTGTTCTTCATCATCAAGTATCTTACCGACGTTCTTCAAATCCATCATGAGTTTATTAAATTCATCTAGGTGGGTTCTGAAAGACGTACTTTTAGTATATCTAAATTGAAACATCATTTTCAGCATATACAAGCGATTGTTCAAACCTTTCTTCACATAGAGTGCATGGAGTTTTGCCCATAATGCTGCGGCATCCTGCTCCTCAGCAACCTCTATTAAGACCTCATCCGACAAATTCAACAGGATCATGCTCTTTGCTTTTTCCATTAGCTCTACCCTCTCAGAGGCTTTCATGATAATAGGCATCTCATCCTCACCATCCAGTGCCTTGGCCAAACCTTGTGTTGTCAATAAAGCTCGCATCTTGATGCTCCATACACAAAGTTGTTGCTCCCGTTAAACTTCTCAATCTCAAATTTTCTCTCAGACATAATTGCAATAACAGAATTTCCAGATATAATCAGACAAGCAAAAGCTCCAAATCAATCAAGAAATTCAACCCCAAGCTCTGATACCAGTTGTTGGGATATAATATGCGGAAACGACAGGATCTTGCAATTTACGTCAACGAGAAATCGCCAGAGAAAATAAACGAGAAAAATAAGGACACTAGGAATTTACGTGGTTCGGTCCAAGTATCGGTACCTACGTCCACAGGGAGAGCCAGCAGCAAATAATCCACTATAATCGGAGTATCAGAGTTTACAATCGCTCAATCGCTCAAGTGTTTCCCACACCTAGATTTAACCCCAAACTCAAAGTGTCTATAAATAAACAACTCACTTGGGAATACAAACTCACGAAACAGAATTATCGCGCGTTCAAGCTTCGGTACAATACGCGCTACGTATGGCTTCGCGTATCTCTTCAGGCTTCGCGCGACTTGCGACTTCAAGGATCACGTACGGCTTGAAGGGTTTCTTTCGTTCTGGCTTTGGCGGCTTCTTTCTTCATAGGTCTTGGGCATGCAACTTCAAAATAAAACCCTCTCGCTTCTTTTATATATGTGGGTGTGCACCCCTTTCCTATTTTAGTTCTACAAAGCCAACTAGAACTCGCTTCTTTTCCTATTCGGATTCCGCAACAGCAAAGAAGAAAATTTCCCTTCAAATATTTTATTATTTCTATTTTCAAATTTCCTCTTTTGTAATCCTTCGCGAGTCCAGCGAATCGCGTAATTGTAAACACTCAAAACTCGAGTCATAATTTAACACGGAAGAAATCAGATCATCAGATGATAATATTATTAAACACCCAGGATACAACCGGTACAAGACAAAGCCCAAACACACACATGCGCATCTTCTCAGGGAAGCATTCACAAGCAGCAGATTCAAGATTCAAGAACCACCCTCCGCAAAAGTACAGCGACTATTGAGGGCAGTCTATCCATCTTCTTTCTTGAAATAAGATTACATAAACACAGATAGCAAGAAGAGAGAGAGATGGAGATCCTCCCATGGTTTAGAAGAGATGGTGGTGCTTCTTGCCATGAGCCTCTTCATCTTCTTTCTTGGCCTCCTTCTTCTCGTGGTGCTCATGGAAGACGAACCTGCTGGCCCCAATGACAGCAGCGGCGGCTATTTCCTCCTCTATCTTGTGCTTATGGGCGTGCTCTGGGTCCTTCTTGGCCTTATGCTTCTCATGCTGCAATTTGCACATCATTAATGAGGAACTGAGTGGATGAAACAAAATGAGTAAAGGTAAAGAGGGGAAAAAAAGTTCTCCGCTCTGTATACCTTTTCTTTATATAGGCTCTAAGGATCTGTTTGGTAACTATCCAACCAGTGTCTATCTCTGATTTTTTGTTCCCGAGAGCAGTTTGGGAACAGAATTGCGTTTGGTAAAATTTTGTTCTCAAGAACAAATTTCTATTTTTTTGTTCCCGGAATTAGATTTGGAATAGAATCAAGAAAAAAAAAAGTTGATTCTTATTCCGAGAACAAATCTAAGAATCAAAATCATATTTCTTCTTCTACCATTTTCTCTTTTTCTTCTTCATCTACCATCATCTTGCGGTTGCCATCCGTCACCAGTCGCCGCCGTCCATCGCCGCCGTTTGCCAATCGTCGGCAACCGATTCAGCAAGCTTGTCAAGCTAAGACGAGGTCTAGCAAGCTCATCCGAGGCAAGCCCAGCCACCGGCGAGGCTCGCCCAGCCTCGCCGGTGGCCAAGTGAGCCTTGCCCAGCCCTGCCAATGGCTAGGGAGGCTCGGCTCGCCGGTGGCTAGGCAAGCCCTACCCAATTGCCGACGAGGGCCGGCCTCGCCGAGAGTCGGTGACGCTCTAATGAGGGGGCAGTTACCATATGACTTAAAATGCTTAAAAATTATTCCCATGAACAAAATAAAAAAGAATCATTTTTTATTAGAATCTGTTCTCAGGAACAGAATCGTTATCAAACGTGCTCTAAGTATGGTATAAGTTAAAAAAAATGAATTTATTCAAAAAATGAATTTATTCGCTTTGAGCAAAAGTATTTGATCATGTAAATAATGTTATGGATAACAACTATGTTTTTTGTTTATGCCAATTGTGGGGAAATATCATTCCTCTAGTTGATCGACGAAGGAAACTGATTGAATTCAAACTATCATTCATTTATAAAGATGATCCATTCTTGTATGGCATGCCATCATCATATGGCTAGTGGAAATATGTAAATTTAATCGAGATTCTTTGCATCCATAATTTGTGATCAACGAGATGGTTTAATCAATAAGGTGAAGATGAGAATTTTATCTAAATATAAAATGGGGAAAAAATTGCAAGAATTGAGAATAAGATGATAATAATTACCAAGGCATAAGTGCCGGCAGCAATAGTACCGAGCTCACCGAGCTGCTGACACATATTGTCCGCTTTGGACACTAAGTCCTCACGATTTTATTCCTTTTGGGATAGCCCATACTACAAAAAAAAAAAAATGCGTATGTACAGTCAGAGGGACCTAAGTCTTATAAGTTAGCCTAGGACTTCCTCCCTAGGCGATATGGGACAAGAGACGTGCCACCTCCCTACACACGTCCGGGGACCGAGGTGTGGACGCACCGCCATCCCTTCTCCCCGCGCACCGTCGCCAGGGCCTAGCCTTGCCTGCGTATTGCCGATGCGATCTTAGTCCGTCCCTCCGTACTGCCCCGGGTTTAGATAATCACATATGGTGCTTCTCCTCTTTCTTGAAATCGACCACCGCAGGCTCCGCAATGGTGTCATCCTTGTGGTGGAAGAGGTGGTGGTGGTGGTGTTCTTCGGCCATGGTCGGTGGTTGTTTTTCTGGGAAATACTAGAATTGACAATGAATCAGGGAAAATAATACAGCTGAAATGTATGGTATGGTATGTGATGTGAGATTGTTTGAGAGGGAGGGGTGTACTTATAGGGAGAGTTGGCACATGCAAAGTCACATCCAATCGGGCCTACGTGGGAGGCCTTAAATGCATCGTGGGCGGTCAAGATAGGTTGATGTGGTTCCAGTAAATGCATCTTTATTTTCTTTTGATAAAGCAGTTGTTTATATGTCAAGCCAAAGAAAAAAAGGGAGATGGACTTCGTTTTCTTTTTTTTTTCTTGTTAAAGGACATTTTGTAAGGACAAATTTATTTGCCAGATGATTTTTATGAGTTGCCACAAGAAATAGTGAAAAACCTTGATGATTTTTATGAGTTGCCACGGGAGATAGTGAAAAACCTTGAGTACGTTCCAAGAGAATTATCAAAAAAATTTTAAAATTATCGTAAATGTTCTAATTTTAATTATATATATTTTTGTCAATTTAATCTTAAACCTTTTGCATTTATACTAATTCAGTTCATTTAGCTAAATTTGACCGGTTGAGGCTAACATGAATAATTTTTTAATAATAATTTTTTGAATTTTTGAATTTTTCCTTTTTTTTTTTTAATAGTAGCAAAGGCCAATCAGCCCAAAATGGCTAGTGGGTGGCTGGCCAAAAGGAAGAAGAAGAAGAAGCAAAAAAGAAAAAAAAAAAGAAAAAAAGAGAAATAATTCAAAATTTTCAAAATTTCAAAATATTATTTAAAATTGTTCATATTAGTAGCGACAATCTTATGTGGCACCGCTGGTGTTTTCTAACCAAAAGTAGTCAAATGGACTTAATTTTATGCCTTTTCTTGTCGAGATTACTAGATGCTGACATCATTGATTTATTTAATTATTTAATATAGTTGAACCCTTCATTTTAATCACAATACACGCAACGGTATTATAAGTCAAAACCACCCGCCTACATCGGAAAGCCTCATCTTAAACTTTAGACTCCTGCAATTACATTAGCAAACAAATCTTGCAGTTCGAGCTAAAGACAGGATGAACATATTATCAGAGAAATTAGCAGAGAAACAATGAAACATCATAGATATATGTGGTTCCATTAGAGCGTTGGTCTCTTTCAGAGAAGTTACTTAAATTAGGAAGCTACTCAAAATTGAAAAGAAACCACACAAATTAGAAAACCTATTTGGATTGGGTCCTCTATAGATTCAAACTCAGAAAGATATCGTCAACAGATTACATTAAATTTTCACAAGATCCCTAGTGGCTAGCGAAGGCCAACCTTACCATTGGTTAGTGGTGATCAACTAGAGGAGGAAAGAAGAAGGATGATAAAAAAAAAAAAAAAAAAAAAAAAAAAAAAAAGAATAAAACTCCTTGTGTGAAATCATCATGCACTTTGGCCCCCATCATAGGGAATCTCTCCTTGTGATAGGGACGGGGGACTCAAGCCACCTAAAAAAGAAGATTGTCATGACAATCCTTTCGGGGTTTCTTAGAGATCAATCTACCAATTATGTGTATTTTTTTATTTGGACATCTTTTCGAGAAATTCTAGGTTCTTTGAAAGGGACGGACAATCGGTTCGAACCCTGTCCCGAAACAAAGCACTTGTCTTAGTCATCAAATCCAGGATAAAGTTACTTGGACAAAACGTTTTCAAGTATTGGCATAATCTGTAATAATCGCAAAAGCCTGGGGGCAAAATGTCACTCTCGTGAATTTCCTGCACGTCCTTGCCCTTCACAGAAGTCATGTGAGAGCATGCAGTTGAAGTTCGGACGAGAATTTGATCGTACTCGAGAGCAGGGGCATATTGAAACGGATTCCAAAATGTCGGGGTGGCTATCGTAGAAGCTGAAATATCGGGGGCTCAATCGGCACAGCCTTCAAAAAAAAAAAAAAAAAAAAAAAAAAGGAGAAATTGTCCCGAGTATAACCACCAGGACTGCCGGATTAAAAATCCGATCTTGCTCCTTTGATTCCGATTTGAAAATTTCAAAATAGAAAATCCGACCTCACTCGACATCACCTTTGCCTAGCCAACACTCAGCGAGGGCTAGCCTCGCTCGAGGTTGACCTTCGCAGGGTCTTGCTCAAGAGAGGGCGAGCCTCGTAGGGGCTTGCCCTCGCTCAGTCGTGCCTCACCTATAGTAGCAAAGGCCAATTGGCCCAGCATGGCCAGTGGCCAGCCACCGGTAAAAGAAAGAAGAAGAAGCAAAAAAGAGAAAAATTCAAAATTTCAAAAATATTAAAAATTATTTAAAATTATTCATATCGGTGGTGACAATTCTATGTGGCGCCACTAGCGTTTCTAACCAGAATCAAATGGACTTAATTTTATGACCTTTTGTTGAGATTATTAGATGCCGACACTATTGATTTATTTAATTATTTAATATAGTCGTTCAAGAGAAGAATGCCCACAAAGGGGCCATAGGTATTTCGTCTGCGGGAGTGGTGATGGCTCGCGAGCTCTTCCCCCTCGCGCCTGATCAGAACATGAAGGAAGTCGGCGGCCCTCGTCAAGAAATCGTTCCTGCCCAACCAAAGCGAAAATCCATGGCCTCACTTACCACAGGAAATAGTGAAAAACCTTGATGATTTTTATGAGTTGCCACAGGAAATAGTAAAAAACGAGTACGTTCAAGAGAATTATCAAAAAAATTCTAAAATTATTGTAAATGTTCTAATTTTAAATATATATTTTTTTGTCAATTTAATCTTAAACCTTTTGCATTTATACTAATTCAGTTCATTTAGCTAAATTTGACCGGTCGAGGCTAACATGAATAATTTTTTAATAATATTTTTTTGAATTTTTGAATTTTTCCTTTTTTTTTTAATAGTAGCAAAGGCCAATCGCCCAGAATGGCTAGTGGGTGGCTGGCCAAAAGGAAGAAGAAGAAGCAAAAAAAAAAAAAAAAAAAAAAAAAAAAAAAGGAGAAATAATTCAAAATTTTCAAAATATTAAAATATTATTTAAAATTGTTCATATCGCAGCGACAATCTTATGTGGCACCGCTAGTGTTTTCTAACCAAAAGTAGTCAAATGGGCTTAATTTTATGCCTTTTCTTGTCGAGATTACTAGATGCCGACACCATTGATTTATTTAATTATTTAATATAGTCGAACCCTTCATTTTAATCACAATTCATGCAACGGGATTATAAGTCAAAACCACCCGCCTACATCGGAAAGCCTCATCTTAAACTTTAGACTCCTGCAATTACATTAGTAAACAAATCTTGCAGTTCGAGCTAAAGACAGGATGAAAATATTATCAGAGAAATTAGCAGAGAAACGATGAGAACATCATAGATATATGCGGTTCCATTAGAGCGTTGGTCTCTTTTAGAGAAGTTACTTAAATTAGGAAGCTACTCAAAATTGAAAAGAAACCACACAAATTAGAAAACCTATTTGGATTGGGTCCTCTATAGATTCAAACTCGAAAGATATCGTCAACAGATTACATTAAATTTTCACAAGATCCCTAGTGGCTAGCGAAGGCCAACCTTGCCATTGGTTAGTGGTGATCAACTAGAGGAGGAAAGAAGAAGGATGATAAAAAAAAGAGAGAATAAAACTCCTTGTGTGAAATTGGAAAAGTTACCTAAAAAGTCCTAAACCTATTAGAATTATTCCAATTCATTCCTAAACTTTTTTTTTCGTCCAATTAAGTCCTAAAACTTTTGTTTTTGTTCCAGTTCAGTCCATCTAGCCAAAATTGGCCGGCCGGCAGCCGACGTGGACGCCGACCGAGGACAGCCTGGTCGGCGAACGCCGACGTGGCAATTTTTTTAAATATTTTTAAATATTTTTTCGATTTTTTTAGATATTTTTAAATATTTTTTGAATTTTTTTTTTATTTTTTTTTTTTTCCCCCAATCTTCTCCTTCCTCTCGGCAGCCCGGTGCCGGCCAAAGGCGAGGGCCGGCGAGGGCAGCCTCGCCGGCCACTGGCGAGGGCAGCCCCCGCCGACCGAAGGCGAGGGCCGGTGAGGGCAAGGCCTCGCTAGATCCGGCGAGGTCGGCCTCACCGGCCTCGCCGGCCACCGGCGAGGCGAGGCCCCGCCGATCCGGCGAGCTCGGCCCTCGCCGGATCCGGCAGGGCCTCGCCCTAGCAGGGCGAGTCTGGAGGCGAGGGAGGGCTTGCGGAGGGCGGGCGGGGCGAACATGGCGTTGCCGGACCAGACGGTGGAGACGGGGTTGGCGCCACTAGGGTTCTCGTCATCGGCCAACATCTCTCTCTCTCTCTCTCCTCTCTCTCTCTCTAGGGGCGCGGGCGCTGTCTGCGAGATCGAAGGTCAAGAAGAGGGGCTTTGCGGCGAAGAAGAAGACGCCATTGACGACGACGAAGAGAATGAATGGTTCGGACGGTCGACCCTCGCCCTAGGGCAAGGCCCTGCTGGATCTGGTGAGGGCCGAGCTCGCCAGATCTGGAGGGGCCTCGCCCTCGCCAATGGCTCGCCCTCTATCACGCCTCGAACCCCGAGACACGTGAACAACCCACCATGGTCGTGAAATTTGCGACATTCCCAGGTAGTGTCGTCGACCCAAATTAATTTATTAAGCGCATGCGGAACGTGTTAAGAATCCCCTGACAAATTAAAAGCGGGATGGAACAGCAGGAACAAAAATCAATTTAATACAAACCAACAAGCTGACATCAAATCAACCAAGGATTACATGCAGCCAAACTGGGTCGGAGTCTACACACTAGGGATCGGACCACTAAAAAGAAAGAACAGTCCTAAGACTACTAAAAGAGATTCGATCGTCAATCCTCCATCTTCTTGGCTCTGCGACTCCTTGCCCAACTGCACCGGCAATCCACCTGACTCCGCTGGAATCATCATCTACGGCCTTGAAATGTGTTTCCCACAATGGGATGAGACATTGTCTCAGCAAGTTCACCCCTCCTAAGCCCCTATTAGAAAGAAATACACCCCAGCATGACCTAGCCACACATCAAGAGGACTTACCTCGCAAATGCCGCGCCCGAGGTTAGTACAGGTTCATATCATTCAATCACGTGCAAATGTGATAATTAAATAAAGCACGGCACAATCACATTATCAACCAATCAACCACTTGGATCGTCTCAGCGATCAATCGGCTTGGCCGATTACATGTCATTCTAGCACATCAATCAATGATCCCAACCACGACCCTAAAGGTAGACTCAACAATCGGTGGTAATCACGGCCCCACGTGGCACGACCTTCGAAAAGGTGATTCAACACTAGTGGCATCACGGCCCCATTCGGCACGGCCTCTCATAGGCGGTTCAACAACTAGTGGCATCATGGCCCCACTCGGCACGGCCTCTCATAGGCGGTTAACAACTAGTGGCATCACGGCCCCACTCGGCACGGCCTCTCATAGGCGATTAACAACCAGTGACATCACGGCCCCACTTGGCACGGCCTCTAATAGGTGGTTCAACAACTAGTGGCATCACGGCCCCACTCGACACGGCCTCTCCTAGGCGGTTCATCACGGCCTCAATAGGCACGGCCTCTAATAGGCGGTCAATCATGGCCAAATCCCCATCAATTTCCACACTTAGCATTTCTACGCATAACCCCTAATTTACGCAATCATACTCAATTCGCCACCAATCATGTGTCAAATTTAAATTATAACATCACAAGCGGCGATCGGCACGAAATTCGAGCAACCTGAGCTAAAAATAAATTTTTCCGTTTTTTTAAATAATAATATTTAATTAATTTTGGAATATTTTAATATTATTTTAATAATCAGAATTTCGAAACATTTAAATAAATCTAAATTAAAATCCAATTATGTCACATCACCAATTAACTTTAATTAACCTCTTTTAAACTTAATTAAACCCAATTAAGTTTAATCCAATTTCCTTAATCCAACTTATAATAAAATAATCTAATCTATCCACCTAAACATACTTAATTCAAATTAAACATACTTAGGGCATAATTAACCGGCTAATAAAGGATTAGTGAGATAACTCACGGATTTGGACGCCGCTTAGCTCAAAACGACGAGAGCGACGCCGGGATCGACTTTCCCCAAAGGCGGGCTCGCATTCGGGGTCGGGAAGGCGGCCAAAACGGGCTCGGAAGGGGCTGCCATACCCATTGCCGAGCTGCCGAGTCGTAGCCAAGGAGGAGCTGGACGGCGGCGGTTTGGGCGAGGGAGCGGCGGAGGAATGGCGAGGAAGGAGGCGGAGGAGGGAGGGCGGTCCACGGCGGCGTGCGGCGGCGGCTCGACGACGCCAGGGGCATGGGGACGGGCGCACGTGCGTGCGAGGCGCATGGGGACGGGCGCACGTGCGTGCGAGGCGTCGCGCAGGCGGGCGGCACGGGCGGCGGTGGACAACGCGCGGGCCTCCTCCCCCCCGAGTCGAGCTGCCCCTTCCCTCTCTTTCCCTTTTCCTTTTCTTCCCAAGGAAGAAGATGACACTCTCTCTCCTCCCTTTTCCTTTTTCTTTAATTCTCCTAAGGTGGCCCACCACATGACATCATCCATGACATCACACCCCACTATCTCCCACAACTTCTCCAATTGGTGCAATTTCTTTCTCCGCCGGGGTCCAAAACTTTGCGCGCTTAATTTCTTCAATTCTTCTTTCAATTAAGTCCAATTGAAATCTACAAAAATTAATCTGATGTCACCATATTTTAATTCACATCTTGGCTCATCCATAGAACCAATTTAAATCCTAAAAGCACAACCAAAAGCGGACCTACTAATTTCTCTTGATTCAATTCAAATTGACTCCCAAAAAATCAATTGATGTCTCCGTTATCAAATTGATTATTTTCTTTATCCAAAAATTCCTCACATTCCTCAATTTCACAGCCCCCGGCTTCAATTGAACGAACTCGGCCCTAATTATCCAGTCGAAATTAGGACCCGAAAATCTGGATGTCACACCCTCGCCGGCCCTCGCCTTCGACCGGCGGGGGTGAGCCTTGCCAGTGGCCGGTGAGGCTGCCCTCGCCTCTGGCTGGCCGGCGCCAGCCGAGGAAGGAGAAGG
Organism: Eucalyptus erythrocorys; assembly: GCA_014182555.1. Lineage (NCBI taxonomy): Eukaryota > Viridiplantae > Streptophyta > Magnoliopsida > Myrtales > Myrtaceae > Eucalyptus > Eucalyptus erythrocorys. The sequence continues at coordinate 20,742,858 of CM024601.1, read as the reverse complement.
TTGGGGAAAAAAAAAATAAAAAAAAAAGAAATAAAAATTCAAAAATATTTAAAAATATTTAAAAATCGAAAAAATATTAAAAAATATTTAAAAAATTGCCACATCGGCGTTCGTCGGCCACTGTCCCTGGCCGGGCGCCCACGTCAGCGCCGGCCAGCCAATTTTGGCCAGATGGACTGAACTGGAACAAAAACAAAAGGTTTATGACTTAATTAGACGAAAAAAAAAGTTTATGACTGAATTGGAATAATTGCAATATGTTTAGGACTTTTTAGGTAATTTTCCCGTGTGAAATCATCATGACTTTGGCCCCCCATCATAGGGAATCTCTCCTTGTGATAGGGACGGGGGACTCAAGCCACCTAAAAAAGAAGATTGTCACGACAATCCTTTCGGGATTTCTTAGAGACCAATCTACCAACTATGTGTATTCTTTATTTGGACATCTTTTCGAGAAATTCTGGGTTCTTCAAAAGGGACGGACAATCGGTTCGAACCCTGTCCCGAAACAAAGCACTTGTCTTAGTCATCAAATCCAGGATAAAGTTACTTGGACAAAAGGTTTCCAAGTATTGGCATAATCTGTAATAATCGCAAAAGCCTGGGGGCAAAATGTCACTCTCGTGAATTTCCTGCACGTCCTTGCCCTTCACGGAAGTCATGTGAGAGCATGCAGTTGAAGTTCGGACGAGAATTTGATCGTACTCGAGAGCAGGGGCACATTGAAACGGGTTCCAAAATGTCGGGGTGGCTATCGTAGAAGTTGAAATATCGGGGGCTCAATCGGCACAGCCTTTTAAAAAAAAAAAAAACGGAGAAATTGTCCCGAGTATAACCACCAGGACTCAAGCAGTTGTTTTGTCGCCGGATTAAAAATCCGATCTTGCTCCGTTGATTCCGATTTGAAATTTTCAAAATAGAAAATCCGACCTCACTCGACATCACCTTTGCCTAGCCAACACTCAGTGAGAGCTAGCCTCACTCGAGGTTGACCTTCGCTGGGTCTTGCCTAGGAGAGGGCGAGCCTCGTAGGGGCTTGCCCTCGCTCGGTCGTGCCTCACCTATAGTAGCAAAGGCCAATTGGCTCAGCATGGCCAGTGGCCAGCCACCGGTAAAAGAAAGAAGAAGAAGCAAAAAAGAAAAAAATTCAAAAATTCAAAAATATTAAAATATTATTTAAAATTATTCATATCAGTGGAGACAATTCTATGTGGCGCTGCTAACATTTTCTAAGCAAAATCAAATAGACTTAATTTTATGGCCTTTTTTGTTGAGATTACTAGATGCCAATACCATTAATTTATTTAATTATTTATATAGTCGTTCAAGAGAAGAATGCCCACAAAGGGGCCATAGGTATTTCGTCTGCGGGAGCGGTGATGGCTCGCGAGCTCTTCCCCCTCGCGCCTGATCAGAACACAAAGGAAGTCGGCCCTCGTCAAGAAATAGTTCCTGCCCAACTGAAGCGAAAATCCATGGCCTCACTTACCGATGCTGAAACCTTAATCATGGAGAAGAAGGCGAAGTACAAAAGAACGCAGAAGGGAAAGAAAGAGGCCTCAGGATGTGATGCCGAGGAAGTTTCCACAGAGTTGACGCTGCTCTTCGACCCTTATAAGTTCAAGAAGAGGCTTACGCAAAGCGATCTCGGCCACCTGTCGAGGTTCTTGATTGGGCGGGACATTGTGAAGAGCCACTTTCTCCGATGGATGAGTGAGGAGACGGTGAGACGGTGAGGCAAGTCGAGAGCGGCAAGGGGGCCGACGTCATCGTGAGGGACATGGACACGTGCTCTGAGCATCGACTGGTGTTCACTATGGTAATATCTTCAAATGAGTATAGTTGATTAATGTAGATCGGCAACAACTGACCTTCTTAATCCCGTTTGAGCACAAATTTTAAAATGATTCTTTTTTAAGACAAATTCATATTTGCTTATATTTTAGAGTTGAATTTTGTAATAACGGTCGCATTACTGGGTAAGTCGCTATTTTATCAAGATGTTTCTATTGAACTATCCAAATCAATAGCTCAAATGTTTTGCCATAGCATAGGATAGGGGTGTGCATAAGACCCGGGATTCCCCCGGACCGCCCAGAATCGGACCGGAACCGCCCGGAACCAGCAGTTCTTGAGGGAACCGGTCCAGTTCCCGGTTCCAATTTATGGGAACCGGTGGGTATCGGTCTGGTTCTCGGTTCATTCAGCGGCGAAAATTCAAAAATTTAAAAATATTAAAATATTATTAAAAATTGTTCATTCAACGGCGACAATCCTATGTGGCACCGTTAGCGTTTTTTAACCAAAATTAGCCAAATGGACTTAATTTTATGCACTTTCTTGTTGAGATTACTAGATGTCGACACCATTGATTTATTTAATTATTTAATATAGTCGTTCAAGAGAAGAATGGCAAGGAAGGTGCCATAGGAATTTCGTCTGCAAGAGTGGTGATGGCTCGTGAGCTCTTCCCCGTCGCGCCTGATCAGAACACGAAGGATATTAGTGATGGAATTCTATTGTATGCAATAAAACTCTCTCAGAAATTCAGTTCTTGGTGAGTGCTTCTTTTGAAGCCCACATCTGTCTTTAATTTTGTTGTGAGTTTTCACTATGGTAATATCTTTGAATGGGTAAAGTTGATTATTGTAGATTGGCAACATCTGACTTTCTTAATCTTGTTTGAACAAAAATTTCAAATGATCTTTTTCTAAGACGGACTTCTTATTTGGTAGTGATTGGTGTCTCTATTGGCTATTTAATTTAGAGTTGAATTTTGTAATGGCGGCTGCATTACTGTGTAAGTCTAAGTTGGCTTGGTTTCCGGCACATGCCTATGGATGAATGTGCATATTGCAATGCTGTTGGCACTGCAATGAGCGCCTACGTAGATTGTGCTTTCACCTCAACAGTGAATGCATAAGCTGGTTTTTAGTTACTGTTTCATCAATATGTTTCTACTTAGCCCTCCTTATCAATAGCTCATATGTTTTGTCATAGAATAGGATATCCAAAGATGCCAAAGTTAACTTCTTGTAGCTTTCTCCAGCTTTGGCCTTGGAAACTTGTTCGCAAAATGTCTGAATCCCTGCCTGCACATCTAAATTGTCTGCTAAATTTCAGGTATCTAACATGTCCATGTTTGAACATCAAGAACGGACCGAGATGTAAGAGCAAGTGGGGACGACCAAAGACATTGGAGTTGGTCTTGCCGCGTCCGCATGCGCAGAAGCAGAGGCGGGGACGATGTCCATCGCTCTGCTGCAGTCTGTTGGGGCTGGCTCCGGACGCTCTTCAGGCCATCGCCAGAGGCTCCGCCGTTGGCGGCGGTGGCGGTGGCGGCGGCCGTCTGGCGAGCCGCGAAGAAACGGAAAGGAGAGTGCAATGAAGTCAGCGTGGGCCAGCGTGCGCACGCTGCTGATGAATTTGGCTAATTTTGATCTTACGTGGCAATGATCAAGCACGTAAAGGGGCCAAACAGCTGCAAGTGTTACGAACTGGCTATCTCACCTCCTACTCGTGTCGTAATCAACGGTATTACTTTAAGTAATTAGCAAATAATATTTTTATTATTGATAATAATTATATCAAAACATTTTCGCCAATGCTAGAAATATTTTTTCATTTATTTATTTTTCTAAATAATATAACCAATCATTTTAAAATATATATTTTCAAATTATTTATTCATCGTTAAATAAACTGAGTTATAATTTCTACCCATCTCTGTTGCTATATCCTCACTTCCTAATTGATATTTGCGTACTTTCTGTTTCTTAAGAAGTATTTCTATATATTTTTTCACTTTTTTTTCTCACTTACATAACCATAAAAGATATCAGGACAATGTACTCCTTGGGTGGAGCTATTTGTATAGGAGGAGATATGTCAGCGGGATCGAATACAGTCACTCTTTTATATCGATGAATCTCTATTTATTTTAGAAAAATAAATAATTTGAAATTATTTTTAAATATTTTTTATTTTTTGAAAAATTAAATAATAAAATTCATTATCGACAAGTTATGTCTAAATATTTTCCCATATGACAAAAATATACTTTTTTTGGTCCAAAATGATGAAAACATTTAATGTTTATTTTTTAACGATATAAATGACTGTTTTCAAATATTTTTAAATGAATATTTTTCACAAAACTAGTAGAACCTAATCAAGCTATGGCACATTCTCTATTGTTTTTTTATGAAATGAAACTTTGGTAGAGATTGAACTTTTGTAGTCCTTATTTGCTGGCTGTCAACATGGATTATTTTGGACTATTTAGGATTTTCCACATAAAAAGGATGAATTCAATTTCTTGGAAATAATTCGAGCATCTAGTCTATTAGAACGTCACTTTATATATGACATTATATTTTTTATATTCACCACAGTAGGAAAAAAAAGACTCAACAGAATCAAAGATGATTTGGCTTTCATAAGAACACTACTCAAAAATTGAATTTCTAAGTAAGATAAAGATGGCCCAATTCCATGCAATAATAAAGTTCCATACTATTACCCTTTTTCTTAAAATTAAAAATATTTCCTGTTCGTCACTGACTAAAGGAAATACTAATTCAAGATTATTCATGTTACAAAACAAAAGTTTCGGTTATTGACGTTATAATGGGTATAATTTAAATTTTTTTGTGGTATTATCCCTACAACATATTCAAATAAAACCTTATATAGAAAACAAATAATTTAACTAGTATAGGAAAGTGTCTCACTTGAGCAATGTGAACAAATTGATATAAAAAATAAGACAGATAAAAAAACTTACATCCGTTTTGTTTTTTAATAAACTCATTATTATATACATTTGAAAATCTTTCTTTTGTTAAAATAAATCAAACAAAATTTCCAGCCTTTTGAAATTCCGTCCTATTACATGATGATAATAATCTAACAAAGAGAAGAAGCTCATTCATAGCATAGATCAAACAGGGAATTATCTTTAACTCATTATTTAGAATAATTAAAGAGTTTGCGATATTATAGTTTACACAGGGAATTCATCTTCAATCTTGAATCTTGAAATTATTTCCTATTCTACTAATCTTAACCTGACTCGAATTAGGAAAGAAACTCTCACTCCTCAGCGCACCCTCGAAGCCATGCCATTTCCAACGGTAAACTATATATTTCCTCTGTGTTTCTATCCTTTCTCCAACGTTGTCTTTCTTCTGTCTTTCGCTCTCTCTGAATTTCTCCGCACCCTGTTGCCCTTTGTTGTTCTCGCGGAGTGTTTTTCTGTTTCTTCAACCAAAAACCCATGAAGCTCATCGCTTTCTTGGGCCCCAAATCGCCTCCCATCGGCGACATCCTGAGAGGCGTGGTCCACTCGCCACCATTGACGGACTCTTTGTTGTCGCGCCTTTCTCATCTGCAGGATCACGAGAAGAAACCCATTGGCGACCACCTGAGAAGCGAGGTCCACTTGCCGGCATCAATGGACTCTTCGTCATGCTCGTGCCTTTCTTATCTGCACAATCAGGAGAAGAATGGCGACGAAGGGGTCAGAGGTATTTCGTCCACAGGAGGGGTGGTCGCTCGAGAGTTCTTCCCCCTCGCGCCTGATCAGGACACGAAGGAAGTCGGCGGCCCTCGTAAGGAAATTGTTCCTGCCCAACTGAAGCGAAAATTCATGGCCTCACTTACCAATGCCGAATCCTTAATTGTGGAGAAGAAGGCGAAGTACAATAGAGCGCAGAAGGGAAAGAAAGAGGCCTCAGGATGTGATGCCGAGGAAGTTTCCATAGAGTTGACGCTGCTCTTCGACCCTTATAAGATCAAGAAGAGGCTAACGCAAAGCGATCTCGGCCACCTGTCGAGGCTCTTGATCGGGCGGGACTTTGTGAAGAGCCACTTTCTCCGATGGATGAACGAGGAGACGGTGAGGCAAGTCGAGAGCGGCAAGGGGGCTGACGTCATCGTGAGGGACATGGACACGTGCTCTGAGCATCGACTGGTGTTCGTGTTTTGGGCGTCGTCTGGGTCCCACGTCCTCAAGGGGGGTTGGATCAAGGAGTTCGTGAAACGGAGGGGGTTGGCGGCTGGCGATGAGGTCGGGATATATTGGGATCCTATTGCTAGCAAGTTCCACTTTAGCCTTCTTCGCAAGGCAAATTAGACATAATCTTAAACTAGCATTGTTGTTGCTCAGTGACCAACAGAAAATTTTTTGATCTGTAGAAAAGGATATAGTAATGGAATTCTTTTGAAGCCCGGTTCTATGTCTTTAATTTTCTTCTATGAAGTTTTCACTGTGGTTTAAATGGGGAGAGTAGATTATGATAAATTGGCAACATCTCACTTTCTTAATCTTGTCCGAACACAGATTTTAAATGATCCTTTTTTAACGCAGATCACATATTTGGTACTGATTGGTCTCCTGCAAATACACAGTTCATATTTGCTTCTGATTTTAGAGTTGAATTTTGTAGTGGTGGCCACATTACTGAGCAAGACTATGTATAAGTTGACTTAGTTTCCAGCAGATGCCTATAGATGAATGTGCAGATTGCAATGCTTTCGGCAGTTCAATACATGCCTGCTTAATCCGCACTTCAACCTCAATAGTGAATGAATAAGCTGGCTTTTAGTTAAACACTACAAATCAATAGCTCAGATGTTTTGCCATAGCCTAGGATATCCAAAGGTGCCAAAGTTAACTACTTGCGGCTTTCTCCAGCTTTGGCCTTGGACACCTTTTGAAAAACTTCTGTATCCCTGCCTACATGGCTTAATTGTCTGCTAAATTTCAAGTATCTGACATGTCTGTGTTTGATCATCATGAAGAGTCACCTTGTCCTAAAGATCCAGAAGATTGTCTTACTCTTCATGTTGTTTTGAAAGGTGAGCGATCAATATGGATTTCAGCTTCTCGCTTTCAAGCAGGTAGTTTGTCTGTTTATTTGTCTGTAACATTACTTTATTGGTCTTAGGAATTCCCTTCTCTTTGTTTGAGTGTTTTTTTGGACCAAATGTGTAATAAAAGAGCATTGAGATTCAAGTATTTTCCAAGTACAGAATTTTCCTTGTGACTACAGTCCCTAGAGAGCAGTTTTTCATGAACTCTCCGTTACTAACATGGAAATTTAGTTACCTGTCTAATGCTAAAAAGTAAGAAATAAAAGTAAAAACAAAACGTAAAAGCTTTAACCTACAATTCATCACACTCACTGACTCTGCCAGAACAGAAAGGTTCGTTGACTGCGCCGGTTTAACAACGCTGATGTCGGCTCTGTTGAGATTTGGCTCTGTTGTGTAGTTGTCTTGCTATTGTGGCTAGCCGTGTGTGTGTGTGTGTGTGTGTGTGTGTGTGTGTGTGTGTGAGAGAGAGAGAGAGGGGTGATCTAAGATCAGTGAACATGATTACCAATCAGACACGGGTTTGAAGGGGAAGTAGTGTTCTTCCCTAAGATCAGTGAACATGATTACCAATCAGACACGGGTTTGAAGGGGAAGTAGTGTTCTTCCCTATGGTGTTGGACTTTTGGTGCCTTTAGATTTGCAGAGTCATTACTATTGGTGAAATTGGGGAGGCAAATCCTTGGTTTGGTGCCTGAATCCGCAGGATTGCTAACAGCCATCTTTTTTGTTTACAAGAAGTTCAATTTTCAGGACGCAATCCCAGTGTCTAAATACAGAGAAAGTATTCGATCAAAAATAAAAAATAAAAATTCAGAGAAAGTGAATCAGAGTCAATGTCACCTTCCTGATATTTCTGTGCGGGAATATATTTTGTATTCAGAGCACATGGCTCATATACTATGCTGCTAATCACAATTCTTATCTTAGTTTCATCAACTGGCAATCACTTATCATATGATAAATCAGTAACTAATTATTCCTCTCAATGCCAAAAGCATATTTAGAATTTTTGTTTTGCTCGATGATGGAGAATAAGACAACGTCCACAAGGCATGACATGACAATGTCCATCGGACGATGATTCATTCCATTATCAGTAGATTGTTTCCTGTATAAAATTAAACTTGGCAAAGATTGCTGATGCTTTTTTTTCTTTTCACAACATGCTTGAACGAGGTTGGAAGCAATAAGAGCTTTTCATTAAAGAAAACTGCAGTATGCTTTACATCATGCCGAGTTGAGCAGTACAGTCACAATTAAGGAAAGAACTCATACACAAGGATCAAATCAGAATGTATGTCTCGATAGACAATATTCCCATGGGTACAGAGACAAACATATAAAACTTGTGAATAGTTGTCAACGATCATTGCCAGGGATTACCTCATTTGTTACGATTACCAAACTGCAAAGCATGAACTTCAGTGATGCATGCAGTCACCTTTGCTTTGTCCAGATGGAGGTACATCATCAGTTAGGGAGCCAAAGGGAACACTAGAGGCTCCATCTGAAGATGTGGAAAATAGCATGGAGGTTTGTCGTACTACATAGGATTTGCAGCAGTCCATTCATCAGTTGCCATATGTAAACACGGTTCCCACTCTAACTTCATCAGACCCCTTTTTTGTGTCCTCACCTCTCTCGTTTCTCTCTCGCCTCTCTCACTTTCTTCTCTTGTTCTTCCTAAATCGAATGGCAACTTCAAATCTCTTCTACCTTTTTGTTTCTTTCGCATCCACTTTTTTTTTTTCTTCCTCTTTGGTTTACTGGTGTTTCAATCTCGCCCTTGATAGTTCGATACCCTTGCTGCCACGGGATCCTTTGGCATCAAACAGCTCGAACTGCTGGCTCAGCTTTTGGATATATTTTATATGGATGGCGCCGCAGTTGCAACATGTCTATTGTGTTCAGAGACACGTAAAACAGGAAAGTAAATATTTCTCTCGAAGATGTGTAAACACATACGGACCCAAGAAGAACCTGTAAATTCATTACTGAAAGAAGCATCTTTATGCAGGAAAATCATGCCCTACTGAGACAGATACCAAGAAAGAAGTAAAATAGAGCAGGTCAAGCTACTAGACATCCACTTGATACTCTCAGACTTGCTATTATTTTCACCCAATTTGATAGAAAAAACTTCACCGATATCTTCAGAGTACAGTAACAATTCCAAGATGGGTTCCTGGGAAGAAAGGTGTCCTGCCCAAGCAAACAACCAATTAGTAGCATTGCCAAGCAAGTCTATACATGGTGATTGGAAAACCAAGCGCGGTAAGAGTAATAAATACAAGAAGGGATGGGTCCGAGTTCGGGATCATAGGTACAGAAGGGAACTAGGCGAAGAAATAGAACAGGCACAAGCAATTCTGTGGGTTCCAGGAAGAATGAGTGACGATAGCCAACAAAAACGGTAATTGAACCAGAACATGGAATTGCTCAATTTCTTCGGAGCACTTGGCAACACCAAAGGAACAACAAAAACCCAGCTCCATCGTCAGAGTAATTTCATGGGACAACTGGTGGGCATAGCGTTCCATGACAAGGCGACAAATCCAAAACGCAGAAGGAGCACAGAGGGTATCGACAACGGACCGAAATGTAACGGCGGGACGACGACGGACATGGCCTTGGCAAGTCGGAATGCGGGGACGGCAGAGGGAGGAAGGCAAGCCCCAGGCCTCTCGCTTCGTGGGAGGGACGAAGGTGGGGTTGATGTCCATCTCTCCGCCGCCGTCTCGGAGCGCAGACTGTTGGGGCTGGTTCGGCACCCTCTTGGGGCCCTCGCCGGAGGCTCCACCGTCGGTGGTGGCGGCGGCCGCCGGCTGGTGAGCCGGAAAGAAATGAAAAGGAGTCTCATGAAGTCAGAGTGGACCAGCGTGTCCACGTGACTGATGAATCGACTCCTATTGATCTTACGTGGCATTGGTCAATTACGTAAAGAGACAATGTGAAGGGCCTAACAGCTCACGTGTTACCAATTGTAATTTTTTTCTTTTGATCAAGTTCCTTTCCTTCGCAAAAAATAAAAAAAAAAAATGATTTTTTTATAAATATGATTACTTATATTATTTAAAATAATTTTTAAATAATTTATTCATTATCAATAATAATTATGTCTAAACATTTTCTATGGCTATAATAATATTGGTAGTTCATTTATTTTTGTCGCGATATGAATGATTATTTTTAAAAAATAATTTCAAATAATTTATTTTATGAAAGAAATAGAGCTTCAATTTCTTCCCATATCTCTCACACTATCCTCTTTTGCTAGTTTATCCTTACCTTCTTTTTTAGGATTATTTCTATATTTCTTTTACTTCCTTGTTTACGTAATTTAGAAAATAGGGAAAAAAAAAACCAAAAACTAGAAAGTATACTCACTATGATGCATTTATTCCTAACATTTTTTATAATACTAAAAACCCCACTTAATTCATAATTTTTTATATGACAAAAAATTATAAATTTATACTTATGTGATACATTTACCTCAAATTATTTTTTTATAATACTAAAAACCCCACACTTGTGGTTATATGACACGTCACTTCTAAATTTTGAGGTGAATGTGTTGCACGGATACAAAAAAATTGGTATAATTTAGGGTAAATATGTTACATAAATATAAGTTTGGAGTTGTTTGTGTCACCAAAAAAAAAAATTGAATAAAATGTCACATTTGATATAGTTTAGAGTTTCTGGAGGCTTCTTTCCCTCAAATAGGACAATGTACTTCTTGGGTGGAGCTATCTGCGAAGGAGGAGGTGGTAGTGGGATTGAATTTTGTTTCTCCTACATTTATTCTTCTACTTTTATTAAGCCCCATTTATTTGCAAAAATAAATAATTTAAAAGTCTTTTTCTAAAAAAAAAATCGTCACTTCTATCGCTTGAAATATTTAGTCAATCAAAATGGTTTTCATTATCAACAATAAGTTATGTTTAAATATTTTCACAAGTGATGAAAATTTATTTATGTTTTTGAGCGATATAAGTGATAATTTAACAATATTCTCCAAATTATTCATTTTTGTTAAACAAACAAAACTCTTTTTTTCTAGGAAATGCAACTTTAGTAGAGAATAAACTTTTGTAGTCCTTACTTGCTGGCTGTCAACATGTATTATTTTGGACTATAAGAATTTTCAACATGACAAAAAAGAATTCAATTTTATCCCAATTTCCGAGAAATAATTTGAGCATCTAGTCTATTGGAACGTCACTTTATAAAATTTAGACATATACATAACATTAAATTTTTTATACTCACCATAGCAGGAAAAAAAAGAGGCTCAAAAAATTAAAGAGACACTAACTTTCAGAAGAACATTCATTAAGAATTGAATTTCTGAAGAAAATAATGATAGCCCATTTACATGTAACTATAAATTTTTTCTAAGGATTACAAACTCCTTGCAAAAGAAATAGTAATTCAAGAATATTGATGATACAAAGAAAATGTGATTATTGATGTTATGAAATGCATAATTTAGGATTTTTTGTGGTATCATCCCTATAGCATATTCAATGAAAACCTTATAGGGTACGGATAACTTAACAAGAACAAGATAGTAAACCTCTTATAAAAATGTGAACAAATTAATTAAAAAAAGAAGAAGAAGAAAGCAAATATAAAATAAGCTTATGGTACCGATGCGGTCTCTTTTCTTTATTTTGTGTAATTTTTAGTAATGTAACTACCCATGTTTTTTTATAAGCTCATTATTATAAACATTTTAAATCCTTTCTCTCGTTAAAATATATCAATTTTTTTTTCCAGCCTTTTAAAGTTCTGTCCTATTGCATGATGAAAAAAATGTAACAAATTAGGAAGTAAATCTTGAATCTTGAAATTATTCCCTATTTTACTAATCTTTACCTGATTCGAATTGGGAAAGCAACTCTCACTCAGCGCACTCTCATAATTCGACTATAAATCCATCACAATTCCAACGGTAAACTATATAATTTCCTCATCGTCCTCTGTCTCTCTATTCTCTCCAACGTCGTCTCTCTCTTTCGCTCTCTCTAAATTCCCCTGAATCGCGTTGCCCTTTGTTGTTCTCGCGAAGCACTTTCCTGTTTATTTCATCAAAAACCCATGAAGATCAGCGATTTCTTGAGCCCCAGATCACCTCCCATCGGCGACGTCCACTCGCCGCCGTTGATGGACTCTTCCTCGTCGCGCGTTTCTTATCTGCAAGATCACGAGCAGAAACCCGTTGGCGACCACCTGAGAAGTGAGGTCCACTCGCCGCCGTCGATGGACTCTTCCTCATGCCTTTCTTCTCTGCACGATCAGGAGAAGCATCGTGACGAAGGAGCCAGAGGTATTTCGTCTGCAGGAGTGGTGGTGTCTCGCGAGTTCTCCCCCCTCGCGCCTGATCGGAACACGAAGGAAGTTGGCGACCCTTCTCAAGAAATCGTTCCTGCCCAACTGAAGCGAAAATCCACGGCCTCACTTACCGATGCCGAATCCTTAGTTGTGGAAAAGAAGGCGAAGTGCAAAAGAACGCAGAAGGCAAAGAAAGAGGCCTCAGGATGTGATGCTGAGGAAGTTTCCACAGAGTTGACGCTGCTCTTCGACCCTTACAAGATCAAGAAGAGGCTCACGCAAAGCGATCTGGGCCACCTGTCGAGGCTCTTGATCGGGCGGGACTTCGTGAAGAGCCACTTTCTCCGATGGATGAGCGAGGAGATGGTGAGGCAAGTCGAGAGCGGCAAGGGGGCCGACGTCATCGTGAGGGACATGGACACGAGCTCTGAGCATCGACTGGTATTTGTGTTTTGGGCGTCGTCTGGGTCGTACGTGCTCAAGGGGGGTTGGATCAAGGAGTTCGTGAAACGGAGGGGCTTGGTAGCTGGCGATGAGGTCGGGATATATTGGGAGCCTATTGCTAGCAAATTCCACTTTAGCCTCCTCCGCAGAGCGAATGAGGCTTGATCTTGATCTAGTATTTTTTTTTTTTTTTTTTGGTTGACCAACAGGAAAATTTTAATCTCTGCAAAAGGATATTAGTGATAGAATTCTATTGTATGCAATGACACTATCTCTCAGGAAATTTAATTCTTGGTGAATGCTTCTTTTGAGGCCTGGTTTTGTCTTCAATATTCTTGTGAGAGTTTTCACTGTAGTAATATCTTTGAGTGGATGAAATTGATTATTGTAGATTGGCAATATCTGACTTTCTTAATTCTTTCTAAGCACAAATTTTAAGCGATCTTTCTTTAAGATGGACTTCTTATTTCGTAATGATTGATGTGACTCTAATTTCCTATTATATAAATAGGCTTTTTGCGAATAGAGTTCAGTTTTGTAATAGCAGCCGCATTACTGGGCAAGTCTATGTATAAGTTGGCTTGGTTTACACCAAATGCTTATAGATGAGTGTGCTGATTGCAATGATGCTGACAGTTCAATACATGCCCACATATTTTGCGCTTTTGCCTCAACAGCGAATACATAAGCTGGTTTTTAGTCACTGTTTCATCAAGATGTTTCTACTGAACTGTCTAGATCAACAGCTCTCTGATGTTTTGCAATAGCATATGATATCCAAAGGTGCCAAAGTCAACTTCTTGTAGCTTTCTAGCTTTGGCCTTGGACACTTTGAAAAACTTCCAAATCCCGGCCTGCACAGCTTAATTGTCTGCTAAATTTTAAGTATCTGGCATGTCCATGTTTGATCATCATGGAAAAGTCACCTGGTCCTAAAGATCCAAAAGATTGCTGTACACTTTGTATCGTTTCGAAAGGTGAGCGGTCAATATGGATTTCAAGCTTCTCACTTCCAAGTAGAGGCAGTTTGTTTATTTCTCTGCAACATTAACTTATTAGTTTTAGGAAATCCCTTCTCTTTGTTTGAGCGTTTTTCCAGAACAAATGTGGAATGTAATAGCTTCGATGATCAGAAGAGGAGACATCAAAAAGGGTCGTGATTTATCAATAATTTGAAAATTTTCCAATAGTAGTTTGGGGGTTACTCATAATGATATCATTGAGATTCAAGTATTTTCCAAGTACAGGATTCCTTGTGACTGCAGTCCAGAGAGGGCAGTTTTTCATGAACTCTGTCACCAACATGGAAATCTTGTTATCTTAATCTGTCTAATGCCAAAAAACAAAATTAAAACAGACAACTTTAACCCGTAGACACTCACTCACTCTGCCCATAACAAAAAGGTTCGTTGACTACATCGGTCTAACAACACTAATGTCGGCTCTGTTGATATTTGGCTCCATCGTATAGTTTTCTTGCAATTATGGTTAGCTCATGGAGAGAGGTGAGCTAAGATTAGGGTACATGATCAGTGATCTGGCTTGAAGGGGATTACCGTTCTTCCCTATGGCTTTGAACTTTTGAGGAGGTTGTCCGGAGTCTCTGTTGTGCCCTTGAAGTTTGTCCCAAGAAGCATCCACTAAATTTGGTGCCTTTGGATTTTTACAGTCGGTACTATCGGCGGAGTAGGGGAAGCAAATCCTTGCTTTGGTGTCCAAATCCGGCAGATTGCTAACGACCATCTTTTCTATTTATAAGAAGTTCGATTTTCAGGACGCAGTCCCAGTGTTTGAATCCAGCGAAAGTGAATCAGAGTCAATCTCACCTTCCTAATGTTTTTCTGCACACATATATGTTTTGTATTCAGACCACATGGCTCATATAATATGCAGCTAATCACACTTCTTATCTTATCTTAGTTTTCATCAACTGACAGTCACTTATCATATTATAAATACATCAATAACTAATTATTTTCCTCAACACCAGAAGTAAATTTAGGAATTTTGTTTAGGTAAATTGAGGGTGGTTGTGAAATTGCGGCGTCAACGATCAATGATAATGGGATAATAATCAACTCACTCGAGCGTCCATCATGGAGGGACAGCACTTGTAGATTTGTCTAAAGATAAAGACAAGAAAAGATATGCAGGCTAGGAGGAAAGAGGATAGAAGTGCGTCATAAAATCACATCTCTCTCTCTCTCTCTCAAGAAAACCAATCAAACCCTATAGACAACAACAAAACCAACCAAAGCAAAGCTCAGCGCTCACTTCAACCTGAGAAGAAGCAGAGAAATGCAAGAGAGCAGCGGGAGCTGGGAGCAGGGGATGCTGTCGCCGTGTGTGGCGTGCAAGCTGCTGCGGAGGAGGTGTGTGCAGGACTGCGTGTTTGCCCTGTGCTTCCCCGCCGACAAACCCCACAAGTTTGCCAACGTCCACGAGGTCTTCGGCGCCAGCAATGTCAACAAGATGTTCCAGGATGGCGGCACCCCCCCAGCGCCCCCCCCTCTCTCTGTTATAAGCGCATCTGTTTTCCCACTCCACTTAAACCCTCTAACGTTGGCCTTGGACACTCGTTTGAAAAACTTCTCAATCCCCTGCTTGCATAGCTTGTTTTCTGTTAAATTTCAAGTATCTGGCATGTCCTCGTTTGATCATAATGAAAAGTCACCTGATCCTAAAAATCCAAACTATTGTCTTACACTTCAAATCCTCTGCATAAACCTCTCTTTCTGGAAATTATGATTTTCAAAACCTTACAACATATCAGAAGAAGCTAGTGGATATTTTGGCATATTGATAAGGAAGTGATGAGGCTTTTAAGCCGGCTACCTCAAGAAAAGCGCAGCTTCCACTCAGCAATGTACAAGCTGCCCCGATTTGCTCCCACACTACATCCTTTTCCATTGTGTTGCGCATTGTATGCCCATCCTGCAATGATTATCACCAGTCATTATTCCCTTTGAATTCAGTTTACCCTTGGGATTGTCAAGCTTAACTGTTCTAACAATTTAGCTTCTGAGATTGATAGTTTTCTGGGAAGTGTACAGAGTGCCTCTTGACAAGGTATCTTTGAAATGACTATAAGCTCATGCTTGGTTACAAGAAGTTCAATTTTCAGGAAGCAATCCTAGTCTCTCAATCCAGAGAAAGTGAATCAGAGTCGATCTCATCTTCCTGATGTTTTTCTGTGCGCAGAAATATTTTGTGTCAATTGGCCTTTTCTTCTGTTTTGAGAGGAGTGATCTTGGTTTTCGAGAGGTTTGAAAAGAGAAAAGCATATTTTCTCTCTCTTTGCTGCAAACTAATCCCAATTCTTATCTTAGTTTCATCAACTAGCAACCACTAATCACAAGGCATGACAAGGGAGGAAAACGGGTCTACGATGTACCAAGTCTCTTTTCAAAACATGATTCAACAAAGTCAAAAGCTGCAACAAGAGCTAGTATCTAAAGAAAGTCGCAGTATGCTTTACATCTAGCTCCATGGATTAGTTCAATCACAATTAAGGAAAGAATTCCATACTCTCAATTGCAATCAGAAGGTATGTCAAATGCATACATACACGAACAAATTACATTTATAAATAGTATATCTCCACAACCAACGGGAGAGATTACTTTCATTATTACCATTACCAAACTGCAAAACAAGGACTTGGGTGATTCGTAAAATCGCCTTTGCTTTGTCCAGATAAAGGTACATCATCACTTAGGGAGCCAAACGGAACACCAGAGGCTTCCTCAAAAGATATGGCAACGGTTTGGAGGTTCCTCGCTTTGTCTCCTGTAGCATCAAAGTGAAATGGGAGATTTTCCTCTTCCTGAGGCAATTTCATAGTTGTCTCAGAATTGATGATTTTACTTGGAAAATATTGGGTGCTTGGGTAGTGCTATGTAGGATTCATAGTAGTCCATTGATCAGCTGCCACGTTTGCACGCTGGGCCCAACTCTAACTTCATCAGACTCGTTTTTCGTTTCTGTAGAGGTCCCGTATCTCTTTCTCTCTCTCACTTCTTCTTCTTCTTCTTCTTCTTCTTCCTTCAAATCCCTTTAATCTAACCTCAACTTCAAAACTCCCCTCTCCTCCTTTTTCATTTCTTCACAGCTACCTTTTGCTCATCTCTGGTTTACCGGCGGTTCACTCTTGCCCTTGATACCCTCATTGCCGTGCAATTCTTTGGCATTGAACAGCTCACGCTGCTCACTGAGGTTTTGGATATTTTTTCTATCGATGTGTTGCAGTTGTAACATGTCAATTGTGTTCAATAGATGCACAAAACAGGGAAGTCGATCTCTCTCTCGAAGACGTGTATGGGCATATGGACCCAATGAGAACCTATAAATGCAATACCGAAAGAAGCATTTTTACGGAGGATAACCCTACCCCTACTGAGACATACCGAGAAAGAGAAGTAAAAGAGAGCAGTCAAGCTAGCAGCTACATCCACTTGACAATCTCAGATTTGCCATTATTTTCACCCAGTTTGAGAGAAACTTTACTTATGGGACTTTAACATCTTCAGAGTACAGAAGAATTCCAAAATGGGTTCCTCGAACTGTCTTGCCCAAGCAACCAAAGGAACAACAAAACCCACCTCCATCGTCAGAGTAATTTCATCGGACACCTGGTGGGCATAGCGTTCCACGGCAAAGCAACAAATCCAAAATCAACACAGAAGGAGCACAAAGGGTATCGACAACGGACCGAGATGTAACGGCGGGACGACGACGGACATGGAGTCGGCCTCGGCAAGTCGAAATGCGAAGACGGCAGAGGCGGGGAAGCCAAGCCCAGGCCTCCCGCTTCGAGGGAGGGACGAAGGTGGGGTTGATGTCCATCGCTCTGCCGCCGTCTCGGAGCGCGGGCTGTTGAGGCTGGTTCGGCACGCTCTTGGGGCCCTCGCTGGAGGCTCCGCCGTCGGTGGTGGCGGCGGCCGCTGGCTGGTGAGCCGGGAAGAAATGAAAAAGAGTCTGATGAAGTCAGGGTGGACCAGCGTGCACGCGTGACTGATGAATCGATTACCATTGATCTTACGTGGCATTGATCAAGGACGTAAAGAGACAATGCAAGGGGACCAAACAGCTCACGTGTTGCCAATTAATTTTTTTTTCTTTTGATCAAGTTCATTTCTTTCGCAAAAAATAAAAATATTTTTTTTTTTATAAATATGATTACTCATTTTGTTAATATTTTTTTCATTATCAATAATAATTATGTCTAAACATTTTCGATGGCTATAATAATTTAACCGTGCATTTATTTTTGTCGTGGTATAAAGGATTATTTTCAAAAAAATAATTTTCAAATCATTTATTTGTTGTGAAATAATAAGAGGTTCAATTTCTTCTGATTTCTCTCACTCTATCCTCTTTTGCTAGTTAACCACTGTGATTCGCCTCGATGACCACGCTTCCAACATGGAAGGGAGAGTCGCCTCGGTGACCACGCTTCCAACATGGAAGGGGAGTCGCCGCGACCACGCCAACATGGAAGGGGGAGGTGAGGGTCAAATCCCCACATTCTCGGGAGGGATGGATGGGGACGCGCAAGTTTCGGGAGTGGGTTTCGCGCCCACGCCCGCAAGAGCGCAGGGCAAAAGTCCGAGAATGAGTGTAGAATAGGTATAGAGTATGATTGAAAAAAAAAAAAAAAAAAAAAATCCTCTTTTGCTAGTTTATCCTTACTTACCTTATTTTTCATTAAGAGTATTTCTATATTTTTTTTACTTTCTTATTTACGTAATTTGAGAAAATAGGGAAAAAGAAAAAACCAAAACCAGAAAGTATGCTCACTATGATACATTTATTCCAAACGTTTTTTTGTAGCATAAAAACTTCAAACTTCTACCCGTATGACACACTTAATTCATAATTTTTTACGTGACACAAAAAACTATAAATTTATATTCGTGTGATATATTTATCCCAAATTATTCTTTTATAATATCAAAAACCCCACACTTGTGGTTTTATGACACGTTTATTCTAAATTTTGAGGTGAATGTGTCGCACGTATATAAAAAATTTGGTATATAATATGAGATAAATGTGTTATATAGATATAAGTTTGGAGTTATTTGTGTCACAAAAAAAAAGTTTGAATAAAATGTCACATTGGATATAGTTTAGAGTTTTTGGAGGCTTTTTCCCTAGAAGATAATAGGACAATGTACTTCTTGGGTGGAGCTATCTATGAAGGAGGAGGTGTTAGTGGGATTGAATTTTGTTTCTCCTACATTTATTCTTCTACTTTTATTAAGCCCCACTTATTTCGCAAAAAATAAATAATTTTAATTTTTTTAAAAATAAAATTGTTGCTTCTATTGCTTGAAATATTTAGTCAATGAAAAAGGTTTTCATTATCAACAATAAATTATGTTTAAATATTTTCGCAAGTGATGAAAGTTTATTTATGTTTTTGAGTGATATAAGTGATAATTTTACAATATTCTCCAAATTATTCATTTTATGTTGAACAAACAAAACCTACTATTTTTCTCTAGGAAATGCAACTTTAGTAGAGAATAAACTTTTGTAGTCCTTACTTGCTGGCCGTCAACATGTATTATTTTGGACTATAAAGAATTTTCAACATGACAAGGAAGAATTCAATTTTATCCCAATTTCTGAGAAATAATTTGAGCATCTAGTCTATTAAAATGTCACTTTATAAAATGTAGACATATGTGTAACATTAAATTTTTTATACTCACCACAGCGGGAAAAAAAAAAGGCTGAAAAAAATTAAAAGACACTAACTTTTAAAAGAACATTCATCGAGAAATGAATTTCTGAAGAAAATAATGATAGCCCAATTGCAGTAACAATAAAATTGTATGCGTAACAATAAAATTTTTTCTAAGGATTACAAACTCCTCCCAAAAGAAATAGTAATTTAAGAATATTGATGATACAAAGAAAATTTGTTTATTGATGTTACAAAATGGATAATTTAGGATTTTTTGTGATATCATTCCTATAATATATTCAACTAAAACCTTATAGGGCACAAATAATTTCACTAGATCAAGATAGTGTCCCTCTCAAAAAATGTGAACAAATTGATTTAAAAAAAAAAAAGAAGGCAAATATAAAATAAGCTTATAGTATCCCTTTCCGATGCGGTCTCTTTTCTTTATTTTATGTAATTTTTTGTAACGTAACTACCCATTTTTTTTATAAGCTCATTATTATAAACATTTAAATTCTTTCTCTTGTTAAAAATATATCCATTTTTTTTTTCCAGCCTTTTAAAGTTCCGTCTATTGCACGATGAAAATAATGTAACAAAATAGGAAATAAATCTTGAATCTTGAAATTATTTCCTAATTTACTAATCTTAACCTGACTCAAATTAGGAAAGAACCTCTCACTACTCTGCACACTCTCGAAACTTGACTCCAAAGTCATCCCAATTCCAACGGTAAACTATATATTTTCCTCTCTGCCTCCGAGTCCTCATCGTCCTCTGTCTCTCTATTCTCTCCAACGTTGTCTCTCTCTCTCTCTCTCTCTCTCTCTTTCGCTCTCTCTAAATTCCTCTGAACCGCGTTGCCTTTTGTTGTTCTCGCGAACCACTTTCCTGTTTTCTTCACCAGAAACCCATGAAATTCATCGATTTCTTGGGCCCCAGATCACCAGCCATCGGCGACATCCTGAGAGGTGATGTCCACTCGCCGCCATTGATGGACTCTTCATCGTCGCGCGTTTCTTATCTGCAAGATCACGAGCAGAAATCCGTTGGCGACCACCTGAGAAGCGAGGTCCAGTCGCCGCCGTCGATGGACTCTTCCTCGTGCCTTTCTTCTCTGCACTATCGGGAGAAGGATCGTGATGAAGGAGCCAGATGTACTTCGTCTGCAGGAGTGGTGGTGTATCGCGAGTTCTCCCCCTCGCGCCTGATCGGAACACGAAGGAAGTTGGCGACCCTTCTCAAGAAATCGTTCCTGCCCAGCTGAAGCGAAAATCCATGGCCTCACTTACCGATGCTGAAACCTTAATTGTGGAGAAGAAAGCGAAGTGCAAGAGAACGCAGAAGGGAAAGAAAGAGGCCTCAGGATGTGACGCCGAGGAAGTTTCCACAGAGTTGACGCTGCTCTTCGACCCTTATAAGATCAAGAAGAGGCTTACGCAAAGCGATCTGGGCCACCTGTCGAGGCTCTTGATCGGGCGGGACTTTGTGAAGAGCCACTTTCTCCGATGGATGAGCGAGGAGACAGTGAGGCAAGTCGAGAGCGGCAGGGGGGCCGACGTCATCGTGAGGGACATGGACACGAGCTCTGAGCATCGACTGGTATTTGTGTTTTGGGCGTCGTCTGGGTCTTACGTCCTCAAGAGGGGTTGGATCAAGGAGTTCGTGAAACGGAGGGGCTTGGTAGCTGGCGATGAGGTCGGGATATATTGGGAGCCTATTGCTAGCAAATTTCACTTTAGCCTCCTCCACAGAGCGAATTAGGCTTGATCTTGATCTAGTATTTTTTTTTTTTTTTTTTTTTTTTTTTTTTTTTGGTTGACCAACAGGAAAATTTTGATCTCTGCAAAAGGATATCAGTGATAGAATTCTATTGTATGCAATGACACTATCTCTCAGGAAATTTAATTCTTGGTGACTGCTTCTTTTGAAACCTGGTTTTGTCTTCAATCTTCTTGTGAGAGTTTTCACAGTGGTAATATCTTTGAGTGGATGAAATTGATTATTGTAGATTGGCAACATCCGACTTTCTTAATTCTTTCTAAGCACAAATGTTAAGCGATCCTTTTTTAAGATGGACTTCTTATTTCATAATGATTGATGTGACTCTAATTTCCTATTGTATAAATAGGCTTTATGCGGATAGAGTTCAATTTTGTAATAGCAGCCGCATCACCGGGCAAGTCTATGTATAAGTTGGCTTGGTTTACACCACGTGCCTATAGATGAGTATGCTGCAATGCTGCTAATAGTTCAATACACGCCCACATATTTTGCGCTTTCGCCTCAATAGTGAATGCATAAGTTGGTTTTTAGTCACTATTTCATCAAGATGTTTCTACTGAACTGTCCAGATCAACAGCTCTATGATGTTTTGCAATAGCATGGGATATCCAAAGGTGCCAAAGTCAACTTCTTGTAGCTTTCTCCAGCTTTGGCCTTGGACACTTTTTGGAAAAACTTCCAAATCCCTGCTTGCACACTGGCATGCCCGTGTTTGATCATCATGAAAATGTCACCTGGTCCTAAAGATCCAAAAGATTGCCATAGACTTTGTATCGTTTCGAAAGGTGAGCAATCAATATGGATTTCAAGCGTCTCACTTCCAAGCAGAGGTAGTTTGTTTATTTCTCTGCAACATTAACTTCTTAGTTTTAGGAAATCCCTTTCTTTGTTTGAGCGTTTTTCCAAATCAAATGTGCAATGCAATAGCTTCGATGATCAGAAGAGGAGAGATCAAAAGGGGTTGTGATTTATCAATAATTTGAAAATCTTCCAAAAGTGGTTCAGGGGTTTACTCATAATGATATCATTGAGATTCAAGTATTTTCCAAGTACAGGATTCCTTGTGACTGTAGTCCAGAGAGGGTAGCTTTTCATGAACTCTCCGTCACCAACATGGAAATTAAGTTACCTTTATCCGTCTAATGCCAAAAAATAAAGATAAAACAAACAACTTTAACCCGCAGATCATCGCACTCACTCACTGCCCAGAACAGAAAGGTTCATTGACTACATCGATCTAACAACACTGATGCCGGCTCTGTTGAGATTTGGCTCCATCAATTATGGTTAGGTCGTGGAGAGAGGTGAGCTAAGATCAAGATACATGATTAGTGATCTAGCTTGAAGGGGAGTACTGTCCTTCCCTATGGCTTTGAATTTCTGAGGAGGTTGTCCGGAGTCTCTGCTATACCCCTGAAGTTTGTACCAAGAAGCATCCGCTAAATTTGGTGCCTTTTACAGTCGGTACAATCGGCGGAGTTGGGGAAGCAACTCCTTGCTTTGGTGTCTAAATCTGGCAGATTGCTAACGACCATCTTTTCCGTTTAGAAGTTCATTTTTCAGGATGCAGTCCCAGTGTTTGAATCCAGTAAAAGTGAATCAGAGTCAATCTCACGTTGCTAATGTTTTTCTGCGCACAGATATGTTTTATATTCAGACCACATGGCTCATATAATATGCAGCTAATCACACATTTAATCTCATCTTAGTTTCATCAACTGGCAGTCACTTATCATATAATAAATACATCAATAACTAATTATTCCCCTCAGCGCCAGAGGCAAATTTAGGATTTTTGTTTCAGTTGACGATGGAGACCAAGGCAATGTCCACCAGGCATGACATGACAATATCCAATGGAGTATAATTCATTCCATTGATAGGAGAACGTTTCCTGTATAAGATCAAAGATTGTTGATGCTTTTCTTCTTTTCCAACATGCTTCAACGAAGGCAGAAGCTGCAAGAAGACAGATTAGTTCTACAAAGGCGAATTTTCTACATCTATCCCTGTGGACTAAGTACAGTCACAATTAAGGAAAGAATTCCATACACTCAGATGCAATCAGAATGTGGGTCTTGATGGACAAAACAATATTCACATGCATGCATAGACAAACATATTATATTTGAAAGTAGTTGTCAACAACCATCGCCAGAGATTACCTCCATCGTTACAACTACTAAACCGCAAACAAGGACTTCGGTGACACAGGCAGTCGCCTTTGCTCTGTCCAGACAGTGGTCCATCATCACTCAGGGAGCCAAAGGGAACATTAGAGGTTTCATCAGAAGATATGGCAGATGGTGTTTCTCGCTATGTCTTACTGTAGTGTCAGAAGAAGCTCCGACCCATGCTGACGGTGGAATGGGAGATCTTCCTCTTCCGGTGCTTGAGTAGTGCCACATAGGATTACAGTAATCCATTCACCAGTTGCCACGTGTACAAATTGGGTGCCACTCTCACTTCATCAGACTCCTTTTTGTTTCCTCACAGCTCTCGTTACTCTCTCTGTCAGCTCTCACTTTGTTTTCTTCTTCCTTCTTCAAATCCCTAAATCTAAAGCATCTTCTCTCTCCTCCTTTTTCGTTTCTTCTTAGCTCCTCTTTTTCTTTGCACGTCTCCCGTTTGCCATCAGTTCCGTCGTCAATCTTGCCCTTGATACCCCCATCATCACACGATCCTTCGGCATGAAACAACTCGGAGCTACTCACTCGGTTTTCAGATATGTTCTACATGGATGCTTCGCAGTTGTAGCATGTCTACTGTGTTCAGATATGCATAAAACAGGAAGTCAATATTTCTCTCAAAGATCTGTAAATGCATATGGACCCAAGAGAAGCCTGTAAATGCATTACTGAAAGAAGCATCTCAATGCAGGGGAACCACACCCTATCGAGAAAGAAGTAAAAGAGAGCAGTTTAAGCTAGCAGCTACATTTACTTAACACTCTCAGACTTGCCTTTACTTTCACCAAGTATGTGAAGGTACTTTACATATGGGACATGAGATCTTCAAGGTACAAAAGAATCCCAAGATGGTTCCTCAGAGGAAAAGTGTCCTGCCCAAGCAAACAACCGATTAGTTGCATTTCCAGGCAACTCTGTAGTGCAGTAAGAGTAATTAAGAAAGGAAGATATGATCCAAGTTCACTGATTATATGTGCAAAAAGGAACTAGGCAAAGAAACAGTACATACACGAGCAATTCCATGAGGTCCAAGAAGAATGAGTGTTGAGAGACGACACAAACAGTAATCAAACTGGAACAATGAATTGCTCCATTTCTTCCGATCACTAGGCAACACCAGAGAAACCACTAAGACCCAGCTCCATCATCAGAGTAATTTCCATCGAACACCCGGTGGGTTCGCAGGTTTGTAGGCGAAGTATGATCAACGATACCTTGATAGTGGTCAGTACTAATTGGAGCAGAAGCAACAACTTTTGTTCAAGGTGAACAGATAATCTGCGTGGGGATCCAAAGCAAGACTATACATCTCAGGTGCTGCAGTATGATGCCAGACCGGCACCAATAAATTTGATCCGTCAGAGTTTCCCATCACTCAACACCGATTTTTATGACTTTTGCAACTTGACCAAAGTTGATATGCTCTGTAGTTGACCGGAAGAAAGTTCAAATGTACTCCGTGTCCATGTGGAGAGCCGGTTCAATCTGGGCCGAATCCTGGGAGAACCGGTTTAATTGTCGATTTCAAGGTTGGAATAAGCTTTGAAGCTTCTTTCAGAAAAATCTTTTGCGCCCACAAGAATCAAACCATGATATCACACTATTAAGAAACAACAACATAACCACTTAATTGCCATGTGTAAATGGTGCCACTTTTAGAATATGATTTTTTACACATTCCAAAACATCTAACCATTAACTCGAGAACTCATTAATAATCTTAGGATTAATATTATGAAAAACCTTAAACTTATACACCTATGACAAATTTATACTAAACTAAGTTTTAGGTTACCAAAAACCTTAAAATGGCACACATTTAACAAATTTATCCAAAATTATTTTTTTAGATTACCAAAAACTCCGTATTGGTATATTAATGATATATTTACCTTCTTTTAGCTTCTGTTAAAGTGAAATCGTTGAGTTGAAGGACGTATGGCAATAACTCAATTGACTTGGTAAGTTCACATGAAAGTCCATATTAGTTTTGGATAAATTTATTACAAGTATACTAGTTTGATATTTTCAATGATCCAAAAATTAGTTTAGGCAAATATGTTACATGTGTACAAGTTAGGGTTATTTGTGACCCAAAAAATAATTTGGATAAATTTGTCTTTGGTTTATCAGTTTGGAGTTTTTCTAATAGTAACTCATAATCTTGTAAAACTAACACATTTTCTAATTTGAAATTTTCAAATGTTAAATACTGGGCGGGATAAAGGTTTTTTCTCCATTTAGTTTTCAAGAATAGGCAAACATATTTACTAAACCGACACAATTTTCTTGGGAGGGCAGGTTTTCGGGTATGGTTGGGCTGGGCTCCCGAGGAAGTACCCCAGTTTAAATCTCTTTTCAGGTGAAGAGCTTCACTGATGAGTGTTCCGTCGTGAAAACCCTGGATTAGGTTACACCACACTGAATTAGACAGCTATGGATTCAGAATCTCTCTTCTATCTTTAGATTAATATCAGAAAAAAAATTTCAAAGTGATACACTCATACAAATTTACCTTGAAGTAATTTTTTCACCACAAACTCCAAATCAATATACTTATAACTAATTTATTTCAAACTAAATTTTAGAAAACCAAAAAGCAAAAACTAATATATTAGTCATAAATTTACTCTCGATTAGTTTTCATTAATTTGGATTAATATCATGAAAATTCACAAACTAAAAATTGGGAGAGTGCTAAATATTCTGCCCTCGTAGATCCCTTGGGACATGTCCTTGCCCATGTTCAGTGCTGCATGCTGGCCATGTTCTTGCCATAAGTCCCAAAAAATAAAATGAATTTCTATAAGCAAAAATTAGTATATTAATTATAAATTTACTTTCCATTAATTTTCATTAAATTGGATTAATAACACGGAAATTCACAGACTTGAAATATGGAGAGCGTTGATTATTCTGCCCTCGTAGATCCGCTGGGACATGCTCTTGCCCATGTTCAACGCTGCGTGCAGGCCATGTTCATGCCGTAAGTCCCAAAAAAATAAAATGAATTTCTAAATTAGCGTCAAAGGCCCCCGCACGGTGGAAATATACCTAAGATCCCCCCCTCACCCAAATAATGCCGTAATACTAGGAAACAGCAAAACTTAATTAAGATTGCGATTTGAATAATCCCCATTACTTTATTTTAATTTATTTGGATCTTGCGTTGAGGGGGGAGCCCAATCCACATGATTCCTTTCTAGTCGTGAGTGAGACTTGAAACCTACTCAAGGCATCAAAAATCATATTTTAAGGACAATATATTAGGTGGATTTCCGGAAATTTCGCATTTAACCAATAAGGGAAAAAAAAAAAGAAAAAGAAATGATATTGGCATGGCATATTGTAAAACTTGCATTATGCTAGGAAAGTTGTCCAATAAGTCTTAAGTCTATGGCATTTTTACCAATTTAGTTCTAAACCTTTTAAATTTATCAATTAAATTCTAAATATTTTCATGTTTTGCCAATTAAGTCCATTCGACTAATTTTGATTGGAAATAGCTAACGCGGATGCTAATGATGTCATATAGGACTGATGGCACTGACATGGACAATTTTTAATAATATTTTAATTTTTTTGAATTTTAGTATTATTTTTTCTCTTTTTTTTCCTTTCTTTTCTTTTTTGCTTATTCTTCTTCCTTTTGCCGATGACCAGCCACTGGCCATGTTGGGCCGCTTGGCCTCGGCTATTATAAGCGAGGCACGACTGAGTGAGGGCAAGCTCTGACGAGGCTCGCCCTCACACTTGCCCACATAAGACTCGACGAAGGTTGGCCTCGGGTAAGGCCAGCCCTCACTAGGTGTTGGCTAGGTGAAGGCGACATTGAGTAAGGTCAACCTAGCCTAGGTGAAGGTCAGCTTCACCTAATCTAGCTTGGGCGAGGCTGACCCTCGTTGGGCCTCACCTAGGCGAGCAAGTCCTAACAAGGTCAGCCCTCACCTAGGCAAAGGCAACCTCACCAGGCATTGCCTATGCCCAAGCAACGCTTAGTGAGGCCACCCCTCTTGGTGAGGCCACCTTGGCTTAGGGGAAAGTTGGCCTGAACTTGCCTAGGCAAGGGCTCCCCTCGCTAGGGCTTGCTCAACCACGTCTCGCCTATTGTTGGTGAGGCCAGTTGGCCCAACATGGGGAGTGCCCAACCACTGGCAAAAGAAAGAAGAAGCAAAAAAGAAAAGAAAGAAAAAATGATAAAAGATAAAAAAAATCCAAAATAATTTAATTATTATTGAAATTGGTTAACTTCAGTGCTGGCAGTCCTACGTGGGACTGTCGGCTTCCAAGTTAGCAATTTCTGATTAAAATTGATTGGGATGTACTCAATTGGTAAGAAGTAAAAAAGTTTAGGACTCAATTAACAAAATTAAAAGGTTCATGACTGAATTAGCAAAAGTGAAATAGGTTTAGGACTTTTTAAATAATTTTTCCAGGGAAAACTTTTTATCTTTTTTTATCGTTTTTCCTTTTTCTTCCTTTGAATCAATTTCTTGGCATTTTTTTTTTTCTTATGGGACAATTTGACGTTGGGGTTAAATTATCCGTTCCCTATATAAGGTTTTAGGTAAATCAGTATAATTTGCTCCTCCACCCCGACTTCTCTTTATATCCTTCAATAAGAAACTCTATTTTTCATTTCAAATTACAACATTTTCTCTTTCCGATTTTCAATCGTCTTTGAGAAAGAGCTACAACACGACATCATTTAAAAGATAGTGAGGAAACTACATAAATCGAGTTCATCAAAAGACAAAATAGATCATAAGACTATCAATCTATGAACTAGCTTCGTCTTCAAGTAGGATTGGCTCCGGCTGGGGCACAGAGAAGGGATGGCCCCGGGGAAAAGTATAAGAATGGTATGAGATGGTGATGGAGGTGTCGGCAGCGGTGGTCAAACCAATAGGTCAAAATAAAAAGGGCCAAACCGAAGGGATGTCAGAGGCATGACTTTGGTGGAATTAAAGACACTTTACCGAACCTTTTTTAGGATGTATAAAAGGGAGAGCCATCAAATATCGCTTGATTTGGGGTAATATAGATGATTAATTATGTCATTTTGCGAGTTCATATCTGACTGAATCGTAGATAATTGACTCAGCCATATTTTAAAAAACTAACTTAGCAAAAGTCACAATAATGGATGATGATAATGACATGCACCTAACACATGACCCACCAAATTAGTGGAAAATGTCATTATGCATGGTGGGGCCACAATGAAAATATCTTGAAGGATTATTATTAGACAAAATTGCTGTACGTGTCCTCATAGTAGGGACTCATAAAATCAATTCTAGGAAAACGAAGGGTTCCCTTGTCGTTTTATTTCTTGCGTCTCTTTATATCATGTACAGATTTTTTACATGATTTTTGAATTATAATTGTATACAACATTGCAATCAGGTAATTTTCTAAATCTGACGCTACCGCGTTTTTGTGAATTGACATCGACTAACCAGGTGTGGATCCATTCTACGCGGAGACTCTGGGCTGATTGGTTTTCGAGAACTAATATTCAATATAGTTTTTTTGTACCTAAAATAATATGTTGAAATGTGAACGGAAGAAACAAGATCTATCAGAGGATAATATTATTAAACACCCAAGATCCAACCGGTACAAGACAAAGCCCAAACACACACATGCTCATCTTCTCAAGGAAGCATTCACAAGCAGCAGATTCAAGATTCAAGAACCACCCTCGGCAAAAGTACAGCGACTATTGAGGGCAGTCTATTCATCTTCTTTCTTGAAATAAGAAAACAGAAACAACACAGATAGCAAGAAGAGTGGGAAACGGAGATCCTCCCATGGTTTAGAAGAGATGGTGGTGCTTCTTGCCATGAGCCTCTTCATCTTCTTTCTTGGCCTCCTTCTTCTCGTGGTGCTCATGGAAGGTGAACCCGCCGGCCCCAACGGCGGCGGCAGCAGCTATTTCCTCCTCTATCTTGTGCTTATGGGCGTGCTCTGGGTCCTTCTTGGCCTTATGCTTCTCATGCTGCAATTTGCACATCATTAATTAGGAGCTGAGTGGATGAAACAAAATGAGTAAAGGTAAAGAGGGGAAAAAAAAGTTCTCTACTCTGTATACTTTTTTTTTTAAGAGGCTCTAAGCATGGTATAAGTTCAAAAAAAATAAAAAATTCAAAAAATGAATTTATTCACTTTGAGCAGAAGTATTTGATCATGTAAATAATCTTATGGATAACAACAATGTTTTTCGTTTAAGCCAATTGTGGGAAAATATCATCCCTCTAGTTGAACGACGAAGGAAATTGATTGAGTTCAAATTATTGTTCTTTTATAAAGATGATCCATTCTTGTATGGCATGCCATCATCATGGCTAGTTAAACTATGTAAGTTTAATCGAGATTCTTCGCATCCATAATTTGTGATCAACAAGATGGTTCACTCAATAAGGTAAAGATGAGAATTTTATCTAAATATAAAATGAGGAAAAAATTGCAAGAATTGAGAAGAAGATGATAATAATTACCAAGGCATAAGCGCCGGCAGCAGCAGCACCGAGCTCACCGAGCTGCTCGAGATGCTTGTGGTGCTTCTCCTCTTTCTCATAATCGACGACCGCAGGCTCCGCGGTGGCATCATCCTTCTTGTGGTGGAAGAGGTGGTGGTGGTGTTCTTCGGCCATGGTCGGTGGTCGTTTTTCTGGGGAATACTAGAATTGACGATGAATCAGGGAAAGGACTCCAGCTGAAAGTGTATGGTGTGGTATGTGCTGTGAGATTGTTTGAGAGGGAGGAGTGTGTTTATAAGGAGAGTTGGCACATGCGAAGTCACATCCAATCGGGCCTACGTGGGAGGCCTTAAATGCGTTGGGGCCGGTCAGAGTAGGTTGATGTGGTTCCACTTGATGCATCTTTATCTTCTTTTGATGAAGTAGTTGTTTAGATGTCAAGCCAAAGAAAAAAAGGGGGATGAACTTCATTTTTTTTTTCCTCGTTGAAGGACATATTGTGGGGACAAATTTATTTGCCTGATGATTTTTATGAGTTGCCACAGGAAATAGTGAAAACGTTGAGTACATTCCAGGAGAATTTATCAAAATTTTTTATATTTATTGTAAATGTTCTAAATTTAATCATATATATATATTTTTATCAATTTAGTCTTAAACCTCTTGCGTTTATACCGATTCAATTCATTTAGCTAAATTTGGCCAATCAACAATAACATTAATAATTTTTTAATAATATTTTTTTTGAAATTTTGGAATTTTCCCTTTTTTTTTTTTTTCATCCTTCTTCTTTCCTCCCGTAGTTCATCACCACTAGTCAATGGCAAGGCTTGCCCTCGCTAGCCACTAGCGATCTTGTGAAAATTTATGCAATCTGTCGACGATATATTTCTGAGTTTGAATCTATAAAGGACCCAATTCACATAGGTTTTCTAATTTGTATGGTTTCTTTTCAATTTTGAGTACCTTCCTAATTTAAGTAACTTCTCTAAAAGAGACCAATCCTATAATGGACACATTTTTCCAGCCTCTCTCCAGGCTGGAACCACATATATCTATGATGTTCTCATCGTTTCCCTGTTGATTTCTCTGATAATATTTTCACCGTCTTTAGCTCGAACCGCAAGATTTGTTTCGAATGTAATTGCAGGAGTCTAAAGTTTAAGATGAGGCTTTCCGGTGTAGGCGCGTGGTTTTGACTTATAATCCCGTCGCACGAATGCGGTCTACGTATGCTTTTAATTGAAGATCTATCGATAGGGTTTTGAATAAAGAGAAAAAAATGAGCTTTCTCGGTTGTTTTCGTAAAAGTGATTCTCTCTCTTTACATGCTTTAATAATAAGAGAATATGTTAAATTTTCAATCATGCACTTCCATTTTTCTTTTTTTTTTTTTTTTTTGTCTTTTTTGTATTTTCTTTTCCTATTATACTCTTAATTTGTCTAGATGCATGGCTTTGTATCCCTAATAATTTTCAAGGGACGGACCCCTAATTTAATTAGATAGCAGAACCAGTTTGTATATGCTCCATCAATGCATTGGCTAACATCTTGTCTACTTCTACTAACATGTGGAATAGTAGAAAAATATTCCTAGTGCACGTAATACAATTCATGATTTTGAGGCATGATCGATTGTCTTGTTCCCATTTTACTTGACAGACAAAATTAAATCAGCTTGAATATCTATGTGCCATTTAACTCCTCTGGATAGTAGCTTCCTCGCATGTGAACAGTTTTATGCCCTTTCTTGTTGAGATTACTAGATGCCGACGCGATTGAGTTATTTAATTATTTAATATAGTTGAACCCCTTCATTTTAGATTCGACAACATCTATATACATATAAAATCAATGGGGTTGAAATTATTTGGTGGTGCTCAGAAGATGAACATCAATAAAACATAAACAAATGAATAAATAAGCAACTTAAAAGTTTTGGAAACCACATTTTACATTGAGCCAAAATTTAGAGAATTATTGAAGGCATCTAAGGACTAATGTTGTTAGACTATGGCTTGAAAACAGTTTATACTTTTTTATTTCCTGTGGTAAATATCACAGCTCGTTTGAGATGATGGCTTTCACGTTTCGTTCTCTTGTACTTTGAACATATGTCTTACACCATATATACCTTGAAAAACAACTTTATTAAATTGCAACTTAGGGCATGAATGATAACTATTTTGGTAAGAAATTGATTTTTGAAATAGAAATAGAAAATCAATTTCTATTCTTAGATGAGTTTCTGAGTAAAAATATACGTTTGATAATGACACAAAATTTCTATTTCTAGATTTAACAATTCGTTAGATAATGACACAAAATTTCTCCTTCTCAAGCAGCAATGGATAGCAGAGGGCGGGTGGTGGCCACTGACAATTGGCAAGGGGCCACTAGTGACCAGTAATGGATCGCGGGCTGTGGCAAGTGGGCAATTGATTAGTAGAAGATGAGCAATGTGAAGAGTTTTATTTCTCATTTTTATTCTAGAAATAGAGAAATAAAAAACTTTTACATCTTATTTCTGTTCAAAATCTATTTTTGAACTAAAAATTTGTTCCGGAAATAGAACAATGAAATTAGGTTAACAAACGAATTTCTATTTGAAAAATATTTCTAAAATAAAATAAAAAATAGTTTAATAGAATGATTATTATGCGTGTCCTTAATTCTTGGAGACTGCATCGTTAGTTAATGGTGCAACACCAATTTCATGCTACTTTGTTCAAGGCTTTCCTTAAAGATCTAAAATGTTTTGTCAAAGACTCTAAAACCAGTCTCAAGCAATTGGTAGACGATTCTTTTCAAGAAAGTCGGTCGGAGAGAACTCGTTCCGAATTTTGTTATCCCAAATCTTGCTTTGCATCCTAGAATCTTAAAAATTATTTGATTCTATACGTTAGAAGTGTAAATGTTGCTTTGTTGTGATCGCTTTCTGTTACAGTGACTACAGCGGGATGGAGAAAGGTTCGTGTTTCTGAGTCTCAGGTGCTGCTCTCGATCTGTTCGAACTTGACGGACCCGAATCCCAATGATCCTCTGGTACCAGAAATGGCGTACGTGTACAAGACCAACAGGACCAAGTACGCGGCCACCAGAATAAGCTGGACGCAGAAGTATACAATTGCCTAGGATGCGATGTGCGATTCGAGGAGGGCTCGCGTCTCTGTGACTTTGGTCTTGCAGTTTCTATGTTTTAGTAAAAGACCATAACCCATCTCGCCCTTAGACCAGAACAAAAGAAGTCTGTAAGGTTATCCTCCTCAAAGCGCATGCTTTGCCGTATTTCAATTGTTCGTGTCTTGATAAGTATTTCTAACTGTGGTTACTTGTTTCAAGTTGCCCATTGCGATTAAGTTTTACTGTGATTAACATATTCTTTAGCTTAACTACAACTATCTACTTCATACTTGGATACTGCAATTGGAGTTTGGTCATGTATTGCCTGGATGTGAACTGAGCTGGCTTCCCCATCACCGTTTAATTTTAGCTCAGGCTTTAAAAGTTATCGAGGAAATTGACTTTTCATTACCATTAGATATATTGGCTGGTGGTGACACTGAAAATGGACCTTGTCGCCATGTGCTGATCACAAGAGAGGTGAGAAGATAATGGGCCAAGCAAAATTACATGAATATCATGAGAAAGATGATGATACATGACCGATTATCGATAAGCGTGAGGACAAAAGTTTGATAATCAATGGTAAACCAAGAAGCCGCCACATGTTCAGTTATTGGAATGCAATGACGGATATCTAGTGGCCGCTTGAGTAGCTTCGGAGGCGAACTTTTAGACAAAAATATTTGAAATATTGACTAAGAAGAGCGCCGAAGGTGCATGCGGTTAGAAAGCTGTTGTTATATGAAGACTCGGTTAAGAAGATGTTATTGATAAACAAGGGACTACCAAAGCACGATCAAGGCAGTTGCAAAGGAAATGGACAATTGATTTCTGGAGAAGAGGGAACGTGCAGTGGTTATGAGAAGATGAATAACTATTTAGCGGTTAACAGGCACCTCTAGAAATACCATCGATCATCCAACGAGAAACCCCATTCTCATGACAAATCAATCAAAATGTTATTCCTTTATCTTTCCTATA
This sequence comes from Eucalyptus erythrocorys, assembly GCA_014182555.1. Taxonomy (NCBI): domain Eukaryota; kingdom Viridiplantae; phylum Streptophyta; class Magnoliopsida; order Myrtales; family Myrtaceae; genus Eucalyptus; species Eucalyptus erythrocorys. Next base: position 20,708,932 of record CM024601.1, on the reverse strand, counting down.
TTGTACTTCAATGTAGTTCCTAGATCACTGTCATTATTAGATTCCGGCGTGTATCTATATCCCAATGCAGCCTCATTGATTAGATTTTGACGACGTGTCTTTTATCCTAGTTCATCGTTGTCAACTAGATTTCAACGTTGTGTCATCTTTCTTAGTGCATTGTCATTGATTAAATTCCGACATTGTATCCAATTATTCTCAAACCATGTTGTCGATTGAATTCCAACATAGTTTAAACTTAACCTCAGAGTGTAGCATTGTATATTGTTGTCAAAAGTTGGAAATTCAATGTTTATGTTGCATTTGCTATCCTCTGTCTTGAAATAGCACAAAACTCTTGTCCTTTCTAAATAAATTTCGGGAACGACTCTTGACAAAAGATATTTCATTACGGGACAAAATTGGTGAAACATCTTTTTGGTAGGTCTGGTGGGACCTATGTGCTAGTTTGAGAGGATAATATGCCATGTACTAGAAGTTAGTCCAATTTCGGCAACATTGCTGATGAGCCATTACCACCGATGACTGAAGATCTTGGATGTGCTAAGTCATCATCAACACAACCTCTCCCAAGCCATGCCCAAGAGGAGGACATTGGTGTTCCAAGGCAGCGCATAGAGGAGCAAAGAAGGCAGATGGAGCTCACCCCCGTAATGTTGTCATTTGTAAGGAAGACACTAGAGGAGAACCAAAACGAGTCCTTGATTATGACGTCAAGAACATGACGGATACGGTCAAATCATTGATCATTTACATCTATCATAAGCATGCACAAGGGCAACATAGAGTGCTAAATAGATCAATTTAACCCCAAACTGAACTAGTTGCCACATCCTCTAGGTATGTTCCTCCAATAATTGGTACTTAGATAACTTTTGGTATTGTAGGACAAGGCACGTCGACCTCAGTGTTACTTAGGATCTTGCAAAGAGGAGAGGCTATTACAGTGGTCTAGACCTGTGGACTTGCTGGCATCAATGCCAATATCCCTTCAACATCATTGCAAAGAAATGACACCTCAGGGATAACTTAGACCTCTGAAGCAGCGTTACTTAATGGGAATTATACGCCTGGCTTAATTTAGACAAAATTTCTTAATGACAATAGTGGGATAATTGGTCAAGGACCTCGACAGAATACATTGTTTATGGCTAATGAGAGTGCTCATGCTTGTGGTACCATGTCTCAACCTAATCCCATCCTTGTGCCTAATACTGCCGTCGATAACCGAGGGACATTGTTGACTCCACCTAGGGGCAAGAGTAACTTCCTTAACTGCAACAATTACCCCAATAGGGATTTCAACTGATCCCCGTAACCATACCATTGCAGCCTCTGCAACTAGCCCCTCAACCTCCTCCTTTACACGTTCCTTAGAAACTGCCACAACAGCCAAACATTCCACCAATCCCACGTAATAACCCACAACCTTTGCAATTCCAAGTTTAGCAACAACCTTACAGTCCACAGCAACAATTGGCCCAATTTATGCCCCAATACGCAAATCATACGTTGTAGTATTAGAGATTTTTGAAAAAGTCAAAGAAAAGGTGGTGGGACCCACTTTAAATAAAGAAACAAAAAGAAAACAAAAAGGAGAGTAGATAAAAAGAAAAGGAAAGCCCACATTCAAGCAGCAGAATAAAAGAGGAAAGAAGAAGAAGAAGAAGAAGAAGAAGAAGAAAGAAGAGAGAAGGCTTTGTCTGTTCACGCAGTAGGTAACTCACCAAGCTTATTTACAACACCCGGCAAGTGATCACACCTTTCATTCTTCCAATTGGAGTAGTTTCGGAGTTACCGTTTGAAATTCGGAATTTGAGAAAATTGAGCGGCGAAGTCCAATTTTGAAGTTGTTGAGCCGTGTATTTTTCTAAGAATGATAGTTTAGAGTGTTGTAGAGCCGTGGGATCTTACGGATCGTGATTTGAGCTTATGGTTTGTCCGAAACAAAATTTCGAAATTTCCCGCGCGCAGTGCACAATACGCGTCCAGCAACTTTGGGCTTGCATTTTGTCATTTTTTGGCTTGATTTTGGGATGGCCAAGTTGGGATTCTTGTAGTATGTTTGAAGGGCTTTTTATTGATTATAAGTATGTTTGGATCGGGGTTCGGAGGAGAAAGTTAAGGCGCGATCAAATTTTGCGCTTAAACTCCGTGTTGCAAATGGCTTGAACAATCGCTTTGTTTATGCGATTTATCAGCGTATATGAATTGTTTTGTTAACATTTAGACATATTATAGCCGTTTCATGGTTGAAGTTGTGTGTTACCCAAATTTAATATTATTTCTCGCTTATTTGATAGGATCGCGAGATCAAACGATCAAATAATGTGTGTTATTTGATTTTGGGCATCCCCAGGTAAGTAGTACTAATGTCTTCTTTGGTTTTGTGAAACTCATGTACTAAGTAAGATTAATCGACATATACTTGTGAGGAAGCCATGACCTATTTGTTATATATTGATGGATACAGTGCTTAGTAATTTTGAGTTATTGTGGGATAATTTGGCAAACCTCTCTTGAAAAGTTATGCATGCTGTTTTGGTATAATTGATTTATATGGATGATTATTGAAACATGATATGTGTTATATTGAGAAAATCAAATGTGTTGTGAATAGGTAAAGGACTAAGTGCTACACGACAACGAAATTTCATGTGAGCCACCTCTAGGGCCTTGTAGTCAAGGACTAAGTGCTACATGGTGACTTGACTTACATGGGAGCCACCTCTAGGGCCTTGCACTACTGATATGCATAGTAAAGGACTAAGTGCTACATGATAACGTAATTTCGTGGGAGCCACCTCTAGGATCTTGTACTATTGCTATATGTGGTCAAGGGCTAAGTGCTACATGAAAACGCAATTTCATGGGAATCACCTCTAGGGCATTGAGTTTGGATATTGAGCTTGGAATGAACCATTGATATGAGATAGGATGAGTCCAATAATTGAACAAAATTGGTGATGCTTGTTTTGTTATTATGGATGAATGAGAAATTTTGCTATTTGATATAGCTAGGTTGAGGTAACATATAATGCATTTTGTACATGCAAGTTATCATATTTTGGTTTGGTAATAATAAGTCATGTCTTAAGTTTTAGATGTGTAATGTGGAAGTTTGATATGCTTTTATGGTAAGTACTACTCACTGAGCTATGGTTGCTCATTCCATTCATCTTTCATATTTTTAGGTCTCAAGGTTAGCAACTAGTAGGACGAGAGTGCTTATGGAAAAATTTTGAGAGTTTTATTTTGAGTATGGTTTAAGAAAGTAGTGTACATAATGGACTAGTTGAGTTATAAATGTATATTTCTTTTTGATGGATTATAGAAACTCTAATGTTGCAACCAATTTGTTAGTTTATTTGATATGTACATATATGGTTTGAGATATATATATTTCATGGAAAGACGGCTGTGTCATCCCCATTCCTTGTATTTTAGGGTGTGACATCTTTTGGTATCAGAGCCAAAGTTTTTATCTTTCTAAGTAGAGATATGGGATGTTGAGAGATTTCGTGATAGGTTTTAATGGGCTAACCTTTTTGATACTAAGGTGTAATTTTATTATCGAGTCTAGGTGATCATGCGTACCGACTCAGAAACACTTGCCTCGCTTCGTAAAAACAGCAAAGGTAAGCGAGTCGCTACTCCTAATACTAGAGATGTGCCTCAAGCTTCTCAAGGGGTAGCTTTAAGGAGGAGACTATAGGACCAATTTGATGGGAGTCCTGATTTGGATGAAGCTAGGGAAGAGCCCGAAGAGCCGGTTCCTCCGACTGAGCTCACGCAGGAGATGATTCACTAGTATCGTCAAGTGAAAGAATTAAGTGAAGGTGGAGTAGCTGGCTCATGCACCTTCACTCAATTCAAAAAGGCGGATCCACCTAAGTTTGATGGGAAGTTGGATCCTCTCAAGGCTGATGATTAGATTACAAACATGGGGGGATTTTTAGAGCTGAGAATGTTCATGATGACCAAAAGGTCAACTTTGCCACTTGATGCTTAGAAGGTGAAGCTATTAGCTAGTGGGAAGGAACTAGACTGGCTCTCGGAGATAATGATGCAATCATTTCATGGAAGGACTTCGCTGAGGCTTTTAACGTCCAATTCTTTCCAGAATCTATTCAAACGAAGATGAGAAGCGACTTTGTCAATATATTTCAAGGTAGCTTAACAATTATGGAGTACTGCTTTAATTGGTTAAGTAAATTTGAGGATGATTTTGCAGCCAATGAAAGACGTAGGGGTGAACACTTTTGGCGTGGGCTCGATTGGATATTTGTACTATACTCATACTGTTTGAACTAATAACATACAAAGATGTTTTGAATCGAGCAACTAGGGTCGAGCAAGACATTTTGGAGCATGGCATACAAGGAGCACCTCAACACAAGAGATTTAAGCCCACCGATTACCAGGACAATCGTACTAGTGATAGCGGGAAGCAAAGAGATTTCAATCGGATAGGTAGGTCTCGAAATCAAAGTGGTCAAAGCCCTTGTGCTACTTGTGGAAAACTTCATGGCGGTCATTGTTATCATAAATTAGGAGCATGTTTTGTTTGTGGAAAAATGGAACACATAGCACGTGATTGCCCCACGAAGAGGAATATTCCTACGGATGGTAGGATATTTATACGTGTGGACAACTGGGACACATCACACGCAATTGTTCTATGCAGAGGAATGCTCCTTCCTTTGGTAGGCCCCAAGGGAACCCACAAAAACAAAGTGCAAGTGGGAAAGTTTTTGCGATGACGAAGGAGGATGTGGAGGCGTCTAATGCGGTTGTTGCAAGTAATATTTCTATTGTCTCACAGCGTACTTATGCGTTATTTTATTTTGGTGTTACGCATTCCTTCATTTCAACTAAATTTGCAAAGCAGCTTGATGCGTTACCTGACCCTCTTGAGTGTGAATTGCGTGTTGATACTCCTACTGGCCATTTCTTAATTGCTCATCATGTGTTCAAAAGATGTGTGCTTCAGATTAATAATGTTGAAATGCCTGTGGATCTAGTGGAGTTAAATATTCGAGATTTCGATATTATTATAGGGATGTATTGGTTATCCACATATCGTGCTACTATTGACTATTTTTCAAAGAAAGTGATGTTTAGACTTCCAAATCAACCCGAATTCTCTTTTTCGGGAGGTTGTCATGACACTTTTCCAATGTTGATCTCGACTTTACAAGTGACTAAACTTTTGAGAAAAGGTTGCTATGGTTATTTTGCTTGTGTAAAAGACACAAGTAAGATTATAGGGAAGTTGGAGAATATTCCTGTTGTTAGAAACGTTCCAAGTGTGTTTCCTGAAGATTTACCAGGTTTGCCTCCTAATAGAGAAATGGAGTTTTGTATTGAATTGATGCTCAGTATAACACTAATCTCTAAGGCACCATATCGGATGAAACCCGCTGAATTGAAAGAATTGAAAATGCAGCTGCAAAAGCTTTTGGATAAGGGTTTCATAAGACCCAGTGTTTCACCTTGGGGAGCTCATGTTCTATTTGTGAAAAAGAAGGATGGTAGTATGCGACTTTGCATAGATTACTGAGAGCTTAATAAGGTAACGGTCAAAAACAAATATCCTTTGCCCTGAATTGACGATTTATTTGATCAACTTTAGGGAGCTTAGGTATTCTCCAAGATTGACCTTCGTTCTAGGTATCATCAATTGAAGATAAAAATAGATGATATGCCTAAAACTACTTTCAAAACAAGGTATGGCCATTATGAATTTCTTGTCATGTCTTTTGGATTACCAAATGCGCCTACTGCCTTCATGGACTTGATGAACAGGGTGTTTAGGGAATATCCAGACAAATTTATTGTGGTGTTCATTGATGACATCCTAGTGTATTCGAAGAGTTTAAAGGAACACAAAAACACTTGAGAATTGTCTTGCAGACTTTGCATGAAAAGAAGTTGTATACCAAATTTAGTAAGTGTGATTTTTGGCTTGATCATATAGAATTTTTGGGTCATGTGATCTCGAAGGATGGCATATTAGTGGATCCAAAGAAGGTTGAAGCAGTTGTTAAGTGGAATCGCCCAACTAATATTACAGAAGTGAGAAGTTTCCTTGGGCTAGCCGGCTACTATAGGTGATTTGTAGAGGGATTCTCAAAGATTGCTAGTTCACTTACCCATCTAACTCAAAATAGAGTTAAATTTGAATGGTCAAACCAATATGAGCGCAGTTTTCAAGAGTTGAAGAGATGGCTGGTGTTGGCTCCTATTCTAACTCTACCTTCAGGTAGTGGTGGCTTCGTAGTCTACTGCGACGCATCCAAAGAAGGTTTGGGTTGTGTTCTTAAGCAAGATGGCAAAGTTGTTGCTTACGCTTCTAGACAATTGAAATTACATGAGAAGAACTACCCCACTCATGATTTGCAGTTAGTGGCGGTTGTGTTTGCCTTGAAGATATGGCGGCACTATTTGTACGGTGAAAAATGTGAAGTCTTTACCGATCATAAGAGTCTAAAGTATATCTTTACTCAGAAAGAACTGAACATGAGGCAAAGAAGATGGCTAGAACTCTTGAAGGATTATGACTTGTCCATTAATTACCATCTGGGTAAGGCTAATGTGGTAGTGAATTCTTTGAGTCGAAATCCTTTGGAAATATGGCAACTTTGCTCATTTCTTAGAAACCCATCCTTGAAGATATGCGGAAGTTAGACTTGGAAGTATTGGTACATGAGCTTGGTGCTCAGTTAGCTAACCTTCAAGTACAACCTATGTTGATTGATAGAATTAAGGCTAAAAAGAATGAAGATCCACAATTACAAAAATTTAGAGAAGGGGTGGAAGCTGGAAGACAAGCGGATTTTAGTTTACACGTAGATGGATTCTTGAGGTTTCGTGGTCGACTATGTGTTCCTGAGGACTCAAAGCTGAAAAAGGAGATCATGCAGGAAGCTCACAGCACTAGATTTTCAATTCATCTAGGAAGCACTAAAATGTATAGGGACTTGAGAGAAAAGTTTCGGTGGGTCAACATGAAAAATGATATTGTAATTTGTCGATCAATGTCTAGTTTGCCAACGAGTGAAAATTGAGCATCAGAAACTAGGTAGACAGTTACAACCTCTAGAAGTACCTAAATGGAAGTGGGAACATACCACCATGAACTTTGTAGTTGGCCTACCGAGAATGCCAAGTGGTAAGAATGCTATATGGGTGATTGTTGACCGATTGACTAAGTTCGCTCACTTTTTGTCATATTGATTTGGCCTTTCAATGGAAGATATGGCAAAGCGATATGTTAATGAGATAGTGAAGCTTCATAGAGTTCCAATAAGCATTGTTTCTGACAGGGATCCCAGATTTGTGTCTAACTTTTGGAAGAGTTTGCAAGGAGTATTTGGCACAAAACTCAACTTGAGTACAGCTTTTCATCCACAAACAAATGGACAGTCAGAGAGAACGATCTAGACATTAGAGGATATGTTGAGATCATGCATCATTGACTTTGGCAGTTCTTGGGATGAACATCTACATTTGGTGGAATTTTCTTATAACAATAGTTATCACTCTAGCATTAAAATGGCACCCTTTGAAGCTTTATATGGCTGAAAATGCAAAAGTCCTATTTGTTGGGACGATGTTGGTGAGAAAAGATTAACTGGCCCTGAGTTCATTCAACAGTCATAAGAGAAAGTTAGGCTAGTTCGGGAAAGTCTTAGAACGGCTCAAAGTCGTCAGAAAAGTTATGCGGATCTTAAAAGACGCAAGTTAGAATTTAGTGTGGGGGATTATGTATTCTTAAAAGTTTCTCCTACGAAGGGTGTATTGAGATTTGACATATGTGGGAAGTTAAGTCCAAGGTACGTGGGACAATTCTTGATCTTAGAGAAGATTGGTGAAGCTGCTTATAAATTGGCTTTGCCACTAGCACTATCAGGTGTCCATAATGTGCTCCATGTTTCTTTGTTGAGGAAATATGTGTCAAATCCTGATCATGTGCTAGACTTTACTCCATTAAGATTACGGGAGAACTTGACATATAAGGGTGGCCTATTCGCATTATTGATAAGAAGGATCAGGTGCTGCGACGGTGAACTATTCCTTATGTGAAAATACAATGGCAAAATCACACCAAGAGAGAGGCTACTTGGGAACTTGAGGAGGAGGCAAGATGCAAATACCCTCACTTGTTTCATGATTGAAGTACGTGTAAATTTCGAGGACGAAATTTTTTGTAAGGTGGGTAGAATATAATATTAGAGATTTTTGAAAAAGTCAAAGAAAAGGTGGTGGGACCCACTTTAAATAAAGAAATAAAAAGAAAAGAAAAATGAGAGGAGATAAAAAGAAAAGAAAAGCCCACGTTTGGGCAGCAGAAGAAAAGAGGAAAGAAGAAAAAAGAAAGAAGAAGAAGAAAAAGAAGAAGAAGAAAGAGAAGAAAGAAGAGAGAGGGCTTTGTGTGTTCACGCCGTAGGCAACTCACCAAAATAATTTACAACACCCGGTAAGTGATCGCACCTTTCGTTCTTCCAATAGGAGTAGTTTCAGAGTTAGGGTTTGAAATTCGGAATTTGGGAAAATCGAGCAGCGAAGTTTGATTTTTGAGTCGTTGAGCTGTGTATTTTTCTAAGAATGGTAGTTTAGAGTGTTGTAGAGCCGTGAGATTTTACGGATCGTGATTTGAGCTTATGGTTTGTCCGAAACAAAATTTCGAAATTTCCGGCATGTAGTGAACAGTACACATCTAGCAGCTTTGGGCCTGTATTTTGTCATTTTTCAACTTGATTTTGGGACGGCCAAGTTGGGATTCTTGTAATATGTTTGAAGGACTTGCTATTGGTTATAAATATGTTCAGATTGGGGTTCGGAGGAGAAAGTTAAGGTGCGATCGAGTTTTACGCTTAAACTCCGTGTTGCAAATGGCTTGAACAATCGCTTTGGTTATGCGATTTATTAGCGCATAGGAATCGTTTTGTTAACATTTAGACATATTATAGCCGTTTCATAGTTGAAGTAGTGTGTTACCCAAATTTAATGTTGTTTCTCGCTTATTTGTTAGGACCGTGAGATCAAATGTGTAGCACCCCTGAACCAACTGAGGCTGCCACAGTTACCTATCTAACTTCGCTTTACATATTGAGCCGTAAATTGTTAGGCTCTCTTCTTTTTTTTTTCATTTCTTTCCCCGACAATTTATAATCAATGGTCCCAGCGCATAGTAGAAGATGGAAAAGTTCCTTCCTTTGCTGTCCTCCTCCCCGGCTTAAACCATATCCAGCCACTCGGTCTCCATCTATCTATTGGTGGCCGTGTCGGTAGAGGTATCTTGTCTAGTCTAAAATGTTAGTCCCCAAAGGGGTGAGTACAACCACTCAGCAAAGATATAATCTCTAGACTACCCATACCTTGCAATCAAGCACATCACAACAACATGTAAGCAACATAGACAAGCATTTCAGTCATCAAGTTGCAGTCACATCATGCTTTCACAAATCAGCATTTTAACAATGTACATACCTCTTGTCATGCAAGCCTTTCATAATCTCACAAGACAATCAAAAGCTTTTGAATATCAAAATCATGATCACAGTGAACATTTCAGCCACATGCCTTGACATTAACCTCAAAGCATATATCCATCAACCATGTGTGCTCATAGTGCAAGTATTTCTCATGTTCACCTAGTTCATCACCCATACACATTTCACATTAGCATCTTTTATATATATGAGCATGTCACATCATTCAGCGAACACGTATGCCAATGTTTCACCCCATGTGCGTGACTCACATGATCAGCTCAATTCATGCTCATGCATATCAACAATGTCATGTGCACCTTTTAAAGTTTCACAATGCTCATGCATATGACCAACTTTATGTGCACCTTTCACAGTTTCACAATGCTCATGCATTCATATCAAATTCTTGCAATTTCAACTGCAAATCCCGGTAAGAACCAACCGGCTTCCGGCCCCCCACATTCCGGGCATCTCACACCCAAAACTGGCATCGTGAGGCATCACGGCACACACACACTCCGTGCTTCCGGCATTTACACTCCCTGGCCGGGCATCTCGCACCCCGACTAGCATCACGAGGCAACCATGGCACACACACTCCATGCTTCCGGCACCCCCACCGCTCCGGGCATCTCTACTCCGAGGCCATCCAGATTTACGAACATAGGCTACTGGGCATCCGACATTTTCACTCCCTGGCCGGGCACCCCGAAACTCCCGAGGAATGATCACTACATGTCATGCAACTATCTTTTCCATGCACATGACTAATCACATGTTCCATGCTATTCATGAGCTAAAATAGCAAGTGATGCCGTGTATGTTCACTCACATGACTTGAATTTATACTCCACATGCTTTCATCATATTCATGCTCCATAATTCAGCATGCATTCATGGAAAGAACAACTCATTTAAACCACATATATCCTTGGTAAAGTATGAAATTCATGTATGCATAACAATTTTAACCACATGGGAACATTTTTGATACAATATGCTCACTCCAATAGTGAATACCAAAGAAAATGTCACACGGCATATCCTCACCACCATATCGTTTCAAACCAGCATGTACAGCCTTCAAGAATCCATAATTTCACCATTTAATTGGCTATATCATCTACTACCATATAACCACAGCATTATACACACCTAGTAATACATCTTTCATCAAGGAATCATTACCAAATAATTTATACATAGGAAAATATGAATTGTACAAAATCAGTTTTGACATTCTCAATTTCCAGCATACACGGTATTCATATGTCAAGAAATTTAATGCCATAATGTGACTCAAAAATCGCCATTTTTAACCATGTTACAGCCAAGGGTCTAGTAAACATATTCCATGAAGAAATCATCACCAAACTCGTGCTCCATAAGTCTCCACAATGAACACTCATCCTCGGTATACTGTTCATTAACGCCCAGAAAACATCACCACAAAATGACCTTAATTGAGCTATCTATCCACCTTATTTTGTTCTGATTTTTGGATATGTTATAGACCAGAAAGTATTGCACAACTTCCATGAAGAAATCGAGTTAAGAAAATCATGAAAACATCACCAAAATAGTCACGCAAGTTTCTGTGTTCAATCCAGCAATTTCTAGAATACAACGACCAGAAAACTCAAGCATTTCACCAAGCTACACTCTACGAAATGAGCTCAATTTTTAGTATGTTATAGCCCAGAATGTCCTCAACAAATCATAAGAAGAGGTCGAATCAAAATTCCCCACAGAACTATACAAACCACTAGCATCAAGGCTGAGAGGTCTACTAGCGACTCCGAGAATGCTCCGGTTCCTAAGGAATTGGTTTTCACCCCTCAAAACCCCTTCAAATGCTCTCATTTTAGACTATGTCACAGATCAAGAGGTGTACAACAACTTTCTAGAAGACATCAAGATCCAATTCCCCCTCTAAGACCCTCTACCCATGCATGCAAACAAACTGCGCAAAACTGTTCTTGGAGCCTGATTTACTCCGGTTTTTGATTTCCTCTTAAAAACTCAACATTCCAGCCAAGAGATTCGAGATTTCTACAACTAAACATCATTACAAGAAGCATGAGAGGACTAGAAATTTATCTTGCCTTTGATTTGGTCGAAATTGATGAAGAAAACGGCAATCCAACGGTGCAAGGACTCTCGGCTCCCTTCCTCTTCTTCGCCCGAGCTTCTTCCTCCCCTCTCTCACTTCCTCTCTCTCTCTCTCTCTTCTTCAGTCGAGCAAAAGGGGGATTATGGGAGACGGTAATCCACGGTTTCCACTCTTCAATTGGGTAATGATGGAGTCTAGCCTAGGTGTCCATGCATGAAGACATGTGGCAATGGAGATTGCCACTTCACCAAGCCGTGCGTGTCTCTCCCCTTGGCCGAAGATGAAGATTTTTTTTTTTCTCTTGGGCTCAATTGAGCCCAATTTCCACTTAATTACATGACTCACAAGTTAATTTAATTAAACTTTGGCCCATCAATGAATTCTTTGGCCGTGAGACACATAGGTGTACATGGATTTATTTAATTTCATACACACTAGTCAATCTAAAATTCATAACCACTATGTCCACCCAAAATAATTTAATTACAACTCAAAAGACAAATAGCTAGAATTTCACAATTAAATCTATCACCACCTCACATCTTAATAAGTTACAAAAATAAAATCGAGGATGCCACAGAATGATCAAATAATGTATGTTATTTGATTTTGGACATCCCCAGGTGAGTAGTACTAATGTCTTCTTTGGTTTTGTGAAACTTATGTACTGAGGTAAGATTAATTGACATATACTTGTGAGGAAGTGATGACCTATTTGTTATATATTGATGGATATAGTGCTCGGTAATTTTGAGTTATTGTGGGATGATTCGACAAACCTTTCTTGAAGGATTATGTATGTTGTTTTGGTATAATTGATTTATGTGGTTGTGTGATGACTATTGAAACATGATATGTATTGTATTGAGGAAATCAAATATGTTGTGAATAGGTAAATGACTAAGTGCTACACAACAACGAAATTTCGTGTGAGTCACCTTTAGGGCCTTGTAGTCAAGGATTAAGTGCTACATGATGACTTGAGTCACATGGGAGCCACCTCTAGGGCCTTGCACTACTAATATGCATAGTAAAGGATTAAGTGCTACACGATAACGTAACTTCGTGAGAGCCACCTCTAGGGCTTTGCACTATTGCTATATGTGGTCAAGGGCTAAGTACTACACGATAACACAATTTCGTGGGAGTCACCTCTAGGGCCTTGAGTTTGGATATTGAGCATGTAATGAACCATTGATATGAGATAATATGAGTCCAATAATTGAACAAAATTGGTGATGCTGTTTTGTTATTATGGATGAATGAGAAATTTTGTTATTTGATATAGTTAGGTTAAGGTAACATATAACGCATTTTGTTCATGCAAGTTATCATATTTTTGTTTGGTAATAATGAGTCATGTCTTGAGATTTAAATGTGTAATGTGGAAGTTTGATATGCTTTTATGGTATGTACTACTCATTGAGCTATGGTTGCTCATTCCATTCATCTTCTATGTTTTCAAGTCTCAGGGTTAGCAACTAGTAGGATGAGAGCGCTTTTGGAAAACTTTTGAGAGTTCTATTTGGGTATGGTTTAAGAAAGTAGTGTACATAATCCTTGCTAGTGGTTGGACTGGTTGAGTTCTAAATGAATATTTCTTGTTGGTGGATTATAGAAACTCTAATGTTGCAACCGATTTGTTAGTTTATTTGATATGTGCATATATAGTTGGAGATATATATATTTCATGGAAGGACGGTCGTGTCATTCCCATTCCTTGTAGTTTTGGGGTGTGACATTCTGTATAGTTGTTGCTCTATCTTTAGACTTTTAGTTTGGACTTTGCTGCATAAGGCTTACTATCATAAACTATTTTGAGTGGACTTCCAGTAAAATGAATCTTGCTTGTCTTTCTCATTAACTTCAATTGGAAGTGGACAGATTCTGAATTAAACGTCTTGGTGGAAGTAGATATTTGTAAAAGACTTCTGTAGTAGTGAGAGATCATGGATGTTTTTTGTTGAGGTTGTCATCAAGTTGGAAGTGACCTTAGTGAAGAATGATTGCAGATTCCTTTTTTTTTTTTTTTTTTTCTCGCATAGTGAATCACTAATGCTTTTATTTCATTTAGTATTCTATAATAGGGGTTTATGAGAATTAGTTTATGACACATCCTTCTTTATTAGGATTTGGCATTTGATTTATCTCTATCTGCACTACTGTGAGATGACATATATAACTTTGGCAAGCTGCTATCGCATCCTATTTTAAGTACTTTGCCAACAAGGTTATAAGTCTCTTTGGTTACGTTTGATTGTTCAAATTTCTAATCAAGATAAGACATGATAAGATAATATATGAAATTCATGGATTTTATTGTATCATATTCACTGTTTGGTGATTATAGTCAGATATATTCACATTACATTTTGTACAATATTTAATATAGATGACATATTAGTATAAATGAAAACAAAATTTACAAAAGAAGATGGTAAAAGTCTCTTGCGACACTTTTGTCTACTTTATTTTTATTTGCTTATTTTATTTTATTTTCCTCTCTTTTTTTAACTAATTCTTTGTCATTTCTTTCTTCTCCTTCCATTACTCTCTAATAAAATTTTAATAAATAACTATATTAATGTATCAAAAATACTAAAATACCAAAAATATGCAAAAAATATATTGGATCTATAAAATAGGATTAAATTCAAAATATATAAATGAAAATAAGATTAAATTACTAATTTTTATTTCTTATATAATATTATTTATATATTGAAATATATTTTAATTTTGTCAATTTTTTTAGTCGAATAATCTTCATTTTGTTAATTTAAGAAGTTTCGATAAAAATGATTTTCTTAATATGAATATTAGAAATTCTATCTATATTTATCTCACCATCCCCATGGAACAATTTTATCAGTTTATATCCCCTTTATATCTAACTTTATCTTATCTTAAGCAGGCATCAAACAAATGATAAGATAAACATTATCACATCCTGAATTTTATCATGGCTGTCAAACGCAACCAAGGTTTCTATCTATAGTATTTTTTGCATCAAATTCTCAGTTGTAGGTCTCATTAATGCTCTTTCTAGATTCACTTGAGGCACATTTCTAACACATGTTCATTGCATAGCTATTAATGTTTTGTTGATGACATTTTCTACAAAGCAACTTCAAGCATAACTTGCTTTTTGGTTACATGGTCCTTTTTAATTTGCCCTTATTTGTTTCATTTTTTTTTGTTAATCATCATGTTAATATCTTGATTTATTTTAACAAATTTGACAGATAAAGAGCCTCTTGGGAACAAAGGTTGAGGGGATGTACTATATTCTCAAGGCAATTAATGCTGATGATTTGGAATGCTATCGAGAACCATGTCATGTACACAAGGCTGCTCTCAATGCACAACCTGGTTTGATCGAAAATGACAAAAAACTATTTGAGAAAATCAACATTCTCTGCCTAATGGAAATCATATTCAGGTCTCGCTTTCTATTCTTTTCATATCTCCATTTCTGTCATACTTATTATTTCACATTTTCCATTATATCTATTTAATCCTCCGCATATAAAATATACAATCTTATCCTGCAGCCGTGCATCAGAAGATAGGACAATTCCACCGAGCGTTATTGCTGAACGCCCAAAGTCTTCGTGTAGCTGATGTTGGGCACCTTCTCATGAAGAGCCTTTCTGTAAGTCTTCCTGATTCTTTTGTATTTCCCTTGGTGGTTGTGTCGTGCTGTGTTCTATGACATTGGATGAGAAGATTGGACGTCATCGTTATTCTGGCTGTGTGTACATGATCCTATTAGTTTACAGTTCATTTGGCTATAGTTTGATTCAGCCTTATGGTGCAGCTGTACACATGAAGCTTGAAGACAGAATGAACTCCATCTGGATAGATTGGTGGTTTAGATGTTTCAAAAAATGAATAATTGATAATCATATGGATAGGTGGGAACTTTATACCTAACTAAGAGAGCAAAAAAGAACTACTCTTTTTCTCCTTGGTCTGATCCCACAGACAAATGGGCAATGGAGATCTTCTGTTCTTCCCTATTTCTCTTCAATGCTGGTTAATCTTGAAGTCCAATTAGAGGGAACAGTGCATGTTTCCTCGGTCCAACCAAGAGTTGTGGGCATTCTGCAAGTTAAATCCTTGCGAGATCAATTGGATGGTTGGCTGGATAAAGTACACACTGCTTTGCTATCCGTTGAAGTAGAAACACTTGATCTCGTCACTGTGTAGTCTTATGTTGCTTCTTCTCTGCCAATTGTGACATCCCTTAACTAAATTTGCTGACAACAAAGCGAAAGGAGGTGAAAGAAAAGAGAAGTGCGAGTCAGTTGGGCACTTTGTCCATATTGGGGCTTCCTTCCGTGTCCCTAAGTTTTCTTCAATCATTTTTCATTGCAAGTGGCTGTCTCATGCGCTATAGGGGAATGTTTTCAGCAGTCGATTAGAGACTTATTTATTAGGTTGAAGATGATCATTTACTGACTAAAGACAGACAGCAGAATATGCAAGGAGAATCTCATTCGATATTCTTGATATGATTTGCATCGTGTATGAACTGCTCATTATATTTTCAAATGACCATGAAATTCGTTGTGCCAATTGTCTCACTCTCACGTGCGTGTGCTCGCATTGCTTGTGCTTCTTAGGGCATATGATGCCACCTTATATAACTGCATGCTCTAGGGCCTTGAGTTCTCATGATTGAAAATTTGGGCGTCAGCAAATTCGACAAAGTGACTATGGCTCTCGCTCTCGCGCGCGCACAATGCTCGTGCTTCTTGGGGCATATATGGGCTGACACTATACATATCTGCATACTCCATGGCCTGCAAAGTCGATGCATGAGAGCTATGCCATATGATACCGTTCGCATTCCCTGCTATCGACACTGGACAAGTGGGAGTTGTCCTATCATATTGTTCCCTTAATTAGGGCAATCCGTGTCCCAAACTCGATGAATTTCTTTCTTGCTGCAGTTTTGTAGCTATCCTATTTACCAATTTTTTAAAGCTATCCATACCCTTCCAATAAGGCAACACCTGCTTGAAATTTCAGATCCGATTCAGTGGTATTATACCAGCCAACTAGCACTTCAAAAACTGCTGAAAACCCTTTTGCCTTGTGGAGATTCTATAGGGTATGGACTCTTGGCTAGAGAATAGATCGCAATGTAAAAACAAATAAATTACTCGCGTTTGGAATTAAAAGCACAGTGAAGAACTACAGGCTACTATGCATGATAGAACTACAGAGGAGAAAGATCCAAGATTTTAGAAGCCAGGAAAAGAAAAGGAAATACGGGGAAATTCCCTTAGCTAAAAATACACTTTAATCTTTTTTTTTTTTTTTTTTTTTTTTTTTTTTTTTTTTTTTTTTGTAAAAGCAATTTTTGTAATTCTTTTGATTTTCTGATTTTTTTTTCTATTTTTCCTTCTCTTTTCTCTATTCTCTTTTATTTTTCCCTTTTTCCCTCTACTGGCCATCTACAAGGCCTATGTATGAATACTAATAGCCCGTGAATAGAGACTTGCATATTTATATTGTTGTCAAGATTGAAGTTTGATTTGACTATATATATATATATATATATATATATATATAGATGGCCCTTTCCAACCAAAACCAAAAACACTCAAATCAAAAACGTAACTTCCAAAGTTTTAAGAAATATCCTATAAGTAGATTATTGACATGTTTTTGAATAGTTTAAGAATCACACGGTATTAGGAACGTAGGTTCAGGGTTTGTGTTGCAGTGCTATACTCTCAATAATCAAAGATCATTCTAACTCGCTAGACTCTGACCAATCTCATATTATCATACTCATAAGTACCTATATAGAGAGATATTAGGGAACAAAGTCACATGAGAGAGAGAGAGAGAGAGAGAGAGAGAGAGAGAGAGAGAGAGAGAGAGAGAGAGCCCTAGGTCGGCTACTTAGATGATAGAATCGGGAGAGTGACTTACACGTATGGAAATTTAGTCATAAAATCGAATAAAATTTTTTGTCCATGCTAGTTTTAGGAAAATGAGCATAAATTTGTCAATTCAGATTAGAATAACTTGATTCCAAAGCAAAAGAATGGAGACATGAAGAATCACAATTTTTGTGTTCGCTAATTCCTCAACTAAGCACTGTAGGCTTGTCGGTTTGTTATGAAGGTGGGCTAAATGGTGGTGGATAAAATGAAAAAAGGTACGAGAATTTCAATGGTTGCTCTTCTAGGCACCTGGGGAAGTTGATATAGCATCAATTCTTCAAGATTGATGGCTGTAACTCTTCAAAGATGCAGGCTTTAAAAGCCTTGACTCTTCAAGGACAGAGTGGAAACTCTTCTAGGTTTTCAAGGGGTTTGAACTTTTTAAGGTTCAAGAGAGTTGCATTAAGCAAATTTCATTAATCAACTTCGGTCTATAATTTATAGACTCATTGACTTTTTATATCAAAACAAAAGAAGAGTAAGAGGCTAGACTCAAGCATAGAAACTAACAATCATCAATGTACGTAGAAACTACAAGCTATTAAAATTGAAACAATATTTACCAATGCTTTTGCTCGTCCCAAAGTGCCTTGATGCAAGTTTTAATGTTCGGGAAATGACAAAATCTTTATGACAAAATAGCGTCATTAATATTGAATGCATGCTAATCTTCTTGGTTGAATAAGTTGGTCTTGAATATGGGCTATGTCACAGAGAGAGAGAGAGAGAGAGAGAGAGAGAGAGAGAGAGAGAGAGAGAGAGAGAGAGAGAGAGGAGCTATTTTTCTCCAACGATGATAATTTTATTGACAACTTCTATATGATGTAAGAGATATAACTTTTGTGGAATTAAAGACACTTTATTGAACCTTTTTCAAGATATATAAATGGGCGAGCCATCATATATCACTTGATTTGGGACAATATAGATTATTAATTATGTTATTTTGTGAGTTCATTTCAAACTGAATCACAGTTAATTGACTCAGCCATATTTGAAAGAACTAACTTTGGAAAAAATCACAATAATGGACGATGATAATGACATGCAGCTAGCACATAGAGCCCACCAAATTAGTAGAAAATGTCAATGCGCTTAGTGAGGTCACGATGAAGATATCGCAATGGACTATTATTAGATAAATTTGCTAATTTGTACGTGTCCTCATGGGAGGACTCACAACATCAATTCTAAGAAACTCTTATATACTTTTTTGTCATGTACAACCTTCTTACGTAATTTTTGAATATATATATATATATATAACATTGCGAAAGAGTGGCTTTTTTGAATTTGATGCCATCGTGTTTTAGTTAATTGACATTGACTAACCGGGTGTGGATCCATCGTATGTGGAGACTGTGCTAAATGGTTTTGGAAAATAATATTCAATATAATCATTGTACCTAAAACAATATGTGGAAATGTAAACGCAAGAAATCAGATCATCAGAACACCCGAGGTACAACCTGTACAAGACAAAGCCCAAACACGCCCGTGCTCATCCTCTCAGGGAAGCATTCACAAGCAGCAGAATTCAAGATTCAAGAACCACCCTCCGCAAATGTACAGCAACTATTGAAGGCAGTCTCTAAGGAAATAAAATTACATAAACAAGACAGATAACAGTAAAAAGAGACGGAGATCCTCCATGGTTTAGAAGTGATGGTGGTGCTTCTTGCCATGATGAGACTCTTTATATTTTTTCTTGGCCTCCTTCCTCTCGTGGTGCTCGTGGAAGGCGAACCCGGCTGCCCCGATGGCAGCAGCGGCGCCTATTTCCTCCTCTATCTTGTGCCGGCAAGCGTGCTCCGGGTCCTTCTTGGCCATGTGCTTCTCATGCTGCAATTTGCACATCATTAATCAGGAATTGCGTGCACGAAACAAAATGAGTTAAGGTAAAGAGGAAAGGAAAAAAAAAAAAAGTTCTCTACTCTGTATAATTTTTTTTTATACAAGCTCTGAGCATGGGATAAGTTTGAGAAACAAAAATTAATTTATTCATTTTGAGCAGAAGTATTTGATCGTGTAAATGGTGCTATGGAAAACAACTCTGTTTTTGGTTTAAGCCAATTGTAGGGAAATCTTATTCCTCTAGCCGATGGGTGAAGGAAATCAATTGAATTCAAACTACTGTTCATTTATCAGGATGATTCATTCTCGCATGGCATGTCATTATCATGTCGAGTTGAAATATGTGAGTTTAATAGAGATCTTTTGCATCCAATGCTCGTGAATGACCTGATGATTCAGGTCAATAAGGTAAAGACGCAAATTTTATCTAAATTATAAAATGAAAAAAGAATTGAAAAGAAGATGATAATTATTACCAAGGCATAAGCACCGGCAGCGACGGCACCGAGCTCGCCGAGCTCCTAGAGGTGCTTGTGGTGCTTCTCCTCCTTCCTGTAATCGACTGTAGGCTCCATGAAGGCATCATCTTTCTTGTGGTGGCTGCGGTGGTGGTGGTGGTGATGGTGGTGTCCTTCGGCCATGGTTGGTGGTTGTTTTTTTTTTAGGAATACTAGAATTGACGAAGGATCAGGGAAAGGACTATAGCTGAATTGTATGGTATGCGTTGTGAGACCATTCGAGAGGGAGGGGCGTATTTATAGGGGAAGTTGGTACATGCAAAGTCTCGCATTGCAAGATTTGTTTAATAATGTAATTGTAGGGGTCCAAAGTCTAAGATGAGACTTTCTGGTGAAGGTGGGTGGTTTTAACTTATTGATTAAGTAATCGCATCACATGAATGTGCTCTATGGGTCGTCCCGTGGTTTCATACCGACTCATTTTTGCAAAAATGATCGTCTCTTTTTAGAGGCTTTAAAAATAAGAGAATACGTTAATTTTTCCATCACTATACTTCCGTTTTTTTTCTTTTCTTTTCATGCTATACTCTTAGATTGTTTGTAAGAGGCATGGTGTTATATCCCTTTTAATTTTCAGGGGATGAAACCTGAATTTAATTAGATAGCAGAACTAGTTTGTATATGCTCCATCAATGCATTTGTTAAAACCTTGTCTACTTATACTAACATGTGGAATAGTAAAAAAAAAAAAATGTTCCTAGTGTATGTAATGACATTCCATGATCTTGAGGCACGATGGATAGTCTCGTTCTGATTCTACTTGACTTGACAGACAAAGCTAAATCAGCTCAAATCCGTTTGTGCCATATAACACCTCAGCGATGGTTAGTAGCTCCCTGAAATGTGAACAATTTTATGCCCTTTCTTCTTGAGATTATTAGATCCCGGCACCATTGACTTTATTTTAGTTATTTAATTTATTGGAACCCCTTCATTTTAGAATTGGCTGACCTGCCTATATACATATAAAATCAATGGGGTAGATATTATCTGGTGTTAATTAGAAGGTGGACATCAATAAAACATATATAAATGAATGAATAGGTAAAATTAAAAATCCAAAGACTACATGGCACATTGCACATTATCCAAAGCATCCAAGTACTAACACTCTTTGCCTATGATTTGAAAGCAGGCTGTACATCTTTATTTCCAATGGTAAGTATCAAAGCTCGTTTGAGATGATGCCCTTTTTGGCCTTGGTTCTGTTGTACTTTGAATGCATGTTTCCATCGATATATACTTTGAAAAACAATCGTATCAGTTATGATTTGAAGAACATTCTCTTCTTTGACTTTCCATTGTTTCTATAGGATTTCAAACACCATTCTTTACGACCAAAATCAAGACTGGGCATGTTCTAACCAGGTTGGCAAGACCAATAAAAAAAAAAAACCAAGAAAGAACCAAAATTCAAGCACAACCCGAAGATCTCCGGAAGCTTCAAAGGCGGCGGTGGAGGAAAGGCAATTGGCTATGGCTCGCCTTAGCAGCTCGGGCAGCTTCTTCATTGAGGAAGATCTCGACCTCGAAACGCCCCAAAGCGACTGGCACATTATTGCCGGCGCCGAATTGCCAATGTCTTGAGATGCTCTAATATGGTTGTATGATGCATGGTTGAAAGCCCGGCATGTCCAGCTTCGATGAATCAAATTTCCCTGCAATTTGGAAGTCCGAAGAAGGAAATTATGCGCGAAGTACCAAGAGGAGGAAATCTGGGATGTTGTTAAGTTTCCGACAGGCCGTGCTGGTGGTATGGCTAGGCACAAGCAGGCTATCGGCATGCATGGTCGGGCTGGCGGGACGGCCATGTCGCGGGCTGGTTGCATGAATTTATGGGCATGAATACTACTATTATCTTTTTGTACCGAAATACATAGATAATGATTTTCAAGTTCTTGTTTCAAATCAATTTTACAAAGTACAATCGCATTATGAGGAAAAATGATCTAAATAGTCATAAATCTATTGCGTTTTGACAAATTTAATTCTAATCATTTCAATTGTGTTAATTGAGTCCTAACCATTTTCATATGTTGCCAATTGAGTTTACCCGGCTAATTTTAATCGGAAATCATTGAAGTGGATACTAGTAATGCTAAATAGGACGATTGGGGTTAATATGACTAATTTTCTTATAATTTTTCCTCTTTGTTTGTTTATTTTCTTTTTTTTTTCCTATCAAATCCGACAAGGATCGCTAACTAACCCTTGCCAGCCAAAAGGCAAGGGTTGGGCGACCCTCGTTGGCGACTAGGTGAGGGCCACGATGATTGAGGGCTTAATGGTTGGGAAGGTTGGCCAGCAGCTCTTTTGCTAGGCTTGGAAGGGATTTGCTAGGCTTGGAAGGGATAAAAAAAAAAAAAAGAATAGAAAGAAAGAAAGCTGATCGATTAATACATATACATGGATGCCTGTGTGAATTATGCAAAATCAAGAGGCCGTTTAGTTTGACGTTGATCAAATTAGTCATATTTTAATTTCTCTTTCACCAAAATAAAAGAACCTTCTAATATCCTGTAAAAACTTCGGAAAGATTTGAGGTGACGTGCGGTGACATGAAGACTTTTCTAAAAAAATTAAACGCGTTTTGACACTACAATTCCATGTTTTTGTGTCTTCTATGGTTTTATCAGGGGCACATATGGCCCAGTGCACTCCTCTTGAAGTCGCGTGTCGGTTTTTGGTGCCTTCGCGTTCGCCCCTAAAATGCATCCTCGGATGACGGCGGGTCTTCGCCGCGTTGGCAACTTCGTCTTTGTCAACAAAACCAAAATGAACGCTCCGACGATGGCATGTCTTTGCCTCGTCCGCCTTAACGCGTCGTCCATACCGTCCATATCGTCGATTGACTTCTTCACATAATCCCAAAGATGCAGCAGCATGACACGACGATTGCGTGGAGCAGCCTTGTCCGGCATTGCATAGCTAGAGTACCGCCTGATGCATGCGTCGAATTGGAAGCTAATGGGATTTACACATAAGAAAACGTTCGATTATCTGTTGCATCCTAGCGGGAGAAGACTAAATCCGATCAAGCCACGAGAGTATAGAGTTTATGTAGCTACGCAAAATTGCAAGATTTTGAAATACATAGCTCCTTTTTTCATGACCTAATGATAGAATTGTCTTGCGTGGAGGCACATGGCCTATTGCCACTTCAGCGATCTCCGATGAAAAAATCAAAAGGATTATATTAAAATTTCCTCTAAAGACTTAAGATTAAGTTTTAGAACTGATTTGACTTCCGCACAAAATATTTAGGTGTAATTAAGTAATTTTCCAGGTTCATTTGAGACAAGTTGATGGTTATAATTGTAATTGGTCATTAGCAATAGATCGATCCGATAAGTGAAGGAAAGGAGAATTTTGAGACGGAAAGGGAGATTAATTGGAGGAGGAACTTTCCTTTTTTGGGCTTTTGGAGGCCCACTGGCAAAGCCATGCTGGCCCAATGGCCACTGGTCAAGTAGATGGGCCCAGAGTTTGGGCCTTCGGGCCCATATAATTCAATTTGGGCCGAGCCTTTTTACTAGGCCATCTTGAGAGAAGATGAGCTTGATCCACACAGCCAAACCCAGCCCAACCCAATTGCCACCCCTTCCTCATTATGTAAGTCGATATATTAGGTAAGCACAGAATCATCTAATTCAATGAAAATTCAACCATTAACTTTATTTTTATTTTTTTTGGCTGAAGTTTTTGGATCTATATTATTAAACCCAAGTGTCATTTATATTCCAACGAGAATCCCTCCAAGGCCTGTAGTTTGGGCCTTAGGGCCCAAATAAGTTGATTGTGCCGGGCCGACCCGGCCCGGCCCAATTGCCACCCCCTCCTCATTATGTACGTCGATATATTAGGTAAGCACGGAATCACCTAATTCAATGAAAATCCAACCATTAACTTTATTACTCTTGTTATTATTATTTTTTTGGGCTGAAGTTATTGGATCTATATTATTAAACCCAAACTGTCATTTATATTCCTATGAGAATCCTTCCAAGGCCCGGAGTTTGGGCCTTAGGGCCCAAATAAGTTGATTGTGCCAACCCGACAAGGCCTGGCCCAATTGCCACCCTTCCCCATTATGTAGTCGATATATTAGGTATGAGTGGAATCATTCAATTTAGTAAAAATTTAAACCATTAACTTAATTTTATTTTTTGCTAAATTTTTTGGATCTAGATTTTTAAACCAAAAGTGTCAAATAGTATTTATATAATGAAATATATTTTAATTTTGTTAATTTTTTTGGTCGAATAATTTTAATTTTGTTAGTTTTGTTAATTTAAGAAATTTAGTTTCCGATAAAAATAATTTTCTTAATATGTATATTAGAAATCATATCCACCTTATTCCACCCTCCCATGAAATAATTTTATCTGGTTTATATCCCCCTTATATATTACTTTATCATATTTTGAGCATGCATCAAACAAAGAATAAGATTAATTTTATCATATCCTGAATTTTATCGTGACTATGAAATGCAATCAAGGTTTTCTATCTATTGTATTTTTTGCATCAAATTCTTAGTGATAGGTCTCATTAACGCTTTTCCTAGATTCACTTGAGGCACATTTGTAATACATTTTCATTGTGTAGCTATAAATGTTATGTTGATGACATTTTCTACGAAGCAACTTCAAGCATAATTTGCTTTTTGGTTACATGGTCCTTTCCAATTTGCCCTTATTTGTTTCATTTTTTTGTTAATCATCGTGTTAATACCATGATTTGTTTTAACAAATTTGACAGATAAAGAGCCTCTTGGGAACAAAGGTTGAGTGGATGTACTATATTCTAAAGGCATTTAATGTTGGTGATGTGCAATGCTATTGAGAACTATGGCTGCATTTGGTTTAGTATTGCCAATGGGCTTTCAGCTCTGAAAGTCCCTTAGGGAAATGTTGGACCGTTTGGTTCAATTTTTTTGCTAGCTTTCAGCTTCCAATTTTACCCCTGTTTATTTTTTTTTAATTGAAAAAGGAGGTAGCCCTTTGTTAGTCTGGCAAAGGGCTATGGCCGCCGGTGAGCCAGATCTGGCGCCGGCCGCCGTCAGTTGAGGTTGCCTGAGGTCGGGCAACCTCCGGCGAGGGTCGCACGACCCAACCAAGGGCCGCCAGAGGTCACCCGACCTTGGGCAACCCTCGGCGAGGGTCGCTTGACCTAGGGGCCGCCCGACCCACGTGACTGTCGCCATTGACTTTATTTTAGTTATTTAACCAAAGGAAAATGAAGGGTTCCCTTGGACGTTTTATTTATTACCTATCTTTATATCATGTATAGCTTTTTTAAATGATTTTTGAATTATAATTGTATGCAACATTGCAATCAGGTAATTTTCTAAATTTGACGCTACCGCGTTTTAGTGAATTGACATTGACTAACCAGGTGTGGATCCATTCTACGCGGAGACTCTGGGCTGATTGGTTTTCGAGAACTAATATTCAATATAGTTTTTGTACCTAAAATAAAATGTTGAAATGTAAACGGAAGAAATCAGATTATCAGAGGATAATATTATTAAACACCCAAGATAGAATAGGTACAAGACAAAGCCCAAACACACACTTGCCCATCTTCTCAGGGAAGCATTCACAAGCAGCAGATTCAAGATTCAAGAACCACCCTCCACAAAAGTACAGTGACTATTGAGGGCAGTCTATTCATCTTCTTTCTTGAAATAAGATTACATAAACAACACAGATAGCAAGAAGAGAGAGAGACGGAGATCCTCCCATGGTTTAGAAGAGATGGTGGTGCTTCTTGCCATGAGCCTCTTCATTTTCTTTCTTGGCCTCCTTCTTCTCGTGATGCTCATGGAAGGCGAACCCGCCGGCCCCAACGGCGGCGTCAGCAGCTATTTCCTCCTCTATCTTGTGCTTATGGGCGTGCTCGGGTCCTTCTTGGCCTTGTGCTTCTCATGCTGCAATTTGCACATCATTAATTAGAACCGAGTGGATGAAACAAAATGAGTAAAGGTAAAGAGGGGGAAAAAAAAGCTCTCTACTCTATATACCTTTTTTTTTTTTTTTTTTTTTTATAGAGGCTCTAAGCATGGTATAAGTTCAAAAAAAAAAAAAAGAATTTACTCAAAAAATGAATTTATTCACTTTGAGCAGAAGTGTTTGATCATGTAAATAATGTTATGGATAACAACTATGTTTTTTGTTTAAGCCAATTGTGGGGAAATATCATTCCTCTAGCTGATCGACAGAGGAAACTGATTGAATTCAAACTATTGTTCGTTTATAAAGATGATCCATTCTTGTATGGCATATGCCATCATCATGTCTAGTTGAAATATGTAAGCTTAATCAAGATTCTTTGCATCCATAATTTGTGATCAACAAGATGGTTCAGTCAATAAGGTGAAGATGAGAATTTTAATTTAAATATAAAATGGGGAAAAAATTACAAGAATTGAGAAGAAGATGACAATAATTACCAGGGCATAAGCGCCAGCAGCAATAGTACCAAGCTCACCGAGCTGCTCGAGATGCTTGTGGTGCTTCTCCTCTTTCTCATAATCAACGATCGCAGGCTCCGCGGTGGCGTCATCCTTCTTGTGGTGGAAGAGGTGGTGGTGGTGTCCTTCGGCCATGGTCGGTGGTTGTTTTTCTAGGAATTACTAGAATTGACAATGAATTGGGGAAAGAACTACAGCTGAAGTGTATGGTATTGTATGTGATGTGAGATTGTTTGAGAGGGAGGGGGGGTTTTTGTAGGGAGAGTTGGCACTTGCAAAGTCACATCCAATCAGGCCTACATGGTAGGTCTTAAATGCGTTGTGGGTGGTTAGGATAGGCTGATGTGGTTCCACATAATGCATCTTTATCTTCTTTCGATACAGCAGTTGTTTAGATGTCAAGCCAAAGAAAAAAAGGGAAATGAAGGACATTTTGTGGGGACAAATTTATTTGCCAGATAATTTTTATGAGTTGCCAGGAAATAGTGAAAACTTTGAGTATATTCCAAGAGAATCATCAAAAAAATTCTAAATTTATCGTAGTTTTCCTTTTTTGTATTTTCTATTCCTATTATACTCTAAATTTGTCTGAAAGATGCATGGCTTTCTATCTCTATTAATTTTTAAGGGATAGACCCCTAATTTAATTAGATAGCAGAACTAGTTTGTATATGCTCCATCAATGCATTTGCCAAAGTCTTGTCTACTTCTACTAACATGTGGAATAGTAGAAAAATGTTCCTAGTGCACATAAAACAATTCATGATTTTGAGGCATGATCGATTTTGTTCCCATTTTACTTGATAGACAAAAATAAATCAGCTTGAATATCTGTCTGTGCCATTTAACTCCTCTAGATAGTAGCTTCCTCGCATGTGAACAGTTTTATGCCCTTTCATGTTGAGATTACTAGATGCCGACGCCATTGATTTATCTAATTATTTAATATAGTGGAACCCCTTTATTTTTGATTCAACAACATCTATATGCATATAAAATCAATGGGGTTGAAATTATTTGGTGGTGCTCAGAAGGTGAACATCAATAAAACATTAATAAATGAAGAAAAGGCAAAGAGCTCATGGAAGCTCCAGAGAAAAGAAGAAGAAAAATCATCCTACAAGATGAGAATGATGAAGAAGTTGATGATGCCATGACACTTGCAGTACTTAGAGGATTGAAAAACTTTGTTAGCTTTAGAGAAAGCAGAGAAGAGCAAGCAAGGAGAGAAGAAGAGACAAAGAGAAGGAGAGAAGAGGAAGCAAGAGCAGAAGAAGAAGAAAAGAGAATGAGAAGAGAAGAAGAGAAGATCGGAGAAGAAGAAAAGGAAAGGATGAGGAGAGAAGAAGTGGAAAGAAAAGCTCATGAGGACTCTGAAGAAGCCATTGAGCCATCCTCTGTGATACCACAATCTGGAGAAGAGATTGCAACACATCACTCTGCAGGAGAAGGGACAGAACTTGGTGAAACATACTCCACTCCATCTACTGGCCACAAGATAGGGGGAGTAGCTGAAACAAAAGGTACATCATCGCCATTTCACACTAGTGATGTTAGTCGGTCTAGTGCAGATGCAGAAGATATCTATGCATCACACTTTCCAGAGGCTGAGGTATCCTCGTCCACAGAAGGTCGAAGGGCTGAAAATGAACCTCCCAGCATCCAAACTCCAAGAACAGAGTCTGCAAGTCCAAGCATTGAAAATGTCAATTCAGCTGATTTTTCGAAACTGTTAGATATCATGGTGGATCTTAAGAAGCGAGTCTATGGGATGGACTATGAATTGCGTGATTTGAAGCAAGTGCTATTGGCTACCTCTGTTTCTATGCAGGACCAAATCACTACCCTTAAACTTCAAGTAGAATCAAAAGTGAAGGGTACTGAATTGGAACCTCTAAAGGAAGCCTTATCAAGCCTCGAAAAGATAGTTAATTCGCTGGGTGAATTTCAGCTTGTTCGTATCCCCAAACAGCCTTGACTTTCATCAACTCTTTCTTTGATTCCTCTGCCTCCTTTTGTTGTGACAAAAAAGGGGGAGAGTTATGCAGATTTGATTGTTTGATCGTTTGATGATTGTTTCGATTGTTTGTTTTTGAGTTTGGATATTTTGGACAACTTATGTTTTGTTAAGACTTTGGATTGTTGGGTGTTCGAACTTATGACTGATGCTGTTTTAACGATTGGGTTTGGATTTGTGATTTGTGAACTTGCAGGATTATTTATACTTGTGAGGATAATTATATTTCTGGACTAACATTTTTCTGTTGTTGCAGAGGTAATATAAAATACTCCTCAAATTATGTATGAGTTTTCTTTGTAGGTCAAATGTTGTACAAATCTGCCGAGATGTTTTGTTACCATCAAAAAGGGGGAGAAAGTTGAAGAAAATCCCTCAAGTGTTTTGAAGCTAACAAAACATCCTCGTCAGTTAGGTCTGAAGAATCCAAGACTCAAATACTTAAGTTTGAAGAGTTCAAGACCCCAGTGTTTCCGTCGAAGATCTCCGAGACTCTATCAAAGTTTGAAGACTGTTAGACTTAGTTTTACGAGTTTGGCCAAGCTAATAGCATTTTATTCCAATGGTTTAGAAATTCAAAAATTGGATAATACCTTCTATGATTCATTCTATTTCGTGAAAGATTTCTGGCTAAAACTAAGCTCGAAGATTTTGGATTTATCTCGATTAGAAGATCTGTTGAAGAACAAGCAAGATTTGGAAGGTTCTACTTATGGAAACTCAAGATCCTGATTGTATGGGCGAATGGGATTGACGGGCTATCTTCCTCATATATTCGATAGCTTGAAGATCTCTTTAATTGATTCATTCCAATGGGTAGTTTGGATGAACTCGTTTGGAAAGTGCTAACGGTTATGAAGGCATGAAGGAGTATTTAAGGTAGAGTCATTGTTGTTCGAACAGACAGCGTTGATAGATAATTTCGAAGTCTGAACCTCTGAAACTCCTTGTTCTCAAAATCTCTTGAAGCTATAGCTATGTACAAAGCAGAGATACATACAGTGAGGATTTGCGAGAGCTATAGCAAAGACTTTCCACTAAAGAAGTCTAGATCATAAGTTGTACAAATCTCATTTGCTACGTAATGAATCCATCCAGTAGGCTGACGGTGTGGAGAGTGGACGTAGGCTTACAATAAGTTGAACCATTATAAACTTTGGTGTCTAAATCTTCTTACCTTATTCTCTTTTCTTTATTGCTACGTGATTTAATTTACTCTGATTTTATTTCCAATCGAGGGATTTGGGTTAAAGGTTTCAAAAGAAATTTATAAACACCTATTCACCCCCTCTAGGTATACTTACTAGCCTTTATCAATGGTCAGAAGGGGGCGCGGTACTTAGTTGATCTCGACGGTGGAGATGCGCCCAGCTTAAAGGGATCCAGCAGTCCAAATTATTTAAGAAATTATGGGCCGAATGGGCCGAATTTTAAAAATAGAGGGAAGTTATTTTGTGAATATTGCAAAAAGCCCCACCACACAATTGACAATTGCTGGAAATTATATGGGAGGCCTAAAAGGAAGGGAAAGGAGATTTCAGCAGCAGCTTACTAGTCCACATCATCCACAGATGTCAATCAACCCATCACACATGGAGAATATCAATAATTGATGCAGGCTTTGCAAAAATTGGAGGTTCCAAAAAGGGGGAGCCGTTTTATAGGTATTTCTCATTGCCTGACAAATAGTATATCAAGAAATGCCTGGATTATTGACTCGGGAGCAACTGATCACATTGCATGCAATAAGGGATTATTGTCTGATATTTATGAAGATTCAGCTAATCCTACTACCGTGCAACTACCAAATGGCAATATCACTCATGTCACCCTAACTGGGACTGTCACTCTCAGTCCACAAATTAATCTAAAAAAAAGTTCTTTATATTCCGGATTTCCAATTTAATCTTATCTCGTGTCCGAGCCTGTCAAGAAAATTCATGCCAAGTATTTTTCAATGCGATATCTATCTATTTCAGGCCATTTCGACTGGGAAACTGATGGGCCGGGGTAAACTCTCTGAAGGATTGTTTTTTTGGAAAAATTCACCCAAAAATCTTGATTTACTCTCTTGTAATAAATCATTGTGTAATCTGACTACCAATAATAAGAATTTCCTTTTGCATTCCAGATTGGGTCACAACCTTCTCTTCCTTATCCTCAATGTCCCATTTGCCCACTTGCGAATCAATCGCGAACACCATTTCCACTAAGTCAACATCGTTCCAATGATATTTTTCCTTGTTTCATGTTGATGTCGGGGGGCCATACCATACATTAAACCATGATGGGTCTCGATTCTTCTCATAATCATAGATGATCATTCTAGGGCCACATGGCTTTTTCTCATGCAAAGTAAGGGTCAAGTTCTGTCTTATCTAAAGACTTTTCTTTCCTTGTCAAAAACCCAATTTGGGAAAAATGTTCAAAAAATACGGAAAGACAATGGAAGTGAATTCTTCAATCATGAATGTAGTGCTCTTTCTTCGTCACATGGGATACTACATGAGAGCACAAGTGTTTATACACCACAACAAAATGGGGCGACAGAATGGAAACATCGTCATCTGTTAGAAGTGGCACGGGCTTTGAAATTTCAAGCCTCTGTTCCAGACAATTTTTGGGGCGATTATGTTTTAACTGCAGCTTACTTGATAAACCGTACGCCAAGTAAACTTCTTGGTGGGCGCACACCTTTTGAGCTACTTTATGGAAAGAAACTAGACCTGGGACAATTGAAGATTTTTGGATGTCTTTGCTACACCACCATAGTAAGTCGTAAAGATAAAATGTGACCTCGTGCTCGTCGCTGCATCTTTGAGGGATATCCCAGTCTACAGAAGGGATAAAGGGTATTTGATCCCTTCACAGGAGAATTTATGGCTAGCCGGGATGTTTCATTTCAGGAGAGTTCTTTTCCTTTTGCCACCTCTGCATCAGATACAGATCAAGACGATCATTTCCATACTATTCAGACTGAGGAGACTGTGGAAGATCCAAACTACGTTCTCCTTCCTTCATCAGCGGATATCAGGCCATCTACTACAACACCTATGGACATGACATCCTCACCTGAAGTGACAGCACAATGCTAGGAGGAAGTCGCTTCCCCAGTTTTGAGTACTGTTGGCGATTCAGATAATAATTCGCCACCGAGGGAAAATGTGCCAAGGCGATCTAGACTTAGCGCACGTCCACCAACTTGGACCACAGATTACATATGCGGAGTCCAGAAGTCACCAGGTATTCTATTCCTAGTAGCCTCATTTGTTTCCTTTGATAGACTTTCTCCAGAACATAGATGTTGTATTACTCGCATTTCCGATGGGCGAGAACCATCGAATTTTGAAGAGGCAAGCACTAATCCATGCTGGCAGAAGGCCATGGAAGCAGAATTAACAGCCTTGATGGATAATCAGATATGGGATCTTGTTACCCTACCTGCACAACGCAAGGTGATTGGATGCAAATGGGTTTACAAGATCAAATATCGTGTAGATGGATCTATTGAGAGATACAAAGCCTAATTAGTGACAAAGGGTTTCACACAATGGGAAGGTTTTAACTACCACGAAACCTTTTCTCCTGTGGCCAAAGATGTTACCGTCCACTCATTTCTTTTAGTAGCGGCATTTCAAGACTGGTCATTGCATCAGATGGATGTCCACAATGCATTCCTGCATGACGATTTAAATGAGGAAATTTATATGGAAGTTACACAAGGTTTACGAAGACGGGGGAGGATAAAGTATGTCGTCTCCGCAAATCCTTGTATGGACTCAAACGAGCCTCAAGACAGTGGTAAGCGAAGTTTGCTGAGTCATTGATAGTTGTTGGTTTTCAACAATTCAAGTTTGATTATGCTATTTTCACATGGACTAAAGGTATGCCATCTATTTACTTAATGATATATGTAGATAATATACTTATTATGGGCAATGATGAAATAGCTATCAAAGAATTCAAAGACTATTTGCACTCTACATTCCATATTAAGGATCTAAGATCACCAAAGTATTTCCTTGGAATCGAAATTGCACGCTCAGACCAAGGAATTTCCCTCAGCTAGAGGAAAATTCAATTGGAGATTATATCATAAGCAGGTCTATTGGGATGTAAGCCAGCTGTAATTCCAATCGAGCAAAACATTAAACTGACTACAATGGATTATGATGCTGGTTTGTCTCAACAGACTGATCCTATACTCAAGGATCCATTGAGATATCATAAGCTTGTTGGAAAGCTCATATATTTGACTATGACCAAACCAGATATAAGTTATGCAGTCCAGACACTCAGTCAATTTATGCACCAACCGAAGGAATCTCATATGAATGCAGCACTTAAAGTGGTGAAGTACTTGAAGAGTTGTCCAGGACTCGGGATTCTCTTTTCTAGGAAATGCGACATGAGGATGACTGCATACTGTAATGCGAATTATGCAACCTGTTCGATGAGCAGAAGATCCATAACTGGTTTCTGCGTCAAATTGGGGAACTCTTTACTCTCATGGAAGACAAAAAAGCAACCGACTGTTTCTCTATCTTCGGTAGAGGCAGAATATCGAGCCATGGCCAAAACAACTTGTGAAATAGTATGGTTGTGGGGATTGCTTCGAGATCTTGGAGTACAAGTTTGGGGACCGACTAGACTATTTTGTGACAATGATGCAGCCATCAAACTTGCATCGAACCCTATTGTGCATGAGAGAACCAAGCACGTAGAAGTGGATTGTCACTTCACTTGAGAAAAGATCTAGCAAGGGATGATCGAGATACAAGGGATTGGAATGGACGAACAACCAGCATATGTCTTCACCATGGCTTTATGTCAGAGACAGCGTGCGTATCTTTTGAGCAAGCTAGGCGTCTTGGATATCTACAAGCCACCAGCTTGAGGGGGAGTCTTGAGGATACGCAAGGATATTCAATGAAATCATTCAGATATTATTGCACAAGTCAATATCAATTAATGTCGGATCTGATTTTGAATATTATATTGTTTCCTTTTCTTTACATACAACATGTACTATAATACACGTTTGGTACATTGCATGAATATACCGAAATAGAAGAAAAGATTTTCCCCTCACTTCATTTCCTCTCGCTTCAATTCCTCTCGTCTTCTTCATTTTCTTACATTAAATTGCAAGATTTGTTTAATAATGTAATTGTAATGGTCCAAAGTCTAAGATGAGACTTTCTAGAGGAGGTGGGTGGTTTTAACTTATTGATTAAGGAATCGTGTTGCATGAATATTCTCTTGGGTCGTCCCGTGGTTTCATACTGACTCATTTTTGCAAAAGTGATCGTCTTTTTTTAGATGCTTTAAGAATAATAGAACATGTCAAATTTTTCATCACTGTACTTCCTTATTTTTTTTTTCCCTTTTCCTGCTATACTCCTAGATTGTTTGTAAGTGTGGCATCATATCCCTATTAATTTTCAAGGGACGACACTTGAATTTAATTAGACAGCAGAACTAGTTCATATATGCTCGATCAATGCATTTGCTAACGCCTTGTCTATTTATACTAACATGTGGAATAGTAAAAAAAAAATGCTCCTAGTGCATGTAATGACATTACATGATCTTGAGGCATTGTTGCGACCTCCTTTTTCTGGCGCCCGCAATTACATACGAGCATCAGTGGAGGCTAATGGTTCGGCTAAATTTATTAGGCTCGAACTCTCCCAAGTCCACCAATTCACAATTTAATAATCCAATTTTTGAACTTGTAAGTTAATTTTTTAAAACGGAGTCGCCACTAATTGATTTGGAGTGGGTTGATTAGAAACTCAGGTGAGTTATTGAGAGAAATACTCGCTCCTGCACAACCAGAGAAATTAGGATTGGGGACTTGATTACACTAGTTAATCACTAATGCGCTTTCGGTACTTGATCTTGTTTAAACCCTAAGGCCTTTTGGATGTTTGAGAGATTTTTCATGCATTTTTGTGAAGGAAAAACATTTTTTGGGTATTTTTCTCATTTTTGGACATAAAAAGCATTTTTTCTGAAAATATAAATCAATTTTTTTACTTTTGATGACATTTTTTTTTTTAGCTTTTTTGGGAAAATATAGATATTTTTATATTTTTGATTTTTTTGTAAAATAAATTATTGTTATTATTTAAATTTAAATTAAAATATTATAATATATTTAAAAAACGATAATTAAAATATTATAATATTTTTAAAAAGGACACAGGTTGGGTTCGACCCGGGCCGTCTGCCGTTGCGGGCTTGGCTTGGATTTCTTTTTCTGTTTTTGTTTTTTTTTTGTAAAAAAAAACTCAGCCCCACACCGGAATTGGGCCTATTTGAATTAAAAAGGGGATACCTAGCCCGAGAAGAAGTCGACCCACGCGCTAATAAAACCCTAGGGGAACCGGGTCATGTGCCCGACCCGATTCCACCCAGCTTCGTAGCTCTCTCTCTCACCTCTCTCTGAATGTGGTGCTGATGGAGGAGCTGGGGCAGTGGCGCGCATCGACAATGATACCGACACAGAGGACGGCGGTGGCCGGTCGTTCGTCGGACTAGAGAGCACGACCCAACAACAGCAGTCGAGATCTATTTGGCCGTCGGGACTACTGATTAGGGCTTCACGGACGGGGGCAGACGACGGCGATGCGATAGACAGGGATAGCCAGTGGTGGCAAGTGGTGGCTAATACCTAGCTGCAGTAAAGGGGTGACGTGGCGGCGAACGGTGGCAATGACGACGATGGGGTAGTGACGGCAACCCCTTAGCCTAGATCTAGCGTGGCGTTGGTGTAGCACCCCCGAACCAACTAAGGTCGCCACAGTCATCCATCTCCATGAAGTTAAGCCATAAATTCTTGAGCTTTTTTTTTTTTAAACGGTCCCAGCACAGTTTAATTACGGAAGCATAATCAAATCTCTCAAATTCTCCCTCCAAACAACCATGAGGCAATGCACACCAACTAAAGCATCATAGGATAAAAACCGAACAATTTTTATTTACATATTTACAGGATGGATTTTCTAGGGTAGGTACAATCAAAAGAAAAGCCAACTCATAACTAGGTTGGCTTAAGCTCAAAAGAAAAACCTCTACCCTCCTAACTGATCACATATAACTCAATCCATCCATCGGTATCGGCTATGTTCAAAAAATAACAACTCCTAGCTCCTCACGCAGGCCTCTACACCCATCCTGGCGCATCGGGTGGTGGCGGTGGTAACATTCCCCGCATCATCCCGTCCAGACAAACATGGACGGAGATAAACTCCTGAACGACTAGACCATCAGCCAGGCCCACCTCGTAGGATACAACCGCATGAACCCGAATGAAAGTCAGACCAGGGACAGGAGGACAGTCAATCTCCATCACCTCAACCTCTACATCGATCGGAATGCCATAGTAGGTGCCCTGCGTGACAGGTAGGAGCGGCATCTCTAAGCTGAAAGGTTAGTCCCCAAAAGGGGTGAGTACAACTATTCAGCAGAAAATGATCCCTTTAGCTGCTCAAGCATCATACAAGACAATCAAGACATCACAATGTAGCACATATCATTTCATGTATGCAATGCACTACTCACCTTGTAGGCATTTACATGTCATCATACCATAATTGAGTACATCATCAAATATTCATGCATATGCCAACATTAAGCCATAGGTATTTATTCATCCAAGCACTTACTATCAAATGCCCATGCATATACCATGCATATATATCACCCTATGCATGACTCATTTCCAATTTCACAATTTTAATTGGCCTTTATTGTTCACACTCAGTCCTGGCAATGCAAAAGAAAACACATCCTTGGCACACACCTCCGGGCTTCCAGCACCCCCACATTCCGGGCATCTCGCACCCCAACTAGCATCACGAGGAATCCACGCCACACACCATTCGGGCTTCCGGCATTTACACTCCTTGGCCGGGCATCTCGCATCCCAATTGGCATCACGAGGAATCCCCCGGCACACACCATCCGGGCTTCCGGCATCCCTTATGCTCCGGGCATCTTAACTCCAAGGCCATCCAGATTTACACCCCTAGGACTACTGGGCATCAAGCATTTACACTCCCTGGCCGGGCATCTCGACACTCCTGGGGCATTGTTGGCTCAC
Organism: Eucalyptus erythrocorys; assembly: GCA_014182555.1. Lineage (NCBI taxonomy): Eukaryota > Viridiplantae > Streptophyta > Magnoliopsida > Myrtales > Myrtaceae > Eucalyptus > Eucalyptus erythrocorys. The sequence goes on along the minus strand of CM024601.1, from coordinate 20,672,382 downwards.
ACCATCCGGCGGCCTTCTCATTTATCATGATTTATATTCACATGCATGGTCCAAATTTCATATGGCATATGATATGATGTTCACTTTTAATAACTACATGATGTGCCAAATACCATCACTCATGCAGCATGATAAAATCACTTGAGACAACACCATCCATTTGATTCATGCAATCTAGCATAGCTCACATATCCTCTTCTTTGAAGTTTACAAATTCCAGCATGCATGATCTCTGAAAATGTCTAAATTGAATGCCTAAATGACTCTAAAAAATTATGAGATTTGCATACGTGATAGTCGAGACATAACAACACACTTTTCATGAAGAATGCAAGTTTTGAAAATCATCACATAAAAAGATACAACTCAAACTCCACAGCATACAAATCTCGGATACATCAGTTTGCACAGTTTCAGAATTCTCCCAAATTAAATATCCAAATGACCTTTAAAAATCGTGAAATTTTAGCACAAAACAATTAAGACATAAAGGCGCAACTTTCATGAAGAACTCATATCCAAAAGATCTCCACACAAAAAGATATAGCTTAGGTAATACAGCTAACAGTTTCGGACACAACAGATTGCACAACTTTAGAATCACTTCAAATTAAATACCCAAACAGCTTTCAAAAATTATGAAATTTTACCACATGATAGTCAAGATTCTAAAGTAAATTTTTCATGAAGACATTAAGATCAAATTCGTTCTAGATAATTAATTACAGTCGATGAAAGCTTCTGTTCATGGTACCGTTGCATCCAGATCAACACATTACCGTAAATTCGCCATTTTACCTACTTATTCTCCTTCATTTCTTCTGGATTTTTTTATATGTTCTATCTTAGAGTGTTCAATTTAACTTCCATTTAGGAATCAAAGTGAAATTTCCAAAGAATGATCATCTCATTGTCCCTGAAAGCACTGGTGTTCTACAAAACTCGTCCAGATTCCACATCTTTAAGAAAGAATACATTTCACTAAGCTATACTTGTTAGTTTTGTCTCAATTTTGAGTATGTTGATCCTTATGATGTTCTCTACAACTCTTATGAAGAAGTCGAAGAAAGATTCCCAGTAAAAAATCACGTACAACAGCTAAAATCACCAAAGCTCCACATGCAACTCCAGATTCGACCGTTTTCGTAGAAAATGGGTTTCACCCCTAAAAAATCGTCCATTTTTCCTCAATTTTTAGTATGTTGTATTTTAAGATGTGGTCTACAACTTTCATGAAGAAGTCGAAATCAAATTCCAACTCTAAAGTCACATGCAAGCTCTCACAACTTTCTGGCGCACATGGGTCTACTCGGGACAGATTGCATCCTCAAACAAAAACACTTCAAAACCTTGTTTTCTACACTCAAATTCCACAAATTCAACCACTACACAACACTACATTCAATACACAGCAAGCAAGAGTAGTTAAAGGATCAATTCTTGCCTCAAATTTCAGCAAAACACACGCAGAAACAGACGGGCAGAGCGGGCGATGACGGACGGTTCCTCCTTCTTCCTCTCCTCCCTTCTTCTTTCTCTTTTCCTTTCTCTCTTTCTCTCACTCTCACCGTCGACCAACCCTCTAGAACCGGCCAACATCTCTTTTTATATCCCTAATTCTCATCATTAAGTGTAATGATGAGTTTTACATGCAAATTGACACCTAAACCAGCTGAAGACACTTGGAATTGGACATGCAAACCGGTCTCTCTCTCCCTTTGGCTTGCTCGACCATGACTTGCTTTATGGGCTCGTGGGCCGGCCCATTTTGCCAACCCACGCTATTTGGCCCAAAATTCCCAAGCCCAAATCCAATTCAAATTCTCAAAATGACTAAATCTTGGTTAGGTTAATTACAAGATTAAATAATCTATACACTTGAGTATATGGATGTATAAATCCTAGCTTTATACTTCACATGGCCAAAGTCTTTTTCTTCAAAATACATCCCTTTATAAACTCGGCCATAAATCTCATCAGAATCATGGACAAAAAGGCCAATAATTACAGTCACAGGGGTTTTCCTTGCCTACCCATGGCTCAAGGATTTTCGTAAAATTTTGGGATGCCACAGTTGGCGTGGGCGATCGTCAGCGTCGGGGATGGTGATGGCACGGAGCGACGGTCGGAATGAGGCAGCGACGATGAACCCTCAACCTCCAGATCTGGTGCAACTTGGGCGAATCGGTCATGGCAACGGCGTCGGGACGGTGGCGATGGTGGCTCCATGTGGTGATAATGGCAGGCAGTGTCGCTGGCATCATCTTCTTTCTCCGGATCTGGCTCTTTGGATCTCGGTGTCACGCCCCGATCCTCAGGCACGCGCACATCCCTCACCTTTGGTCGATTTTAAAATGCGATATCCCAGGACTATGTATCGCCGACCCTTTCTTTTTAATTATATGCACATGCGGAAGTATATATAATTCCCCAGACAATAAAACAATGGGATAGAAAAACAGGCCATAATCTTATTTATTGAAATTCACAACTATACATGTACAGGGTTTACAAAGAGAATAGGACCATGCTCGAGATCAACATCCCAGTCCTCCTCAAGTCTTTCACCACTAGACTCAATTTCTTCAAATTCTTCATCTCCTTCTTCTTACTCGTCTTTGACTTCAAACGCCGGCTTGTCTTCGGGAAATCTAGGGGCCTGAAATGTAACCCCACAACCGGGATGAGACTATGTTTCAGTAAGTTCTACCCCCTAAGACCCGATTAGTAAACTAATACACCTTAGGGCTGCCTATGCACAACATGAGTCAGAGGACTTACCTTGGCCTCAGATTCCACCTGCATGTTAGCACATATCAAATATACACCCAAGTAATCACATCACAAATCGAACCATCGATCAAATCGACTTAGTCGATCACACGCCAACAAGACCCTTCACGGTCATTCCCAGTCAATCACTCAAATCACAACAAACTGATCAAATCAATGATCAATCGAACTAGTCGATTTCATAACCAACAGACTAAGCAATTCCCACAATGCATATCAAGATGTCGAGCACACGTGCATTCTCTCAGGCACTAGTTCGCCAAAGTGATGCATCAAATTACTGAGCCCACGTGTCTCTTTTTTTATGATGCCACACTTAAGTCTCTGGGCCCACGTGCCTTCTCCAATGGCTTTATGGTCCCACTCGACCTTTTCAAAATTCAATGGCTTTATGGTCCCACTCGACCTTTTCGAACTCAATGGCTTTATGATCCCACTCGACCTTTTCAAAATTCAATGGCTTTATGGTCCCGCTCGACCTTTTCAAAATTCAATGGCTTTATGGTCCCACTCGACCCTTTCAAGATTCAATGGCTTTATGGTCCCACTCAACCTTTTCAAAATTCAATGGTTTTATGGTCCCACTCGACCCTTTCAAGATTCAATGGCTTTATGGTCCCACTCGACCTTTTCGAACTTAATGGCTTTATGGTCCCACTCGACCTTTTCAACACTTAGTGGCTTTATGGTCATCCCACTCGACCTTTTCAACACTTAGTGGCTTTATGGTCCCACTCGACCTTTTTCAACTGTAGTCAACAATATTGCACTTCATAAATAAATTTCTCAATTTCATAATATCTTGGCCAAATTCCTTGGAAATAGAGATACCCAATAAAATATCGTGCGTGGGTACACGACCGGCCTTAGCCAAAATATCATATTTTGCTTTTAGAACTTCCCACCATTTTCAACAACCCATAAAACATATTTTTGGCGTTGTAAACCGGCGCCCGGTAATTACCAATCAATTATCACAATTCAAATCATTTAGGAATAAATCCTAAAATACATGATTAAATCAATTAGCACAACATAGGGCTCAAATAAATAAATAGACTGCACCACGACAATCAGCACGAAATTTTGATTGTCGGCCATCTCAACCTTAATTTCCGAAAAATAAATAAATAATTAATTAATTTCGAAAATTAAATAATTAATATTAAAATTCAATTTAACTCAAAATAAAGCCCAATTAAATAAACAGACTTCACCATGATCATCAACATAATATTCCGGTCACTGGCCATCCAAGTTAAATTTCCAGGCAATAATTAATTAAATAATTAATTTCAGAAATTAAATAAATAAACACAATAAATTCAATTTAGCACGATATAAAGCTCAATTAAATAAACGGTCTGCACCACGATCATCAGGATAAAATTCCGGTTCCTAACCATCCTAAATGAATTTCGAGAAATAATTAATTAAATAATTAATTTTGGAAATTAATATTTAATTACTAATAATTCATTTTAGGCCCGAATTATTAAATTGACACCCGATAAGGGACGGGAAAAATCCCAAGAAGCATCCAATAATTACCAGGACATGTCTACTTGCCAATTGCACATTCAATTTGACTAACATGCATTAATAAGTCTCTAATTTAATTATCTTAATCTAATCTAACCACCTAATTGCAATTAAATAAATCTAATCAACCCTTAGGCATCATTAGCAAACTAATAAGGCATTAGTGAGTAAAACTCACCTAATAAACGCGAAGATCGAAACACCTCGACGGCGACAGAACTTGGGCCGACTTGTCTCACGGGCCTAAGATGGGCTGAACTTGCTGGGCCTCGTTGAATACAAATGATGCTTGGCTTGAAACTAAATTGAACTAGGCTTCAAATTGTGGGCTCACTTTGGACTGGGCTGAGCTGCAATTCACTGGGGCTGAATTTGATGGATCCAGGGACTTCAAAACTAGACTGGCCTCGTGGGCTCACAGGACTAAAAATTTCTCTGGGCCGAGTTGAAATTTATGTGGGCTATTGCTGGGCTGATTTACTAAAAGAATCTGTTGGACTTGCGGCTGGGTTGCTCGCACGAGCGAGTGAAGACCGAAGCCGCTGAAGAATTCAATCCGCTAAAGACACGCGAAGATGAAGCCGCTTCGGTGGCTCGTCTTTGAGAGGGGCTGACACGAGCAAGGAAACTGCAAAGATGGAAGTAGCTGTTGGATCCGCGGGGTTTCATTGGCAGCTGGTCTTCGGTCAATCTTCGATGGACTCCTCTAGGCGTGCGATTAATTGACTCGGTGGATTGGGCTTCAATTGTGGCAGAGACGGGGAAGCAGCTACTGGCGTTGAAGACATGAGCAGCTTCGTGGATTGAAGAAACCGAAGACGCGTGGAGATGCGCACCAAGAGGACTCAACCTCAGTGGCCGTATGGGCTGGCTTGTTGACCAAAGAGGAGACGTGGCTTGCTGAGGGTAATCGTGAGTGGGGGAAGGATTTTGGTGGTGTAGATTCGGGGTGCGCAGCTGCTTTTGATGGAAATGGCCAAGAAGAAAAATGAAAGAAGTGAAAACTGAAGGAAAAGAAAGATGAAAAAGGAGCTACGGAGGGGGAGGTGTACGCTGCCAGTGAGTGTGCGGCCGTGAGAGTCTGAAGGAAGGGGCTGTATCATGCGGTAGAAGCCAGCAAAGGGGGAGCAAAAGTCTTAAATCTTAGCCAATACATTAAATGTGTTGGCCCCACAAGACCACCATTCACTCCTCTTTGTCTCCCCAATCAAATTCAAGCTTATCAACTCACAAATAAGCAAGTTTAAACTCCCAAAATTGCTGCCCAAAAGCCAATTCCGAATTTCATTTCTTTTTCTTCGGTATCCGATTTTCCGGACAAATAAATTCCGTTAGGGTCCAAATTGAAGTCAGAAAAAGCCCAAACAACTTTCATTTGCCAAATCACATACACTAGATGTCAAAAGTCTCTTCAAAATGGCCAATTCGAATTTTCGTTCATTTTTCGCATTGTCCGACTCGATTTTCCGTAAAAATCATAAACTTGCCGGAATTTCCTCAAAATGTGAGTTGACGTTCCTAGGATAGCTTGTGACACCATAGAACTTCCAATTTCTGAAATTGAACTCAAATTGATGGTTAATTTCACTCCAGCACTATAGTCGCACCGATGAAATGCCCAATCTATCTAATCGAAATCAGAACCCAAAAATCTGGATGTCACACTCGGCTTGCTTGTCCTCAGCCCCCCCTTTTTTGAAGTCTCTCAGTAAGAGGTTCGGAGATTTGTAGCCCCCAATCCTTCCCCGCCTGTGTCCCTCTTCGACAGAGGCAATGTGTGGCATCCGGAAATTTGGACAACCCTCAAATATGCAACGGATCGATGAGTCACGAATTAGAAATGGTTCGATAGTCGAATAAGTTATAGCTTTGTTCCTATGTACTGTTACTAGTGAAACTGAGGTTTATTCCAAGTATTGTGCCGACAAGATATTTCTATTTATACTCGCCTTAGCCGTTCAATCCTTTAGAACACTATATATTCAATCCCAAAAATCTACTGCCACGATTCCTATTTTGATGGCCAGCAAGCGCATATCTTGTGCCAAATCACAGCCCATGTTCATGTCAGAATGAAGAGCTACGAGAATTTCAATGAAATTTCCAATCAGCCCATGCATGAGGTGTGCATGGTATTCCACACACAAGCTGACACCCAGCCCAATTCAGTCGACTATAGGAGCCCACTAACAAAGACACATTCATGTGATGGTCAAATGAAGGAAACATATTTGACCTTTGCAGCCACGTGACTTCATTCTCGGTGGCCAACAGAGAAAAAAGTTGAGACAACTGCCATTGATCGTGTCTCCAAGTGGCCAAAGAAAATTGCCACATTCACTGCATGGAGATGGGTTGGCCAGCAAAAGCCACGCAACCGAGACCTCATGCCAACGGGGAATTCAAGCGAGGATAGCTGCACGAAGGGGCAGCCATCGAGGCCCATTCGGCCAGAGGAGATGGACACGCTTCCTCCACCTGTCCTCACCCCTTCTGCAGTTGGATCATCCCGAAAACCATTGACTAGTTTTTTAGCAAAAACTAGTGACCTTTGTGCTCATAGACGTGAGTGAAAGAGAGAGAAAACAAGGCAGATTCGTAACATAGAGAGAGAGAGAGAGAGAGAGAGAGAGAGAGAGAGAGAGAGAGAGAGAGAGAGTTCGTGAGGGAGTGAACTGCGAGGGAAGGAAGGAGGTTGACCTCTGCCGTGCGTGCGTGTTGCCGCCGTTGACACCACCGGTCTTCGTCGTCATTGAGCCGCGTTCGAAGACCCACGAGCTTCCTGTTCGGTTTGTCGATTGAGCTTAGGAGTGAGGCAAGTAGAAGTTCTTCAACCTATGTTTTGCTTGCTGTTTTATCTAGTGAAGAGTGGGTAAATGTGAGGAAATGTGGGATTTGGAGCTGCATGTTGTTTGTAATAAATGAGATGAAGCTGGCTGAGGTATTGGAGCAAGTTTGCGGTGTATTTTGCTTTTAAATTGAAATGAGAACTCAAGGATTTAGCTATAATGAATTTTTGAGAAGTAAAGAGGCTGTATTGTGGTGTAATGTGCTTCTAAATCTTGGCTGTGGAAGTTGGATACCGAAACTCAAAGTATACGAAGAGTCCTCTTTAGGCTAGTAAACTGTTTTCGCAAGAACAGCATGACCACCAGTGATTTCTCGATTTTTCTGAAATTTTCTAGCCAAAATTTGATTTCAAAGTCTTAATGAAAGTTGGAGAGCACATCTGTGAGAGTAACATATCAAAAATTTAGCATAAATGGAAAATATTTGGCTGATGAAATGATTTTCATACGGAAATGCTAAATCTGGAAATTTTACAGAAACTGTAGCAGGAAATACTGAAGTTTTTACTCTCGATGTGTATGGAATTTGACTTGGTGTTCTTCATGAAATTTGTTCCTTTAGGTCCGATTGATAATGTGTCAAAATTTCGTAATTTTCTGAGTCCATTTTTTATTTATTTCAAAATTTCTACCAGAACTGTGCATTGTAAAAATTAGACTATTCTATTCTTGAATTTTTACAAAAGTATCCGAAAGTGAAGGTATTTCGAATGGCTATGTGATATGATGGTGTCGGCTGTAAATATTTGTGCAATATTGAGATATGATAGAGGGTCCATGAGACGTCTTGTTTTAGCATTTGAGAATATTGTGTGAATTAAAATGCTAAATTGTTACCGTTGAACCCTCGGGTTAACGATGCCCCGGGAGTCGGGATGCCCAAAGGTTTGAATGACTCGATGCCCTTTGGATGCCTGATTGTATTATGAATACATGCCCGGAGGTTTTCCACAGGAGTGTCGGGATGCCTAGTTGTATTACGATACATACCCAAAGGGTGAGGGATTGTATTATGATGCATGCCCAGAGGTTAGGGGTAACCATGTCTATGGTCCCTAGTGATTCCTTGTGATGTCAGGTGGGGTGCGAGATGCCCAGAGGTTCGAATGAGTCGATGCCCTTTCGATGCCCACTTGTATTTTGAATACACGCCCGGAGGCTTCCGCGACGCCAGGTTGGGTGTGGAATCCCAGAATGATGCAAACATTGGTCCACGCCCGGAGGCTTCCGCGCAATGCCAGGTTGGGTGTGGAATCCCAGAATGATGCAAACATTGGTCCTCTAGGTAATGAAACCTTTTGAATGATAAAACGGATGATTATATTAAGTGTGAGTGTGGTCTGGTTATGGGACTAAATTGTATGGCATGGAATGGGACGTGTCATTACAGTTTGGCCCCATGATTGGGACTTGTGTGGCTGGACACGATGCATCTTATTCATTGGAAATGCACTGGTCATTACATTGAAGAGTTATATATGGTTTGGATGCATACTCATTCATGGATTGCCTATTTTGTCTACCATACTTGAATCTGGATATTAATAGTAAAGCTTGATATAGCTTGATGAATCTTTTATTGCTGAGTGGTCGTACTCACCCCATTTGGGGACTAACAATTTAGACTAGACAAGATACCTCTGCCGCCACCACCACCAGCAGATGGACCGAGTGGTTGGATATGGTTGTGAGGAGGAGGACAGTAGAGGAAGGAACTTTTGGACGCCGACACTGATCGATGGACTTTAAGTATATGACTGTGGAAGAAGAGATGTCGGTCATCTTTTGAAATATAGCCGAGTATAGAAAGCCTTGGCATTTTGATGTACCGACTAATGATATCCATAAAGTTATGTAAATAAAAGTGTATGGCTTTAACTTATATAAAATGTTTAGTTGGTGTGCACTGTTTTTTGAATATAGGGAAGGGAGTTGTTGGAGATGCTGCCGCCATATAAATTGCGCTGGGACCGACCTAAAAGATATAAACCCCAGGATTGATAGACCTTCAAGTCAAGAAAGAGAAAGGTACGCAAACTGTGGCGACCCCAACGGATCGGGGGCCGTCGAGGGGTGTCACACAATGCCCCTTATTTATAGGCAGGGGAGGGGTCCGGTCGACTGAGGGCCTCAGCCGCCGGCCTTTGGCTTGCCAACTAGTCCTCCTCAATTGAACCGGCATCCCATCCGAGCTTTTCTAGCGAAGCGTGCTCGGCATTGAAGGCAGCCATTAATGGCGCCTGAGATCTGTCATCTCCGGCCGACGTCGACCTACCCTCCTCGGTCATAAGCAATCTTTGGGTCCATCGCCAGCCTCTGCGCTTGAGGCATAGAGGCGATGGAGGAAGAAGACGATAGAAGAAAGAAGAAAAGAGAAGGGGCCAGACCATGGGTGAAAAAAAAGAGGATTGGGCCTTTGGCCCATGAGGGAGGGAGAAGGGGAAGGAAAGGGGGCTAGGTGCGAAGGTCCCTCCCTGACCATTGTTGCTTTTGCTTTTTTTTTTTCTTTATTTTGTTGTTGTTTTTGTTATTTATTTATTATACAAAAAAGAAGAAAAATACATAAATACAAAAAGTAAGGCCTAAATAAAAACTTAATCAAAATTTAGGCGTCAAAAGGCATGATGGATAGTCTTATTCCGATTCTACTTGATAGACAAAGCTAAATCAGCTTAATTATCCATCTGTGCCATATAACACCTCGGGGATGGTTAGTAGCTCCCTCGAATGTGAGCAATTTTATGCCCTTTCTTCTTGAGATTATTAGATGCTGGCACCATTGACTCTATTTTAGTTATTTAATCAGAGGAAAATGAAGGGTTCCCTTGGACGTTTTATTTATTACGTATCTTTATATCATGTACAGCTTTTTTAAATGATTTTTGAATTATAATTGTATACAACATTGCAATAAGGTAATTCTCTAAATCCGACGCTACAGCGTTTTAGTGAATTGACATTGACTAACCAGGTGTGGATTCATTCTAGGCAGAGACGCTGGGCTGATTGGTTTTCGAGAACTAATATTCAATATAGTTTTTATACATAAAATAATATGTTGAAATGTAATCCGAAGAAATCGGATTATTAGAGGATAATATTATTAAACACCCAAGATAGAATAGGGACAAGACAAAGCGCAAACACACACATGCCCATCTTCTCAGGAAGCATTCACAAGTAGCAGATTCAAGATTCAAGAACCACCCTCCGCAAAAGTACATCGACTATTGAGGGCAGTCTATTCATCTTCTTTCTTGAAATAAGATTACATAAACAACACATATAGCAAGAAGAGAGAGAAACAGAGATCCTCCCATGGTTTAGAAGAGATGGTGGTGCTTCTTGCCATGAGCCTCTTCATTTTCTTTCTTGGCCTCCTTCTTCTCGTGGTGCTCATGGAAGGCGAACCCGCCGGCCCCAACGGCGGCGGCAGCAGCTATTTCCTCCGCTATCTTGTGCTTATGGGCGTGCTCTGGGTCCTTCTTGGCCTTATGCTTCTCATGCTGCAATTTGCCCATCATTAATTAGGAATTGAGTGGATGAAACAAAATGAGTAAAGGTAAAGAGGGGGAAAAAAAAGCTCTATACACTGTATACCTTTTTTTTTTTTTGAAAGGCTCTAAGCATGGTATAAGTTCAAAAAAAAAAAAAAGAATTTATTCAAAAAACGAATTTATTCACTTTGAGCAGAAGTATTTGATCATGTAAATAATGTTATGGATAACAACTATGTTTTTTGTTTTAGCCAAATGTGGGGAAATGTCATTCCTCTAGCGGATCAACGGAGGAAACTAATTGAATTCAAACTATTGTTCGTTTATAAAGATGATCCACTCTTGTATGGCATATGCCATCACCATGTCTAGTTAAAATATGTAAGTTTAATCGAGATTCTTCGCATCCATAATTTGTGATCAATGAGATGGTTCAGTCAATAAGGTGAAGAAGAGAATTTTATGTAAATATAAAATGGGGAAAAATTACAAGAATTGAGAAGAAGATGACAATAATTACCAAGGCATAAGCGCCGGCAGCAATAGTACCGAGCTCACCGAGTTGCTCAAGATGCTTGTGGTGCTTCTCCTCTTTCTCATAATCGACGATGGCAGGCTCCACGGTGGCGTCATCCTTCTTGTGGTGGAAGAGGTGGTGGTGGTGTCCTTCAGCCACGGTCGGTGGTTGTTTTTTTAGGAATTACTAGAATTGACAATGAATCGGGGAAAGGACTACAGCTGAAGTGTATGGTATTGTATGTGATGTGAGATTGTTTGAGAGGGAGGGGGGGTTTTTATAGGGAGAGTTGGCACTTGCAAAGTCACATCCAATCGGGCCTACATGGTAGGCCTTAAATGCATCGTCGGTGCTCAGATAGGCTATGTGGTTCCACGTAATGCATCTTTATCTTCTTTCGATACAGCAGTTGTTTAGATGTCAAGCCAAAGAAAAAAAGGGAAATGAAGGACATTTTGTGGAGACAAATTTATTTGCCAGATAATTTTTATGAGTTGCCAAGAAATAGTGAAAACCTTGAGTATATTCCAAGAGAATCATCAAAAAAAAAAAAAAAAAAAAAATTCTAAATTTATTGTAGTTTTCCTTTTTTGTATTTTCTTTTCCTATTATACTCTTAATTTGTCTAAAAGATGCATGGCTTTCTATCTCTATTAATTTTCAAGGGACAGACCCTAATTTAATTAGATAGCGAGAACTAGTTTGTATATGCTCCACCAATGCATTTGCCAAAATCTTGTCTACTTCTACTAACATGTGGAATAGTAGAAAAATGTTCCTAGTGTACATAAAACAATTCATGATTTTGAGGCATGATCGATTTTGTTCCCATTTTACTTGACAGACAAAACTAAATCAGCTTGAATATTTGTCTCGTGCCATTTAACTCCTCTGGATAGTAGCTTCCTCGCATGTGAACAGTTTTATGCCCTTTCATGTTGAGATTACTAGATGCCGACGTCATTGATTTATCTAATTATTTAATATAGTGGAACCCCTTCGTTTTTGATCCGACAACATCTATATACATATAAAATCAATGGGGTTGAAATTATTTGGTGGTGCTCAGAAGGTGAACATCAATAAAACATTAATAAATGAATAAATAAGCAACTTAAAAGTTCGGGAACCACATTTTACATTGAGCCAAAGTTTAAAGAATTATTGAAGGCATCTGAGTACTAATTGTTGTTAGACTATGGCTTGTAAACAGTATGTACATTTTTATTTCCTGTGGCAAATGTCGCAGCTCGTTTCATATGATTGCTTTCACGTTTCATTCTCTTGTACTTTGAACGTGTGTATTACACCATATATACCTAGAAATACAACTTTATCAAATTCCAACTTAGGGCATGAATGATAACAATTTTGACCAGAAATCGATTTTTGAAATAGAAATAGAAAATCAATTTCTATCCCGAGATGAGTTTCTGAGTAAAAACATACGTTTGATAATGACACAAAGTTTCTATTTTTGGAAATAAAAATTCATTAGATAGTGACACAAAATTTCTCCCTCCCGAGCGGTAGTCGACGGCGGGGAGGCGGGTGGCGGCCACCGACATCCGTCAAGGGGCCACTAGTGACCGGTGGCGGATGGTGGGCTGTGCCAAGTGGACAATTGAGAAATGTAAAATTTTTACATCTTATTTTCATTCAAAATCTATTTTTGGACTAAGAATTTATTCCAGATTTAGAAAAATGAAATTACGTTTACAAACGAATTTTTTTTCCAAACTTATTTTTAGAATAAAAAAAATAGTTTTTGAATAGATATAGAATGATTGTTATGTGTGTCCTTAATTCTTGGAGACTGCATCGTTGGTTGAGGGAGGAACGCCAATTTCATGCTACTTTGTTCAAGGGCTTCCCTAAAGATCTGAAACGTTTTGTGAAAGACTCTAAAACCAGTCTCAAGCAGTTGGTAGATGATTCTTTTCAAGAAAGTCGGTCGGAGAAAACTTGTTCCTAATTTTTTATCCCAAACCTTACTTTGCATCCTAGAATCTTATAAATTGTTTGATTCTATACGTTAAAAGTGTAAATGTTGCTTTGTTGTGATCGCTTTCTGTTACAGTGACTACAGCGGGATGGAGAAAGGTTCATGTTTCTGAGTCTCAGGTGCTGCTCTCGATCTGTTCGAACTTGACGGACCCGAATCCCAATGATCCTTTGGTACCAGAAATGGCGTACGTGTACAAGACCAACAGGACCAAGTACGCGGCCACCAGAATAAGCTGGACGCAGAAGTATACAATTGCCTAGGATGCGATGTGCGATTCGAGGAGGGTTCGCGTCTCTGTGACTTTGGTCTCGCAGTTTATGTGTGTTAGTGAAAGACCGTAACCCATCTCGTCCGTAGATCAGAACAGAAGAAGTCTATAAGCTTATCCTCCCCAAAACGCATGCTTTGCCGCATTTCAATTGTTCGTGTGTTGGTAGGTATTTCTGACTCTGGTTACTTGTTTCAAGTTGCCTATTGCGATTAAGTTTTACTACGATTAACATATTCTTTAGCTTAACTACCACTCTCTACTTCATACTTGGATACTGCAATTGGAGTTTGGTCATGTATTGCCTGGATGTGAACTGAGCTGGCTTCCCCATCACCGCTAAATTTTAGCTCAGGCTTCAAAAGTTATCGAGGAAATTGACTTTTCATTACCATTAGATATATTGGCTGGTGGTGACACTGAAAATGGACCTTGTCGCCATGTGCTGATCACAAGAGCGGTGAGAAGATAATGGGCCAAGCAAAATTACATGAATATCAGGAGAAAGATGATGATACATGACCGATTATCGATAAGCGTGAGGACAAAAACTTGATAATCAATGGCAAACCAAGCAGCCGCCACATGTTCAGTTATTGGAATGCAATGACGGATATCTAGTGTCCGCTTGAGTAGCTTCGGAGGCGAACTTTTAGACAAAAATATTTGAAATATTGACTTAGAACTGCGCCAAAGGTGCATGCGGTTAGAAAGCTGTTGTTATATGAAGACTCGGTTAAGAAGATGTTATTGATAAACAAGGGACTACCAAAGCACGATCAAGGCAGTTGCAAAGGAAATGGACAATTGATTTCTGGAGGAGGGAACGTGCAGTGGTTATGAGAAGATGAATAACTATTTAGCGGTTAACGGGCACCTCTATAAATATCATCAATCAGATAATAATTCGCCACCAAGGGAAAATGTGCCAAGGTGATCCGGACGTAGCGCACGTCCGCCAACCTAGACCGAAGACTACATATGCAGAGTCCAAAAGTCACTAGGTATTCTGTTCCCAGTTGCCTCATTCGTTTCCTTTGATAGACTTTCTCCAGAACATAAATGTTGTATTACTCGAATTTTTGATGGGCGAGAATTGTGACGCCCCGATCCTCGGGCATGCACACATCCTTCCACTTGGTCGATTTTATAGTGCGATATCCCAGTACTAAATATCGCCGACCAATTCATTAATTAAGCACATGTGGAAGTAGTTATAAATTCCCAGACAATAAAACAATGGGATAGAAAAGTAAGGCCATATTTCCATATTGAAAACGCATAACCAAACTTTTATATATATCAAGTTACATTATACAATGCTACCCAATATTTACAAGTCTAACAAAAAGACTAGATTCTCAAAATTATGGTCCCAAGTCCAACTACTCCGACTCGATGGTTGAACCTTCGGGGTCCACGGGATCTGGGTGATATGGTGGATCGTCAACCACACCATCAGGAAGACCAGCTGCCTGCCCATCTAGAGCTTGGCCGCATCAATCACTTCACTGGTATGTCAAACCTATAAAGGGGGCCTATTCTAAGACCATAAGGAGTAGTATGGAACCAAGCTCTAAATCTATGAGGCATCTCTTGATTTTGAGCTTCTAAGACCTAGACAGTAGACATGACCATCTCAAACGTCCAGTCACTCCTGGGGTCTAGGAAGAATATGACGCGCTCCAACACTCTCAAGGGACGATCGTAACGTGTTGGAGGGGTCGTCATCAGCAAACCTGAAAATGTAATCCCACAACGGGGTGAGACTATATCTCAGCGAGTTCTATCCCCTAAGACTCGATTAGAAAATCAATACACCCAAAGTTGCCTAGTCACAGCATGAGTCAGAAGATATATCTTGACATCAGTCCCAACCTGCAACTCAAGGTTATGCACATGTCTCATATAGTGCAAGTAACCAGCAATCAATTCACAACAATCAAGTCAAATCAATGATCAATCGACTTAGTCGATTACATGTCAATCGGTATCACACGTTTCTCATGAGGGGTATCTAGTTGTTGAACCCACGTGCATTCTCCAGGATGACATACCAAGTCTCCGAGTCCACGTGCCTTTTCTCAGATGACATACTTACTCAACGGGCCCATGTGCATTCTCTCAGGCGACCTCTTCGCCAAGATGATGCATCAATTCACCGAGTCCACGTGCCCTTTTTATGATGCCCGGACCCACGTGCATTCTCTCAGGCACCAATTCGCTAAAGTGATGCATCAATTCACCGAGTCCACGTGTTCCTTCAAGATGCCAAACTTAATCACCGAGCCCACGTGCATTCTCCCAGGTGATAGGCCAACTCACCGAGCCCACGTGCCTTCTCCAAGGTGATATGTAACCTACCAATGCTTCACTATGAATATCATGCCCACTCTCCTAAATGACATACTTAGTCATCAAGCCAGCATACATCACGCATATTCACTTTCATCCCACAATCTCCACTATAACTGGTAGTCTACCACAACACTTTGGCACTAACAATTGATACCCGATTATTCATTAATCAATTACCAAAATCAACTCAACTTAGGAACAACTCCTCAAAATTCCACAATTAATTCAATTTCACGCAACACGGAGCTCAATTAAATAAATAGAGTGCACCATGACAATCAGCACGAAATTCCGGTCACCGGCCATCGTGGGTGAATTTCCGGAAATTAAATAATTAAATAATTAATTTCGAAAATTAAATAAATAAATAAATAAATACAATAAATTAAATTTAGCACAATATAAAGCTCAATTAAATAAACGGGCTGCGCCACAATCATCAGCATAAAATCCCGGTCACTAGCTATCCTAGTTGAATTTGTGGGAAATAATTAATTAATTAAATTAATTTCGAAAATTAGCATTTAATTACTAAAAATTCTATTTAGGCCGAATTATTTAATTAACACCCGATAAGGGTCGGGAAAAATCCCGAGAAACATTCAATAAATAATACGACATGTCTTGCTAAGTGCACATTCAATTTGACTAACATGCATCAATAAATCTCTAATTTAATTATTCTAATCTAATCAATCAACTTAATTGCAATTAAGCAAATCTAATAATACTTAAGCATAATTAGTCCACTAAGAAAGCATTAGTGAGTAAAACTCACTTGTACAACACGACGACCGGGACACCGTGACGACGACGCAACGGCGGCCGAACTTGGGCTGGGCCGAGAGCTTCGCAAGCTCGAAGAAACACTGGGCTTGGGCTGGCTTAAAAACTTGTGCTGAACTTGAACTTGGGCTTGAAACAAAGCTGAAATTCAAGGCTTGATGGACTGCAATTTATTTGGGCTGAAGAATTTCTGGACCGATGGACTCGTGGGGAGTTGTTGGCCCAAACCATGGGCTAGGTTTGTGGAGACAAACGTTGGAAGCTGGGCTGCTTCGGCTTCGCTTGTTGACTGCGGCAACGACACTGAGGACACACGACTCAAGACAAAATGTGGGGAGAGGCAGCTGGGCTTCGTGTCTTCAGTGGGGGTAGCTGCAATGAAGAAGCCATGCGTACGCTCAATGGAAGTCTTCGGTGCAGCTAACCATGCAAAGGAGACTGCAGGCATGGATGCGTGGAAGGTTGGCTGCTTCGGTGGCTTCTGGGGTCAACAATTTGGGATGAATTCAGCTGCTGTTGACCGAAGGGCCAAGATGAACGGACAAGTGGCAAGAATGGAGGGGACTCGGTGGACCTTTTGGGGGCTACTTCAGTCAACCTTCGGAGCTCCCACGGTTGAAGCTTGCTGGCCACGTGCAGGGAAGGGAAGGAGGCACGGAGGACGAGTTGCTGGGCTTCTCTTCTCGGTGGGATTTTGGGCTTTCGGTGGGCTGCAGGGGTGTGTGGTCTTCAATTCGTTGATGGGCGCTTCGGTTGACCACAATGCAAGGAGAAGCTCATCCCCAGAATGCCCGAACCGAGAGAAACATTTCGAAGAAGACAGGGGCGGAGAGAGACAGCGTCGGGGAGAAAACAGCTGGCATTTGCTTTATTAAAAGGATTAGATCCAGGCCAAAATATCTAATATTCATCATTATTTTGGTCTCAAAAATCCTCAAAATTATCCCTTGCATTAAATCATTGTCCCCTAATACTTTCCCACTTGTAATTTCTCTAAAGTAATAAATTTTTAAAACCTCAAAATTGCTGCCCTTGGAAAGCTCTGAATTTCATTTAATTTAACTCCAATTCCTCACTCAATTTTCCAAATTGTGGTCCAATTTTGATGTAGAAAAATCCTCTGTGATTTTCTATAAATCCCCGATACACAAAGGCTCGACTTGGAAGTCCAATTTCCCATCAAATTAGCCAATATGAATTTCTATCAAATTTCTGCGACGTCCAAACCCAAAATTCGTAAAAATCTTGAGACCTCTGAAAAATCTTCTGAGACTAAGTCGATGTTCCTAAAATAGCTCGTGACACCACAGAATTTTCAAATTTTGAAATCTGACTCAAATTAGAGGTTAATTTCATTCCGGCGTGCTTTTAGCGCGACCTAGACTACTGGGTAGTTTTCAAAACTTTTCAAGGCAATTGACTCGTGGTCGATTTTCTTTGAGCCACAATGAATTCACTCGACACATTGGCGACTCTCGATTGTCGTGAAAATCTCGATGACTCAATTACAGACACAGGGTACCAAAACGATAGAAAAATCAAATTAGTGCCGGTCAATGAGAATTTTCCAATCTAGTGGAGTCACCCACGATCAGCCACACATCTCAGTTGAACCAACCTATCTTTGATTTCAATTCACTTTTTAACTGTGCCACAATGACCTCTAAAGATGAACATGGTCGAGAAGTCAATTCCTAATCGAATTCTCAAGTCTATTGCCTTAAAATTCTTTAATGGCTTACCCAACTAATCTAGTTATCTCAAAAGTGATCAGTTTTGAGAACAATCCTATAGTCGTGTCAATGAAATGCCCGATTAATTTAATAGAAAACAATACTGAAAATTCCGGATGTCACAAGAACCATCAAATTTTGAAGAGGCAAGCACTGATCTGCGCTGGCAGAATGCCATGGAAGCAAAATTAACGGCCTTGATGGATAATCAAACATAGGATCTTGTTACCCTCCCTGCACAACGCAAGGTGATTGGATGCAAAAGGGTTTACAAGATCAAATATCGTGCAGATGGATCTGTTGAGAGATACAAAGCCCGATTAGTGGCAAAGGGTTTCACACAACGAGAAGGTTTTGACTACCACAAAACCTTTTCTCTTGTGGCCAAAGATGTTACCATCATTGATTTATTAATGTTTTATTGATGTTCAGCTTCTAAGCACCACCAAATAATTTCAACCCCATTGATTTTATATGTATATAAATGTTGTCGGATCTAAAATGAAGGGGTTCAACTATATTAAATAATTAAATAAATCAATGGCGTTGGCATCTAGTAATCTCAACATGAAAGGCCATAAAACCGTGCACATGCGAGGAAGCTACTATCTAGAGGAGTTAAATGGCACAGACAAATATTCAAGCTGATTTAGTTTTGTCTGTCAAGTAAAATGGGAACAAAATCGATCATGCCTCAAAATCAAGAATTGTTTTACTCACACTAAGAACATTTTTCTACTATTCCACATGTTAGTAGAAGCGGACAAGATTTTAGCAAATGCATTGATGGAGTATATACAAACTGGTTCTGCTATCTAATTAAATTAGGGGTCCGTCCCTTGAAAATTAATAGAGATACAAAGCCATGCATCTTTTAGACAAATTAAGAGTATAATAGGAAAAGAAAATACAAAAAAAGAAAATTACAATAAATTTAGAATTTTTTTGAATATTCTCTTGGAATATACTCGAGGTTTTCACTATTTCCTGGCAACTCATAAAAATTATCTGGCAAATAAATTTGTCCCCACAAAATGTCCTTCATTCCCCTTTTTTTCTTTGGCTTGACATCTAAACAACTGCTGTATCGAAAGAACATAAAGATGCATTACGTGGAACCACATCAGCTTATCTTGACCACCCACGATGCATTTAAGGCCTACCATGTTGGCCCGATTGGATGTGACTTTGCAAATGCCAACTCTCCCTATAAAACCCCCCTCCCTCTCAAACAATCTCACATCACATACCATACCATACACTTCAGCTATAATCCTTTCCCCGATTCATTGTCAATTCTAGTATTTCCAGAAAAACAACCACTAACCATGGCCGAAGGACACCACCACCACCTCTTCCACCACAAGAAGGATGACGCCACCGCGGAGCCTGCAGTCGTCGATTATGAGAAAGAGGAGAAGCACCACAAGCATCTTGAGTAACTCGGTGAGCTTGGTACTATTGTTGCCAGCGCTTATGCCTTAGTAATTATTATCATCTTCTTCTCAATTCTTGCAAATTTTCCCCATTTTATATTTACATAAAATTCTCGTCTTCACCTTATTGATTGAACCATCTCATTTTGATCACAAATTATGGATGCGAAGAATCTCGATTAAACCTACATATTTCAACTAGCCATGATGATGGCATATGGCATACAAGAATGGATCATCTTTATAAACAAACAATAGTAATGGCGCCTAAGATCTGTCATCTCCGGCCGACGTCGGCCTACCATCAATCCCTTGTATTGTTGTTGTATTGAGTTAACAAGTCCACTGTCATGCTGAGTGGCTGAGTTGCTTGTTATTGTAGTTGCTGAGTGGCTGAGTTGCTTGTTGCTGTAGTTGCTTATCTGAGTAGTCTTGACATTATGGAAGTAGGCTAGTTGTTATTTGATTGACGTAAAGTTAGGCCTTTGGGAATGCAGCTGCAAATCTATGCTTGGAAATGAAGAGGCATTATGAAGGGGAGATTGAGCGGCTTCAAACTTACAAATTTCGGATTAAGCAACTGGTGAGCCATCAAGTTTCAATGATTCAGAAATTCCTTGATATTTGCTTCTAGAATTGGGTGTTTGATATCTGAATGGTCTAGATAACAAGTTTGGCTGGAGTAAAAGCAACGGCTGAAACTATGGATGCTCTGACAATTGGAGTAGCAGAACTAGAAGAAATGCTGATGGGCATGTATGTCCTTTTGTTTTCCTTTCTGAATTCCGGAATATTGATTTTATTGATATCTGTTTCTTTCTATGCCATGTGGCAGCAGTTTTTTGTTGCAGTTTCTTGAGCTTGAATTAGCCGGGTGCTCCATTTCTCTTGCTCATAGAGTTTACTCATATCAATTTTTTTCACAGAAAATATTGATGATGCGTGCCAGACCATTAATGGGATTGATGAACAACTAGCAAGATTCAGACAATTTCAAGATTCATTGGAAACTATTCCTGTCGCAGCTGCTGACTTTGATGTGGCTGCCATCTGTTTGATTTTAGTTGTTTGATTTTAGTTATGCTTTTGCTCACTGATTCGGTGGGACCTCAAACTATCTCCTGGAAAGTCCATGCTTATCTGTAATCGCTTCGCAATTCCAAGATGAGCCTGAGGCACGTCACAACCAAGTGAAACAACTTCTTCAGCTCGCCACAACAGCTCCTGTTGCTTTGGTGCATCTCGCAAATAGAGCTTGTCCTCTTCCTCAGAGGACACCCATGGTAGTTTGAGTAGGTCAGTCTTCTTTCATATTTTCAAAAGCTAGTATTAAGCATTTCTTTGTTGGTCTATTATTAAGTTAGGTTACTCTTAAATTGGCTCAAATTCCATTTTCCCCTGGCTGCGGATGATTTCTTTCTTTTGTATGATAAGTGGCATAGAAAAAAAGACTTTTTCTCGGCTGTTTCGTTACGCTGTCATTTTGATATGATGTATCGGTTACATTCCATAGGTCTGGCTGCTCATAGTTAACTGAGACTGTCTAAAGACTTGGCCGAACCTCTAGTATGGACATTTCTGCTGCTATGCTGCTATGAATTTGCATCAATGTTTTTCTATGGATCCTTAAGATTCATTTCTCTATGACTGACAAGGAAAAAGATATGCGGTGTGTTGAGAGTGATATCATATTCGTAATATGTCAAGTGGACCATCATTTTCTGCTATTGTTACAGATTAGAGTGCTTCTTGTGGTGTCCTCTGAGGAAGAGGACAGGCTCTATTTGCGAGATGCACCGAAGCAGTAGGAACTGTTGTGGTGGGCTGAAGAAGCTATTTCGCTTGGTTGTGACATGCCTCAGGCTCATCCTGGAATTGCGAAGCGATTACAGATAAGCATGGACTTTCCAGGAGATAGTTTGAGGTCCCACCGAATCAGTGAGCAGAAGCATAACTAAAATCAAACAGATGGCAGCCACATCAAAGTCAGCAGCTGCGACAGGAATAGTTTGCAATGAATCTTGAAATTGTCCGAATCCTGCCAGTTGTTCATCAATCCCATTAATGGTTTGGCACGCATCATCAATATTTTCTGTGAAAAAAATTGATATGAGTAAACTCTATGAGCAAGAGAAATGGAGCACATGGCTAATTCAAGCTCAAGAAACTGCAACGAAAAACTGCTGCCACATGGCATAGAAAGAAACAGATATCAATAAAATCAATATTCCGGAATTCAAAAAGGAAAACAAAAGGACATACATGCCCTTCAGCATTTCTTCTAGTTCTGCTGCTCCAATTGTCAGAGCATACACAGTTTCAGCCGTTGCTTTTACTCCAACCAAACTTGTTATCTGGACCATTAAGATATCAGACACCCAATTCTAGAAGCAAATATCAAGGAATTTCTGAATCATTGAAACTTGATGGCTCCCGTTGCTTAATCCGAAATTTGTAAGTTTGAAGCCGCTTAATCTCCCCTTTGTCGCGCCTAACCCTAACAGGAATCTCGAGCCCTCCTAAGCTCATGATGTACGCGACAAAATTTTTATACAATTTAATCATCTAACAACCTAAGAAATATATTGGAGCCGCCCCTAGCCTTTTTGGAGGTCAGCTAGAAACCTAATCGAGGATTGGGAGAAATTCCTTGATTTCTACGCAACCAGAGATCTAAACTCGGGAACTTGGATTACGTTAATATTTCTATTAACACCATTTCGGTACCTAAATGGCATGTTGTGTTTTATTTAATTACATCCATACATGGCAAATTGTTTTCAATTTATCCTATTTCTCAAAAATGAAAACAATAAAATGAAAACACAATTAAAAGACAGAAAGTAAACAATCAAGAGATATCAAACTCAATCATGCAATGCCTAAAAATAAGAGAGAATTAAAAGGGAGAAATGAGGGAAAAAGAAAAGACCCACAACTCGTCGGGTTTTATACAACACAAAGAACACGAGACAAATATCGGGAAAAGGAAAGAAAAGGAATTACATCACAATGGTCAGAATGGACATCGACCTTCACCGTCTTCATATTTTTTATCTTCAAAATCCTAGTCTAAATCTAAACTAAGAAATTGAAAACTAAATGCATAGAGATAAAAACAAAGGTACATCAATTGACTACCATAGTCTACCTAAAAAAACAAAGTAGCAAAATTAGACCACAGCATTATCAAAACAAAATTAGTTGAACATTAAAACTGAACCAGCATAACCCCACAACAAAGCCAGCAAAACAACAAGGTTAAACCATCAAATCAAAACAGCGAAACAAAACCATGTTTAACAAAACAACAAAACAGAAACATAAAAACAGCAGAACAGCAACATGGAGACAGTAAGACAGCAAAACAGCAATATAAAAATAGCAAGATAGCAACACAGAGACAGCAGGATAGCGAATCAGCAATATAAAAAAGCAGAATAGCATCACAGAGATAGCAGGACAGCGAAACAGCAATATAAAAATAGCAGAACAGCAAAAACAGCAAAGAAGAAACAGCAAAACAGCAATAGCGAAGCTGAAACAGTAAAACAGCAAATAGCAGAGCAGAAACAGCAAGACAGCAATGCAGAAACAGCAAAACAGCAATGCAGCAAAGCTGAAACAGCAAAACAGCACCCAAAGAAACAGCAAAAAAAAAAAAAAAAACAGAGAACAGAACCGGCAAAAAACATATCAAGGTAACCAGCTTTCTGCAAAGATAATAAGGTGTTGGATCCAACGAAACATTACAATTTTCAGCTCTAACAACACATATCTCAAGTTGTAAACTAAAATTTTCACATTTGACAGATGAGTGAACACTTGAGAATTAAGATAGTAAACGGTCTAGAGAAACTTGTTTAAAAGTGATGTGACAAATGGTAAATAAGCATTTATACTATTAGGTCATATTTAGCAATCAAATTGATTCTGTCACTCAGATATTTTTTTGTGAGCAAGCCTTTATATGCATAGTAATTGTTCATTCACAGAAAGCGACTCAGTGCAACAAATATCATATCACGCAGGTTAAGTTAGTGAACATAACACTTCTAGTAGAGAATACTAAAAAAAATTCAAAAGAAGGTGATTGAACTTGTCGACATAGAGAAAGTAATAAGCATCATAAAGGAGATATCTGAAATGCAACAAAAAATACGCTTGCAAGAGAAGGTTACAAATTCTAAAGCATGGGTCCCCCCATATATGAGCATTCAATTCAGTAAAATATCACAAGACAACAATGCAAAACCAGACAGCAATATCAGCTCTAGAAGAGGAAAGCTCATCTAAGGAACCTTCCACATACTAGGACATACGAACAAAGTAAGCATGCACAAAAATGACCGGTTCCAACATGTCGGTAGAAACTCAATCACATGGAGATATCCTCAATTCACACTAACAGTATGTATGAAATTGGCTTGAAAAGATTCCTTGAAGAGGAGCAAAAATACATCAATGAAACAAACATTCTCCAAACTCTTTGCAGGAAGATATGGAATCGACGAGGATGCAAGCAAGAAATAAAGGAAACACCACTTATAATCCCAACAATGTCCCTCCACAGTCAAAGACTGGTATATGTGAGCTCATAACTACTACAATTGCAAAAAATGCCAAGAATAGCTGGGAGCAATCCCAACATCATTATCTGCTTAAAATGCATTCAAGCATAACACGAATGGCAGCTTAAATCAAAAGTTATGATCATTAAAATTTGTTGCCAAAGTATCTGTATCAGAAAAAAAAAAATCAGATGTGAAGGGACCAGCAACCTTTTTTTGTTTATCTACATATGTCGCACAGAGGACTATGTATGCCAACTGAAAAAGTGCAGAAACTATTGAAAGAACATGCAATGCCATTGGACCATGAGTTCAAGAACCTCAGATGTCATTAGCATAGCTAGTATACTACTGTTACTAGATCTGATCTTGAAGAAGTGGGCAACAAAACAGCAAAAGGGATCATGTTGACTTAGAATGTTGCCATGAATGAATAAGAACCTGCCTCTAAATTTTTAGCAGAAAGGGCATAAAACGTTAATCTGAACAAAATTTTTAGCAAGTAATGAGATTGCACAAACATTTCCACCTGAAACTCCGCTTAAATTGCCCTGAATATGCATCTAATCTGAGAAATACAAGTAAAGTCTATACAACGAGTCTATACAACGAAACTAAAATACCGAGCAAGCAAAGGAAAACACTCGATCAGAATCCGAATCGAAACACCCATTGATCTGGTTCAGGACTTTCACCAAACAGATGCTAGGTATTTCGGCCAAAGAGGTTTGGATGCAAAAATAAAAGAGAATGTCCTATTCAAATTTATCAATGGCTCGCGCATAAGCAACAGCCATGGAAAATCAACAATACATTATCCTTCTCAGACATACCTGTGGATTCCGAGTTAATCGAATCAAACCAGAGACAGAGAGTCGATGTCAATTCTTGGAGGTTGAACCCAATCGAACTCCTCAATCAGTCAAGACGGATATCGACCAAGTAATAACAGTCGAGAAAAAATGTATAGGGTAAGAGGGGTCGAACGGGAAAGAAAACCAAATCCCTAATTGGATGGAAAAAGGGAAAGAAAACTCACCGATCCGGTGAGATCGATCCAAGGTGAGGATCGGTTTGTCTTCTAGGGTTTGGGGAGGGAAATCACAATCTAGCTTCTGCGATTGCAATTCCCATCGACCGATCCTTCTTCTAGGGTTTCGAAGGAAAAAATCGCGATTAGATCTCCACGATTGAATTCCTTGAAGAGATTGTCACCTCAGATCCGATCAGATCAAGCCAAATCGGATCAGACTTCTGCTACCGTCGTTCTTCACCGAAGCCCTAGGGTTTCCAACGCTCCTCCGCGGGCCTCGTCGATGATATAGGAAGCATCGATCGACATCGATCGCTGGCGTGGACTCTCTGGTTTGATCCTCGCGACGAAATCGGCCTCGGCGATAACATCGTCGCCAGTAGATTTGCTTCGATCTGGCGCTGTTCGATGGAGATTTGGACTAGACGGAGAAATTCGCCATGGGAGATGGTCGATTTTGGGTTGCTTTTGGGAGAAAGAGGAACCAGATCTAGGGTTTTTTTTTTATTTTTTTCGAAGGGGAAAGGGGAACGACGGAGAGAGAGAGAGAGAGAGAGAGAGAGAGAGAGAGAGAGAGAGAGAGAGAGAGCCGGTCGAAGGGGGCGAAGGAGAGAGAAAGTGCTCGAGAGGGTCCCCCTTTGAAACCCTAGCCTCTTTTTCCTTTTATATTTTCCTCTTTTTTTTATTTCTTTTCATTTTTTTATCTTTTTATTTTCCAACTTTTTTTTTTTATTTTCCGCTCGGTTTTTTAATTTTCTGCCCCCTTTTTATTTTTTTCATTTTCCATCTTTCTTTTTCCTCCTTTCCTTTTTTTTTTTTTTTTTCTTTTGCTCTCTTTTTTTTTTTGTTTATTCAATTTCAAACAATTTTTTTTTTTAATTTTTATCTAAATTGCCAAAAAAATTCGGGTGTCAACAGCTGCCCTCTTTGGGTGGGAGCTCGAAGAGGTTCCACTCAAAGATAAAAATTGACACCTGAAATTTTTAGTCGACTCGACTTTTGAAAATAGAGGAAGACAAAAGAAAAGGCAATCAATTGTTGGGGTTTATTCATTATGTCTTTCACTCTCTCTCTCGCTTGTAGGATGGAATGAAGACAATGGAATTACTAAATGAAAAAGGAATGGTTTAAGGATAACCACTAACCTAAAGACAAGGTTTTAAGATGACCTAGAACTTGGGAGACAAGGTTTTAAGATAACCTAGAACTTGGGAGACAAGGTTTTAAGATAACCTAGAACTTGAAGACAAGGTTTAAGGAAAACCTAGAACCTAGAGACAAGGTTTAAAGATAACCTAGAACTGTGTGGTTTAAGGATGGGCTCACAAACCATGTGATTTAGATTGGAAAAAGGAAGGTCTCACCGTGTAAAAACGGGTTTTGACCGGGAGTGATAGTCTCACCGTGTAAAAATGGGTTTCGACCGAATGTAATAGTCTCACCGTGTAAAAATGGGTTTTGACTTGGAGAAAGGTCTTACCGTGTAAAAACGGGCTTCGACCAAATGCGATAGTCTCATCGTGTAAAAACGAGTTTTGACTTGGAGAAAAGTCTCACCGTGTAAAAACGGGCTTCGACTGAATGCGATAGTCTCATCGTGTAAAAACGAGTTTTGACTTGGAGAAAGGTCTCACCATGTAATAACGGGTTTCGACCGAATGTGATTGTTGAAATTGCTAGAGAATCAATCTTGCAAAATCATATCGATTGTCAAATCCTTTCAGAGAAGATTTTAGCAAAAATGAGATCCGATTAACCATCTAAGGGTTAAATCAAATATGCCAAGTGAAAATATCCTAATCAAAAGAGGTCTTTCACACTAGTTCTCAAAAATGGCTATTGTTCCCAACCATTGATATGGGAAACTTGTTTAAATCTCACTAGAGAAGTCTCACTCAACCTATGTCTAAGGCTTTCGGAAACGTTCACAACTAATACAATCCATTGATCAAAAGGTCTTTAGAAGGGACCGTAATAATGGCTTGGTCATGGGCTTACACAAAGGGTATGTACTTTGAGGCCAAGAAATGAATATTCAATCTATATCTTCATCGGGTTTACAAGTCAAGAACCTTGAAGATAAGATAAGATAGGATTGCTTTCACTCCTTCTAGCAGTAGCTCCTATGTGATATTCTTATTTCAACTCAAACCATCCCAATCGGAAGAGACTTCGGATAAGGGTTGTAATGTTGGTTCAGTGAGGCTTAAAAAGGCTTGAAAAACTTTCAGATATCAAAGGGTTAAAAAGTAAGTGATTATCTTGGCATCATTACCATCACATGACTCCTCAAAAATTCGACTCTTGAAATTTAACCTATCTCGAGAGTCCTTTGGGTAATTTGTCTTGAGACATGAGAGCTTCGCTCTTTGTTCTAATGATGTTGCTTGCAATACATTTTTTTTTTCTTGCAAGACATTTCTTTTGTTTTTCAATGAATGATCTTTTGCATGATCATGGATTTTGCTCTTTTTTGCATTCTTGCTTTTCTTTGCATCTTTTCATGGGTATTGGCTTTGCTTTTACCGGGCACACTACTTTTTCATGCCCCCTAATTTTCACTCTTTTTTGAGTATCTAGGACTCTCAAGTGGCATGGCTAATATTCTCAATTTTGTTGGTAAATCATGTGCCTTGCCCCAGTGTGGGGAGATAATCATCACCTGGGGTTATGAAAGAATTGTATAAGGCTCAAATTGGCTAAGCAAAGGGTAATTGTGTTTGTGGTAGTGAATGGAATGCTCTTCTTCACTTCGGGATGCTTCGAGTTTCGACAAGAAATCACCTAAAGCTAACACAAGAAGATTGATGCAAGTGAAAGCAATAAAATCTTTCTTAATCTTTTGCTCCATAATCTTCAACCAAGACCCCCTATTTTGCCCCAATGTGGGGTTGCTCTTGATAGGGTTATTTTGGAAATGCTCCCTCTTTGGCTCAAAGTGGCTAGCAAGGGATATCAATAGTGTTTGGGATTGAGAAATGAAATGCCTTTATCATTTCAAATCATGTACTCATTATGAATGAATCCTATGTCCTAAGACACGGTTCTTTCCACTCAATTCTCTCAAAGAGTGTATAAGGACGTGTTTGGTAAAGAGGTTGCCTCTCATCATTTTAGGCACTACTACCTAGCATATTTAACAATCCTTTTCAGGTTTTCCAAAACCCACTTTAGTTAAATTCAACTCGTTGGGGAATGAAAATGCAATGAAATTTTGCTTGAAAACACATGTTTCATTGACTTTGCTGGAGAGACTTTTGAAAACAAGGTAAAATAAAATTTGTGAAAAGAATAGACTTTATTCAGAATAGGAGTTCACCTCTAGAGTTCTAGCTGTACTTCTAGAATTCTAAATGACTCTTTCGGCATTCTAAGGAACAAGGTCACTTCTAAATTCTAAAGAACAAGCTCTTCTTTTTGTTCTTTGTTTGTTTGTCTTTTCTTTTATATCTGAGATGAACTTCTCACGAACAGGTAAGACCTTCATCACAGATACCTACAAGAGGAACAAACATGCAAATGCAATATGTATGCATGCGATGCATGATGCAAACATCCTAAAATGGCTCAGATTCAATCCAAAAGTGGCTCAAAGGCCTTTCACTTTAGTCATGGATAATATTTCTTGACAGCATCGGCATTTACAGGTCTTGGCAATTCTTGACCATCCATTTCTACAAGAATCAGTGCCCCACTAGGTAGCACTTTCTTCACAATATAAGGACCTTCATAATTTGGAGTAAATTTCCCACGAGGGTCTGGAATGATAGGCAAAACCTTTCTCAAAACAAGATCATCAATCTCAAAATGTCTTGGCCTAACTTTGCGGTTGAACGATTTAGCTACTCTCTTCTGATAGCTTTGTCCATGACATAAGGCTTTTACCCGCTTTTCATCAATCATATTAAGTTGTTCAAATCTTTGTTGAACCCATTCAGCTTCAGAGAGTTTGATTTGAGAAAATATCCTCAGTGAAGGGATTTCCACTTCCACAAGTAATACAGCTTCCATCCCATAAACCAATGAGAATGGTGTTGCCCCAGTTGAAGTACGAATTGAAGTTCAATATGCAAACAAAGCATAGGGCAACCGACCATGCCAATCACGATAATTTTCCGCCGTTTTGGCTAAAATCTTCCTGATGTTCTTATTTGCCGCTTCCACAGCTCCATTCATTTGTGGGCGGTAAGGAGAAGAATTCGAATGGCGAATGTGGAACTCTCCAAGTAAATTATCCACCACCTTATTGTTCAAGTTTGATCCATTATCTGTGATGATCGCCTCAGGAACTCCATATCGAGCGATGATATCGCGACGAATGAATTTTACCACACTCTTTGCAGTAACATGGGCATAAGAATTGGTTTCAATCCATTTGGTGAAGTAATCGATGGCCACTAGGATAAAACGGTGTCCATTCGACGCTTTAGGATTAATGGGTCCAATGATGTCGATGCCCCACATTGAAAAAGGCCAGGACTCGGACATTTGATGTAGCTCATTAGGAGGAGCATTGATTTTGTCCCCATATATTTGGCATTGATGACAACACCTCACATGCTGAACGCAATCAGCTTCCATGGTCAACCAATAATAACCGAGCCTCATGATTTTTCTAGCCAAGAGATGACCATTCATATGAGGGCCACACTCTCCTTCATGTATTTCTTTCATTAGGAGTTTGGCTTCTTGTGCATCCACACATTTCAATAGAACTGAATCGAAAGATCTTTTATAAAGGGCTCCTCCACTAAGGAAGAATTTAGATGCCAATTTCATCAAGTATTTCCGATCATTGGCTTGACTCCCTTGAGGAAATTTCCCTTCTCGAAGGTAATTCATGATGTCATAATACCAAGGTTGATCATCACGTTCTTCTTCAATCATCAAACAATAAGCAGGCTTCTTTAGAACATCAATTTGCAAAGGATCAATGTTCAAACCATCAGCTACTTGTAACATTGAAGATAGAGTGGCTAGGGCATCAAAAAATTGATTTTGTGACCTTGGCAGATAATCAAAGGAAATTTCATCAAATTCCTTGACCAAGTCTTCGAGATATTCATGATAAGGAATCAACTTTTCATTATGTGTTTTCCATTCGCCTTCTGTCTGGAAAATGATGAGTGCAGAATCACCATAAACTTGAAGCTTTCTGACCTTCCTATCGATTGCTAATTGTAAGCCAAGGATGCAAGCTTCATATTCAGAAATATTGTTGGTACAAGGGAATACCAACTTTGCAGCTACTGGATAATGTCGACCTTATGGAGATATTAAAACAGCCCCGGTGCCAGAACTAGAAAGGTTAACTGCACCATCAAAATACATGGTCCACTTGTCAGGTGAGACCAAATAAACCCGTTCATCGATTTCACTCCAATCATTTGATTTCCCAGGATTTTCAGCTAACATATCAGCTATGGCTCGCCCTTTGACAGACTTTTGTGACATGCTTTGAATATCAAACTCAGAGAGCAATATTTGCCATTTGGCAAGCCTTCCAACCAATGCAGGCTTCTCCAAAAGATATTTGATCGGGTCATTCTCAGTCACCAAAAGGATGTGGTGATGAAGAGTGTATTGCCTCAGTCGGTGTAAAACCCAAATTAAGGCTACACAGGTCTTTTCCACTTTAGGATATTGAATCTCAGAAGTAGTAAATTTCTTGCTGAGATAATATATAGCACGTTCTGTTCCATCCCTTGGTCTTTTTTGTGCTAACATGGCTCCTAAAGACTCTTCATGAATGGTGAGATACAAAATCAAAGGCACACCTTGGAGAGGTGGTACAAGTACAGGAGATTGCGAAAGATATCGCTTAATCTCTTCAAATGATTTTTGACATTCTCCATCCCAATTGACTTTAGTATTCTTCTTTAACAGTTTGAAAAATGGCTTAGTAGTTTCCGACAATTGAGAGATAAATTTCGCAACAAAATTCAATCTTCCCAATAAACTTCGGACTTCCTTAACAGTGGAAGGAGGTTTCAAGTCGCATATGGCCTTCACCTTAGAGGGATCTATCTCAATGCCCTTGTTGCTAACCATGAATCCAAGAAGCTTCCCAGACTTTGCCCCGAATATGCATTTTGTGGGGTTAAGCCTCAGCTTGAATTTCCTCAATCGATCAAATACTTTTCTTAAGACTTCAACATGATCTTCACCTTGTCTTGACTTCGCAATCATATCATCAACATAAACTTCAATCTCTTTATGCATCATGTCATGGAATAGTGTTACCATGGCTCTTTGATATGTTGCCCCCGCGTTTTTCAAACCAAAGGGCATCACTTTGTAACAAAAGGTTCCCCATGGGGTGATGAAAGAAGTTTTAGTCTTATCTTCCTCTTTCATCCGGATTTGATTATAACCAGAAAATCCATCCATGAAGGAGAACAATTCAAATCCGGCAGTACTGTCCACTAAGACATCAATGTGTGGTGGAGGAAAATCATCTTTAGGGCTTGCCTTATTTAGGTCATAGTAATCAACACATACTCGGACTCGTCCATCCTTCTTCATAACTGGGACCACATTAGCAATCCAATCAGCATAATGGGTGACTTCAATGAAACCAACATTTAAGAGCTTCATGATTTCTTCTTCAATCTTCTTCGACAACTCAAGTTTCATCCTTCTGAGCTTTTGCTTTTTCGGTGAAATATTTGGATCAAGTGGTAATGCATGTTCCACGATCTCAAGATCTAAACCCGGCATATCGGCATATGACCAAGCAAAAACATCTCGGTATTCTTTCCACAGCTCAATTAGTCTATTGGCATCTGCTTGAGAGAGACCTGCCCCAATTCTGGTTTCTTTAGGGTTATCTGAATCTCCCAAATTTATAGTGATTGGCTGTTCAGTGGTAGGAGGTTTGGATTCTTCATGTCTGAGCCATTCCTTTTCAATAATTCGAGGATCATCTTCATTCTTTGAGTCAGAATAATTGGGTTCATCAAAATCCTTTGAATGTGAATCCGAGCCATGCAAATGACTATCGTGATATGCAATGTTATGCCTGAGATGCAATCAAAAAGATGGTTAGTACATATTCATATAAACAAATGCAATGTATACAAATGTCATGAAAAATTTGTTTTGAATTCGAGTTTTTGAATTATTTATTGGGAACTAGCCCTCATGTCATTGGACGTCCTCGCTCCACTTCAAAACATTTTTGAAACTATAGATCGTGTGGAGGATCAGGCCTCAAAGCATCATCATAGGACTGATTTTGGAATCCTCACACGTCTATTAACAAAACATGAGTTTTATTGATATGCGAAAATTGCATTGCAAAGTATAGCATCTTGGATCTTTAAAGTTTGTGATCCAGATTGTTACAAGCATGAACAAATGAAATGAAAAGAATAGGATTCCCTCGCAGGGGAGAAAAAAGAAATTCCCTCATAGGGGAGCAAAATAAACATAATAGAATTGAGAACTAAATGTATGAACTAAAACATCCCTTACACAGTGGGAAAGGTAAGCTCTTCACTTCCACTAATGGTGCCAACCATGCCTTCTTCAAATAAGTCCGCAAAGTGGTAGACATCGGCTTCTTCCTCTCGCAAGAGCTTAGGCGGACCAGGAAAGAAATCCTTTAAAGGCAGAGGAAAGAGGCGTTTGTAGCTCTTACCCTTGACGTTTGGGCCTTCATGCTTACCACGGTCCTTATGTTCGCTTTGATAACCCAAGCCTTCACGCTTGTTGACTTTGACAACTTTAATGGGATTTGATATGCCTTGGGCAAGCTTACCCAAACCCTTCCCAATAGCAAAACCATTCTTGAGCAGCTCCTTACTTGACATAAGTGATACTTTTGAGAAGTGGGGTTTTGTGATGATTGATCCCGCAGGCACATGGGTAAGTGATATCATCTCAAATGAGTGATAATCTGACTCCCCTTTAACCTCAGGCTCAATGAAAGGTATGGCAGTATTATGGAAAGTCTCCACATCCTTTTCACGCCGAATAGTCACAATTTTTCCATCAATGGGGAGTTTCATCATCTGATGAAGACTGGAGGGAATAATTCCTGCTGCATGGATCCATGGCCGTCCCAATAATAAGCTAAAATTGCTTGGGATATCCAGTACTTGAAATTTCTGAGTCATGGTAATAGGCCAATTGTCAATGGCAAGTCAATTTCTCCAATTGTTTCTTTCCTCACTCCGTCGAAAGCTCGAACAGGAGTGTTTGGAGGGGAAATATTTTCCATCCCAATTCCCAATTTACAAAGGGTGGATAAAGGACAAATGTTCAAAGCGGAACCATTATCAATCATGACTCTTGAAATACTAGTTCCAAAATGTTGAGCAGACACATATAGCGCCTTGGTGTGTGCTTGAACCTCGGGAGGGAGATCTTTCTCAGAGAAAGTAATTTGATCTCTTAGAAGTATAGCACCCACAAACTCCTCCAACTGTATCTCTCCAATGGCCTCAGGCATGTGAACTTCATTCAGAATTTTGAGGAGAGCATTTCTATGCTTTTCAGAAGTCTTGAAGAGCTCCAATAATGAAATCTGTGCAGGTATCTTGCGCAATTGTTCAATCACTTCAGCTTAACTTGTTTTGAGTGTTTTGAGGAGTTGTTTAGCTTCCTCATCAGTGACAGCTTTCTTCTCTATGCCCTCACGTGGTGAACAGATCCGACCTGATCGGGTGACAACATCGATTTCATTTGTATTATAATTCCAAGGGACGGCCTTGGAGTCATAAGTGGGAACGAATTTAGCATTGGAACATTCTCCAACTTCTCGGGGCAACTCAATCACAATGGGTACAAAACCCACATTAGAGATCTTCATGGTTCCAAGATTGTCAGTTAAAGAATCAACTTCAACCACGCCCTTATCAATTGTTCCAGCCTGACGAGGAATTTTTTCATTAGATAGATTGATCACCACGGGCTCCATCATAGCCACTAAGTCATCTTGTAACTCCTCTCTCCACCCATTAGGAATGACGTCTTCAATCATGTTAACACCCTCTATATGCTTCGGGAGGGGGTTTTGTTGAACGTTTGGTGCTGAGTCTTTAAATGTGAGCAACTTTTTATCCAGCAGGTTTTGGATTTTGGAGCGGAGCACCCAAAAATTATCCACATGATGGCCTTTCTCTCCCATGTGATATTCGCAAACTTTGCTAAGGTCAAACCCAGCGAACTTTGGAGGATTGTCTCTCGGAATTTCTTTGGCCATCAGATGATTTTCAATTAGCATTGGCAGTAGTTGAGACATGGGCCTCGGCAATGGAGTGAATTGCCTCTGAGGGGCTTTTCCCTTTCGTTCAAAGTTTCGCGAATGACCCATTACCTCCATGGCGGGTTTGTGAGTTTGAGGATTGTAGGACTTCTGGGAAGAGGAGTTTTGTATGTAGGCGATCTCCACAGCTGATTCTTTGTCCTTTTTTGGGGCATATCGACGGCTCGTGGTCCCGCTTAATTGCCCTTCACGCATAATTCCCTCGATACGTTCGCCTAACTCCACCAACGCAGCGAAGTTGATGCAAGTGTGATTATACATCTTCTCAAAGAAGTCCCTCGGTATGGCTTGGAGCAGTAATTTCATAGCTTCTTTCTCGGTTAATGGCGGCTTCACTTGAGATGCCATGACCCTCCTCCTTTGAGCGTAAGCCCTAAATGTCTCGGTTCTCCTCTTCTCAACCCGGACCAACTCCTCTTGAGTCGGGGCAATCTCGGTGTTGAATTTATACTGCTGAAAGAACTCATCAGCAAGATCCTCCCAAGTGTGGATTTTATCTAAATCCAACTCTATGAACCACGTTAGTGCAGGCCCGATCAAACTATCTTGAAAAGAATTGATTAAGAGCGGAGGGTTATCCGAATAGCGGGCCATTTTGCCCAAATAGTATTTCAGATGAGTTTTGGGACACCCGATGCCATCGTATTTTCTTGTAAATTCTGGCTCTTTATAGAATTCGGGGACTGTGACCTTGGCGAAAGGCGACAATTTATCAAATCCCTGTGATTGGTAGCCCTGCAGCATGCAAAGGCGTTCTTCGATCTTGGCCAAGCGCCTCGAACTTTCCCCATCAAGGTGTGGGTTTGGGGTTTCCTTAGACTGAGGCTCAGAGTTGATAACGATCGGGATTGCAGTGGGTATCTCTTCAGCTGGCCCTTTCCCCATGGGCTCTACTGCCGGAGCTATCGGCACTTCAGAAGATGTAGTAGGAGGATTTACAGGAGAAGAGGCAGGAACCACAGAAGTCAGGTTCCGGACTTGATTGGAGAGGTCCGCCAATAATGTCATCATTTGGGACATTTGATTTTCCATATTAAGGACACGAGCACGAGTGTCTTCGTTTTCCATCTTGGTTTGACGGTGAGTGCAAATTATTGATCGTTCTTCAGCCGTTTTTCAAAAACCTTCTTTAAAAGAAAATGATTCTAGTTAATACCAATTAAAAGAAATCATTAAAGTACAAATCCTAGTCAATTTTATATTTTCTTGAGATGAAATAATGATAAGAAGCATATATGATCCCAGTATCATATAACATCCTCTTGTCAAAATTTCCTCAAAAGAAATTATACAATTGAAAAGGAACGACGACAAATATTTAATCAGAGTGCCCCTTTTCTAAAAATTACATGAAAATGTCTTTGAATTTCATTGATTTCAATTGAAAAATTACAAGGGAAAAGAAATTTGCTTTCTTGAAGCTTACAAGATGATTCCATTTTACATGTAATATGAAGATGAACACATGTAATATGAAAATGAATACAAGGAAACCTCCATAAAAAGGAGGAAAATACAAAGGAAATTTCTTTACAAAAAAATGAAATGAAAAACCTAAGAGCTAGGTTGAACCATGTGAAGACGCTTGTTATCATGGGCCAAGCATTCCTCATCGTCTTCTTGCTCCATTATGTGTGTTCGTCTAAATCCTTGAGGCTCAGGAATATCAGGCAACTGAATATTGAGCTCAGGTTCTATTTGACGATTTATGTAGTCCTCGGTGGCTTGATGAATCTTCATTTCTCCTTCCAAATCAGCTTGATCAGCAGCAACCACATGATGGGAGGAATGTGAATACCAAACTCCAATAGCAGCTTCAACCACGGCCTTGACATGGTCAATTTGATTTCCCTTAACGACTTTATCGGGATAATCAATACGATATAACCCCAGCTTGAGGATTGGCGGGATCGTTTGAAGCGCGCAATATTGGCGGAGCACCCTTAAAGGGTAATATGACGTTAAACCCGTCAATCCCATGAGGGGAAGTGGGTTGTCATCTCCACTAAAAAGGCGTACCTCGGGATTCCCGAGCCACCGAGCATGCCATTGGATTAAGCTAGGATTTAGACTTTTGAGGAAATGAAACCACATAGTGAAAGACCATGTGGGAAAGAATTCATCTCTTTGGGAAAATCTGAGAATAGGATGATGATATTTTGTGACTTCAATAATTTTCATATGAAAGGCAAATTCCTTGATGTGTGAGACAAGCCAAATTTGGAGAAGTCCTAATGGAGCTCTAAGAGTTCCTCGGCCATTTGCTTTGAAACGATTAAGGGATACAAAAGTTTCAGCAAGGATCATATGTGTAAAACAATGAAATGCGCACACTTGATTAACAATGTGGGTGACTAAGGGATCCATTTTCTTCGGGTATATGGGAATATTACAAAGCCAAAGAAAATGAGTAGGAAGACACGAGGAATTAGATTTCCAGATTTAGGCTCCAGGCTAAGGAAATATTTTTCAAGGAAATTGTAAGGCATGGCATGAGAATTTCCCTTAAGGACAGCTTCAATTTCGTTGGTAGGAATATTGAGGAATTGACCTAGAAAAGAGCTTGAGTTTTGACCAATAGGAGGAGTGACGAAACCTAAGGAAGCTTTGCCTAATCCAATGGCTTTTTGGAACTCCTCAATTGTAGGGGTCAATTCATATCGATCAAACACGAAAGTAGAAGTCATGGGGTTCCAAAAATGAACCAATGCTTTGACCATTGCAAAACGTGGTTTGACTTTTAATAAATCTGGAAGGAAGCCTATGCGCTTTTCCACGCAGTCTTGATGTCTCGGGTTGAGATTCTCCCACAAAGTCTTAAGGCTCTCAGGCACCGGGATCACATCGATTTCGGGCTTACCCATCTAAACCTACACCTAAAGGGGCACCCATGATTAAAACATATCGTCGTTGGAAATATAAAACGCATAATTGAAATAAGGAGAGTAAAAAGATAAGAACGATAAAAAGGAACAATTTCTTACCAACCAAACACATGGCAATCACAAATCACATGTCGCATGAAACTGTGAGGTTTCGACACCTAAGATGAGGGTGCTAAAAGGCTCAAGGTTCCCATCCTAAAGGATAAAGATAGTTTACCACCGCTACTATTGTCGGTCAGTGCTATCTTTATCAATTAGGATGAGCGGGTTTATGTAGTAGTGGATTACCACGAGCATTCACTCGCAGATTCCACCCATAATCCCTCCTAAGGTCCTAAATTGTGCGATCGGGGTTTTAGACCATGGTTGTGTGTGCGGTGTCGTGCTAAAGCTTGTAAACATGCATTTAAATTTAAACATCCAGCACTTCAATATAAACCCACATACACACATACATCCTTACACCACCTGCAAGACAAGGGGTTTACATACACGCCTCCCCTTATAACTCCCACCTGCAAAAACATTTAACACATGATTAGCGACTAACCTCATTTTCCACGTGCCTTTGACATGCAGACGATCCTACACAAAACATGTTAGTTTAAAAACACAACAACCATTTATAAACGGCCTCAAGTCCTCTTAGTCTAATAACCAGTCCCCAGCGGAGTCGCCAAAGCTGTCGCGCCTAACCCTAACAGGAATCTCGAGCCCTCCCAAGCTCATGATGTACGCGACAAAATTTTTATACAATTTAATCATCTAACAACCTAAGTAATAAATTGGAGCCGCCACTAGCCTTTTTGGAGGTCAGCTAGAAACCTAATCGAGGATTGGGAGAAATTCCTCGATTTCTACGCAACCAGAGATCTAAACTCGGGAACTTGAATTACGTTAATATTTCTATTAACGCCCTTTCGGTACCTAAATGGCATGTTGTGTTTTATTTAATTACATCCATACATGGCAAATTGTTTTCAGTTTATCCTATTTCTAAAAAATGAAAACAATCAAATGAAAACACAATTAAAAGACAGAAAGTAAACAATCAAGAGATATCAAACCCAATCATGCAATGCCTAAAAATAAGAGAGAATTAAAAGGGAGAAAAGAGGGAAAAAGAAAAGACCCGCAACTTGTCGGGTTTTATACAACACAAAGAACCTGAGACATATATTGGGAAAATGAAAGAGAAGGAATTACATGACAATGGTCGGAATGGACATCGACCTTCACCGTCTTCATATTTTTTATCTTCAAAATCTTAGTCTAAATCTAAACTAAGAAATTGAAAACTAAATGCATAGAGATAAAAACAAAGGTACATCAATTGACTACCATAGTCTACCTAAAAAAACAAAGTAGCAAAATTAGACCACAGCATTATCAAAACAGAATTAGTAGAACATTAAAACTGAACCAGCGTAACCCCACAATAAAGCCAGCAAAACAACAAGGTTAAACCATTAAATCAAAACAGCGAAACAAAACCATGTTTAACAAAACAACAAAACAGAAACATAAAAACAGCAGAACAGCAACATGGAGACAGTAAGACAGCAAAACAGCAATATAAAAACAGCAAGATAGCAACACAGAGATAGCTGGATAGCGAATCAGCAATATAAAAACAGCAGAACAGCATCACAGAGATAGCAGGACAGCGAAACAGCAATATAAAAACAGCAGAACAGCAAAAACAGCAAAGAAGAAACAGCAAAACAGCAATGTAGCGAAGCTGAAACAGTAAAACAGCAAACAGCAGAGCAGAAACAGCAAGACAGCAATGCAGAAACAGCAAAACAACAATGCAGCAAAGCTGAAACAGCAAAACAACACCCAAAGAAACAGCAAAAAAAAAAAAATAGAGAACAGAACTGACAAAAAACATATCAAGGTAATCGGCTTTCTGCAAAGATAATAAGGTGCTGGATCCAACCAAACATTACAATTTTCAGCTCTAACAACACAGATCTCAAGTTGTAAACTAAAATTTTCACATTTGACAGATGAGTGAACACTTGAGAATTAAGATAGTAAATGGTCTAGAGAAACTTGTTTAAAAGTGATGTGACAAATGGTAAATAAGCATTTACACTATTAGGTCATATTTAGGAATCAAATTGATTCTGTCACTCAGATATTTTTTTTGTGAGCAAGCCTTTATATGCATAGTAATTGTTCATTCACAGAAAGCGACTCAATGGAACAAATATCATATCACACAGGTTAAGTAAGTGAACACAACACTTCTAATAGGAATACTAAAAAAAAATTCAAAAGAAGGTGATTGAACTTGTCGACATAGAGAAAGTAGTAAGCATCATAAAGGAGATATCTGAAATGCAACAAAAAATACGCTTGCAAGAGAAGGTTACAAATTCTAAAGCATGGGTCCCCCCATATATGAGCATTCAATTCAGTAAAATATCACAAGACAACAATGCAAAACCAGACAGCAGTATCAGCTCTAGAAGGGGAAAGCTCATCTAAGGAACCTTCCACATACTAGGACATACGAACAACAAGCATGCACAAAAATGACCAGTTCCAACATGTTAGTAGAAACTCAATCACATGGAGATATCCTCAATTCACACTAACAGTATGTATGGAACTGGCTTGAAAAGATTCCTCGAAGAGGAGCAAAAAATACATCGATGAAACAAACATTCTCCAAACTACTGCAGGAAGATATGGAATCGACGAGGATGCAAGCAAGAAATAAAGGAAACACCACTTATAATCCCAACAATGTCCCTCCACAGGTCAGCACTTGGTATATGTGAGCTCATAACTACTACAATTGCAAAAAATGCCAAGAACAGCTGGGAGCAATCCCAACATCATTATCTGCTTAAATGCATTCAAGCATAACACAAATGGCAGCTTAAATCAAAAGTTATGATCATTAAAATTTGTTGCCAAAGTATCTGTATCAGAAAAAAATCAGATGCGATGGGACCAGCAACCTTTTTCTGTTTATCTGCATATGTCGCACAGAGAACTATGTATGCCAACTGAAAAAGTGCAGAAACTATTGAAAGAACATGCAATGCCATTGGACCATGAGTTCAAGAACCTCAAATGTCATTAGCATAGCTAGTATACTACTGTTACTAGATCTTGATCTTGAAGAAGTGGGCAACAAAACAGCAAAAGGGATCATGTTGACTTAGAA
Organism: Eucalyptus erythrocorys; assembly: GCA_014182555.1. Taxonomy (NCBI): domain Eukaryota; kingdom Viridiplantae; phylum Streptophyta; class Magnoliopsida; order Myrtales; family Myrtaceae; genus Eucalyptus; species Eucalyptus erythrocorys. Next base: position 20,631,651 of record CM024601.1, on the reverse strand, counting down.
TGTTGCCATGAATGAATAAGAACCTGCCTCTAATTTTTTAGCAGAAAGGGCATAAAACGTTAATCTGAACAAAATTTTTAGCAGGTAATGAGATTGCACAAACATTTCCACCTGAAACTCCGCTTGAATTGCGCTGAATATGCATCTAATCTGAGAAATACGAGTAAAGTCTATACAACGAAATTAATATACCGAGCAAGCAAAGGAAAACACTCGATCAGAATTCGAATCGAAACACCCATTGATTTGGTTCAGGACTTTCACCAAACAGATGCTAGGTATTTCGGCCAAAGAGGTTTGGATGCAAAAATAAAAGAGAATGTCCTATTCAAATTTATCAGTGGCTCGCGCATAAGCAACAGCCATTGAAAATCAACAATACAATATCCTTCTCAGACATACCTGTGGATTCCGAGTTAATCGAATCAAACCAGAGACAGAGAGTCGATGTCAATTCTTGGAGGCTGAACCCAATCGAACTCCTCAATCAGTCAAGACGATTTGTCAATTTGGGGGATCAATTTTGCTTGATTTGCTGGGGTTGTTTGAATTAATTTTCCTTTAAAAAAAAAATATAGTTTTAGGGTTTGCATGCTTAGGATAGAAATTTGATTTTTTTAAATAATAAAAAATCAAAAAAATCAAAAATCAAATTAACTGGTTTAGGTTGCATGTTTAGTTATTAAGAATTGTTAATTTCAAAATAAAAAAATAAAAAAACTAAAAAATGTTGAATTAGGATTAGTTTTTTTTTTTTTTTATGTTGTCATGCATATTTAGATTAAGGATTTTATTTTAGGTCATAAAAAAGGGAAAGCAAAATTCACTTAGGATGCTAGTTGAATTGCACGTTAAATTTTAGGTAACAAAAAAGCAAATAAAAATCATTAGGCATTTTAGAATAGAATTGCATGTCTAATTTAAAATTTAGGTCAATCTTTTAGATAGGTTGCATCTTAGGCTAGAAATTGCTAAATTAAAATAATGTCTTAGTTTAAATTAGGATGACCTAATTCCTAGTTTAAATTGGATGGAATTTTAATTTAGTTAGGAATTTCATTCAAATATCTTAGGATAAATTACTTCCACTTTTTTAGGATAAATTTTAATTTTTAGAAAAATAAAAAAATCATAAAATCAAAAAGAAAAAATCAAAATCTTGCATGAGCATGTAGAATTAGATATGTAGATTTGGTAAATGAGACATTTAGGTTAGTAAATTAGTTTTTTTTTTTTAGAATCACATTTTTAGGATTATACCTTTTTTAGAAATCTCTTTTTTTAATAGGTTAGGATTAGATTTAGATAATTTCATTCTTAGAAAAGTTGGCATCCTTAAAAAAGAACAAAAAAATAATAAAGAAATGATTTTTTAAGTCGAATAGGGTTAATTCAAATTAATCCCAAACACGAATTATAAAATTATTCATTTAGGGTAATTTAACTAGGACTTTTGTTAATTTGAAATTCCAGATAAAAAAATCCAAAAAATTAGGTGCATGTTAATCAATTTGCATTCTAGGACCATTTAATTTAAATTTGCATATTAGGTCATTTAAGTTGCAATTATTGCATTTCATGTCATATAATTTAGATCATTTTGCCATGTCATATTAGGCTATTAGCATGCATTGCATTTAGATTAAATTCCATTAAATAAAGTTAGAACAAAAAAAGAGAAATTTTCGTGTTAATTAAAAACCATATCTAGGATTATTGATGTGGATCTTAATTTAACATTGCAGATGCTTTTGCTGCTTTGAGGTAAGTTTTGTAATCTATTCATTATTTTTCTTGGGTGTTAAATTGGTGGATTGCACACCCGCATGATCACCCCAGATATTAGGGAGATAAATTAAAATCAATTCAAGCTGCCTGCAAAATTTTTTCAAAATTAAAAGAGAAAGGTACCAAAAGGGCGTTAGAGGAATCTAGCGTAACCAAGTCCCCGTATCTAGAATCTCTAGTTCGCAGAAGTAAAGTAAATCTCCCATTACTTTACTTGGGTTTCTAATCGACCCACTAAAAATTGATTAGTGGCGACTCCTAGTTAAAAATCATTTGCATGTTAAGAACTCAAACCTAAAGTCGTGAATTGGTATGGGCTTGATAGAGCCCGAGTTAAGTCTAGGCTTAACAATCCATTAGCCAAACCCTAGGTGGTGCACACCCGAAAATTTGGTCGCGACAGCTTGGCGACTTTGCAGGGGACTTGAGTTGAAACTCTTAGTGGACTTAGGCCAATTTTTCTTTTTCAAAAAATGTTTTTCTTTGGCAGTGAGGATCCTAGGTACGTCCCTAACATTTAAGGTGTTAAATATTTTTGCAAATTGGGAGATATAAGGGGAGTAGTTTTTGCTAACCTTTGTCTTGTAGGTTGAAGTGTTGTGTGATTTAAATTGTTGTGCATGCTTTGCATTTAGCACTACACTATTGCACACACAACTTGCCGCTGGACCTGGGCCGCATAGGATCATCTAGGATGGTATTGAGGTGGATACCATTCCGACCGCAAGCCCGCGGTACGAGTCGCCCATCTCAATCCCGAAATTTCATTCATGGTGTCAAGAGTACCTACCTCGGTCCGCATGCCCGCGACCTGGGTCGGCTCTTTGACCAAGCCGGAGTCATGAGAACCCAACATAGTCCACATGCCCGTGGCTAGTCCGATCATCCTTGTGACTCCACTTTGTTAAGCCTTCTAGAGTAGAAATCGAACCACTTATCATGCGCATGTCTATGTGATTGCCCCTCATTGATAAAGTAAGTTCTCTAAACTTTCACCCTTGCAATTTACTTATCTTGTCATATTATTTTGTCGGTCCATGGCATTAGGATTGTTTTGAGTCTTGGTCAATATACAATGGGGATACTGGACATTTGAATTATTCTCCCTCCAAAGCAAGAGCTTGGCACATGGTGGGACAAGTTAGACCAAGATGACCGTCGATTCGTGGAGTCACACATTGGCCGACTGCTTCCATTGCTGCGTATCAACATCCATGACGGCCTCATCCAAGCACTTGCCCACTCTTGGTGCTCCAAGACTTCTACTTTCATTTTCGGCGGTAAGCATGAGCTCACGCCCACCTTGGAAGAATATAGCATTGCCATAGGAAAGTCTCTGAAAGCTGAGTTAATTGGTCCCCTATCGGGCTAGATCCCGTTATGGCCTTATCGGATTTTTTGAGAATTAAGGGGGATGATGTGAGAAAAGTTTTAAAGGCTCATCGCAATACATGTCCCCTATCTTTTCTGAAAGAACATTTTGAAGCTGGCCCTTCATCTCAAATGCAAAGGGTTTTTCTTTTAGCCTTCTTTGGGTTTATAGTTTTTCCTTATTACAAGAATGCTATTAACCCTTTGATGGCTCACTTAGTTAAACAAGTGTTGGAAAGAAAGAATTTTGTAAACACTGTTTTGACTGAAACTTTCCTTTCCCTCACTCGATTTAAAGGAAATGGTGATAAGACTTTCCATTCCTCTCCTGAGCTTTTGCAAATTTGGTTTCTTTCTCATTTAAAAGGATTTGGTGGTCTAATGACCATACATGATATTAATGACTCAAATCACCCCATTATGAGGTTTGAGGATAAGCAAAAACATGCACCGGATTACCACTATTCTAAGTGGCTAGCTTTCATGAAAAAACCGACTTTCAAGGGTTTTCTATGGCATGCTATGTGGTTTCAAGTTCGTGCGGCGAGACTCATGTGTGGAGGTGTTGGCCCAATTCCTCTATTAGGATTCTTTGGAGCTTTGGAGTACTATCCGACTAGAGTGACTCGTCAGTACCAAGTTGTGCAAGAGCTCCCCCCAGCATTACAAGCAGATCCGCTCCAAGTCAACTTCGTTGATGGAAGCCAAGGCCATGAAGATTCTATTCTCATGATCAAATCAATGTGGGACATGTGCCATCCGCGAAAACTCAAGTGGCCCGAGGAGGAGCTGAAAGGGAAGGAAAGGAAGTATTATGCCTCAACCAAGTATATCCAACAACACAAGATCCCGGAGTAGCTGCTTCCGAAGATACCTGAGGCACCGCCGAAGATCACCAACCGCACTGAGAATAAATGCCTCAAGAGGATTGCCGAGAAAGCTCAAGAGGAGAATAAGTGATTGCGTTGAATGATGTCCCGAGTGTATATTGATCAAGCTAGATGAAATGCTTGAATCAATTTCATTATTTTCATTTCTAGATTGATGTTTAGGAAGTCAAGTCTTTTACTTTCCTAGTTCATTTGTTTAGGGCATCTCAAATTTATATTTTGTTAGGCCTATCAAAAACTCCATTAATGAATAAAAGCTCTAGATCGTTGCCATGGATCGGCATTTTTTATATGAGATACTTATTTTTGTTCATTTCCTTCGAATTAGGTGGTAACGGATCCTTCACGCTTGCCCATTATCCTGCGATCAAGGGCCAAAGTGGCAGACCAAAATGAAATGCGTGATCGCATGTCCAACATGGAAGATCAACTCCGCCAATTAGCCGTCACTATGGAGCTTATAACGGCTCAAATCAAATCCCTCCAAGTCAATCTGACTCCTCCACCCGTTCTTCCTCAGGCTGTTATCCCAAAGTGAGCAGATAAGTCCCAGTTTAGTGATGATGGCATGCTTGGTTTAGAAGACGACCCATTCCCGATCAATGTGGAAAAGGGTAAGCTTTTTGACATCCCCAAGACGGAGCTGGATGAACGCTTCGCAAAACTTGAAGAAAAGGTGAAACAACTGCAGGAGTCACAAGGCTCACTCCCCTTTGACTTGTCGGTCTATGAGAAGGTCAAGATGCCAAAGAAGTTCAAGATGCCGGAATTTGAGAAGTACGATGGTACGACCTACCCAAAGTCTCATTTGCAGATGTACCACGTATGCATGGCCCAGTATGTCAAGAATGAGCCCCTCATGATTCATTCATTTCACGCGAGTTTGACTGGACCCGCGCTAAACTGGTATGTGATGAAGAATGTGAACCTTCTGGAGACCTGGAATGAGGTGGCCGACTCATTCCTCAAGTAGTATAAGTTCAACATGGACATCACTCCTTCCCGAGAAGATCTTGAGAGGATGGAGAAAAAGAGGAGCGAGTCATTCAAGGAGATGCCGTGGGATGGCGGAATCTGGCTGCTCAAATCACTCCTGAGCCTACTGACAAGGAGTTGATGAAGTTGTTCATAAAGACCCTCCCGTCTGAGTTACGTAATCGAATGGCAAGCACATATGTCGAGAGTTTCAACCAACTGATTCCTATGGGAGAACAAATTGAAATGGGGATAAGGGAAGGATGGTTTGCTGAACCGTCAAATAAAAGATTTTCTGCTAAGAAGGAGAAAGAAGCTGTTGTGGACGTGAACGTGGCTTATAGCCAAGAAAGTACCAACCGTGGCCCAGCCGTCCAGATCAATCCAAGGCAGCAAAAACCCGCTGGTCGTCAACAATTTCTAAATAATAAAAGGGAATTCACTCCTCTCCCTGGATCTCCATCCCAAGTGTTGGCAATCCTAAGAAAGAAAGGCTTGCTTACTAGTGAGCCAAAGCGCCCTAACTACGAAACCTTTCGTGGTTATGATTCAACAAAGAAGTGTGATTACCATAGCGGGGAATTGGGGCATTCAACTGATGAGTGTTTTACCCTCAAGCACAAGATCCAAAACCTCATGGACACGAAGGCTTTTTCATTCCAAACCGCTCGGCCGAATGTCCAAAAGAATCCGTTACCGGAACATGAGGGTATAATTAATGCTATCCTGGAACCAGACGTTGAATTCGAATCAAGTTATCACTCAGTTGATGCATCTCGAGACTCACCACCACCCACTTCTGAAGTTTCAAATGCTGCCTTTATGATGGAAGGGGTCATGGATGGGAATGATTTTGTTCCTGATAGTGGCCTTGGAAGGAATGATCAGGATATTCAAAGTCCCAATGAAGCCTTTCAGAGGTCCCATGCTGCTAGAAGAGGGGGACAAAATCCTGGAGGATGAAGACAGGAAGGACACAACCTGGCACCTAACCAAAGACAAGGAAGGCAAAACCCATTGCCCCCAAGCATTCATGAGACATTCCTTGGTCCTCCGATGATGATGCAGGATGAGGCGGAAGTGATAGACACCCTGGGGCAGCCAAGCGGCAAGTTTGACTACCTGGTGAAGTATTCTGCTCCTCCCAATTTCTACATTGATCCCCGCAGCATTGTCCCAGATGGATGGGGTGGCATGGATGATCCGATACCCTCGAAGACTAAGAACCCTGACGATGTGCTGGAAGGAGTTACAAGTTTGTTTGATGACATTGTCATAGGAGCCATTGACGAAGGATCTCCAGAAGAAATGGGCCCTGGCCCACAAGAGTACTTATTTATTACTTTCTCATATTTCCCTGTGTGGGAATTTTTATTGCTTTCTAGGAATAATTATCGCTATCTAGTGATTGTTTTTGATTTCCTTTTTTTTTTTTTTCGCTTGGATTTTTATTTTCCATTCACTAAATGTAATTGATTGATGAATATCAATAAAATTACAAGTTTTATTTTGAGGGCATGATGAGGTACACCAAACCAGCCCGGTGATGATATCCAGCCGATAAAACAAAAGAAAAATCCAAGGAGAACTCTGAGGCCTGGGCTTCATCATGCTTTCTCATGCGAATGCTTTTCAAAACTCTTTCAAAAAATCTTTAAAAAAAAATCTTTCAGAAAATACAAATTACTTTGTTTGTTTTTCTGATTTATCTACTTCCTGTTTCAAATAAAATGTTACAGCATGTAAAGATGTGGAAATGGTCCAATCCAAATCTAAATCGTAAGGGCAAGTTTGCTCCAAATTACAGTGGGCCATATGTGGTGAATTTTCTGGAGGTGCTTTAATCTTGGCAGAAAAGGATGGTTGTGAATTTTTCACTCTAGTTAATTCTCATGCTATCAGGAAGTATTGTCCGTGATTGAATTTACTATGTCTTTTATGATGAATAAATTGCCTCAATGAGTTGCAAATTCAAATTTGTTGCAAGTTTTGCATGTCTCCATGATGAATTGCGTGAGAAAAATTGAATGTGTCAAATGGGATATATTGGAATGATGAAAGGCAAGCCTTATTCCATACACTATTTCATACACTAATCCCCAGTGAGTTGTGTGAAAAATTTCATGCCCACAAGGAAAAGGGCGGTCTCGCAAAAGGTACGTTATCCGAAGGGATGAGGGGCAGTTTCTTCCTCTACCCAAAACACTACAGGTATATCCATTGTTTAACCCTTTGAGCCCACACACATGAAGAGTTTGTTTAAAATTACCTCTGTCAAGGATCATCCCACATTAGGACAAATTTGAAATCAATGGTAGGAATTTTCTTATTTACACTTGCATCAATCTTCGGGTATTGCTTTCGCAGTGTAACTTGTACGATAATTGAAGTGCCCTAGGATGACGAATAGCATTTCTTTCTCTATCCTATACACTTATATCATTGCATAGCCCACTTGAGCTTATGAATTCATTTCATATTAAACCCAGTTGGTGATCATCCCCCACACTGGGGCAAGAAAAATTCAAGTGGCATGAACTAGATGCCCACAAATGAAGATTTTGATTAAAAAAAAAGTGCAAAAATGGGGCGTAAAAAAAGTAGTGTGCCTAGTAAAAGCAAGGCCAATGCCCAAAAAAAAAAAAAAAAAAAAGAAGAAAAACGCCTGATATGGTTAGTCATACCCTGAACAAGGCGGTACAAAAAAAAAAGGAAAAGAAAAAAGCTCAAATGCTATTGCAATCAATGAATGCAAAAGAAAATCTTTGACATTGAGGAAGAAAATCAGTGGAAGTGTCAAGATGATCATCAACTTTTACCCTCTAAATACTTTTTGAGCCTAATGATCTTTTCATTTCTTAACCCATGAACCAAGTCTACGTTACGTCCCTTGCAAAGTCTCTTCAGATTAGGGCACTTAAATTAACGTAAAGGTTCATATGTTCGAAAGCATAGCTCGAAGAAGTGTGAGTAAGATAATTTCTGCCTCATTTCTTATGTTTCTTGAATTGTAAACCCCAAGATGATTGCAGAATATTTTTCAAGTAAGCTTGACTCAAAGAGTCCCCTTTGTTAAGCCATTGACCAAGCCCATATTACGGTCCCTCTCAAAGACCTCTCAGATTGGTGAAGTCGTACCACTTGCGAGATCGCTTGGACCCTTATTTGGCATGATGAGGGTGAGATAGAGTGATTGACAGAATCCTGCATCAAAGGTTAGGATAAAATAGCCATTTTAATGAGGATGAGAGAAAAGTCCTTTCAGACCAAAGGATCCCTCATTTGACACATTCATGACGCTCATGTGTTCAGAATGGAAATTAGATGATGCAAGATTAATGGAAATTATCATGAACATCCATTAAATTGATGCATGTTTATGATTGCAAACGCATGTTGCCTCTCCTATAACCATGTTTTGCAGGAGATGTATCCCTGAAGATCAGAGATTTTACCAGATAAGTATATCTTTATTCATACCTTGAATATTTGTCACTATGCAAGTGTTCCCTTTTAAGTATATTTGACACTCAATTGAGTTGTCCCCCAAAGAGTTTTCTCCAGATTCAATCTGATTAAGGCGACCGAAGAATGGTTCGGGTCCTAGTCAGATGATTTCTATCGCAAGGCTGGGCGACCGAATAATGGTTCAGGTCCTAGCCAAGCAAAACCTCAGTCTAGGTGACCGTAGCATAGAACGGGTCCTAGACAGCATTTATTGCTTTAACAGGTGACCGTAGCATAGAGCGGATCCTGGAAAAGCAATTTCTCCATTCAAGTGACCGTAGAATAGAACGAATCCTGAAAAATAAATTTCCTCGTTGAGGCGACCGTAGAATGGTACGGGTCCTTGACAACACTTATTGCTCTAACAGGTGACCGTAACATAGAACGGATCCTGGAAAAACAATTTCTCTATTCAGGTGACCGTAGAATAGAACGGATCCTGAAAAATAAATTTCCTCGTCGAGGCGACCGTAAAATGGTACGGGTCCTTGACAACACTTATTGCTCTAACAGGTGACCGTAGCATAGAACGGATCTTGGGAAAGCAATTCCTTTCTGTCATACTGGGCAACCATAGGGTGGTACAAGTCCCAGGAAAGCAGAATCTTCACAAAGCCATGTTACTATTCTGGGCGACTGTAGAATGGTGCGAGTCCTGGACATGTAACACCCTCTACCTCGGACTACTTCATCCTCCTCGAAGGTAAGTTATTCCAGGTAGGTTCATTTGCATTAGCATTTGCATGCATCATATAAATTGCATTTAAAAATGGAATCTAATTTCCAACAAAAAAATCATTCATTGCTTAAGCATGGCCAAAATTAGGTCTCAATTTGTCCTTGAAGGCAACCTCTGCGAGCTCACCTTCAAAGAGGGACAGCTGTTGATACCTAATTTTGGGGCTCATTTTTTGCTAAAAAATAAAAATAATAAGATGCATGGCATATAGTTTAGGTAGACTTATTTTTTGATATTTTGTTTTATTTTATTAAGATTTTTATAGATTTAGGTAATATACGCTGAAATATGTATCTTTGCGCAAGAAGGGAATTTTTTTCATCAAATATGCAAAAGATATTGCGCAAGATAAAAAATATATTTGATGGGATTTTATGTGAGCAAAATTGGAAGTAAAATATGCCGCAAAGATACAATTTTTTGGTGTATAAAAAGGGTTGTGTAAAGTAGTTTAGGGAGGTCTCTTTTTCGAGCTAAAAAGGAGAACAAAGAAAAAAGCAAAAAAAGAAAAGTGAGCTGGGATAAAGAAAAATAAAAAAGAAGAAGAAAAGCAAGGCCGAAGCCCCCCTCCCCTCGCGCGTCCATTCGATTTCCCCAGGGGGGGATCCTCGCCGGCTGCTGTCGCCGTCACGGCCATCGTCGCCGCGCCACGCCGTTGTTGTCGTTGTGCCATCTCGTCTCGCCCGCCACCACCAACTCACGACCCTGAGCGAGCTCTTGCCATCGCGGCCCAGTCCCGCTGCTTGTCTCCATCTGCGCACGCCCGAGCTGCAGGCCTCCACAGTAACCGCGACCCGAGCCTCCCGCCCCGCTCATGACGCCAGCCCGAGCTGATCCGTGGCCCGGTCGTCCTCGCTCCACCTCCGCCATCGCAGATCTGCAGTCGCGTTCGACCCAGAAGCAGCCGCCGCCCGTCCCTTGCCGTCACTGAGCCACCGCGCCACCAACTCGCCTTCGCCCTTGTGCCAGGCCTCGATCCGCAACGCATCGGCCACCCCAACGCCCTCGGCCCGCGACGCCCTTGCCTCCCCGGTGTCGCCCGCCGTCGCGCCATCTCGGAGCACCCGCCGGAGCCCTAGCCGCCGCCCCGAGCATCACCGGCCGACGCCCCCTCTATTTTCTCCCTTTTTTTTTTTTCGAAAAGAAAAGAAAAAAACAAAAAAGCGAAAAAGAAAAATTAGGTAAATCCTATTTTTATTTATTCTTATTTTTATTCTTATTTTTACTCTTTTATGTTATTTATTTTTCTGTTTATTGCACATTATTTGTTATTTTAGGTGTAATTGTCCCTTTAATGTTAAAGTGAGATTCCATGAGATAAATTTGTCATGAAATTAGTAATTGCCAGTCCGATTTTCGCGCCCGAAATCCGACTCGCAATTACTTAAAAATTGCCAATCCGATCTCCCACCCGAGATCCGATTTGTGATTTTTCACGAAATTGGCCAACCCGATCTCATGTGCGAGATATGGTTTGTCAATTTTGGGGATCAATTTTGCTTGATTTGCTGGGGTTGTTTGAATTAATTTTCCTTTAAAAAATAAAAAATAAAAAAAATGTAGTTTTAGGGTTTGCATGCTTAGGATAGAAATTCTATTTTTTTTAAATAATATAAAATCAAAAAAATCAAAAATCAATTTAACTGGTTTAGGTTGCATGTTTAGTTATTAGGAATTGTTAATTTCAAAATAAAAAATTAAAAAAACTAAAAAAATGTTGAATTAGGATTAGTTTTTTTTTATGTTGTCATGCATATTTAGATTAAGAATTTTATTTTAGGTCATAAAAAAGGGAAAGCAAAATTCACTTAGGATGTTAGTTGAATTGCACGTTAAATTTTAGGTAACAAAAAAGAAAATAAAAATCATTAGGCATTTTAGAATAGAATTGCATGTCTAATTCAAAATTTAGGTCAATCTTTTAGATAGGTTGCATCTTAGGCTAGAAATTGCTAAAGTAAAATAATATCTTAGTTTAAATTAGGATGACCTAATTCCTAGTTTAAATTGGATGGAATTTTAATTTAGCTAGGAATTTCATTCAAATATCTTAGGATAAATTACTTCCACTTTTTTTAGGATAAATTGTAATTTTTATAAAAAAAAAAAATCATAAAATCAAAAAGAAAAATCAAAATCTTGCATGAGCATGTAGAATTAGATATGTAGATTTAGTAAATGAGACATTTAGGTTAGTAAATTAGTTTTTTTTTTTTAGAATCACATCTTTAGGATTATACCTTTTTAGAAATCTCTTTTTTTTAATAGGTTAGGATTAGATTTAGATAATTTCATTCTTAGAAAAGTTGGCATCCTTAAAAAAAAAAAAAAAAAAAAAAAAATAATAAAGAAATGATTTTCTAAGTCGAATAGGGTTAATTCAAATTAATCACAAACACGAATTAGAAAATTATTCATTTAGGGTAATTCAACTAGGACTTTTGTTAATTCGAAATTCCAGATAAAAAAATCTAAAAAATTAGGTGCATGTTAATCAATTTGCATTCTAGGACCATTTAATTTAAATTTGCATATTAGGTCATTTAAGTTGCAATTATTGCATTTCATATCATATAATTTAGATCATTTTGCTATGTCATATTAGGCTATTAGCATGCATTGCATTTAGATTAAATTCCATTAAATAAAGTTAGAACAAAAAAGAGAAATTTGCGTGTTAATTAAAAATCATATCTAGGATTGTTGATGTGGATCTTAATTTAACATTGCAGATGCTTTCGCTGCTTTGAAGTAAGTTTTGTAATCTATTCGTTGTTTTTCTTGGGTGTTAAATTGGTGGATTGCACACCCGCATGATCACCCCACATGTTAGGGAGATAAATTAAAATCAATTCAAGCTACTTGTAAAATATTTTTTCAAAATTAAAAGAGAAAGGTACCGAAAAGGCGTTAGAGGAATCTAGCATAACCAAGTCCCCATATCTAGAATCTCTGGTTTGCAGAAGTAAATTAAATCTCCCATTACTTTATTTGGGTTTCTAATCGATCCACCAAAAATTGATTAGTGGCGACTCCTAGTTAAAATTCATTTGCATGTTAAGAACTCAAACCTAAAGTCGCAAATTGGTATGGGCTTGGGAGAGCCCGAGTTAAGTCTAAGCTTAACAATCCATTAGCCAAATCCTAGGTGGTGCACACCTGAAAATTTGGTCGCGACACTCAGATAAGCAACTACAGCAACAAGCAACTCAGCCACTCAACAACTATAGCAACAAGCAACTCAGCCACTCAGCATGATAGCAAGACAGCAGACTTGTTAACTCAATTCAACAACAATACAGGGGATTGATGGTAGGCCGACGTCGTCCAGAGATGACAGATCTTAGGCGCCATTACTGTTGTTCATTTATAAAGATGATCCATTCTTGTATGCCATATGCCATCATCATGGCTAGTTGAAATATGTAGGTTTAATCGAGATTCTACGCATCCATAATTTGTGATCAAAATGAGATGGTTCAGTCAATAAGGTGAAGACGAGAATTTTATGTAAATATAAAATGGGGAAAAAATTGCAAGAATTGAGAAGAAGATGATAATAATTACTAAGACATAAGCGCTGGCAGCAATAGTACCGAGCTAACTGAGTTACTCAAGATGCTTGTGGTGCTTCTCCTCTTTCTCATAATCGACGACCGCATGCTCCGCGGTGGTGTCATCCTTCTTGTGGTGGAAGAGGTGGTGGTGGTGTCCTTCAGCCATGGTCGATGGTTGTTTTTCTGGAAATACTAGAATTGACAATGAATCGGGGAAAGGACTATAGCTGAAGTGTATGGTATGGTATGTGATGTGAGATTGTTTGAGAGGGAGGGGGTTTTTATAGGGAGAGTTGGCACTTGCAAAGTGACATCCAATCGGGCCAACATGGTAGGCCTTAAATGCGCCGTGGGTGGTCAGGATAGGCTGATGTGGTTCCACATAATGCATCTTTATCTTCTTTCGATACAGCAGTTGTTTAGATGTTAAGCCAAAGAAAAAAAGGGAAATGAAGGACATTTTGTGGGGACAAATTTATTTGCCAAATAATTTTTATGAGTTGCCAGGAAATAGTGAAAACCTTGAGTATATTCCAAGAGAATATTCAAAAAAAAAAATTAAAAATTTATTGTAATTTTCTTTTTTTTTTTTTGTATTTTCTTTTCCTATTATACTCTTAATTTGTCTAAAAGATGCATGGCTTTGTATCTCCATTAATTTTCAAGGGACGGACCCCTAATTTAATTAGATAGCAGAAATAGTTTGTATATGCTCCATCAATGCATTTGCTAAAATCTTGTCTACTTCTACTAACATGTGGAATAGTAGAAAACTATTCCTAGTGTGAGTAAAACAATTCATGATTTTGAGGCATGATCAATTTTGTTCCCATTTTACTTGACAAACAAAACTAAATTAGCTTGAATATCTGTCTGTGCCATTTAACTCCTCTGGATAGTAGCTTCCTCGCATGTGCACGGTTTTATGCCCTTTCATGTTGAGATTACTAGATGCCGACGCCATTGATTTATTTAATTATTAAATATAGTTGAACGCCTTCATTTTAGATCCGACAACATTTATATACATATAAAATCAATAGGGTTGAAATTATTTGGTGGTGCTCAGAAGCTAAACATCAATAAAACATTAATAAATGAATAAATAAGCAACTTAAAAGTTCGGGAACCACATTTTACATTGAGCCAAAGTTTAGAGAATTATTGAAGTTATCTAAGTACTAATTGTTGTTAGGCTATGGCTTGTAAACAGTCTGTACATTTTTATTTCCTGTGGTAAATATGACAGCTCGTTTGAGATGATTGCTTTCACGTTTCATTCTCTTGTACTTTGAAAGTATATCTTACACCATACATACCTTGAAAAAGAACTTTATCAAATTGCAACTTGGGGCATCAATGATAACAATTTTGACCAAAAATTGATTTTTGAAATAGAAATAGAAAATCAATTTCTATCCCGAGATGAGTTTCTGAATAAAAATATACGTTTGATAATGACACAAAGTTTCTATTTCTGGAAATAAAAATTCGTTAGATAACGACACAAAATTTCTCCCTCCCAAGCGGTAGTCGACAGCAGGAGGCAGGTGGCGGCCACCGACATCCGTCAAGGGGCCACTAGTGACCAGTGGCAAATGGTGGGCTGTGCCAAGTGGATAATTGATTAGTAGAACTAGAGAGATATAAAATTTTTACATCTTATTTTCGTTCAAAATCTATTTTTGGACTAAGAATTTATTCCATATTTAGAAAAATGAAATTACGTTTACAAACAAATTTTTGTTCCAAACTTATTTCTAGAATAAAAAAATAGTTTTTGAATAGATATAGAATGATTATTATGTGTGTCCTTAATTCTTGGAGACTGCATCGTTAGTTGATGGAGGAACGCCAATTTCATGCTACTTTCTTCAAGGCTTTCCCTAAAGATCTGAAATGTTTTGTGAAAGACTCTAAAACTAGTCTCAAGCAGTTGGTAGATGATTCTTTTCAAGTCGGTCGGAGAAAACTTGTTCCTAATCTTTCATGCCAAATCTTGCTTTGCATCCTAGAATCTTAAAAATTATTTGATTCTATACGTTAGAAGTGTAAATGTTGCTTTGTTGTGATCGCTTTTACATTACGGTGACTACAGCGGGATGGAGAAAGGTTCGTGTTTCGAGTCTCGTGTGCTGCTCTCGATCCGTTCGAACTTGACGGACCCGAATCCCAATGATCCTCTGGGTACCAGAAATGGCGTACGTGTACAAGACCAACAGGACCAAGTACGCGGCCACGAATAAGCTGGACGCAGAAGTATACAATTGCCTAGGATGCGATGTGCGATTCGAGGAGGGCTCGCGTCTCGTGACTTTGGTCTTGCAGTTTCTATGTTTTAGTAAAAGACCATAACCCATCTCGCCCTTAGACCGTAACAAAAGAAGTCTCGTAAGGTTATCCTCCTCAAAGCGCATGCTTTGCCGTATTTCAATTGTTCGTGTCTTGATAAGTATTTCTAACCGTGGTTACTTGTTTCAAGTTGCCCATTGCGATTAAGTTTTACCGTGATTAACATATTCTTTAGCTTAACTACAACTATCTACTTCATACTTGATACCGCAATTGGAGTTTGGTCATGTATTGCCGGATGTGAACCGAGCTGGCTTCCCCATCACCGTTTAATTTTAGCTCGGGCTTTAAAAGTTATTGAGGAAATTGACTTTTCATTACCATTAGATATATTGGCTGGTGGTGACACTGAAAATGGACCTTGTCGCCATGTGCTGATCACAAGAGCGGTGAGAAGATAATGGGCCAAGCAACATGAATATCAAGAGAAAGATGATGACACATGACCGATTATCGATAAGCGTGAGGACAAAAAATTTATAATCAATGGCAAACCAAGAAGCCGCCACATGTTCAGTTGTTGGAATGCAATGACGGATATCTAGTGGCCGCTTGAGTAGCTACGGCGGCGAGCTTTTAGACAAAAATATTTGAAATATTGACTTAGAAGAGCGCCAAAGGTGCATGCGGTCAGAAAGCTGTTGTTATATGAAGACTCGGTTAAGAAGATGTTATTGATAAACAAGGGACTACCAAAGCATGATCAAGGCAAAGTTGCAAAGGAAATGGACAATTGATTTACGGAGAAGGGGAACGAAAGTGGTTATGCGAAGATGAATAACTATTTAGCGGTTAATGTGCACCTCTATAAATACCATCGGTCATCCAACATGAAACCCCATTCTCATAACAAATCAATCAAAATGTTATTCCTTTATCTTTCCTGTACTGTACTTCAATGTAGTTCCTAGATCACCATCATTATTAGATTCCGGCGTGTATCTATATCCCAATGCAGCGTCGTTGACTAGATTTTGTCGTCATGTCTTTTATCCTAGTCCAGCGTTGTCAATTAGATTTCAGCATTGTGTCCTCTCTCTTAGTGCATTGTCGTTGACTAAAATTCTGACATTGTATCCGATTATTCTCAAACTATGTTGTCGATTAAATTCGAACATAGTTTAAACTTAACCTCAAAGTATAGCATTGTATATTGTTGTCAAAAGTTGGAAATTCAATATTCATGTTGCATTTGCTATCCTTTGTCCTGAAATAGCACAAAACTCGTCCTTTCTAAATAAATTTCGAGGAAGGACTCTTGATAAAAGATATTTCATTACGGGGCAAAATTGGCGAAACATCTTTTTGGTAGGTCTAGTGGGACCTATTGTGCTAGTTTGAAAGGATACTATGCCATGTACTAGAAGTTAGTCCAATTTCGGCAATATTGCTGATGAGCCATTACCACCAATGACTAAAGATCTTGGATGTGCTAAGTCATCATCAACACAACCTCTCCCAAGCTCTCCCAAGCCATGCCCAAGAGGAGGACATTTGTGTTCCAAGGCAGCGCATAGAGGAGCAAAGAAGGCAGATGGAGCTCACCCCCGTAATGTTGTCATCTGTGAGGAGGAGACTAGAGGAGGACCAGAGCAAGTCCTTGATTATGACGTCAAGCATATGACGGATATGGTCAAATCATTGATCATTTACATCTATCATAAGTGTGCACAAGGGCAACATAGAGTGCCGAATAGAACAATTCAACCCCAAATTGAACCAGTTGCCACATCCTCTAGGTATGTTTCTCCATTAATTGGTACTTAGATAACTTTTGGTACTATAGGACAAGGCACGTCAACCTCAGCATCACTTAGGATCTTGCAAAGAGGAGAGGCTATTACAGCGGTCTAGACTCGTGGACCTGTTGGCATCAATGCCAATATCCCTTCAACATCATTGCAAAGAAATGATACCCCAGGGATAACTTAGACTTGTGGAGCAGCGTTGCTTAATGGGAATTATACGCCTGGCTTAGTTCAGACAAAATTTCTTAATGACAATAGTGGGATAATTGGTCAAGGACCTCGACAAATACATTGGTTATGGCTAATGAGAGTGCTCAGGCTTGTCATACCATGTCTCAACCTAATTCCATCCTTGTGCCCAATACTGCTATCGATAACCAGGGGACATTGTTGACTCCACCTAGGGGGCAAGAGTAACTTCCTTAACTGCAACAATTACCCCAACGGGGATTTCAACTGATCCCCTTGACTGTCCCATTGCAGCCTCTACAACTAGCCCCTCAACCTGCTCCTTTACACGTTCCTTAGAAACTACCACAACAGCCAAACATTCCACCAATCCCACGTTATAACCCACAACCTTTGTAATTCCAAGTTCAGCAACAACCTTACAGTCCACAACAACAATTGCCCCAATTCATGCGCCAATACGCGAATCAGATGTGGCAATCCAATTTTCGTGCTCAACATGCTACAAGGGTGCCCATGGTTGCACTCAAAACCAGCTAGTAATTGACCCATCAATGAGGCGATACAGGTTATGATATGGGATGCGTGGGAAATGTCTATAGGAAACCATATCCAAATTGGATGGATGCAATCAGATACCCACGAGGCTTTAAGATGCCAAAATTTATGTTGTTTACTGGTGAAGATGATTAGTCTACTTTTGAACATGTCAATCGATTCTTTGCATTATGTGGTGATGCTGCATATGGTAACCACTAGAAATTACCATTGTCCCCACTATCATTGTCAAAACTGCTTTTACATGGTATACAGTGTTACCGGCATATTCAATCATCTCATGGGAGTAGATGCAAAGATTTTTCCGTAGCCAATTTCAAAGAGCAGTCCTTTACTCATCAGTTTCCGCTATATTAGCTATGACACAGATGGGAATGAATCGATCGACCAGTACATATCTAGATTCAAAAGAGCCAGAAACAAATGTCTCGTCCCTTACCTGGAAAGACCTTCGTGGATTTGGCCTTTAATGATTTGAAGTTCGATGGTAGGACAACCTTATTCAGACTTGTTTCAATTATCCACCATGGTAACTAAACACAAAAGTTTGCTTAAAGAGAAACATAAGAGGCACGGATGAAGAAATGAGGTCGGTTTCTTGGAAACTTCTGAGTTCAACGAGGAAATGGGACGAACAGAATTGGCTGAAGTAGCTGTTGCTAAGATGGTAATAGACAAACCATATACTTGCCAGGTATTGAAGCCAGCAAGAATGAAGGAAAAGTCGAACATTATGGCTAAAGTGAAAGAATCTACATATTATTCTTTTGATGATGTAATAGGACAAATGAAAATTTTGATATGTTGTTGATTAATGGTTAGATAAAATTGATGGAAGGTCAAGTTATACCAATCAAAAGATGAATGAGAAAAGTACCAAAAAAGTCCTAAATCTATTGCATTGGTACCAATTCAGTTATAAACTTTTCAATTGGACCAATTTAGTCTTAAACCTTTAATATTAATACCAATTTAGTCCATCCAGCCAATTTTGGCCGGTTGGCATTGACGTGGACGTCGACTGGTGGCCGAACGCTGCCATGGCACTTTTTAAGATTTTTTTATTATTTTTTTGAATTTTTGATTAATTTTTTTTCTTTTTCCTTTTCTCTTCCAACGGTGGCCAGCAAGCCTTTGGTGAGGCTCACCCGCCATTGGGGGATGGCCGAAAAGCCCTCACCTGGCCTCTTCTAGGCGGGCCGGCAAGGCGCCTTTGCTCGAATGTATGCGAGGTCGGCCTCGCCGAGGCCTTGTCACGGGCGAAGGGGGCCTCGCCCACGGCCGGCAAGGCCATGGCGGCCATCACCCGGGCGGAGGTGAGGGCCGAGGGCCGCGACCCTCACCGACCATTGGGCGAGGGCCGCGAAGCCCTCGCCGCCTCCGGTGAGGGCCGCGACCCTCACCCAAAGTGGCCGGTGAAAAGAAAAAAAGAAAAATTAATAAAAAAATTCGAAAAAATAATAACAATATCTTTAAAATTGTCACGTTAGCGTCCGACTACCGACCGACCGACACATCAGTGCCAACCGACCAAAATTGGCCGAATGGATTGAATTGGTACAAATATTAAAAGATTTATGACTAAATTGGTCCAATTGAAAAGTTTGACTGAATTGGTACCAATACAATAGGTTTAGGACTTTTTTGGTACTTTTTCCAAAGATGAATTGTTGGACAAGAGATATCGCCAATGGCATCATTTGTGAAGTCATAACATCGTTGATTGCATGGTTTTCACGGATAACATTCAAGAAGCACTTGGCAAGAGCAAGATAAAATTTACCGATAATAAGACTAAAGCCCCAAGTGGAGGTTGATGTTAACCCATTCCCTGTAATGACGGGGATGGTGTCATTGAGGTCCAAAGCCGCCAAACTTGTGTATCCGATGTAGGTAGGAAATCGGTTGGGAATATCACCATTATCCTAGGGAACAAACGAACAAGCGAGGTGTTTTGTCACTGAAAGTCCTTAAAATACGAAGCCATCCCACCGGATGTCTCGTGTTTTTAATAGGATAACTTATCCAAGAAGGCAGTTTACCAATCGAGGAACGTCCATATAGTTTTAACAAAGATATAAGGGAGACCCCACTATCAGTACATTAGGAGAACCAAGTTGTAAGTTTGATTATTATGTCAGTTATAAGCCACCTCCTTCCCACCCTGATGTCTATAATCCTTTTGGATGGGGAGAGGAGTTTGATGATCCCACTTTTGGGGAGTTTAGTTCGCTTGATTCACTAAATCCTCAACGGACACTGAAGATTCCCGAAGACCCACCGGAAGACCAATGGTTTGAAGCAGGGAAATTCAAGGTCTAGGGATAACATAGTACGAACTCAAGAGAAGGATGTAAAGGAAGAGATGAATGCGTCATTTACAGCAACAAATTAATCAAATTCATATCATACAAGTCAAGCCAGCGCTAGTCGCGGCAAAAAAGCCTAAGCCATATAAGGCCAATAATTTGGTGTGCAAAAGAAAAACGTAGAAAGAATCCATAACATCTGACTAGAAGAAAGATCAGCCCACCTGGACAGTGACTCAGACACATGAACGTAGGCTAAAGGCATTATCAAGGTCAGTCTTCCTTTTGAGCTCGTACATGGTTTAGGCCAAG
Source organism: Eucalyptus erythrocorys (assembly GCA_014182555.1). Taxonomy (NCBI): domain Eukaryota; kingdom Viridiplantae; phylum Streptophyta; class Magnoliopsida; order Myrtales; family Myrtaceae; genus Eucalyptus; species Eucalyptus erythrocorys. Next base: position 20,611,356 of record CM024601.1, on the reverse strand, counting down.
TTACCCAACGAATTTCAAGTCACTCCGACCGATAATAAGGTGACCGAAGAAGCGTTGACTAATGGAAAGGAAAGGTTCGAATTTCACTTTAATAATGAAAAAGTGATGGAGTTTGAGAAGCTGTCGCGCTGCAGCTTGTGCAGAAGCGATTCTATTCGCTAAGGGCTTTGTATATAAATGCTAATATAAATGGTTGCCCAGTGTCAAAGGAAATAGTTGATGGAGGATCCACTCTAAATCTCGTCCAGTACTCTATTTAAAAAGCTAGGCAGAAAGGATGAAGAAATAATCCCATCGTATAACTAGTCAACATATTTCATTGGAGAAGTGACTAAGGCCAAAGGAATATTTGTTGCGGACCCAACAGTTGGCTCCAAGACCTCGAGGACATCTTTCTCGTGCTGTAGATGCTAATGGGTCATACAATTTGTTATTAGGAAGAGATTGGATTCATAGAAATCAATGTGTACCGTCAACGCTGCACCAGAATTGTTGGAGATGTGTCTTAGTGCTGCTGATGTTCTGTCGTTTTTCTTTGTTTTTTTTTTTTTTTTTTAAAAATCTAGTCAAGTTTATTTGTTATGCGGTTGGCTTGTTAGCTATTTTCTAGGAAGTGGAACAAGACGTTTGTGTGCGGTTATGTTTTGCACGTTTGTGTGCAATTATGTTTTGCACGTTTGTGTGCGGTTTCAAAATAGGTTCTTATTTAGCTTGTACTTGACAGTTTTTTTTTTAGTAACGATGTATGAAGTTCAATGTCCTGCTTCATTCCTTCTCTCTCCACGTAATAGAGAAGTTTCTGCTTTTAGTTTATTATATCAACTTTAACAATAGGTATCACAGCCTCTATGAGATCTTAAGGGACTGTAAAGTGAGGGTAACTGAGTGTAGACTGGTTCCAATCTGCAAAGAAAAAGGCTGATGGAGGTAGGATCGAGTTGATTCTCTACAATGGCTGCTCCAGTCTTTACTGGGGAAAATTATCAAGCTTGGGCTATCAAGATGACAGCATTCTTGGAGGGTCATGATCTATGGGAGGCTGGGGAGAATGATTATGAGGTTGCTCCACTTCCTAATAATCCGACCTTGAATCAGATAAAGTACCATAAAGAGAGAATCACCAGGAAGGCCAAGGCAAAGTCTTGCCTGTATGCTGCCGTCTTACCCCCTATTTTCACAAGGATCATGAGATGTGATTCTGCAAAGGCAATATGAGATTTCTTGAAGGATGAATACCGGGGAGATGAGAAGATAAGGAGCATGAAGGTGCTGAATCTCTTGAGGGAGTTTGAGAGACGGCAGATGAAGAATTTAGAGTCAGTGAAGGAATATTCTGATAGGCTGATTGAGATAGCTGAAAAAATCAGAGTCTTAGGGACTAACTTGAAGGATGAAAGGCTGGTTCAAAAGATCCTGGTGTCTCTTCCAGAGAAGTTTGAAGCCACCATAGCTTCTCTGGAAAATACAAGAGACTTAGCTGACATAAAGCTTGCGGAATTGTTAAATGCCCTACAGGCACTGGAGCATAAAAGACTGATGAGAAGAGAAGAGCCTGTAGAGGGTGCGTTGCAAGCTAGAGTGAAGTCCAATGATGCGAGGCAAAGGGAAGAAATGGAATCACCCAAAGGAAATGCCGGTGACTCCAAGTTTGTAGCAAAAGAAGGAAATTCTGGTGCATCTAGCATATGGAAGAAGAACAAGAAGCCTTGTCAATACCGTGGTGGAACTAATCATCAGTCCTTTAGATGTTGGAGGTGTTGGAAAAAACTCCTTTTATTGTTTTAGAGTTGACAAAACGTCTTCGTCGTTTAGTCTAAAGACTTCCAAACTCAATTGTTAAAGTCTAAAGACCTCCGAGACTCTATTGTCAAAGTCTGAAGACAGCTAGACTCAAGATTCAAAGTCTGCTTAAGTTGACAGTCACCAAACTAAAGGAAGAAGACTTATATAGATGGAAATTTATCTTTGAAGATTCATTCTATATGGTTTTTAGAAGATCTTATGGCTGGATATAGCTTCAAGACATTCGGTTATTCTTATTGGTATCTATTCCGATTTGAATATCATTTTGAAAAGCGAGCAAACTTGGAAGGTTTTACTTATGGAAACTCAAGATCCTAATTATATGGGCAAATATGATTGACAGGCTCTCATCTACATTTAATCAACAACTCAAGATCACCTTAATTGATTCATTCCAACGGGTAGATTGGAAGAACTCCTTTCGAAAGTGCCAACGGTTATGAAGGCACAATGGAGTATTTAAAGGTGGGATTTTACGTTGTTTGGTGTGTGGCTGAAAGTAAAATTTCAAAGTCTAAATCTCTGTAGTTCCTTGCCTTCTCATTCTTTGAGCTATAATTGTGTACAAAAGAGAGAAGCATACAGTGAGAATTTGTGAAGAGAATAGCTGAGACTCTCCTCTAAGGAAGTCAAGACTACAAGCTATACCAATCTTTTCTAATTCATAGTGAAACCCAGTTGGTGGGCTGTCAGCACGAGAGAGTGGACGTAGGCTTGGATTAAGCTAAACCACTATAAACATTTGTGTTCAGTTTCTCTTACCCTAATCTCCTTATTTTAATTGTTGCTTTATTTAATTGCTTCATAGAGTTATTTAAAAGTCTTTTAAATTTTGAATTCTAATTCAAAGGGGATTAAATCTATTAAGGTCTTTCAAAATTTTATATACACCTATTCACCCCTCTAGATGTGTTTACTAGCCATTTTCAATTGGTATAAGAGCCTGTGTGCTTACTTGTTGAAGTGTTTATACTTCTTAAGCTAAAAATCTATGGCTAGTATTTTGGCTCTAGGTTTGGTTGAAGACCAAAACAACACCAGACCACCCCACTTTGATGGAAATGAATATAATGTATGGAAAAACAAGATGAAGGTATTTCTCAGATCAAAAGATCCTCTGGAATTGGATGTAGTTGAAAAGGGAATCACTCCTATAGCTACATCAACCGCAGGGAAAGAAATAGCAAATACTGGAGAATTGTCACAAGTAGAAATAACCAAGAGACAAGCTCTTGATGCTAAAGCCATTTATTCATTATATTGTGCTTTATATCCTACTAAGTATAACAAAATTTCATCTTGTGAAACATGCAAAGAAGTCCGGGATAGGTTGCATGTCACTTATGAAGGAACGATCGAGTTAAAGAAACAAAGATCAACATTCTACTCGAACAGTATGAAGCCTTCAAAATGAAGCCAGCAGAATCTATTACATCGACATGTTTAGCCGTTTTACGAAATTGTAAATGGACTAGCATATCAGGGACAACCAATCTCAGGACCAATGAAGGTCAATAAACTGCTGAGAGGACTCTCTAAAGATTGGAATCATGTGAAAACTTCAATAAGGGAAACACAGAGGATAATGTCTTTGTCTGTAGATGAATTGGTTGGCACATTTCAATCATATGAAGCAGAGCAAATCAATGAAGAAGAAGATCCCAAAGGTAAGAAGTCTATTGCTTTAAAATTTAACAATGATTCTAATGATACAGATTCTGAAGATGACATGGATGATGAAGAACTAGCACTTATAATAAGGAAGTTCATAAAGTTAAACTGAAAAGGAAAAATGTTTAACTGGAAGAAGCATGGTAATCAAAGATTTCAGAGGAAATCAAATGATGATACTGAAACCAACAAGGAAATGATTTGTTTTGAATGCAAGAAAAAAGGGGCACATCAAACCTAATTGCCCCCTCTTGAAAAGAAAGAAAGAAAAGACAAAAAGATTTAAAAAAAGCACTCAAAGCAAAAACATGGAGCAAGTCAAAATGTGAAGAAAGTGATGAGGATTACGCCAACATATGTCTAATGGCAAAATCAAACTTAGACTCAGATTCAAACTTAAACTCAGACTTAACTCAGATTCAAACTTAAACTCAGACTCAGACTCATACAGTGAAGTCAAGGTTAGTAATCTAAAAATTCCTATTAAAGTCTCGAAGTACATAGATGAACTTTGTCTTAATCTCAAAACTTTCTTAAAAGGATTTCTAAGCTGAAGAAGGAAAATTACAAACTGAAGCAACGGGAAATTTCTTGGAAAGAAAAGGTTGAAAATTTAAATAAAAATCTTGCTGATTTAAAAGAAAATGTAGCTTTCCTTTCAAAAGAAAATGTTTTTTTGAAAGAAGACATATTGAATATCACTAAAAAGTTTTCAATGGGATCTAAAAGGTTGGAAAAGATTCTTTCAATTCAAAGACCTTATTACAATAAATCTGGCTTAGGAATGACATCAGAAACCATTCCTTTAATCAATTTCCCAAGGTAAATAAAAGAATTAAACATAGAACCACAACAAGAATCATTTTCAAAAGGCTTTTGTAAAACCCGTTGGGCGAAGTGCTCTCAAATGTTCAAAGTGTAATAGCTTAGAACATTTTGAGATAGAATGTCCTAAGGCTTGGAAACTTGTTAAAAGAGAATGGGCAAAGACTGTGTTTCACACTAACACCGTTGGACCCAAGAAAGTATAGGTACCAAAGAAAGCTTGAGTGCCTTATATAATTGCAAGTCACTATCAAGAAGAAGATCAAAAGGTATTTGGATAGTAGCTGCTCAACACATATGACAAGAGACTCAACTTATTTTACAAATCTCTTACAAGTGAAAGGAGGAAATGTTTCTTTTGGTGGAAACAGCAAAGGAATTGTTGGATGTGGAACTATCAAGATAGGAAGTCTCATAATCAACAATGTTTCCTTGGTCGAAGGTTTAAATTACAATCTTCTCAGCATTAGTCAATTGTGCGACACGGGATTCAAGATTAATTTCCAAGAAGGCATTTGTTCGGGAACCAGCAAAGATCTTTCACAATCCTTTACTAGACGAAGATATGGAAACATCTATCTTCTTGACATCAAGTCTAAAAGCTCCCAATGTTTAATCTCTATTCAAGATGAGGTAAATCTTTGGCATAGAAAGCTTGGCCATGTCAATATGAAGCAAATTGCCAAGATCTCCTCCAAAAGCTTGTTCCCTGGAATTCCTAAATTATCTTATCAAAAAACTGATCTATGCACACCTTGTGTGTTGGGAAAACAGGTTAGAAGTTCTTATAAACCATTGAATCAGGTTTTTACTAATCTAGTTTTGCAGCTTTTGCATATGGATCTTTTTGGACCAACCAGAACTCAAAGCGTTGGTGGAAAGGAGTATTGCCTGGTAATAATAGATAACTATTCTCATTTTTGCTTGGGTATTCTTCCTTTCAAGTAAGTCTGAAGCATTCTCTTACTTCTCTAAATTTGCCAAGAAAGTTCAAAATGAAAAATGTTATACTATTTCAAGTATTCGAATAGACCATGGAGATGAGTTTGAAAACCAAGACCTTACTAAGTTTTGTGATGACTCAAAGCTTTCAACATGATTTTTCTTCTCCATATACTCCAAAGCAAAATGGGGTTGTGGAAAGAAAGAATAGATCTTTGCAGGAAATGGCAAGAATTCTTTTAATTGAAAGTAATATTTTTCCTCGTTTTTGGGCTGAAGTAGTATCAATTGCTTGTTATATTATTAACAGAGTATTTTTAAGGCCTATTCTGGAGAAAACTCCTTATGAGTTATTCAAAGGAAAGAAGCTAATTGTTTCTTACTTTCATGTATTTGGTTGTAAATATTTTATTTTAAAGAATGCAAATGATCGAATTGGTTAGTTTGAAGAGAAGTTAAATGAAGGAATCTTCCTTGGTTACTCAATTTCAAGCAAAGCTTACAGAGTATACAACAAGAAGACTCAATCAATGGAAGAATCCATAAATGCAAAGTTTTAAGACTCTATGCTGAATCAAAGGCGATCGAGACTCAACTTGAAGAATCTAAAACTGCTCAAGATGTTGCAAAATCTATATCCCCGAGGAGGTTCAAACTTTAGAAGTTCAACAAAGAAACTGAACCGAAGCTTCAACCGAAACGAAGATCGATCAGCAGGATTTCAAAATAACTAGCAACCGGAAACATAAGTCTAGTCATCCCATGGACCTTATCATTGGTAACATTGATGAAGGGATTCGTACAAGATCCAAAAGGCGTGAAGAGTCTAGTGCCTTGGCACTTGTTTCAGAAATCGAACCCTAGACAATAGATGAAGCCTTGATTGATGAAAGTTGGATTGAAATTATGCAAGAAGAACTCAGACAGTTTAGCATTAATGATGTTTGGAAACTTATTCCTAAACCTAGAGGTAAATCAATTATTGGAACTAAATGAGTTTTCAGGAACAAGCTGAACGAACAAGGAAAAGTGGTTAGAAACAAAGCAAGACTCATGGCCAAAGGTTACACACAAGAAGAAGGGATTTACTACGATGAGACCTATGCACCAGTAGTAAGGTTAAAAGCAATTAGATTATTACTTGCTTTTGCTTGCTTCAAAATTTTCAGGTTATTTCAAATGGACGTGAAGAGTGCATTTCTAAATGGATTTATCCAAGAAGAAGTCTATGTGGAACAACCACTTGGATTTGAAGATCCAAGGAAACCAAATTTTGTCTACAAGCTAAAAAAGGCTTTATATGGATTAAAGCAGGCACCTCGAGCATGGTATGAAAGGTTAAGTAATTTTCTAATTCAAAACGGTTTTATTAAAAGTAAAGTAGATACTACCTTGTTTATCAAAAAGGAAGAAAAAGATTTTATACTTGTTCAAATTTATGTTGATGATATCATATTTGGTTCTCCTAATGAGAATCTTTGCAAGAAATTCTCAAGATGCATGCAGGATGAATTTGAGATGAGCATGCTGGGTGAGTCAAACTTCTTCCTGGGATTACAAATCAAACAATCCAAAGGAGGAATTTTGATTCACCAAGAAAAGTATGCAAAGGATCTTATCAAGAAGTTTGGATTGGAAAATTGCAAAAAGACATAAAACACCCATGTCGAGTTCTTCGAAGCTGGATAAAGATGAAGAAGGAAAAATGTAGACCGAAGCTATACAGAGTATAATTGGTTCACTTCTTTACCTTACTGCATCTAGACCTGATATTTTGTTTAGTGTTTGTATTTGTGCTAGATTCCAATCAAATCCCAAAGAATCTCACTTAACTGTTGCAAAGCATATTATCAAATATATTGCAACAAACTTAAAGTTTGGTCTCTGGTATTCCAAAGAATGAGACTTTACTCTCCTTGGATATTCAGACGCAGACTTAGTAGGTTGTAAAGTGGACAGAAAGGGTACTTCTAGTACATGTCAATTTCTTGGAAATAGGTTAGTATCTTGGTTTTCGAGAAAACAAAGTGCCGTAGCTCTCTTAACAGCTGAAGTAGAATATGTAGCACTTAGAAGTTGCTGTTCTCAAATATTATGGATGCAACAACAACTAAGAGACTTTGGAGTTGAAGACTCTTGCACTGAGATCAAATGTGATAACACCAACACCATTAATCTGACAAAGAATCCTATTCTTCACTCAAGAGCAAAGCATATTGAAATTAAACATCATTTTATTAGAGATCATGTTCAAAATAGAGAAGTAGTAATTCAATTCATTGACTCAAAAAATCAATTGGTGGACATATTTACAAAGCTATTAGAGAAAAGCCATTTTGAGTCTATTTGCACCAGACTAAACATCATAAAGTCTAAAAGTGTTCAAACTCAAAGGTAAAGTCTGAAGGAGTTCAAGCTCAAACGTAAAGTCTGAAGGGGTTCTGACTTGGAGATACGTCTATAAGTTTTTTTTAATACATAAAATTTTTCTTTTGGATAGTATTTCATTTTGGTCTATTTTTATTTCGAATCATCTCCTACCTTTTTATTTATTGAAATGTTCTCTCCCGACATTTGAATTTATGGCATTTTTTCTTTTTCAAAAAGGCAGTTTCCTACTTTTCTTTTACGACATTTCATTTACCTCTCTTCATTTACTGTTTATACCATTGTTTCTTCATCTTTGTTTTCACCCTCATGCACTGTTCAAACCCTAGAATTAAAAAACTCCCACTTACTTTCATCTTTACTCTTGTTTATTTCAAAGATTCCTCCTTTTTGCGAACAAACTGTGACTCTTTTCCAAAAGCAACTATGTCTTCAAGAAAGTCATCGAGGATTGCGAGCAAGGGACCACAAAGGAAGTATGAGGTCCTACCCATTTTGATCTTACCGAGGAAGATGACATTCCTCAGCAAAATCAGCCAAGTCAACAACAACAACCTTCCCAACAGCGTCAATCTCCTCCATTGCCTCAAGAAGAAAATGTAGTAGAAGACGTTGAACCTATAAGAACTTTGAGACCAAATCTTGCTTACTCTCTTTTTCTTAAGGTTGAAAAAGGGAGGGTCTCCTATGAAGCTGATTGATGAGTATTTGAAAGAAAAAGGATTTAAAAAATCAAACAATATTTTTGCGTAAGATGGAAAAGCTAGGAGTGGCATCTAAAAGATCGGTTAAGAAAGCCTTGAAAATTTTCCAAGTGATCCGCAGTTCGGCACCGTAAATCAACCTCAAGGACGTGATGACGATGAGAGATTATTTGCACATTTTCAGCCAAAAATGGGAGTGGCTGTGAATTCTATATGTGAAGAAGGAAACATCTTTCGCTCCAAGGAGCACAAAAGAGTTTACTCGAAGTTGCTAAAAAGAGGGGTTATAAACCCTAGGAGCGTTGATTTTGACTTTCTTGACTCGTGAAAGTAAATCTTCGAGAGAAACCGGCACATCTTCGTTTGAGGGATTTTGTCTCGATTCCACAATTGCTTACCTTGAACTTACCGCCAATTTCTATTCAAATATGTCATTTCTAGATGCGAATAGGTTTTCATTTACTTTCAAGGATGAGGAATATGTGTGGATGTGGACACTTTGGCATATATAATTGGGGTGGAAAAATCGAGTGTCAACCAATTAAAGTGTCTATTGCTCATGTTACTTTGGAGTTGGTTCGAGACAGAAGTGTAGAGGGCAAAATTTCCTACACTAGGATGAGCATCTCTAATATCTTGCTCCATAAAGTTGTGATCAATTGCATCAGATTGAAATCGACCTCAAAAACAGATGTCTCATTCAGAAGCCAAATTGATGTATGCCATCAACGCTGGCATCAGATTTTCTCTGCCTCACACAATCTTGTTCCACATGTATAGGACTGTGATAAAAGATATCGGACAACTCCCTTACTTTGCTCTTGTTACTCACTTGTTCAGGCACTTCAAGATTCACATCCCTATACCCCTGTGCTTAACAAATTCTGCTCCTATGGTGATTGGCTACAAAATAGTCACAAAGATGCATTTGGAAGAGCTTAATAAGGTGCTGGAAAGGATGAAGGAGAAATCTCCTGCAAAAGCTACTTAAGACTTTGCTACAAAGAGAAAAGGAAAGGAGCCCATGGTTGCTCCTATGCAGAAGAAAAGAAAACTCATTTTGCAGGATGAGGATAATGAAAATGAGATAACTCTTGCAGCTTTGAGAAATTTGAAGAGCTTTGTTAGCTTTCAAGGGAGGCAAGAAGAATAGCAAGAGAGGAGAGAGACTAAGAAAGAGATGAGAACAGAAGGAGAAGAAGAGCAAGAAGAAGAAGAAGAAGAAGAAGAAGAGGAAGGAGTGAGAAGAGAAGTAGGAGAGAAGGAGAAAGAAGGTGAGGCTAAAGAGGAACAAGAGGATTCCCTTGAATCAACTTTTGTTGTTCCATTATCCAGCGAATCAAACAAAACTGGAAGTGGAAATGCTAGAGCTACTGGAAAACATCACTCTATTGCTTATGAAGATGAACAGAGCAAAGAGTATACTACTCCACCTACGGGGCACACAAATAGGGGGGGTTCCTGAAATAAGAGGTACTTCATCACCTTTATTCACAAGTGATATTAGTCGATCAGCTGTAGATCCAGATGATGTATATGCCTCTCATTTTCTTGAATTTGAGGCATCCTCTCCAAGTCATGGTGGAAATACTGCTGAAGATCCATCGAGTTTCAAAACTCTAGGTGCTGAATCAGCTGGACCCAGTGCTGCAAATGCTCAATTAGCAAACTTTTCGACACTGCTAGATATGTTATTGGATTTAAGGAAGCAGTTTTATGAAATGGAGTATGAGATGAAAGATCTCAAGAAGGCTCTCCTAGCTATCTTAGTGTCTTTGCAAGATCAGATCAACACCCTAAAGAATCAAGTTCAGACCAATGTGAAGGGTGTAAATTTACCACCACTGAAGGAGTCCATTGTAAGCCTTGAGAAGACTGTGAAATCTTTGGAAGATTTCTAGCTTGTTCGCATTCCTAAACAACCATGATTTCAACCCCTCATTCTCTTCGATTCAACTTTTATTTCTTCACCGTTTTGCTATGACAAAAAGGGGAGAAGTGCAGACTTGTTTATCTTTTATGTTATGTTATGTTTTGGGGACTTTGACTTGTTTTGGCTTGTCTTTTGTTTGACTGGACTTGGATTGCTGTTTGACTGTTTACTTGGTTTGGTCTTTTGGTACTTGTAGCTTATGTCATGATATTGAGGATAATTATTTTGCAGGACTAACTTGTTTTTCTGTGGTTATAGAAGTGATATAACTCTTGTCCTATTTTATCCCTCATAATATATTATGCTTGAGTATTTTTGCAGGTTAAAAAGTTTTGGAAGTTTTATCACCATCAAAAGGGGGAGATTGTTGGAGAAAACTCTATTGTTTTGAAGTTGACAAAACATCTCCGTCAGTCTAGTTTGAAGACTTCCAGACTCAAGTGTTAAAGTCTGAAGACCTCTAGACTCTGTCGTCAAAGTCTGAAGACAGCTAGACGCAAGATTCAAAGTTTGCCCAGGTTGACAATCACCAGATCGAAGGAAGAAGACTTATATAGATGGAAATTTATCTTTGAAGATTCATTCTATATGGTTTTTAGAAGATCTTATGGCTGGATATAGCTTCAAGACATTCGATTATTCTTATTGGTATCTACTCCGATTTGAATATCTTTTTGAAAAGCGAGCAAACATGGAAGGTTTTACTTATGGAAACTCAAGATCCTGATTGTATGGGCGAACACAATTGACGGGCTCTCATCCACATTTAATCAACAACTCAAGATCACTTTAATTAGTTCATTCCAACGGGTAAATTGGAAGAACTCCTTTGGAAAGTGCCAATGGTTATGAAGGCACAAGGGAGTATTTAAAAGTGGGATTTTTCATTAGTTGGTGTGTAGCTGAAAGTAAAATTTCAAGTTTGAATCTCTATATTTCCTTGCTTTCTCATTCTTCGAGCTATAATTGTGTACAAAAGAGAGAAGCATACAATGAGAATTTGTGAAGAGAATAACTGAGAATCTCCTCTAAGGAAGTCAAGACTACAAGTTGTACGAATCTCTTTTGATTCATAGTGAAATCCAACCGGTGGGTGTCAACGGGAGAGTGGACGTAGGCTTGGATTAAGCCGGACCACTATAAATCTTTGTGTTCAATTTCTCTGAACCTAATCTCCTTATTTTAATTGCTGCTTTATTTAATTGCTTCATAGAGTTATTTAAAAGTCTTTTATATTTTGAATTATAATTCAAAGGGGATTAAATCTATTAAAGTCTTTCAAAATTTTATATACACCTATTCACCCCCTCTAGGTGTGTTTACTAGCCCTTTTCAGGAGGAAGCTTGAAGCTAAGTGCAAAAGATGTAACAAGTTTGGTCACATGAAAGCGATTTGCAAAGAGAAAAATTACCAGCAAGCAGGAGAAGCATAGGTAGCAGTGAATGAGACTGAGGAAGAAAACTTGGTTGTAGCTTCATTTTCTAGCTCTTCCGTTGAGAATGATGCATGGTTGGTGGATAGTGGCTGTACCAATCATATGACTCGCAATTTGAAGCTGTTTAGGAGTCTAGACAGGTTAGTCAAGTCCAGAGTCAGAATTGGCAATGGACAATATATCGAAGTGCAAGGGAAGGGTCTAGTTGCTATTGAAGGAAATCAAGAGGTGAAGCTGATCAGTGATATTCTCTTTGTGCCAGAAATTGACCATAATCTATTGAGTGTTGGTCAATTAGTTGAGAATGTCTATAAGGTGAAGTTTGAAGGAAAGGAATGTCTTATTGATAATGCAAATAGCAAAGAAGTGTTGAGAATGCCAATAAGGGACAAGAGCTTCATGTTCAAGCCACGAGAGATGCAACAAATGGCTTTAAAGTGCAAAGAAAAAATGCAGAGCTATGGCATAAAAGGCTTGGGCATGTTCACGAGAAGAACATGTTGTTTATGCAAAGGAATAGCTTGCGAGATGACTTGCCAAGTTTGGAGGAGGAATTTCCACAGTGCAGAACTTGTCTTCTTGGCAAGCAAGCTAGATTTCCTTTCAAAGGAGGAGGCTGGAGAGCATGTGAGAAGCTGCAATTAGTCCACACAGATTTCTGTGGACCTATGTTTGAGTCATCTCTCAATGGTAGTGGGTATTTCATTACTTTCACTGATGACATGACTAAGATGAGTTGGATTTATTTTCTACGAACCAAGTCTGAAGTTGTTGATGTGTTTGTGAAGTTCAAAGCCTTAGTTGAGAGTCAAAGTGGGAAGAAAATTAAAATGCTCAGGTCTAATAATGGTTCTGAGTATACTGCCACAATTTTAAGTTGAATTGTGAGCAAGCAGGCATTGTGCGGGTAGTTCACTTTGCTCCCTATTCACCTCAATAGAATGGGGTCAGTGACAGGAAAAGCAGAAGTATTATGGAGATGGCTAGATGTATGATGCAAGAGAAAATGTTACCTAAGAAGTTCTGGGTTGAGGCAGCTAATACTACAATGTTCCTATTGAACAAATTGCCCACAAAGGCCTTAGAGAGGTCGACACCTTTTGAAGTCTGTTGTGGTGTTAGACATTTTGTGAAGAATTTGAAGGTTTTTGGGTGTTTGTGTTATACTCATGTTCCTTAGGTCAAGAAGGACAAGCTAGATCAAAGAGCTAAGCTTGGAATCTTCATTGGGCTCCAATCAAAGGCTTACAGGATTTTTCACCCCATGACAGGGAAGGTGACTATGAGTAAAGATGTTGTTTTCTAGAGGAAGATGAGTGAAATTGGATGGAAGAAAAGAATGCAGGCAACAACAATCTACAAAACAACCCGTAACAATTGTAGAGGTTGATGAAGTTGTGGATGGATTGGAAGATAGTATGGATGATTTGCCGAAGAAGAGGCACAAGGTCACTTGCTGAAATCTATGAAAAAGCAATGTGGCAGTGCTTGAACCATCTAACTTTGTGGAAGCTAACGAGGATCGAGGTGGATTGTAGCAATGCGGGAGGAGTTTGCAATGATTCGGAAAAACCACACATGAGAGCTTATTAACAGACCATCTGATAAGAATGTGATTAGGGTTAAGTGGGTGTTCAAAACAAACCTTAATCATGATAGTTCTGTAAATAAACACAAAGCCAGACTAGTTGTAAAAAGCTATGCTCAAATATAGGGAGTAGACTATTCTGAAACATTTGCTCCTGTTGCAAGGCTTGATACAATTAGGCTACTATTAGCTGTTGCAGTAGAGAAGGGGTGGCCTATATTTCAGTTAGATGTCAAGTATGCATTTCTAAATGGATAGCTTGAGGAGAAGGTATATAGATTGAGGAAAGCTCTATATGGATTGAAGTAGGCTCCAAGAGCTTGGTATGGGAAGATAGACCAATATTTGCAGGATTTTGGCGTTATAAGAAGCTTGAGTGAGTTCACCCTTTATGTCAAGAGGGTGAATCACAATGTCGTAATTCTGTCACTCTATGTAGATGATTTATTGGTGACAAGGAATGATGTGGAACTGATAGAGAGGGTGAAGCAAGGTCTGTTTGCGGGTTTTGAGATGTCAGACTTGGGAAAGATGGCTTATTTTTTGGGTCTGGAAGTCAAACAAGCTTCACATGAGATCTTCATCTACTAGAAAAAATACATGAAGGAAATTTTGAAGAAGTTTCAGATGGTAGATTGTCGTAGTGCAAGCACTCCTATGGCTACTAAGGAAAATTTGCAGAAGAATGATGGAGCAGACGCAGTAGATGCTTCTATGTATAGAAGTTTGATTGGATGTCTCATGTATCTTACAGCAACCAGACCAGATATTCTATTTGCCATGAGTGTTTTATCTAGGTTCATGAGTAGTCTTAGTCAATTACATTTGGTTGCTACAAAAAGGGTCTTGAGATACCTCAAAGGAACATTATTCGTTGGTATGAAGTTTAAGAAAGGTCAGAAGTTTAAGTTGCAGGGCTTTTCTAATAGTGACTGGGATAGCTCAGTGGATGACATGAAAAGTACGTCTGGGTACTGCTTCACTCTTAGTTCTGCTTGTTTCTCCTGGTGTTCCAAAAAGCAAGAGATTGTAGCTTAGTCCAATGCAAAGGCTGAGTTTATAGTAGCTGCTGCAGCTGCGAATCAAGCTTTGTGGCTGAGGAAGATAATGAAGGATTTGTGGTTGAATTCTAGTGATTGTGTTGGAGTTAATGTGGACAATCAAGCTGCTTTAGCAATATCACAAAATCCAGTTTTCCATGGCAAAACCAAGCAATTCAAATTCAAATTTTTCTTTCTGCATGAGGTGCAACAAAGTCGCGAAGTTAAGTTGGTCTATTGCATATCTGAAGATTAGCTTGCAGACGTGTTCACAAAGCCACTTCAGGTTGGAAGATTTGAGCTATTAAGAGAGAAAATAGGAGTTTGCAGCAGCAACTGATCTAAAGAGAAGTTTGTTGGAGATGTGTTTTAGTGCTACTGATGTTCTATCATTTTTCTTTGTTTTTTTCTTTTTTTTTTTATTCAGTCGAGTTTATTTGTTGTGCGGTTGGCTTGTTAGCTATTTTCTAGGAAGTGGAACAAGACGTTTGTGTGCGGTTATGTTTTGCACGTTTGTGTGCGGTTTCAAAACAGGTTCTTATTTAGCTTGTACTTGACAATTTTTTTTTTAGTAGTGATGTGTGAAGTTCAATGTTCTATTTAATTCCTTCTCTCTCAGCGTAACAGAGAAGTTTCTGCTTTTAGTTGATTATATCAGCTTTAACAAGAATTCTATAAAGTGCTCTCCTCTATTTGGCATATACCTCAATGGAATCTTTTCGGATGCATTTAAACAGGTATTTGGTTTATAATGCATCATAATCTGTAAAGCCACTTTCTAGAGAGGAAGTTGTTCCCAATTGTACATCAAGCTTAGATTTAAATTGTTTTTTATGGGTTGTCAATTCTCAATCATGGTTTAACAAGAATTCTATAAAGTGCTCTCCTCTATTTGGCATATACCTCAATGGAATCTTTTTTCGGATGCATTTAAACATGTATTTGGTTTACAATGCATCATAAGCTGTAAAGCCACTTTCTAGAGAGGAAGTTGTTCCCAATTGTACATCAAGCTTAGATTTAAATTGCTTTTTATGGGTTGTCAATTCTCAATCATGGTTTAGTTTTTTCATGAAACTGCCATTCTTTTACTCTTGGTTCTTGTAATGTTTCCTTGGTTGGACAAATTGTAAATGGTGGAATGGGATGATTACTCCATGTATTAGCGTTTCATTCATGCAGTCTGTATATTGCCTTGCTACCAACCTCACTTTCTGTTCAAATAATTCAATTTGTGTGTTTCTGTATAGTTGTTTCTCTCCCTTTAGACTTTTAGTTTGGACTTTGCTGCATAAGGCTTACTATCATAAACTATTTTGAGTGGACTTCCAGTAAATGAATCTCGATTTGTCTTTCTCCTTAACTTCAATTGAAAGTGGACAGATTCTGAATTAAACGTCTTGGTGGAAGTAGATATTTGTAAAAAACTTCTGTAGTAGTGAGAGATCATGAATGTTTTCTGTTGAGGTTGTCATCAAGTTGGAAGTGACCTCAGTGAAAAATGATTGCAGATTCTTCTTTTGTTTCTGCATGGTGAATCACGAATGCTTTTATTTCATTTAGTATTCTGTAATAGGGGTTTATGAGAATTAGTTTATGACACATCCTTCTTTATTAGGATTTTTCATTTGATTTATCTCTAGCTGCACTACTGTGAGATGACATATACAGCTTCGGCAAGCTGCTATCACATCCTATTTTAAGTACTTTGCCAACAAGGTTATAAGTCTCTTTGGTTACGTTTGATTATTCAGATTTCTAATCAAAATAAGACATGATAAGATAAAATATGAAATCCATGGATTTTATTATATCATATCCACTGTTTGGTGATTATAGTTGGATATATTCACATTACATCATGTACATTATTTAATATAGATGACATATTAGTATAAATGAACAAAAAAAGTTTACAAACGAAGATGGTAAAAGTCTCTTGTGACGCTTTTGCCTACTTTATTTTTATTTGCTTATTTTATTTTATTTTCCTCTCTTTTCTAATTAATTCTTTTTCATTTCTTTCTTCTCCTTCCATTACTCTCTAATAAAATTTTATTAAATAACTATATTAATGTATCAAAAATACTAAAATACCTAAAATATGTAATAAATATATTGAATCTACATTCTAAAATAGGATTAAATTCAAATATATAAATAAAAATAAGATTAAATTAAAATTAATAATTTTTTATTTTTTATTTTGAATTTCTTATATAATATTATCTATATATTGAAATATATTTTAATTTTGTTAATTTAAGAAGTTTATTATTCGATAAAAATGATTTTCTCAATATGAATATTAGAAATCATATTCATCTTTATCTCACCACCCCCATGGAACAATTTTATCAATTTATGTCCCCTTATATCTAACTTTATCTTATCTTAGGCAAGCACCAAACGAATGATAAGATAAACTTTATCATATCCTGAATTTTATCATGGCTGTCAAACGCAACCAAGGTTTTCTATCTATAGTAATTTTTGCATCAAATTCTTAGTTGTAGGTCTCATTAACGCTCTTCCTAGATTCACTTGAGGCACATTGCTAACACATGTTCATTGCATAGCTATTAATGTTATGTTGATGACATTTTCTACGAAGCAACTTCAAGCATAACTTGCTTTTTGGTTACGTGGTCCTTTTTAATTTGCCCTTATTTGTTTCATTTTTTTTGTTAATCATCATGTTAATATCTTGATTTGTTTTAACAAATTTGATAGATAAAGAGCCTCTTGGGAACAAAGGTTGAGTGGATGTACTATATTCTCAAGGCATTTAATGCTGATGATTTGGAACGCTATCGAGAACCATGTCATGAAAACAAGGCTGCTCTCAATGCACAACCTGGTTTGATCGAAAATGACAAAAAACTATTGGAGAAAATCAACATTCTCTGCCTAATGGAAATCATCGCTTTCTATTTTTTTCTTATCTCCATTTCTGTCATACTTATTATTTCACATTTTCCATTATAACTATGTAATCCTCCGCATATAAAATATACAATCTTATCCTGCAGCCGTGCATCAGAAGATAGGACAATTCCAACGAGCGTTATTGCTGAACGCCCAAAGTCTTCGTGTAGCTGATGTTGGGCACCTTCTCATGAAGAGCCTTTCTGTAAGTCTTCCTGATTCTTTTGTATTTCCCTTGGTGGTTGTGTTGTGCTGTGTTCTATGACATTGGATAAGAAGATTGGACGTCATCATTATTCTGGCTGTGTACACATGATCCTATTAGTTTACAGTTCATTTGTCTATAGTTTGATTCAGCCTTATAGTGCAGCTGTACACATGAAGCTTGAAGACAGAATGAACTCCATCTGGATAGATTGGTGGTTTAGATGTTTCAAAAAATGGATAATTGATAATCATATGGATAGGTGGAAACTTTATACCTTGGTCTGATCCCACGGACAAATGGGCAATGAAGATATTCTGTTCTTCCCTATTTCTCTTCAATGCTGGTTAATCTCGAAGTCCAATTAGAGGGAACAGTGCATGTTTCCTCGGTCCAACCAAGAGTTCTGGGCATTCTGCAAGTTAAATCCTTGCGAGATCGGTTGGATGGTTGGCCGGATAAAGTACACACTGCTTTGCTATCCGTTGAAGTAGAAACACTTGATCTCGTCACTGTGTAGTCTTATGTTGCTTTCCTCTCTGCCAATTGTGACATCCCTTAACTAAATTTGCTGACAACAAAGCGAAAGGAGGTGAAAGAAAAGAGAAGTGCGAGGCAGTTGGGCACTTTGTCCATATTGGAGCTTCCTTCCGTGTCCCTAAGTTTTCTTCAATCATTTTTCATTGCAAGTGGCTGTCTCGTGCGCTTTAGGGGAACGTTTTCAGCAGTCGATCAGAGACTTATTTATTAGGTTGAAGATGATCATTTACTGACTAAAGACGGATAGCAGAATATGCAAGGAGAATCTCATTCGATATTCTTGATATGATTTGCATCGTGTATGAACTGCTCATTATATCTTCAAATGACCATGAAATTCATTGTGCCAGTTGTCTCACTCTCGCGTGCGTGCGCTCGCATTGCTCACGCTTCTTAGGGCATATGATGCCACCTTATATATCTGCATGCTCCAGGGCCTTGAGTTCTTCATGATTGAAAATTTGGGTTTCAGCAAATTCGACGAAGTGACTATGGCTCTCGCTCTCGCGCGCGCACAATGCTCGGTCTTCATGGGGCATATGTGGGCTGACACTATACATATCTGCATACTCCATGGCCAGCAAAGTCGATGCATGAGAGCTACGCCATATGATACCATTTGCATTCCCTGCTATCGGCAATAGACAATGGGAGTTGTCCTATCATATTTTCCCTTAATTAGGGCAATCCGTGTCCCAAACTCGATGAATTTCTTTCTTGCTGCAGTTTTGTAGCTATCCTACGTCGCGACCTCTTTTTTCAGCACCTGCAATTAGGTACGGGCGCCCGCGGAGGCTAATGGTTTGGCTAAATTTATTAGGCCCGGACTCTCCTAAGTCCATCAATTCACGACTTTAATAGTCCAAGTTTTTAACCTGTAAGTAAATTTTTAAAACGGAGTCGCCACTAATCAATTTGGGGGGGTTAATTAGAAACCCATGCAAAGTAATGAGAGAAATACTTTACTCCTACGTAACCAGAGAAATTAGGATCGGGGACTTGATTACACTAGTTAATCACTAATGCCCTTTCGGTATCTAATCTTGTTTAAACCCTTAAGGTTTTTGGATGTTTGAGGGATTTTCCATGCATTTTGGGGAGGAAAAACATTTTTGGGTCTTTTCTATTTTTGAACATAAAAGGGATTTTTTTTTTTTTTTTTGGTATTTTTAGAAAATACAAGTCCTTTTGGCTTTTTATGAAAATTTTTGGCTTTTATGAATTTTTGGCTTTTTTTGGATTTTTACTTTTTTGGAAATTATGAAATATTTTTGATTTTTTTATTTTTGGAAAATAAAATATTTTTGAAATTTCTTAATATTTTTCAATTTTCTAGAAAATAAAATATTTTGTATTATTTTTATTATTTTTCGAAAATAAATCATTTTTTATTTTTTTAAATAAATTATTTTTATTATTTTTATTTATTAAAATATTATTATTAATAAAATAATATAAAAAACCAACCCAGGTGGAATCCGCGGGTTGGGTCCGACTGTGCCTTCCCAAAACGCGAGATGGGCCCGCGACTCATTTTTTTCTTTTTTATTTATGTATTATTTCTTTTCGCGGCCCATTAGCCCATCTTTGGCGACCGGGCTAACCCAATGACCGAGTTCAGCGAAACCTTACCCGACTCGACGACCCGACTCCACGACTCGATTTTCCAACAAAACCCTACCCGGATCCGACTGCGGTTGCAACCCGATTTTCGCCGCCCCCAAAAATGCGAAAACCCTACCTAGCTCCTAGCCTGGGTCTGACCTGATGACCCGGGGCCGCGACCCAGAAAATCCGGAATCCTAGGGTTCCCTATTCGTGGCGCTAAGGAGGGGCTAAGGTGCCACCAGGGCAAACGACGGCGATGACGGTGACGGTGGCGACGGTGACGACAGCGACGATGGCAACAGCGATGACGGTAACCCTTATTACTTGTGATGAGGTGGTGGACGACAAGCGGCAGAGACGGCGACGACGGCAGAGGGTGCTCGACACCCCTTTGCCTCCTCTGTGCTCGATTTCTCTCGCTCTCTCTCTCTCTCTCTCTCTCTCTCTCTCTCTCTCTCTCTCTCTCTCGACCCTCTCCTCCGGCTGGCCTCGAATCTCCGGTCGCTCGTCCTCGAGCCTCCCCTAAAGTCTCTCAATGGGAAGTCCGAGGTGTGCAGCCCTTGATCGGCCTCTCTCTCTCTCTCCATTTCATCTCCTTCGTCATCGACGTCCAGGGCCTATTTATAGGCGAAGGGGGCGGCCGGTCAATGGAGCTTCGACCGTTAGTCCTTGCACACCGAGCGGCCTCCACTGGCCAAACCAGTGTCCCCATCTGACGCCAGTTGCCCCTGCTCCATGTCCCATCATTGCTCCTCCTCTCTGCTCCGGCGTCACGCACGTTGCCATCTCCAGTGCGTGGAGCCTATCCATGCGAGGAAGACAACAGATACACGGGTCGGGCCGGGTCTGGATTCACTTCGATCATGCAAGGAGGGAAA
The DNA here is from genome assembly GCA_014182555.1 of Eucalyptus erythrocorys. Taxonomy (NCBI): domain Eukaryota; kingdom Viridiplantae; phylum Streptophyta; class Magnoliopsida; order Myrtales; family Myrtaceae; genus Eucalyptus; species Eucalyptus erythrocorys. Next base: position 20,590,867 of record CM024601.1, on the reverse strand, counting down.
ATCGTCAGGCTAGGCTTGAAGGCCTAGCCTGATGCGTTGCAGCTTCTTTTTTTCTGTTTTCTTTCTTTTTATTTTTGTTGTTTTTGTTTTGTTTTGTTATTATCCAAAATAAGAGGAGATAAATAGATAAATAAATAAATAAAACTAATTAATTAAAAAAACTAATTAATAATTTAGGCGTCTGGCTTCCCTCTTTGAAGGTGAGTTCGCAGAAGTTGCATTCAAAGATAAATTGATGCCTAAATTTTATCCATGCATGCGTAGTAGGCTATATTTTTTATTCGAGACATATTATTTTATACAGAAAAAGAGCAATATAACTTTACATATACTAAGACGAGATAAGAAGATACCTATAGTTACTTACCGAAATGAGTGAGATAAGGTGTGAACCCCAAGTTTGGCAAATATCAAGGCATCATCTTACCGGTGACATGAGAAAGTTGCTTCTCCAGGACTGAACTACTCTTCGATCGCTGTTAAAGTAATTAGTGATTTGTCTTGGACCCGAACCTTTCTTTGATCGCCTTGACTGGAAAATGCTTTTCCAAGGCCCGAGCCTTTCTTTGATCGCCTGTCAGAGTAGTAAGTGGTTTCTCTTGGACCCGAACCTTTCTTCGGTCACCGTGATGGGAGATGTGCCGACCTTTCTCAGGGCATTTATTTGTGAGTGCATGATTTGTATCGAGGACACTAGTTGGTACCCGACCTTTCTCGAGATATGAGACGACCTTTCTCAAGGCATCTATTTTGTGAGGGTGTCTGACCTCTGTCCAGAACACTAGTTGGTACCCGACCTTTCTCGGGAGATGCGCCGACCTTTCTCAAGGCATCTATTTTGTGGGGGTGTCTGACATCTGTCAAGGACACCAGTTGGTGCCCGACTTTTCTCGGGAGATGTGCCGACCTTTCTCAGGGCATCTATTCTGGAAGATACCTAGACATTCACAAGCATTTCAAAGAGTACTTAGATATTTACAAGTACTAACCTGAAGGATATTTGGGCCTTTGCAGGCGTCAAAAGGGGTATCTGGCTTATCATAGGTATTGAAGGGGTACTTGGATGATTACAAGTACGAATTCTTGGGGGATACTTGGACATTCACAAGTATCGAAGGGGTACTTCGATGACCATAAGTACAAACTCTTGAAAGATACCTGGATTTTTCACAAATATCGAAAGGGTACTTGATAATTGGAAATATCGAGGATATACCTTGGGTATTTGTGAAGGTCTCTCATTTCCTGGTAATGGGAATATTGAGAACGTACTTGAGATATTCATAAATGTCTCTCACCTCCTGGATGGGAATATCAAGGATGTACCTGAGATATTTCTGAAGGTCATCCACATTCTGGCAATGGAAATATCAAGGACATACCTGAGATATTCGTGAAAGTCTTCCACCTCCTAGTAAAAGGGAATATCAAGGACGTACCTGAGATATTCGTGAAGATCTCTCACTTCCTGGATAGGAATATCGAGGATGTACTTGAGATATTTGTGAAGGTCTTCCACCTTCTAGCAATGGGAATATCGAGGACGTACATGAGATTCCTCAATATTCGTGAAGGTCTCTCACCTCCTAGATGGGAATATCGAGGATGTACCTGAGATATTTGTGAAGGCCTTCCACCTTCTGGCAATGGGAATATCGAGGACGTACCTAAGATATTCGTGAAGGTCTTCCACCTTCTGGCAATGGGAATATCGAGGACATACCTGAGATATTCGTGAAAGTCTCTCACCTCCTGGTAATGAGAATATCAATGATGTACCTGAGATATTCGTGAAGGTCTCCCATCTTCTGGCAATGGGAATATCGAGGACATACCTAAGATATTCGTGAAGGTTTCTCACCTCCTGGTAATAGGAATATCAGGACGTACTTGAGATAGTTGTGAAGGTCTTCCACCTTCGGCAATGGGAATATCGAGGACGTACCTAAGATATTCGTGAAGGTTTTCCACCTTCTGGCAATGGGAATATCGAGGACATACCTGAGATATTCGTGAAGGTCTCTCACCTCCTAGATGGGAATATCGAGGATGTACTTGAGATATTTGTGAAGGTCTTCCACCTTCTGGCAATTGGGGAATATCGAGGGCGTACCTGGATATTCATGAAGGTCTTCCACCTTCAGGCAATGGGAATATCGAGGACGTACCTGAGATATTCATGAAGGTCTTCCACCTTCTGGTAATAGGAATATCGAGGACGTACCTAATATTTGTGAATGTCTCTCACCTCCTGGTAATGGGAATATCGATGACGTACCTGAGATATTCGTGAAGGTCTCCCACCTTCTGGCAATGGGAATATTGAGGACGTACCTGAGATATTCATGAAGGTTTCTCACTCCTAGTAATAGGAATATCGGGGACGTACCTGAGATATTCGTGAAGGTGTCTCACCTTTTGGTAATTAGGAATATCGAGGACGTACCTTGCATATTCATGAAGGTTTCCCACCTCCTAGCGATTAGGGAATATCGAGGGCGTACCTAGGATATTCGTGAAGGTTTCTCACCTCCTGGTAATTGAGAATTTGAATGTAACACAAGGCTTACTTGGATGGCCGCAGGCACACAAGCGTACAAAGTAGTGGAATATTTGGATAAAAACAAATATTTAATGATATGATCAAGGACTACTCAACTAGTCCAAGTGTAAGAAATCATACCTGGGTAATCGCAGGCACATAATGTGGTGGAATACTTGAACTGCTGCCAGTATTCAATAACATAATTTTGAGGACACTCGGACAGGTCGAGTGTCATAGAAAGGGAGTATCCGAACGGTGGTCGGTACTCAAAGACAAGAGGACACTTGGACAGTTACAAGCATCCAAACTTTAAAGACAATTTGAATAGGTCGAGTGTCAACAAAGGGAGAACTTGAGTAGCGGCAAACACTCGAAAACAAGGAGATGCTTGGACAATCGCAAATATCAACACTTGGGGACAACTCGAACAAGCTAAGTGTCAATAAGAGGGAGCACTTAGACAATGGTAGGTACTCAAAGATAAAGGGTACTTGGTCAGCCACAAGTATCAATACTCTGGGGACAACTCGAACAAGTTGAGTGTCAATAAGAGGGAGTACCCGGCCAGTGGTGGGTACTCAAAGATTATCAGACATAAAGTTCTGGGAGTAGGGATGGGGATATGCTTTTCTAGCGATACCTTTCATCTCTAAGAGTATGTTTGCTATTTGCACAATATGCACACATGTACACAACGATTGTATATGCTGTAAATTCATAAATTCAAATGTGATTTATGCATGACAATCTTGTCAGTTTTGTATCATTCGAATTCCATTATGGAAGATTTTGAAAGATAACATTCATTTAGAATGTAAATGTCTTGAGCATGCCAGATGAGGGACTTTCAATCTAAAAGGACTTTCACTCACTCTCATGGGAAAGGCTGTTTTATCTTAACCAATGATGTAGGATTTACAAGGACCACACTATCTCACTGTCATCATGTCAGTAGGGGTCCGAGTATTCTCGCAAGTGATACGATTTTACCGATGTGAGAGGTCTTTACTGAAATTGTGATGAAGGTTTGGTCAATGGCTTATTAAAGAGAACCAACAAGGTCATGGCTTTGTGAAAAAGATGTTGTATAATCATCTCCGGATTTGTAAGTCAAGAATCCTACGAAATGAGATAGAATAATCTTGCTCGTACTTCTTCGAGTGATGCTTATAAACATATGAAATCCTACGTTAATTGAAGTGCCCCTAGTCTGAAGAGACTTTTACAATTGGATGCAATGTAGGCTTGACTTATGTGTAAAAGGGTGAGAGCCAGTGATTGCCTTGGCATTTGTCACCGGTCTTTCTTCTCACCGTCAGATAGCAACTTCTATTGGGAATACAAATGGCTATATTTTTTGTTTGGGGCATCAGCCTTGCTTTTACCAAGCACACTACCTTTTCATGCCCCTAGTTGTCATTTCAATTTTTCATTCATGGGCATTGACCTTGCCTTTACCAGGTACACTGTTTTTTTATGCCCCTAGTTTTTTGTTATTGTTGCTTGACGAACCGATCTTGACAAGTTCAAGCAAACGCCTTTGTTAGACTATTAGGTCTTCATCTTTTGCCGGCGCTTCTGATTATGCTGCTCGAATGGCAGTAACTTCTGCTTTGGCTCCATGTGAGGGTGAATTTACAAACTCAATTGGGTTGTACAATGGATACAAGTGCGTAAAGAAATAATTGCTCTTCATGACTCTAGGGTACTTAAATTAATGCGAGTGTTCATATGCAATAAAGACACTCGAAGATTGATGCAAGTGCAAGCAAGAAAATTTCTATCCCTTTTCTCACTTTATGATGCTGACTTGCCTTCAACTTGCCCCAATGTGTGGTGGTTTTTTTTTTTTTATGGGGGGTAGGGCAGAAATTTTGCCATACACAATGGGCAATGGAATGCCTCTCACTATTTTGGTCATCGTACCATTTGCGAGAGAACTCTTTACCCTGCAGTCATGGAATTTTCTACACTCATTTCACAAAGGTATAAATGGGGGACTGTGTGTATGATATGGCTTGCCTGTCATCATTCTGACGTGCCTCATCCAACATGCTCAATTAATCTTGTATTCTCCACTTAACTGTCTATTCTAATAATCCTTAATAGAATCAAAGATTTAGACAGACAAAATCGTCATGCAAAATTCACTTGGAAAAAGGCATGCAACATATGATGTGATAGAGTTTGTACTCTCAAAATAAATGAATGGCTTTTACTAAAGAAAAACCTATTAACAGCTTTAGGGGTGTTTACTTGGTGGAATGGTATTCACAAATGTGTTGAATTTTGAATATCAAAAGAGTTATTCACAAAGGGCTATTTACAAATGTGTGTCGATAGATTGCTCCTATTGGTTAGGGATGTGACACATAAATGATCGGCCAGGGATTGGGAATCTAATCAGGCATTTCTACTTTTGCCTCTTGCAAAAGAGAAGATATGGAAATAGATCAACTACTAGGGCCAAGATCATAAGTGATTTGAGGCCTGAAGGATCTCTGTCATTAGTTTTGACGATACTTGAGACGCCATTTTGTTTGGGAAAGCTTATCGAGTCGACATGCCTTTCATTGATTTGCTTTTCACATCTTGGATGGTTAGGTGATCTGTAACGAGACAAGAGGGAGCGTGTTAGTCACGAACTCTTTCAAAGGTCAAACAAGCGGAAGCGATACAACATTACCCTTCACTAGTTTGCAAATGATTAAGTGGACCTGGAGTACAAGGAGGACACGAAGTATAGCATCTCCCATTTCGTTAGGTCAATTGTTCTCCTTAATTGGCTTATGGATGACACGTCCTTTTATACGAAGTCAGGTGAATTCAATACGGGTCATTCTCATGAACCTTACTTGGCCAATATTGACCATTAAGTTTGGCTCTTGATTCCCAATGTTTCCAATCAATAGGAAAATATGTCAAAAGTGGGTTCAGATAGTGGGAGTATTGGAAATGATACCAAATTACCCTTCCCTAGAGTTTGTCTGTGCTAGCTCTTATGGATACTTGAACATTGATGATGGCCTCTTTATCTCGGCACAGTTCAACGTTTCTTTCAATTGGCCTTTCTCATTTGTGACCATGTATGTATGATTGTTGGTTGTTGATTCATCTTTAACACTTTCCTTCTGTGGAATTTCTCCTTCTGTCTTTGATTATAGTATCATTGAGCAAAAGTCATGTACCTCAAGCTTCTATGGAATATGAGATGGACAATCAAAAACCTCCAGTTTTCTGATAGCAATTACTCCTTGGAAGAATATGCGTCTGTAGTGAAGCTTCTAGATTCCAAAGTCATTATCTAGGGTAGGGGGCTATAGATCGCCTTGACTGTCTAGATTTTCTCCCTATTGACAGTAATCACTTTAAAGGAAGAGAAGAAATTTCTTCCTTATGCTTCTGGGCTCGTCGAAGTTGAAACTGTAACATCTAGTTGTTTGGGCGCCTCATGCGACAAGATAGTCCTCCGGCTTAGGAGGGAGTTAGGCAGGAGCGAGGCATGTTATGCATGCTTTGATTTCAACTGTAGGCCTATACCTATTACATCTCATCTTTTGTATCCTATGAATAGAAGAGATGGGTCATTATTCTCAATACTATGTTAAGGGAATAAGGCTTACCCTTTTTTTTAAATGGGATGCTCCTTTCTGTTTGCCCCTGCTTTCTTGAAAAAGTGTTTTCGAATTTGGTCTGTTTACACGATATGCCAGTTTCAAATGCCTTCTGTCACACTAAATCAAAGGGGATGATATTATGAGACATGAAGTGAGAGAGTTAGAAAGACAAACATTATTAAATTTACCATCTTATTTTGACAAATGCTTTTGGTGATGAAATACCTTTTATTTTAAAAATATGTCTTTGGGGGAGAAAAAGCATGAGGAAGTCCAGCCCTTAGTATTCTCCTTGGATGATATTTTCATTTCATGGTTGGATAGCATTACTGAGCTGGTTTGGAATACCGCCTCATGCTCTCAAAACAAAATATTAAAAATGTACATTAGAGTACTTGGAATGGAAAATACAACAGTAGCACACTAAACAAGATAAGAAACATGAAATAATAAAAACAAGCAAAATCGCATGAAAACTCCCATGAAAAGGAGCGCTTCAATAGTGCTAGTCCTGAAATCAAGTGTCTTTGAATTCCTCGCCTTTAGTAGACTCGAAGTATTCACATGCGAGGACTGCTCCGTTGAAGTTATGGAAGTGTAACCCATGCAGCCAACAGCAATGCTTGCAGGACAAAACTTCTATGAACTACTTTATCAATTCCTCTTCGGCCAGTAAAGGGTGGTTTGCATCATAAAAGCGTTCCACCTCCCTGCGTATGCTCGAAAATCCTCCATTGGTCTTCTTCTGAAGTGGGCCAAACTCTCACAAGGCAGTTTAGTTTCAATCTGGTTTTGGTACTGATGTAAGAATGTGGAAGTTTGTTCATTCCAATCCTTTATGAGGTAAATATTCGCTGTGACGAACCATTGCAATGCAGACTTTGTAAGAGTTTCTTGGAATGCCTGAGTTGTGAATGACATCGGGCTATAGTACCGACTCATTCAGTGTGGAGATATTGCAAATGAGCCACAGGGTAATTCGTGCCGTTATACTTGCGGAGATTAGGTATTCACATTTCTCTGCGGGTCATGATCCTATGAGGGCAAGACAAGCCTGATATGTCTTGGTTAGGCCACTGGTTTTCCCATCGCATATTCATCGTGGTGGTGAATTTTTCTGTTTCAGGGAAGCTAGACTCTATTGAAATTATCCCATTGCTTTCTTCCAAGTCAAAATCACCAAACTAGGATGAGGCATTTAAGCTATCCTCATGGTCAGGTGACAAGCTTAGTAGTTCATTAGGATCATAGCGGATAAGGAGGAACGTTCCCTCTTCTAACGAGGCTTTCGACCCTATGTGTGGGTAGGAAGCGGTTATACGATGAATGGCCGATTTCATCGTATAACACTAGTAGTCTACGGGATTGTATCCTAGGAATTTGGAAGTCTTCAAGGTTGTACTTTAGGGGATGATAGCCTTCAGGATTGTATCCTAGGGGATGCTCGGAGTTTTGGCGCGGTGGCTCATCGGCTATCAAGTTTCGCCTATACTCAGTGGCAGATGTTGAATTGATTTGTTTAGGCTTTATTTTCTTGGCTCCTGGTCCAGACCTTTTGAGTAAGGCCCTTCGCTTCGCTAGTTGGATTCTGTCAAGGGGAGTGAGAGATATTAGAGCTTCACTCTTTGTTTCACTCTCTAGGTTGATAGGGGTTGGTATTCTTTGGACCCTAGCTCTTGCAATAAGCTTGGGGAGCTGTCCTATCGTGCCCCAATCTTGAACAGGCTTTGTGTCTTTGATCTCGTACACAGGCTCCTTACCTTTCCCAATGGGAAACTTTTCGATAATAGGATGTTGCTTAGTCACCCATTTATCAAGCAAGGCTTCATTGACATCTTTTTCTCCTATCCCCGGCGACTAACGGCTCCTCGTGCTCCACGATCATCGGTTCTTCGTAGGGTAAGGCGATGTCAAGGCTGATGTCAATATTATATTCTTGATGGAAAACATGAATTAGTTCCTTCCAAGTTTTAAGGGGACTAATCTTCCCAACAATGTACCATCGCAAGATAAGATTGGTCAAGTTTGATTGGTACGACTGAATCATCCTTCGGACTAGGTAGGCCTATAAGTAGGTCTCTGGGTGGGAGGTATCAGCATACCTTTTGCATTCAGGTGCTTTGAGCTCTTCAAGGATTTCAAAACTGGCCTAATTAGACAAGTCGATGGGATTCTGTCCCTGTAACTGGCTTAACTTTTTCATGATCTTTTCCAACTATCTATGGTGTCAGTTATTTTCTGGCAAATTTGCAGGTGTCATGACGGTGCTTAAAGCGGTTACGGGGTTGGGCTCGGCTTGAGTGGATTCCAATTGTCTCGAGAGTTGTCGAAGGACAATGGACATCTATCCTACGCTGTCTTCAATGTTAGCGAGGCAATTTCATACATCATTCTGATCGGGCCCTATCATGTGGGGCCATTCACAGGTGGATGGTAACTGGTGACTCATAATTACCTGTTGTTGTGAAAATAATGAATGAGCACAAGAGTAGACAAAAATTGACCCATGGCAACGGTCTATCTATTTTTTTTTTTTTTATCAAAACAGGATTCTATAGATCACAAACTTCTGACATCTAGAACTTGAAATGACAGAACGAAGTATTAGATATTAAACAAAAGTCCCTAAACAATGGGACAAAACTTTCACAAAATAAACACTAAGGGGCATATGACTACTATTTTATATGCAACAGGAGCCTTGTTCTTGTAAAGGCTGCTTGCTTTCTTGGGTCGGCTCGATATGTGTATCCAGCCTATTTCCATATCCTTTGCATAAGCTCTGCTTGCCCGTGCTAGCAGCTCTCGCCGATTGAGTGAGGGACCGATGGCTTTCATTTTGTCGGGATACGATGATTGTGGATGTTAAGACGCGAGGCGTGGTGGACTTTTCTTCTCCCCCAAGCCTTTCGGGTACCATGATCCTTTTGCGATGGCATTTGTCCCAAGTTTCCTCAACAATAGAAATTTCGACTGCGTAGTCACGGCTTGTGTTGAAAATGACTGGAGGGATCCTCCTCTTGGAAGGTGGTGGGATCTCCTGAAGGGCTCCAAATTGTCGTGCCACCCGATATGGGTAATAGGGAACGATGCCGGTAAGGCCGAGCAATAGAATTGGGTGGCAACGTTTGTAAGCAAAGCAAGCTCTCTTTTCATGGAACCAACCAGCACACCATTGGAATGTCTCAGGAGCTGGGTCTCTTAGGAAGTTAAACTAATTTAAACAGCTTTGATTGGGAATGTATGGTCCTAAAACCATAAATTTTTGTAATGGATTTTCGAAATCATTCATTTCAGACGATCGCATGAAGCCTCAAAATTCGCTTAGATGAGAAAAGAGCCAGACTTGTAAAATTTCCGAAAAGACACACATGATTTTCTCCGTGTTTTCTTTAAAATGATTAAAGGACAAGAATGTTTCAGTTAAAATCATGTTGACATAATTTGGCCCCCTCAAGATCTGATCAACTATCCATGCCATCTTCGGACTTATGACATTTCTTTGATGGGGGAAGATGATGAACCCGAAAAAGGCCAAGAGGAAAATCTCACTTTTTTGGGTCATAGGCTGATTTTGAAAACAGGCATTCATAAATTCTAGTGGGCAGGTATTATGGTTATTTTCAAGAATTTGCCTCATAACATGGACTTCAGTTTTTAAAAGTCGCGCTAACCCATGCAATGGGATGATGCCTATTGATGGCCTAACAAGCTTTTTCTCGAGAGGCATTCCAGTGATGATGCTGTATTCCTCCAGAGTTGGGGTTAGCTCAAACCTACCAAACATAAAAGTAATTGTCCTCGGGCACCGGAATGCGCCATGGCTTGTATGACTTTGGGACGAATAGTAATTTGGATCAACAATAAAAGATGACCAACTTTGGCTTTCACGCGCTCTTGGGCAAACTAGTCCAATTGACCCCACCATTTGAAGAGCTCTGCTTTGGGAGCGAGAATGAACTAGATATCATCTTCTCCTATCGCATATAAACTAGGACTCGAAAAACTTACCCTAAATTGCCGTGGGCCAATAAAAAGACTGAATAAAAGTAAAGAAATCACTTTGCTTTTAAAGAAAATGGGAAGCACAAAGACATGCGCATGGGATGTGTGGCTCGATTTCTAGCGAGAAGGCTTGTCGAAATTAAAAGAGTATCCACCTGTCGTAGTCTCGCATTAGCATAATACCCTCTTAACCTCAGCTAAGAAATTTGGGAAAAAGAAAGGCAACCTCTACATCGTAGTCTCACGTTTGAGGTCGTATCTTTTTTAACACCATCCTAGATATCCTATGGTGGCCCAGGTCCGGCGGCCGGATTGTGTGTGCCATATGTAGTGTTAAAACAGTAAAGCATGCACAATAGTTTATAATCACAAGACAATCTATTTTAAGCAAAATTAAAGTAAATTTCTAAGCTACTGACCTACATAAAAAAAAAAAAAAAAAACAAAAAGAAGTTAGTAAAGTGTTTAAACAAGATAAAATGGCCTAAGTCCCCAAATCATCCCCAGCGGAATCGCCAAGCTGTCGTGACCTCTTTTTTCGACGCTCGCAATTAAGTACGGGCGCCGACGGAGGCTAATGGTTTGGCTAAATTTATTAGACCCGGACTCTCCCAGGTCCACTAATTCACGACTTTAATAGTCCAAGTTTTTAACCTGTAAGTCAATTTTTAAAACGGAGTCACCACTAATCAATTTAGGGCGGGTTGATTAGAAACCCATGTAAAGTATTCGAAGAAATACTTTGCTCCTGCGTAACCAGAAAAATTAAGATCGGGGACTTGATTACACTAGTTAATCATTAATGCCCTTTCGGTACCTAATCTTGTTTAAACTCTTAAGGTTTTTGGATGTTTGAGGGATTTTCCATGCATTTTGGGAAGGAAAAACATTTTTGGGTCTTTTCTATTTTTGAACATCAAATGGATTTTTTTTTTTTTGGTATTTTTAGAAAATACAAGTCATTTTGGCTTTTTATGAAAATTTTTGGCTTTTTATGAATTTTTGGCCTTTTTTGGATTTTTGACTTTTTGGAATATATGAAATATTTTTGATATTTTGATATTTTGGAAAATAAAATATTTTTTGATATCTTTTAATATTTTTTGATTTTCTGGAAAATAAAATATTTTTTTTTTTTTATTATTTTTCGAAAATAAATCATTTTTTTTTTTTTTAAATAATTTGTTTATTTATTTTTATTAAAATATTATTTATAATAAAATAATATAAAAATGACCCGGGTCGAGTCGCGGGTTGGGTCGACCCAAGTCGTCCCGAAATGCAAACGGGCTTACATAGTGGCCCGACTTATTTTTTTCTTTTTTATTTAATTATTATTTCTTTTTTTGCAGCCCATTAGCTCATCTTTAAAACTGACCGGGCCGACCCGATGACCTGGTTCAGCGAAACCTTACCCAACTCGAGAACCCGACTCCGCGACCCGATTTTCCAGCATAACCCTACTCGGATCTGACTCGCGGTTGCGACCCAATTTCCGCCGCCCCCCCTCCAAAACGGAAACCCTACCCGGCTCCTAGCCCGGGTCCAACCCGACTACCCGGGGTTGTGACCCAGAAAATCGGGAACCCTAGGGTTCCCGATTCGCGGCGCCAAGGAGGGGCTGAGGTGCCACCGAGGCAAACGACGACGACAACAGTGACGGTGGCAACGGTGACAACGGCGATGGTGGCGACGGCGACGATGGCAACCCTTATTACCCGTGACAAGGTGGCGGATGGCGAGCGGCAAAGACGGCGACAACGGCAAAGGGTGCTTGACGCCCCTTTGCCTCGTGCTCGATTTCTCTCTCTCTCTCTCTCTCCCTCTCTCTCAACCCTTTCCTCCAGCTGGCCTCAGATCTCCAACCACTTGTCCTTGAGCCTCCCCTGAAGTCTCTTAGTGAGAAGACCAAGGTGTGCAACCCTTGATCGACCTCCCTCTTTCCATTTCGTCTCCTTCGTCGTTGACGTCGGGGGCCTATTTATAGGCAAGGGGGGGGGGCCGGTCGATGGAGCTTCGACCGTCGGTCCTTTCACGTCGAGCGGCCTCCGACGGCCGAACCGGTGTCCCCATTCAATGCTAGCTGCCCCTGCTTCACGTCCCATCACTGCTCCTCCTCTCTGCTCCGGCATCACGCGCGTCGCCGTCTCCGGCACATGGAGCCTATCCACGCAAGGAAGACGACAAATGCATGGGTCAGGTTGGGTCCGGATCCGCTTCGGTCATGTGGGGAAGGAAAATCGTCGAGCTGCGCTTGAAGGCCCAACCCGACACGCTGCAACTTCTTTTTTCTGTTTTCTTTCTTTTTCATTTTTGTTGTTTTTTTTTTTTTATTATCCGAAAAAAGAGGAAATAAATAGATAAATAAATAAATAAAACTAATTAATTAAAAAACTAATTAATAATTTAGGCGTCTACATCCTAATTAGCATTTTTTTTAAAGCTATTCATACCCTTCCAATAAGGCGTCACCTGCTTGAAATTTCAGATCCGATTCAGTGGTATTATACCATCCAACAAGCGCTTCAAACTGCTCAAAAACCTTTTGCCTTATGGAGATTCAGTAGGGTATGGACACTTAGCTAGAGAATAGATCGCAACGTAAAAACAAAGAAATTACACGCATTTGGAATTAAAAGCACAATGAAGAACTACAGGCTACTATGTATGATAGAACTACAGAGGCGAAAGATCCAAGATTTTAGAAGCCAGGAAAAGAAAAGGAAATACGGGGGAAATTCCCTTAGCTAAAAATACACTTTAACTCTTCTCTTTTTGTAAAAGCAATTCTTGTAATTCTTTTGATTTTCTGATTTTTTTTTTCTATTTTACCTTCTCTTTTCTCTATTCTCTTTTCATTTTTCCTTTTTTTCCTCTACCGGCCATCGATGAGGCCTATGTATGAATACAAATAGCCCGTGAATAGAGACTTGCATATTTATATTGTAGTCAAGATTGAAGTTTGATTTGACTATATATATTTATAGATGGCCCTTTCCAACCAAAACCAAAAACACTCAAATCAAATACATAACTTCCAAAGCTCTAAGAAATATCCTATGAGTAGATTATTGACATGTTTTCGAATAATTTAAAAATCACACGGTATCAAAAACGTAGGTTAAGGGTCGTGGTGCTATACTCTCAATATTCAAAGATCATTCTAACTTACTAGACTCCAACCTATCTCATAGCATCATACTCAAAAGTACCTATGTAGAGAGATATTAGGAACAAAGTCACATGAGAGAGAGAGAGAGAGAGAGAGAGAGAGAGAGAGAGAAGCCCTAGGTCGGCTACTTAGATGATAGAATTGGGAGAGTGACTTACACGTATGGAAATTTAGTCATAAAATTGAATAAATCTTTTTGTCCATGCTAGTTTAGGAAAATGAGCACAAATTTGTCGATTCAAATCAGAATAACCTGATTCCAAAGCAAAAGAATAGAGACTTGAAGAATCACAATTTTTGTGTTTTCAATTTCCTCAACTAAGCATCGTAGGCTTGTCAATTTTTTATGAAAGTGGGCTAAACGGTGGTGGACAAAATGAAAAAAAGTACAAGAACTTCATTGGTTGCTCTTCTAGGCCCCTAGGGAAGTCGAAATAGCATCAATTCTTCGAAATTAATGGCTGTAACTCTTCAAAGATGAAGGCTTTAAAAGCCCTAACTCTTCAAGGATAGAGTGGAAACTCTTCTAGGTTTTCAAGGGGTTTGAACTCTTTAAGGTTCAAGAGAGTTGCACTAAGCAAATTTCATTAATCAAATTCGGTCTATAATTTATAGACTCATTGACCTTTATATCAAAACAAAAGAAGAGTACGAGGCTAGACTCAAGCATAGAAACTAATAGTCATCAAAGTACATAGAATCTAGAAGCAATTAAAATTGAAACAATATTTACCAATGCTTTTGCTCATCCCAATGTGCCTTGACGCAAGTTTTAATGTTTGGGAAATGATAAAATCTTTATGACAAAACAGAGTGTAGTTGATATTGAATGCATGCTAACCTTCTTGGTCGAACAAGTTGGTCTCAAATATGACTACTTCAGAGAGTGAGTGAGAGAGAGTGAGTGAGAGAGAGAGAGAGGAGCTATTTCCCTCCAATGATGATAATTTTATTGACAACTTCTATATGAAGTAAGAGATATAACTTTTGTGGACTTAAAGACACTTTATTGAACCTTTTAGGATATATAAGTGGCCTAGCCATTATATATTGCTGGGAAAAGCGTTAAAAAAGTCATAAACCTTTTGTATTTGTGCCAATTTAGTTCTAAACATTTTTACTTAGTGCCGATTCAGTCCTTTCCGGCTAATTTTGGCCGGATTTTGCTGACTGGATGCCAGTTGCCTGACATGGCCTGATTAGTACTCACATGAATAACCTTTAATAATATTTTAATAATTTTGAATTTTTAAATTTTTGAATTTTTTTTCTTTTTCTTTTTTTTTTTAAAAATTTTTTCCATCCCCTTATCCTTCGGCAACCGGCCAAAGGCAATGGTCGGTGAGGCAACCTCGCCGGCCACCTCACCAATGGCTGCGAGGGCGGCCTCGCGCTGGGCTAAATGGTTTTGGAAAATAATATTCAATATAGTCATTGTACCTAAAGCAATATGTGGAAATGTAAACGCAAGAACTCAGATCATCAGAACACCCAAGGTACAACCTGTACAAGACAAAACCCAAACACACCCATGCTCATCCACTCAGGGAAGCATTCACAAGCAGCAGAATTCAAGATTCAAGAACCACCCTCCGTAAATGTACAGCGACTATTGAAGGCAGTCTCTAAGGAAATAAAATTACATAAACAAGACAGATAGCAGTAAAAAGAGACGGAGATCCTCCATGGTTTAGAAGTGATGGTGGTGCTTCTTGCCATGATGAGACTCTTTATATTTTTTCTTGGCCTCCTTCCTCTCGTGGTGCTCGTGGAAGGCGAAACCGACAGCCCCAACGGCAGCGGCGGCAGCTATTTCCTCCTGTATCTTTTGCCGGTGAGCATGCTCCGGATCCTTCTTGGCCATATGCTTCTCATGCTGCAATTTGCACATCATTAATCAGGAATTGCGTGCACGAAACAAAGTGAGGGAAGGTAAAGAGGAAAGAAAGCAAAAAAAAAAAAAAAAAAAAAAAAAAAGTTCTCTACTCTGTATAATTTTTTTTTTTTTTATACAAGCTCTGAGCATGGGATAAGCTCGAGAAAAAAATTTTAATTTATTCACTTTGAAAAGAAGTATTTGATCATGTAAATAGTGCTATGGACTAAAACTATGTTTTTTGTTTAAGCAAATTGTAGGGATCCTCTAGCCGATGGATCAAGGAAATCAATTGAATTCAAACTATTGTTCATTTATAAGGATGATCCATTCTCACATGGCATGCCATTATCATGTCTAGTTGAAATATGTGAGTTTAATCTAGATCTTTTGCATCTAATGCTCGTGAATAACCTGACGATTCAGGTCAATAAGGTGAAAACGTAAATTTTATCTAAATTATAAAATGCGAAAAGAATTTCAAGAATTGAAAAGAAGATGATAATTATTACCAAGGCATAAGCACCGGCAGCGACGGCACCGAGCTCGCCAATCTGCTGGAGGTGCTTGTGGTGCTTCTCCTCCTTCTTGTAATCGACTACAGGCTTCGTGAAGGCATCATCCTTCTTGTGGTGGCTGCGGTGGTGGTGGTCGTGATGGTGGTGTCCTTCGGCCATGGTTGGTGGTTGTTTTTTTTTTTTTAGGAATACTAGAATTGACGAAGGATCAGGGAAAGGACTATAGCTGAATTGTATGGTATGCGTTGTGAGACCGTTCGAGAGGGAGTGGCGTATTTATAGGGGAAGTTGGTACATGCAAAGTCTCGCATCCAATCGGGCCAACGCGGGAAGACTTAAACGCGTGATGGACGGTCGGGATTGCTTAGTCTGGTCCTGCTCGATGCATTTTGTCTTCTTTCGATAAATTGGTTATTTGTATGTCAAACAAAAACAAAAAAATTAGGGGACAATTTTTTTTTTTGGGGGGGTGGGGTGTTTTCTAGTTGAGGGATTTTTAGGGAGGACAAATTTATTAGAGAACAATGCTCTAATAATACCATATACTTGACAATGATGTTTTTATCGTTTCCCTTTGATTTGTCTGATGATAATTTCTTAGTCTTGAGCTTGAATTGCAAGATTTGTTTAATAATGTAATCGTAGGGTTCCAAAGTCTAAGATGAGACTTTCTGGTGGAGGTGGGTGGTTTTAACTTATTGATTAAGTAATCGCATCACATGAATGTGCTCTATGGTCGTCCCGTGGTTTCATACCGACTCATTTTTGCAAAAATGATCGTCTCTTTTTAGATGCTTTAAAAATAAGAGAATACGTTAATTTTTCCATCACCATACTTCCGTTTTTTTTTTTTTTTTCCTTTTCTTTTCACGCTATACTCTTAGACTGTTAGTAAGATGCATGGTGTTATATCCCTTTTAATTTTCAGGGGACGAAACCTGAATTTAATTAGATAGCAGAACTAGTTTGTATATGCTCCATCAATGCATTTGCCAAAACCTTGTCTACTTATACTAACATGTGGAATAGTAAAAAAAAAAAAAAAATGTTCCTAGTGTATGTAATGACATTCCATGATCTTGAGGCACAATGAATAGTCTCGTTCTGATTCTACTTGACTTCACAGACAAAGCTAAATCAGCTCAAATATCCGTTTGTGCCATATAACACCTCAGCGATGGTTAGTAGCTCCCTGAAATGTGAACAATTTTATGCCCTTTCTTCTTGAGATTATTAGATCCCGGCACCATTGACTTTATTTTAGTTATTTAATTTATTGGAACCCCTTCATTTTAGAATTGGCTGACCTGCCTATATACATATAAAATCAATGGGGTAGATATTATATGGTGTTAATTAGAAGGTGGACATCAACAAAACATATATAAATGAATAAATAAGTAAAATTAAAAATCCAAAGACTACATGGCACATTGCACATTATCCAAAGCATCCAAGTACTAACACTCTTTGCCTATGATTTGAAAGCAGGCTGTACATCTTTATTTCCAATGGTAAATATCTAAGCTCGTTTGAGATGATGCCCTTTTTGGCCTTGGTTCTGTTGTACTTTGAAAGCATGTCTCCATCGATATATACTTTGAAAAACAATCGTATCAGTTATGATTTGAAGAACATTCTCTTCTTTGACTTTCCATTGTTTCTATAGGATTTCAAACACCATTCTTTACGACCAAAATCAAGACTGGGCATGTTCTAACCAGGTTGGCAAGACCAATAAAAAAAACCAAGAAAGAACCAAAATTCAAGCACAAGCGGAAGATCTCCGGAAGCTTCAAAGGCTATGGCTCGCCTTAGCAGCTCGGGCAGCTTCTTCATTGAGGAAGATCTCGACCTCGAAACGCCCCAAAGCGACTGCAACATTATTGCCAGCGCCGAATTGCCAATGTCTTGAGATGCTCTAATATGGTTGTATGATGCATGGTTGAAAGCCCGGCATGTCTAGCTTCGATGAATCAAATTTCCCTGCAATTTGGAAGTCCGAAGAAGGAAATTATGCGCGAAGTACCAAGAGGAGGAAATCTGGGATGTTGTTAAGTTTCCGACAGGCCGTGCTGGTGGTATGGCTAGGCACAAGCAGGCTATTGGCATGCAAGGTCGGGCTGGCAGGACGGCCATGTCGCAGGCTGGTTGCATGAATTTATGGGCATGAATACTACTATTATCTTTTTGTACTGAAATACAAAGATAATGATTTTCAAGTTCTTGTTTCAAATCAATATTACAAAGTACAATCGCATCATGAGGAAAAATGATCTAAATAGTCATAAATCTGTTGCGTTTTGACCAATTCAATTTTAATCATTTCAATTGTGTTAATTGAGTCCTAAACATTTTCATATGTTGCTAATTGAGTTTACCCGGCTAATTTTAATCAGAAATCATTGAAGTGGATACTAGTAATGCTACGTAGGACGATCGGGGTTAATATGACTAATTTTCTTATAATTTTTACGCTTTTTTTATTTATTTATTTATTCATTTTTTTTGCCTATCAAATCCGACAAGGATTGCTAACTAACCCTTGCCAGCCAAAAGGCAAGGGTTGGGTGACCCTTGTTGGCGACTAGGTGAGGGCCACGATGATTGAGGGCTTAATGGTTGGTAAGGGTTGGCCAGCAGCTCTTTTGCTAGGCTTGGAAGGGATTTGCTAGGCTTGGAAGGGATTAAAAAAAAAAATGAAAGAAAGAAAGAAAGCTGATTGGTTAATACATATACATGGATGCCTGTGTGAATTATGCAAAATCAAGAGGTCGTTTAGTTTGACGTTGACCAAATTAGTCATAAAAGAACCTTCCAATATCCTGTAAAAACTTCGGAAAGACTTGAGGTGACATGTGGTGACATGAAGACTTTTCTAAAAAAATTAAACGCGTTTTGACACTACAATTCCATGTTTTTGTGTCTTCTATGGTTTTATCAGGGGCACATATGGCCCAGTGCACTCCTCTTGAAGTCGCGTGTCGGTTTTTGGTGCCTTCGCGTTCGCCCCTAAAATGCATCCTCGGATGACGGCGGGTCTTCGCCGCGTTGGCAACTTCGTCTTTGTCAACAAAACCAAAATGAACGCTCCGACGATGGCGTGTCTTCGCCTCGTCCGCCTTAACGCGTCGTCCATACCGTCCATATCGTCGATTGACTTCTTCACATAATCCCAAAGATGCAGCAGCATGACACGACGATTGCGTGGAGCAGCCTTGTCCGGCATTGCATAGCTAGAGTACCGCCTGATGCATGCGTCGAATTGGAAGCTAATGGGATTTACACATAAGAAAACGTTCGATTATCTGTTGCATCCTAGCGGGAGAAGACTAAATCCGATCAAGCTACAAGAGTATAGAGTTTATGTAGCTACGCAAAATTGCAAGATTTTGAAATACATAGCTCCTTTTTTCATGACCTAATGATAGAATTGTCTTGCGTGGAGGCACATGGCCTATTGCCGCATCAGCGATCTCCGATGAAAAAATCAAAAGGATTATATTAAAATTTCCTCTAAAGACTTAGGATTAAGTTTTAGAACTGATTTGACTTCCGCACAAAATATTTAGGTGTAATTAAGTAATTTTCCAAGTTCATTTGAGACAAGTTGATGGTTATAATTGTAATTGGTCATTAGCAATAGATCGATCCGACGAGTGAAGGGAAGGAGAATTTTGAGACGGAAAGGGAGATTAATTGGAGGAGGAACTTTCCTTTTTTGGGCTTTTGGAGGCCCACTGGCAAAGCCACGCTGGCCCAATGGCCACTGGTCAAGTAGATGGGCCCAGAGTTTGGGCCTTCGGGCCCATATAATTCGATTTGGGCCGAGTCTTTTACCAGGCCATCTTGAGAGAAGATGAGCCTGATCCACACAGCCAAACCCAGCCCAACCCAATTGCCACCCCTTCCTCATTACGTAAGTCGATATATTAGGTAAGCACGGAATCATCTAATTCAATGAAAATTCAACCATTAACTTTATTTTTATTTTTTTTTGGCTGAAGTTTTTGGATCTATATTATTAAACCCAAGTGTCATTTATATTCCTACGAGATTCCCTCCAAGGCTCGTAGTTTGGGCCTTAGGGCCCAAATAAGTTGATTGTGCCGGGCCGACCCGGCCCAGCACAATTGCCACCTCCTCCTCATTATGTACGTCGTTATATTAGGTAAGCATGGAATCACCTAATTCAATGAAAATCCAACCATTAACTTTATTACTCTTATTATTATTTTTTTGGGCTGAAGTTATTGGATCTATATTATGAAACCCAAACTGTCATTTATATTCCTATGAGAATCCCTCCGAGGCCCGGAGTTTGGGCCTTAGGGCCCAAATAAGTTGATTGTGCCAGCCCGACCAGGCCTGGCCCAATTGCTACCCTTCCCCATTATGTAGTCGATATATTAGGTATGAGTGGAATCATTCAATTTAGAAAAAATTTAAACCATTAACTTTATTTTATTTTTTGCTAAATTTTTTGGATCTAGATTTTTAAACCAAAAGTGTCAAATAGTATTTATATATTGAAATATATTTTAATTTTTAAAATTTTTTTGGTTGAATAATTTTAATTTTGTTAGTTTTGTTAATTTAAGAAATTTAGTTTCCGATAAAAATAATTTTCTTAATATGTATATTAGAAATCATATGCACCTTATTCCACCCTCCCATGAAATAATTTTATCTGGTTTATATCCCCCTTATATATTACTTTATCATATTTTGAGCACGCATCAAACGAAGAATAAGATTAATTTTATCATATCCTGAATTTTATCGTGACTATGAAATGCAATCAAGGTTTTCTATATAGTGCATTTTTTGCATCAAATTCTTAGTGATAGGTCTCATTAACGCTTTTCCTAGATTCGCTTGAGGCACATTTGTAATACATGTTCATTGTGTAGCTATAAATGTTATGTTGATGACATTTTCTACGAAGCAACTTCAAGCATAACTTGCTTTTTGGTTACATCGTCCTTTCCAATTTGCCCTTATTTGTTTCATTTTTTGGTTAATCATCATGTTAACACCATGATTTGTTTTAACAAATTTGACAGATAAAGAGCCTCTTGGGAACAAAGGTTGAGTGGATGTACTATATTCTAAAGGCATTTAATGCTGGTGATGTGCAATGCTATTGAGAACTATGGTTGCATTTGGTTTAGCATTGTCAATGGGCTTTCAGCTCTAAAAGTTCCTTAGGGAAATGTTGGACCGTTTGGTTCAATTTTTTTTGCTAGCTTTCAGCTTCCAATTTTGCCCCTGTTTATTTTTATTTTTAATTGAAAAAGGAGGTAGCCCTTTGTTGGTCTAGCAAAGGGCTACGGCCGCCGGTGAGCCAGATCTGGCGCCGGCCGCCGTCAACTGAGGTCGCCCGAGGTCAGGCAACCTCCGGCGAGGGTCGCACGACCCAACCAAGGGCCGCCAGAGGTCACCCGACCTCGAGCAACCCTCGGCGAGGGTCGCTTGACCTAGGGGCCGCCCGACCCATGTGACGGTCGCCATTGACTTTATTTTAGTTATTTAATCAAAGGAAAATGAAGGGTTCCCTTGGACGATTTATTTATTACCTATCTTTATATCATGTACAGCTTTTTTAAATGATTTTTGAATTATAATTGTATGCAACATTGCAATCAGGTAATTTTCTAAATTTGACGCTACCGCGTTCTAGTGAATTGACATTGACTAACCAAGTGTGGATCCATTCTACGCGGAGACTCTGGGTTGATTGGTTTTCGAGAACTAATATTCAATATGGTTTTTGTACCTAAAATAAAATGTTGAAATGTAAACGGAAGAAATCAGATTATCAGAGGATAATATTATTAATCACCCAAGATAGAACAGGTGCAAGATAAAGCCCAAACACACACTTGCCCATCTTCTTAGGGAAGCATTCACAAGCAGCAGATTCAAGATTCAAGAACCACCCTCCGCAAAAGTACAGCGACTATTGAGGGCAGTCTATTCATCTTCTTTCTTGAAATAAGATTACATAAACAACACAGATAGCAAGAAGAGAGAGAGACGGAGATCCTCCCATGGTTTAGAAGAGATGGTGGTGCTTCTTGCCATGAGCCTCTTCATTTTCTTTCTTGGCCTCCTTCTTCTCGTGATGCTCATGGAAGGCGAACCCGCCGGCCCCAACGGCGGCGGCAGCAGCTATTTCCTCCTCTATCTTGTGCTTATGGGCGTGCTCTGGGTCCTTCTTGGCCTCGTGCTTCTCATGCTGCAATTTGCACATCATTAATTAGGAACTGAGTGGATGAAACAAAATGAGTAAAGGTAAAGAGGGGAAAAAAAAGCTCTCTACTCTATATACCTTTTTTTTTTTTTTTTTTATAGAGGCTCTAAGCATGGTAAAAGTTCAAAAAAAAAATTATTCAAAAAATGAATTTAATCACTTTGAGCAGAAGTGTTTGATCATGTAAATAATGTTATGGATAACAACTATGTTTTTTGTTTAAGCCAATTGTGGGGAAATATCATTCCTCTAGCTGATCGACGGAGGAAACTGATTGAATTCAAACTATTGTTCGTTTATAAAGATGATCCATTCTTGTATGGCATATGCCATCATCATGTCTAGTTGAAATATGTAAGTTTAATCAAGATTCTTCGCATCCATAATTTGTGATCAACGAGATGGTTCAGTCAATAAGGTGAAGACAAGAATTTTAATTTAAATATAAAATGGGGAAAAAATTACAAGAATTGAGAAGAAGATGACAATAATTACCAAGGCATAAGCGCCAAGAAAGAATAGTACCAAGCTCACCGAGCTGCTCAAGATGCTTGTGGTGCTTCTCCTCTTTCTCATAATCAACGATCGCAGGCTCCGCGGTGGCGTCATCCTTCTTGTGGTGGAAGAGGTGGTGGTGGTGTCCTTCGGCCATGGTCGGTGGTTGTTTTTCTAGGAATTACTAGAATTGACAATGAATCGGGGAAAGGACTACAGCTGAAGTGTATAGTATTGTATGTGATGTGAGATTGTCTGAGAGGGAGGGGGGGTTTTTGTAGGGAGAGTTGGCACTTGCAAAGTCACATCCAATCAGGCCTCCATGGTAGGTCTTAAATGCGTCGTGGGTGGTTAGGATAGGCTGATGTGGTTCCACGTAATGCATCTTTATCTTCTTTCGATACAGCGGTTGTTTAGATGTCAAGCCAAAGAAAAAAAGGGAAATGAAGGACATTTTGTGGGGACAAATTTATTTGCCAGATAATTTTTATGAGTTACCAGGAAATAGTGAAAACCTTGAGTATATTCAAAGAGAATCATCAAAAATATTCTAAATTTATTGTAGTTTTCCTTTTTTGTATTTTCTTTTCCTATTATACTCTTAATTTGTCTAAAAGTTGCACGGCTTTTTATCTCTATTAATTTTCAAGGGATAGACCCCTAATTTAATTAGATAGCAGAACTAGTTTGTGTATGCTCTATCAATGCATTTGCCAAAATCTTGTCTACTTCTACTAACATGTGGAATAGTAGAAAAATGTTCCTAGTGCACATAAAACAATTCATGATTTTGAGGCATGATCGATTTTGTTCCCATTTTACTTGACAGACAAAACTAAATCAGCTTGAATATCTGTCTATGCCATTTAACTCCTCTGGATAGTAGCTTCCTCGCATGTGAATAGTTTTATGCCCTTTCATGTCGAGATTACTAGATGCCGACGCCATTGATTTATCTAATTATTTAATATAGTGGAACCCCTTTATTTTTGATTCGACAACATCTATATACATATAAAATCAATGGGGTTGAAATTATTTGGTGGTGCTCAGAAGGTGAACATCAATAAGACATTAATAAATGAAGAAAAGGCAAAGAGCCCATGGAAGCTCTAGAGAAAAGAAGAAGAAAAATCATCCTACAAGATGAGAATGATGAAGAAGTTGATGATGCCATGACACTTGCAGCACTTAGAGGATTGAAAATCTTTGTTAGCTTTAGAGAAAGCAGAGAAGAGCAAGCAAGGAAAGAAGAAGAGATAAAGAGAAGGAGAGAAGAGGAAGCAAGAGCAGAAGAAGAAGAAAAGAGAATGAGAAGAGAAGAAAAAGAGAAGATTAGAGAAGAAGAAAAGGAAAGGATGAGGAGAGAAGAAGTGGAAAGAAAAGCTCATGAGGACTCTGAAGAAGCCATTGAGCCATCCTCTGTGATACCACAATCTGGAGAAGAGACTGCACCACATCACTCTGCAGGAGAAGGGATAGAACTTGGCGAAACATACTCCGCTCCACCTACTGGCCACAAGACAGGGGGAGTAGCTGAAACAAAAGGTACATCATCGTCATTTCACACTAGTGATGTTAGTTGGTCTAGTGCAGATGCAGAAGATATCTATGCATCACACTTTCCAGAGGCTGAGGTATCCTCGCCCACAGAAGGTCGAAGGGCTGAAAATGAACCTCCCAGCATCTAGACTCCAAGAATAGAGTCTGGAAGTCCAAGCACTGAAAATGTCAATTTAGCTGATTTTTCGAAACTGTTAGATATCATGGTGGATCTTAAGAAGCGAGTTTATGGGATGGACTATGAATTGCGTGATTTGAAGTAAGTGTTGTTGGCTACCTCTGTTTCTATGCAGGACCAAATCACTACCCTTAAACTTCAAGTAGAATCAAACGTGAAGGGTACTGAATTGGAACCTCTAAAGGAAGCCTTATCAAGCCTCGAAAAGATAGTTAATTCGCTGGGTGAATTTCAGTTTGTTCGTATCCCCAAACAGCCTTGACTTTCATCAACTCTTTCTTTGATTCCTCTGCCTCCTTTTGATGTGATAAAAAATGGGGAGAGTTATGCAGATTTGATTGTTTGATCGTTTGATGATTGTTTTGATTGTTTGTTTTTCAGTTTGGATATTTTGGACAACTTATGTTTTGTTAAGACTTTGGACTATTGGGTGTTCGAACTTATGACTGATGCTATTTTAACGATTGGGTTTGGATTTGTGATTTGTGAACTTGCAGGATTATTTATACTTGTGAGGATATTATATTTCTGGACTAACATTTTTCTGTTGTTGCAGAAGTAATATAAAATACTCCTCAAATTATGTATGAGTTTTCTTTGCAGGTCAAATGTTGTACAAATCTACCGAGATGTTTTGTTACCATCAAAAAGGGGGAGAAAGTTGAAGAAAAATCCCTCAAGTGTTTTGAAGCTAACAAAACATCCTCGTCAGTTAGGTCTAAAGAATCTAAGACTCAAACACTTAAGTTTGAAGAGTTCAAGACC
Source organism: Eucalyptus erythrocorys (assembly GCA_014182555.1). Lineage (NCBI taxonomy): Eukaryota > Viridiplantae > Streptophyta > Magnoliopsida > Myrtales > Myrtaceae > Eucalyptus > Eucalyptus erythrocorys. The sequence continues at coordinate 20,565,877 of CM024601.1, read as the reverse complement.
CAGGTGTTTCCGTCTAAGGATCTCCAGACTCTATCAAAGTTTGAAGACTGTTAGACTTAGTTTTACGAGTTTGGCCAAGCTAATAGCATTTTATTCCAATGGTTTAGAAATTCAAAAATTAGATAATATCTTCTATGATTCATTCTATTTCATGAAAGATTTCTGGCTAAAACTAAGCTCGAAGATTTTGTAATTATCTCGATTAGAAGATCCATTGAAGAACAAGCAAGATTTGGAAGGTTCCACTTTTGGAAACTCAAGATCCTGATTGTATGGGCGAACGGGATTGACGGGTTATCTTCCTCATATATTCAACAGCTTGAAGATCACTTTAATTAATTCATTCCAACGGATAGATTGGATGAACTCGTTTGGAAAGTGCTAACGGTTATGAAGGCACGAAGGAGTATTTAAGGTGGAGTCATTGTTGATCGAACAGAGAGCATTGATAGATAATTTCGAAGTCTGAACCTCTGAAACTCCTTGTTCTCAAAATCTCTTGAAGTTATAGCTACGTACAAAGCAGAGATACATATAGTGAGGATTTGCGAGAGCTATAGCAAAGACTTTCCACTGAAGAAGTCTAGATCATAAGTTGTACAAATCTCATTTGCTACATAATGAATCCATCCAGTGGGCTGACGGTGTGGAGAGTGGACGTAGGCTTACAATAAGCCAAACCATTATAAACTTTGGTGTCTAAATCTTCTTACCTTATTCTCTTTTCTTTATTGATACGTGATTTAATTTACTCTGATTTTATTTCCAATCGAGGGATTTGGGTTAAAGGTTTCAAAAGAAATTTATAAACACCTATTCACCCCCTCTAGGTATACTTACTAGCCTTTATCAACAGTCAGAAGGGGGCGCGGTACTCAGTTGATCTCGACGGTGGAGATGCGCCCAGCTTAAAGGGATCCAGCAGTCCAAATTATTTAAGAAATTATGGGCCGAATGGGCCGAATTTTAAAAATAGAGGGAAGTTATTTTGTGAATATTGCAAAAGGCCCCACCACACAATTGACAATTGCTGGAAATTATATGGGAGGCCTAAAAGGAAGGGAAAGGAGATTTCAGCAGTAGCTTACCAGTCCATATCATCTACAGATGTCAATCAAACCATCACAAATGGAGAATATCAATAATTGATGCAGGCTTTGCAAAAATTGGAGGTTCCAAAAAGGGGGCTTGTTTTACAGGTATTTCTCATTGCCTGACAAATAGTATATCAAGAAATGCCTGGATTATTGAGTCGGGAGCAACTGATCACATTGCATGCAATAAGGGATTATTGTCTAATATTCATGAAGATTCAGCTAATCCTACTACCGTGCAACTGCCGAATGGTAATATCACTCATGTCACCCTAACTGGGATTGTCACTCTTAGCCCACAAATAATCTAAAAAAAAGTTCTTTATATTCTGGATTTCCAATTTAATCTTATCTCTGTGTCCAGAGCCTGTCAAGAAAATTCATGCCAAGCATTTTTCAATGCTGATATCTATCTATTTCAGGCCCTTTCGACTGGGAAACTGATGGGCCGGGGTAACCTCTCTGAATGATTGTTTTTTTGGAGAAATTCACCCAAAAATCTTGATTTACTCTCTTGTAATAAATCATTGTGTAATCTGACTACCAATAATAAGAATTTCCTTTTGCATTCCAGATTGGGTCACAACTCTTCTCTTCCTTATCCTCAATGTCCCATTTGCCCACTTGCGAAACAATCGCGAACACCTTTTCCGCTAAGTCAACACCAATGATATTTTTTCCTTGTTGCATGTTGATGTCTGGGGGCCATACCATACATTAAACCATGATGGGTCTCGATTCTTTCTCACAATTGTAGATGATCATTCTAGGGCCACATGGCTTTTTCTCATGCAAAGTAAGGGTCAAGTTCTGTCTTATCTAAAGACTTTTCTTTCCTTGTCAAAAACCCAATTTGGGAAAAATGTTCAAAAAATACGGAAAGACAATGGAAGTGAATTCTTCAATCATGAATGTAGTGCTCTTTCTTCATCACATGGGATACTACATGAGAGCACAAGTGTTTATACACCACAACAAAATGGGGCGGCATAACGGAAACATCGTCATCTGTTAGAAGTGGCGCGGGCTTTGAAATTTCAAGCCTCTGTTCTAGAAAATTTTTGGGGCGATTGTGTTTTAACTGCAGCTTACTTGATAAACCGTACGCCAAGTAAACTTCTTGGTGGGCGCACACCTTTTGAGCTGCTTTATGGAAAGAAACCAGACCTGGGACATTTGAAGATTTTTGGATGTCTTTGCTACGCCACCATAGTAAGTCGTAAAGATAAAATGTGACCTCGTGCTCGTCGCTGCATCTTTGAGGGATATCCCAGTCTACAGAAGGGATAAAGGGTATTTGATCCCTTCACAGGAGAATTTATGGCTAGCCGGGATGTTTCATTTCAGGAGAATTCTTTTCCTTTTGCCACCTCTGCATCAGATACAGATCAAGACGATCATTTCCATATTATTTAGACGGAGGAGACTGTGGAAGATCCAAACTATGTTCTCCTTCCTTCATCAGCGGATATCAGGCCATCTACTACAACACCTATGGACATGACATCCTCACCTGAAGTGATAGCACAACACCAGGAGGAAGTCGCTTCCCCAGTTTTGAGTACTGTTGGAGATTCAGATAATAATTCGCCACCAAGGGAAAATGTGCCAAGGCGATTTGGACGTAGCGCACATCCACCAACCTGGACCACAGATTACATATGCGAAGTCCAGAAGTCACCAGGTATTCTATTCCTAGTAGCCTCATTTGTTTCCTTTGATAGACTTTCTCCAGAACATAGATGTTGTATTACTCACATTTCCGATGGGCGAGAACCATCGAATTATGAAGAGGCAAGCACTAATCCATGCTGGCAGAAGGCCATGGAAGCAAAATTAATGGCCTTGATGGATAATTAGATATGGGATCTTGTTACCCTACCCGCACAACGCAAGGCAATTGGATGCAAATGGGTTTACAAGATCAAATATCGTGTAGATGGATCTATTGGGAGATACAAAGCCTAATTAGTGACAAAGGGTTTCACACAATGGGAAGGTTTTGACTACCACGAAACCTTTTCTCCCGTGGCCAAAGATGTTACCGTCCACTCATTTCTTTCGGTAAGCGGCATTTCAAGACTGGTCATTGCATCAGATGGATGTCCACAATGCATTCCTGCATGACGATTTAAATGAGGAAATTTATATGGAAGTGCCACAAGGTTTACGAAGACAGGGGGAGGACAAAGTATGTCGTCTCCGCAAATCCTTGTATGGACTCAAACGAGCCTCAAGACAGTGGTATGCGAAGTTTGCTGAGTCATTGATAGCTGTCGGTTTTCAACAATCCAAGTTTGATTATGCTATTTTCACATGGACTAAAGGTATGTCATCTATTTACTTAATGATATATGTAGATAATATACTTATTATGGGCAATGATTAAATAGCTATCAAAGAATTCAAAGACTATTTGCACTCTACATTCCATATTAAGGATCTAGGATCACCAAAGTATTTCCTTGGAATTGAAATTGCACGCTCAGACCAAGGAATTTCCCTCAGCTAGAGGAAAATTCAACTGGAGATTATATCATAAGCAGGTCTATCGAGATATAAGCTAGCTGTAATTCCAATCGAGCAAAACATTAAACTGACTACGATGGATTATGATGCTGGTTTGTCTCAACAGACTGATCCTGTACTAAAGGATCCATTGAGATATCAGAAGCTTGTTGGAAAGCTCATATATTTGACTATGACCAGACCAGATATAAGTTATGCAGTCCAGACACTTAGTCAATTTATGCACCAACCGAAGGAATCTCATATGAATGCAGCACTTAAAGTGGTGAAGTACTTGAAGAGTTGTCCAAGACTCGGGATTCTCTTTTCTAGGAAATGCGACATGAGGATGACTGCATACTGTGATGCGAATTATGCAACTTGTTCGATGAGCAGAAGATCCATAACTGGTTTCCGCGTCAAATTGGGGAACTCTTTACTCTCATGGGAGACAAAAAAGCAACCGACTGTTTCTCTATCTTCGGTAGAGGCAGAATATCGTGCCATGACCAAAACAACTTGTGAAATAGTATGGTTGCGGGGATTGCTTCGAGATCTTGGAGTACAAGTTAGGGGACCGACTAGACTATTTTGTGACAATTATGCAGCCATCAAACTTGCATCGAACCCTATTGTGCATGAGAGAACCAAGCACGTAGAAGTGGATTGTCACTTCACTCGAGAAAAGATCTAGGAAGGGATGATCGAGATACAAGGGATTGGAATGGACGAACAACTAGCATATGTCTTCACCATGCCTTTATGTCAAAGACAGCATGCGTAACTTTTGAGCAAGCTAGGCGTCTTGGATATCTACAAGCCACCAGCTTGAGGGGGAGTGTTGAGGATACACAAGGATATTCAATGAAATCATTCAGATATTATTGCACAAGTCAAGATCAATTAATGTTAGATCCAATTTTGAATATTATATTGTTTCCTTTTCTTTACATACAACATGTACTATAATACACGTTTGGTACATTGCATGAATATACCGAAATAGAAGAAAAGATTTTCCCCTCACTTCATTACCTCTCGCTTCAATTCCTCTCGTCTTCTTCATTTTCTTACATTAAATTGCAAGATTTGTTTAATAATGTAATTGTAATGGTCCAAAGTCTAAGATGAGACTTTTTCGGAGGAGGTGGGTGGTTTTAACTTATTGATTAAGGAATCATGTTGCATGAATATTCTCTTGGGTCGTCCCGTGGTTTCATACCGACTCATTTTTGCAAAAGTGATCGTCTTTTTTAGATGCTTTAAGAATAATAGAACATTTCAAATTTTTCATCACTTTGTACTTCCTTTTTTTTTTTTTTTTTTTTTTTCCTTTTCCTGCTATACTCCTAGATTGTTTGTAAGTGTGGCATCATATCCCTATTAATTTTCAAGGGACGACACCTGAATTTAATTAGACAGCAGAACTAGTTCATATATGCTCGATCAATGCATTTGCTGACGCCTTGTCTATTTATACTAACATGTGGACTAGTAAAAAAAAAAAAATGCTCCTAGTGCATGTAATGACATTACATGATCTTGAGGCATTGTCGCAACCTCCTTTTTCTCGGCGCCCGCAATTAGGTACGAGCGTTAGTGGAGGCAAATGGTTCGGCTAAATTTATTAGGCCCGGACTCTCCCAAGTCCACCAATTCATGATTTAATAATCCAATTTTTGAACTTGTAAGTTAATTTTTTAAAACGGAGTCACCACTAATTAATTTGGGGTAGGTTGATTAGAAACTCAGGTGAGGTATTGAGAAAATACTTGCTCCTGTGCAACCAGAGAAATTAGGATTGGGGACTTGATTACACTAGTTAATCACTAATGCGCTTTCGGTACCTAATCTTGTTTAAACCCTAAGGCCTTTTGGATGTTTGAGAGATTTTTCATGCATTTTTGTGAAGGAAAAACATTTTTTGGGTATTTTTCTCATTTTTGGACATAAAAAGCATTTTTTGGATTTTTGATCTTTTTCTGAAAATATAAATCAATTTTTTTTTACTTTTTATGACATTTTTAGCTTTTTTGGGAAAATATAGATATTTTTTATATTTTTGATTTTTGTAAAATAAATTATTGTTATTATTTTATTTTTAATTAAAATATTATAATATATTTTAAAAATGATAATTAAAATATTATAATATTTTTAAAAAGGACCCGGGTTGGGTCCGACCCGGGCCGTCTGCCGTTGCGAGCTTGGCTCGGATTTGTTTTTCTATTTTTGTTTTTTTGTAAAAAAAACTCAGCCCACACATCGGAATTGGGCCTATTTGAATTAAAAAGGGGATACCCAGCCCAAGGAGAAGCCAACCCATGCGCGAATAAAACCCTAGGGGAACCGGGTCATGTGCCCGACTCGATTCCAGCCAGCTTCGTAGCTCTCTCTCTCACCTCTCTTAAACGTGGTGCCGATGGAGGAGCTGGGGCAGCGGCGCGCATCGACGACGACAGCGACACAAAGGACGGCGGTGGCTGGTTGTTCATCGGACTAGAGAGCACGACCCAACAATAGCAGTCAAGATCTATTTGGCCGTCGGGACTACTGATTAGGGCTTCACGGACGGGGGCAGACAACGGTGATGCGATAGACAGGGATAGCCAGTGGTGGCAAGCGGTGGCTAATACCTAGCTGCAGTAAAGGGGTGACGTGGCGGCAAATGATGGCAATGACGACGACGGGGTAGTGACGGCAACCCCTTAGCCTAGATCTAGCATGGCGTTGGCGTGGGCGATTGTCAGCGTCGGGGATGGTGATGGCACGAAGCGACAATAGGAAAGAGGCAACGACGATGAACCCTCAACCTCTAGATCAGGTGCAACTCGGGCGAATCGGTCATGGCAACGGCGTCAGAACGGTGGCGATGGTGGCTCCATGTGGTGATAACGGCAGGCAACGTCGCTGGCACCATCTTCTTTCTCCGGATCTGGCTCTCTGGATCTCGGCCTGCTTGTCCTCAGTGCCCCCTTTTTTGAAGTCTCTCAATAAGAGGTTTGGAGATTTGTAGCCCCCAATCCTTCCCCGCCCGTGTCCCTCTTCAACGGAGGCAATGTGTGGTATCCGGAAATTTCGACGACCCTCAAATATGCAACGGACCGATGAGTCACGAATTAGAAATGGTTCGATAGTCGAATAGGTTATAGCTTTGTTCCTATGTACTATTACTAGTGAAACTGAGGTTTATTCCGAGTATTGTGCCGACAAGATATTTCTATTTATACTCGCCTTAGCCGTTCAATCCTTTAGAACACTATATATTCAATCCCAAAAATCTACTGCCACGATTCCTATTTTGATGGCCAGCACGCGCATATCTTGTGCCAAATCACAACCCACGTTCATGTCGGAATGAAGAGCTACGAGAATTTCAATGAAATTTCTAATTAGCCCATGCATGAGGTGTGCATGGTATTCCACACACAAGCTGACACCCAGCCCAATTCAGTCGACTATAGGAGCCCACTAACGAAGACACGTTCATGTGACGGTCAAACAAAGGAAACATATTTGACCTTTGCAGCCACGGGACTTCATTCTCGGTGGTCAATAGAGAAAAAAGTTGAGACAGCTGCCATTGATTGTGTCTCCAAGTGGCCAAAGAAAATTGCCACATTCACTGCATGGAGATGGGTTGGCTAGCAAAAGCCACGCAATCGAGACATCATGCCAGCGGGGAATTCAAGCGAGGATAGCTGCACGAAGGGGTAGCCGTCGAGGCCCATTCGGCCAGAGGAGATGCACACGCTTCCTCCACCTGTCCTCACCCTTCTGCAATTGGATCATCCCGAAAACCATTGACTAGTTTTTTTAGCAAAAACCAGTGACCTTTGTGCTCATAGACGTGAGTGAAAGAGAGAGAAAACAAGGCAGATTCATAACACAGAGAGAGAAAGAGAGTTCGTGAGGGAGTGAATTGCGAGGGAAGGAAGGAGGTTGACCTCTGCTGTGCGTGCGTGTTGCCGCCGTTGACGCCACCGGTCTTCGCCATCATTGAGCTGCGTTCGAAGACCCATGAGATTCCTGTTCGGTTTGTCGATTGAGCTTAGGAGTGAGGCGAGTAGAAGTTCTTCAACCTATGTTTTGCTTGCTATTTTATCTAGTAAAGAGTGGGTAAATGTGAGGAAATGTGAGATTTGGAGCTGCATGTTGTTTGTAATGAATGAGATGAAGCTGGCTGAGGTATTGGAGCAAGTTTGCGGTGTATTTTGCTTTTAAATTGAAATGAGAACTCAAGGATTTAGCTATGGTGAATTTTTTAGAAGTAAAGAGGCTGTATTATGGTGTAATTTGCTTCTAAATCTTGGCTGTGGAAGTTGGATACTGAAACTCAAAGTATACGAAGAGTCCTCTTTAGGCAAGTAAACTGTTTTCGCAAGAACAGCATGACCACCAGTGATTTCTCGATTTTTCTGAAATTTTCTAGCCAAAATTTGATTTTGAAGTCTTAATGAAAGTTGGAGAGCACATCTGTGAGAGTAACATATCAAAAATTTAGCATAAATGGACAATATTTGTCTGATGAAATGATTTTCATACGGAAATGCTAAATCTGGAAATTTTACAGAAACTGTAGCAGGAAATACTGAAGTTTTTACTCTCGATGTGTATGGAATTTGACTTGGTGTTCTGCATGAAATTTGTTCCTTTAGGTCCGATTGATAATGTGTCAAAATTTCGTAATTTTATGAGTCCATTTTGTATTTATTTCAAAATTTCTACCAGAACTGTGCATTGTAAAAATTGGGCTATTCTGTTCTTGAATTTTTACAAAAGTATCCGAAAGTGAAGGTATTTCGAATGGCTATGTGATATGATGGTGTCGGCTGTAAATATTTGTGCAATATTGAGATATGATAGAGGGTCCATGAGACGTCTTGTTTTAGCATTTGAGAATATTGTGTGAATTAAAATGCTAAATTGTTACCGTTGAACCCTCAGGTCAACGATGCCCTAGGAGTCAGGATGCCCAAAGGTTCGAATGACTCGATGCCCTTTGGATGCCTGATTGTATTATGAATACATGCCCGGAGGTTTTCCACAGGAGTGTCGGGATGCCCAGTTGTATTATGATACATACCCGGAGGGTGAGGGCTTGTATTATGATGCATGCCCAAAGGTTAGGGGTAACCATGTCTATGGTCCCTAGTGATTCCTCGTGATGTCAAGTGGGGTACAAGATGCCCAGAGGTTCGAATGAGTCGATGCCCTTTTGATGTCCAGTTGTATTTTGAATACACGCCTAGAGGCTTCCGCGACGCCAAGTTGGGTGTGGAATCCCAGAAGGATGCAAACATTGGTCCTCTAGGTGATGAAACCTTTTGAATGATAAAACGGATGATTATATTAAGTGTGAGTGTGGTCTGGTTATGGGACTAAATTGTATAGCATGGAATGGGATGTGTCATTACAGTTTGGCCCCATGATCAAGACTTGTGTGGCTGGCCACGATGCATCTTATTGGTTGGAAATGCACTGGTCATTACATTGAAGAGTTATATATGGTTTGGATGCATACTCATTCATGGATTGCCTATTTTGTCTACTATACTTGAATCTGGATATTAATAGTAAAGCTTGATATAGCTTGATGAATCTTTTATTGCTAAGTGGTCGTACTCACCCCATTTGGGGACTAACAATTCAGACTAGACAAGATACCTCTGCCGCCACCGCCACCAGCAGATGGACCGAGTGGTTGGATATGGTTGTGAGGAGGAGGACAGCAGAGGAAGGAACTTTTGGACGCCGACACTGATCGATGGATTTTAAGTATATGACTGTTGGAAGAGATGTCGGTCATCTTTTGAAATATAGCCGAGTATAGAAAGCCTTGGCATTTTGATGTACCGACTAATGATGTCCATCAAGTTATGTAAATAAAAGCGTATGGCTTTAACTTATATAAAATGTTTAGTTGGTGTGCACTGTTTTCTGAATATAGGGAAGGGAGTTGTTGGATACGCTGCCGCCATATAAATTGCTTATTTGGGACCGACCTAAAAGATATAAACCCCAGGATTGATAGACCTTCAAGTCAAGAAAGAGAAAGGTAAGCGAACTGTGGTGACCCCAACGGATCGGGGGCCGTCGAGGGGTGTCACACAATGCCCCCTATTTATAGGCAGGGGAGGGGTCCGGTCGACTAAGGGCCTCAGCTGCCGGCCTTTGGCTTGTCGACTGGTCCTCCTCGATTGAACCGGCATCCCATCCGAGCTTTTCTAGCGAAGCGTGCTCGGCATTGAAGGCAGCCATTAATGGTGCCTGAGATCTGTCATCTCCGGCCGACGTCGGCCTACCCTCCTTGGTCATAAGCAATCTTCGGGCGCATCGCCAGCCTCTGCGCGTGAGGCACAGAGGCAATGGAGGAAGGAGACAATAGAAGAAAGAAGAAAAGAGAAGGGGCCAGACCAGGGGTGAAAAAAAAAAAGGATTGGGCCTTTGGCCCGTGAGTGAGGGAGAAGAGGAAGGAAAGGGGCTAGGTGCGAAGGCCCCTCCCTGACCGTTGCTGCTTTTGCTTTTTTTGTTTGTTTGTTTGTTTTTTTCTTTATTTTGTTGTTGTTTTTGTTATTTATTTATTATACAAAAGAGAAGAAAACTACATAAATACAAAAACTAAGGCCTAAATAAAAACTTAATCAAAATTTAGGCGTCAAAAGGCATGATGGATAGTCTTATTCCAATTCTACTTGACAGACAAAGCTAAATTAGCTTAATTATCCATATGTACCATATAACACCTCGGGGATGGTTAGTAGCTCCCTCAAATGTGAGCAATTTTATGCCCTTTCTTCTTGAGATTATTAGATGCTGGCACCATTGACTTTATTTTAGTTATTTAATCAGAGGAAAATGAAGGGTTCCTTTGGTCATTTTATTTATTACGTATCTTTATATCATGTACAGCTTTTTTAAATGATTTTTGAATTATAATTGTATACAACATTGCAATCAGGTAATTCTCTAAATCCGATGTTACCGCGTTTTAGTGAATTGACATTGACTAACCAGGTGTGGATCCATTCTAGGCGGAGACTCTGGTCTGATTGGTTTTCGAGAACTAATATTCAATATAGTTTTTGTACCTAAAATAATATGTTGAAATGTAATCCGAAGAAATCAGATTATCAAAAGATAATATTATTAAACACCCAAGATAGAACAGGGACAAGACAAAGCGCAAACACACACATGCCCATCTTCTCAGGAAGCATTCACAAGTAGCAGATTCAAGATTCAAGAACCACCCTCCACAAAAGTACATCGACTATTGAGGGCAGTCTATTCATCTTCTTTCTTGAAATAAGATTACATAAACAACACATATAGCAAGAAGAGAGAGAGACAGAGATCCACCCATGGTTTAGAGGAGATGGTGGTGCTTCTTGCCATGAGCCTCTTCATTTTCTTTATTGGCCTCCTTCTTCTCGTGGTGCTCATGGAAGGCGAACCCACCGACCCCAACAGCGGCGGCAGCAGCTATTTCCTCCGCTATCTTGTGCTTATGGGCGTGCTCTGGGTCCTTCTTGGCCTTATGCTTCTCATGCTACAATTTGCACATCATTAATTAGGAACTGAGTGGATGAAAAAAAAATGAGTAAAGGTAAAGAGGAGGAAAAAAAAAAAAAGCTCTACACACTGTATACCTTTTTGTTTTTTTGAAAGGCTCTAAGCATGGTATATGTTCAAAAAAAAAAAAGAATTTATTCAAAAACGAATTTATTCACTTTGAGCAGAAGTATTTGATCATGTAAATAATGTTATGGATAACAACTATGTTTTTGTTTTAGCCAAATGTGGGGAAATGTCATTCCTCTAGCGGATCAACGGAGGAAACTAATTGAATTCAAACTATTGTTCGTTTATAAAGATGATCCACTCTTGTATGGCATATGCCATCATCATGTCTAGTTAAAATATGTAAGTTTAATCGAGATTCTTCGCATCCATAATTTGTGATCAACGAGATGCTTCAGTCAATAAGGTGAAGAAGAGAATTTTATGTAAATATAAATGGGGAAAAAATTACAAGAATTGAGAAGAAGATGACAATAATTACCAAGGCATAAGCGCCGGCAACAATAGTACCGAGCTCACCGAGTTGCTCGAGATGCTTGTGGTGCTTCTCCTCTTTCTCATAATCGACGATGGCAGGCTCTGCGGTGGCGTCATCCTTCTTGTGGTGGAAGAGGTGGTGGTGGTGTCCTTCGGCCATGGTCGGTGGTTGTTTTTTTAGGAATTACTAGAATTGACAATGAATCGGGGAAAGGACTACAGCTGAAGTGTATGGTATTGTATGTGATGTGAGATTGTTTGAGAGGGAGGGGGTCTTTATTGGGAGAGTTGGCACTTGCAAAGTCACATCCAATCGGGCCTACATGGTAGGCCTTAAATGCGTCATCGGTGGTCAGGATAGGCTGTGTGGTTCCACGTAATGCATCTTTATCTTCTTTCGATACAGCAGTTGTTTAGATGTTAAGCCAAAGAAAAAAAAAGGGAAATGAAGGACATTTTGTGGAGACAAATTTATTTGCCAGATTATTTTTATGAGTTGCCAAGAAATAGTGAAAACCTTGAGTATATTCCAAGAGAATCATAAAAAAAAATTCTAAATTTATTGTAGTTTTCCTTTTTTGTATTTTCTTTTCCTATTATACTCTTAATTTGTCTAAAAGATGCATGGCTTTGTATCTCCATTAATTTTCAAGGGACAGACCCCTAATTTAATTAGATAGCAGAACTAGTTTGTATATGCTCCACCAATGCATTTGCCAAAATCTTGTCTACTTCTACTAACATGTGGAATAGTAGAAAAATGTTCCTAGTGCACATAAAACAATTCATGATTTTGAGGCATGATCGATTTTGTTCCCATTTTACTTGACAGACAAAACTAAATCAGCTTGAATATCTGTCTATGCCATTTAACTCCTCTGGATAGTAGCCTCCTCGCATGTGAACAGTTTTATGCCCTTTCATGTTGAGATTACTAGATGCCGACGTCATTGATTTATCTAATTATTTAATATAGTGGAACCCCTTCGTTTTTTATCCGACAACATCTATATACATATAAAATCAATGGGGTTGAAATTATTTGGTGGTGCTCAGAAGGTGAACATCAATAAAACATTAATAGATGAATAAATAAGCAACTTAAAAGTTCGGGAACCACATTTTACATTGAGCCAAAGTTTAAAGAATTATTGAAGGCATCTGAGTACTAATTGTTGTTAGACTATGGCTTGTAAACAGTATGTACATTTTTATTTCCTGTGGCAAATGTCGCAGCTCATTTCAGATGATTGCTTTCACGTTTCATTCTCTTGTACTTTGAACGTATGTCTTACACCATATATACCTAGAAATACAACTTTATCAAATTCCAACTTAGGGCATGAATGATAACAATTTTGACCAGAAATCGATTTTTGAAATAGAAATAGAAATTCAATTTCTATCCCAAGATGAGTTTCTGAGTAAAAACATACGTTTGATAATGACACAAAGTTTCTATTTTTGGAAATAAAAATTCATTAGATAGCGACACAAAAATTCTCCCTCCCGAGCAGTAATCGACAGCAGGAGGCGGGTGGCGACCACCGACATCCGTCAAGGGGCCACTAGTGACCAGTGGCGGATGGTGGGCTGTGCCAAGTGGACAATTGAGAAATCTAAAATTTTTACATCTTATTTTCATTCAAAATCTATTTTTGGACTAACAATTTATTCCGGATTTAGAAAAATGAAATTACGTTTACAAACGAATTTTTTTTCTAAAAATAATTTTCCAAACTTATTTTTAGAATAAAAAAATAGTTTTTGAATAGATATAGAATGATTGTTATGTGTGTCCTTAATTCTTGGAGACTGCATCGTTAGTTGAGGGAGGAACGCCAATTTCATGCTACTTTGTTCAAGGGCTTCCCTAAAGATCTGAAACGTTTTGTGAAAGACTCTAAAACCAGTCTCAAGCAGTTGGTAGATGATTCTTTTCAAGAAAGTAGGTCGGAGAAAACTTGTTCTTAATTTTTTATCCCAAATCTTACTTTGCATCCTAGAATCTTATAAATTGTTTGATTCTATACGTTAAAAGTGTAAATGTTGCTTTGTTGTGATCGCTTTTACATTACGGTGACTACAGCGGGATGGAGAAAGGTTCATGTTTCGAGTCTCGGGTGCTGCTCTCGATCTGTTCGAACTTGACGGACAAGAATCCCAATGATCCCTCGGTACCGAAATGGCGTACGTGTACAAGACCAACGGGACCAAGTACGCGGCCACGAGAATAAGCTGGACGCGAAGTATACAATTGCCTAGGATGCGATGTGCGATTCGAGGAGGGCTCGCGTCTCTGTGACTTTGGTCTTGCAGTTTATGTGTGTTAGTGAAAGACCATAACCCATCTCGCCCTTAGACCAGAACAAAAGAAGTCTGTAAGGTTATCCTCCTCAAAGCGCATGCTTTGCCGTATTTCAATTGTTCGTGTGTTGATAAGTATTTCTAACTGTGGTTACTTGTTTCAAGTTGCCCATTGCGATTAAGTTTTACTTGTGATTAACATATTCTTTAGCTTAACTACAACTATCTACTTCATACTTGGATACCGCAATTGGAGTTTGGTCATGTATTGCTCGGATGTGAACCGAGCTGGCTTCCCCATCACCATTTAATTTTAGCTCGGGCTTTAAAAGTTATCGAGGAAATTGACTTTTCATTACCATTAGATATATTGGCTGTTGGTGACACGAAAATGGACCTTGTCGCCATGTGCGATCACAAGAGCGGTGAGAAGATAATGGGCCAAGCAACATGAATATCAAGAGAAAGATGATGAAACATGACCGATTATCGATAAGCGTGAGGACAAAAAATTTATAATCAATGGCAAACCAAGAAGCCGCCACATGTTCAGTTGTTGGAATGCAATGACGGATATCTAGTGGCCGCTTGAGTAGCTTCGGCGGCGAGCTTTTAGACAAAAATATTTGAAATATTGACTTAGAAGAGCGCCAAAGGTGCATGCGGTCAGAAAGCTGTTGTTATATGAAGACTCGGTTAAGAAGATGTTATTGATAAACAAGGGACTACCAAAGCATGATCAAGGCAGTTGCAAAGGAAATGGACAATTGATTTCTGGAGAAGAGGGAACGTGCAGTGGTTATGCGAAGATGAATAACTATTTAGCGGTTAACAGGCACCTCTATAAATACCATCGGTCATCCAACAAGAAACCCCATTCTCATAACAAATCAATCAAAATGTTATTCCTTTATCTTTCCTGTACTGTACTTCAATGTAGTTCCTAGATCACCATCATTATTAGATTCCGGCGTGTATCTATATCCCAATGCAGCGTTGTTGACTAGATTTTGTCGTCGTGTCTTTTATCCTAGTCCAGCGTTGTCAATTAGATTTCAGCATTGTGTCCTCTCTCTTAGTGCATTGTCGTTGACTAAATTTTGACATTGTATCCAATTATTCTCAAACTATGTTGTTGATTAAATTCGAACATAGTTTAAACTTAACCTCAGAGTGTAGCATTGTATATTGTTGTCAAAAGTTGGAAATTCAATATTCATGTTGCATTTGCTATCCTTTGTCTTGAAATAGCACAAAACTCTTGTCCTTTCTAAATAAATTTCGAGGAACGACTCTTGATAAAAGATATTTCATTACGGGACAAAATTGGCGAAACATCTTTTTGGTAGGTCTAGTGGGACCTATTGTGCTAGTTTGAAAGGATACTATGCCATGTACTAGAAGTTAGTCCAATTTCGGCAATATTGCTGATAAGCCATTACCACCGATGACTAAAGATCTTGGATGTGCTAAGTCATCATCAACACAACCTCTCCCAAGCTCTCCCAAGCCATGCCCAAGAGGAGGACATTTGTGTTCCAAGGCAGCGCATAGAGGAGCAAAGAAGGCAGATGGAGCTCACCCCCGTAATGTTGTCATCTATGAGGAGGAGACTAGAGGAGGACCAGAACAAGTCCTTGATTATGACGTCAAGCATATGACGGATATGGTCAAATCATTGATCATTTACATCTATCATAAGTGTGCACAAGGGCAACATAGAGTGCTGAATAGATCAATTCAACCCCAAATTGAACCAGTTGCCACATCCTCTAGGTATGTTCCTCCATTAATTGGTACTTAGATAAATTTTGGTACTATAAGACAAGGCACGTCAACCTCAGCATCACTTAGGATCTTGCAAAGAGGAGAGGTTATTATAGCTGTCTAGACCTGTGGACCTGTTGGCATCAATGCCAATATCCCTTCAACATCATTGCAAAGAAATGATACCCTAGGGATAACTTAGACTTGTGGAGCAGCGTTGCTTAATGGGAATTATACGCCTGGCTTAGTTTAGACAAAATTTCTTAATGACAATAGTGGGATAATTGGTGAAGGACCTCGACAGATACATTGGTTATGGCTAATGAGAGTGCTCAGGCTTGTGATACCATGTCTCAACCTAATTCCATCCTTGTGCCCAATACTGCTATCGATAACCAGGGGACATTGTTGACTCCACCAAGGGGGCAAGAGTAACTTCCTTAACTGCAACAGTTACCCCAACAGGGATTTCAACTGATCCCCTTAACTGTCCCATTGCAGCCTCTGCAACTAGCCCCTCAACCTGCTCCTTTGCACATTCCTCAGAAATTACCACAACAGCCAAACATTCCACCAATCCCACGTTATAACCCACAACCTTTGCAATTCAAAGTTCAGCAACAACCTTACAGTCCACAACAACAATTGCCCCAATTCATGCCCCAATACGCGAATCAGATGTGGCAATCCAATTTTCGTGCTCAACATGCTACAAGGGTGCCCATGGTTGCACTCAAAACCAGCTAGTAATTGACCCATCAATGAGGCGATACAGTTATGATATGGGATGCGTGGGAAATGTCTATAGGAAACCATATCCAAATTGGATGGATGCAATCAGATACCCACGAGGCTTTAAGATGCCAAAATTTATGTTGTTTACTGGTGAAGATGATTAGTCTACTTCTGAACATGTCAATCGATTCTTTGCATTATATGGTGATGCTGCATATGGTAACCACTAGAAATTACCATTGTCCCCACTATCATTGTCAAAACTGCTTTTACATGGTATACAGTGTTACCGGCATATTCAGTCATCTCATGGGAGTAGATGCAAAGATTTTTCCATAGCCAATTTCAAAGAGCAGTCCTTTACTCATCAGCTTCCGCTATATTAGCTATGACACAGATGGGAATGAATCGATCGACCAGTACATATCTAGATTCAAAAGAGCCAGAAACAAATGTCTCGTCCCTTACCTGGAAAGACCTTCGTGGATTTGGCCTTTAATGATTTGAAGTTCGATGGTAGGACAACCTTATTCAGACTTGTTTCAATTATCCACCATGGTAACTAAACACAAAAGTTTGCTTAAAGAGAAATATAGGAGGCACGGATGAAGAAATGAGGTCGGTTTCGTGGAAACTTCTGAGTTCAACGAGGAAATGGGACGAACAGAATTGGCTGAAGTAGCTGTTGCTAAGATGGTAATAGACAAACCATATACTTGCCAGGTATTGAAGCCAGCAAGAATGAAGGAGAAGTCGAACATTATGGCTAAAGTGAAAGAATCTACATATTATTCTTTTGATGATGTAATAGGACAAATGAAAATTTTGATATGTTGTTGATTAATGGTTAAATAAAATTGATGGAAGGTCAAGTTATACCAATCAAAAGATGAATGAGAAAAGTACCAAAAAAGTCCTAAATCTATTGCATTAGTACCAATTCAGTCATAAACTTTTCAATTAGACCAATTTAGTCCTAAACCTTTTAATATTAATACCAATTTAGTCCATCCAGCCAATTTTAGCCAGTTGGCATTGACGTGGACGTCGATTGGTGGCCGGACGCTGCCATGGCAATTTTAAAGATTTTTTTATTATTTTTTTGAATTTTTGATTAATTTTTTTTTCCTTTTCCTTTTCTCTTCCAACGATGGCCAGCAAGCCTTTGGTGAGGCTCACCCGCCAGGGGATGGCCGCAAAGCCCTCGCCCGGCCTTTTCTAGGCCGCTGGCAAGGCGCCTTTGCTCGAATCTGCGTGAGGTCGGCCTCACCGAGGCCTTGTCGCGGGCGAAGGGGGCCTCACCCATGGCTGGCAAGGCCATGGCGGCCATCACTAGGGCGGAGTGAGGGCCGAGGGCGCGACCCTCACCGACCATTGGGCGAGGGCCGCGAAGCCCTCGCCTGCCTTTGGTGAGGGCCGCAACCCTCGCCCGGTGGTCGGTGAAAAGGAAAAAGAAAAATTAATAAAAAATTAGTAAAAATTCAAAAAAATAATAACAATATCTTTAAAATTGTCACGTTAGCGTCCGACTACCAACCCAACCGACCAAAATTGGCCGAATGGACTGAATTGGTACCAATATTAAAAGGTTTATGACTAAATTGGTCCAATTGAAAAGTTTGACTGAATTGGTACCAATACAATAGGTTTAGGACTTTTTTGATACTTTTCCCAAAGATGAATTGTTGGACAAGAGATATCGCCAATGGCATCATTTGTGAAGTCATAACATCGTTGATTGCATGGTTTTCACGGATAAAATT
Organism: Eucalyptus erythrocorys; assembly: GCA_014182555.1. Classification (NCBI taxonomy): domain Eukaryota; kingdom Viridiplantae; phylum Streptophyta; class Magnoliopsida; order Myrtales; family Myrtaceae; genus Eucalyptus; species Eucalyptus erythrocorys. The sequence continues at coordinate 20,547,642 of CM024601.1, read as the reverse complement.
CAAGAAGCACTTGGCAAGGGCAAGATAAAATTTGCCGATAATAAGACTAAAGCCATAGTGGAGGTTGGTGTTAACCCATTCCCTGTAATGACGGGGATGGTCTCATTGAGGTCCAAAGCCACCAAACTTGTGTATCCGATGTAGGTAGGAAATCGGTTGGGAATATCACCATTATCCTAGGGAACAAACGAACAAGCGAGGTGTTTTGTCACTGAAAGTCCTTAAAATACGAAGCCATCCCACCGGATGTCTCGTGTTTTTAATAGGATAACTTATCCAAGAAGGCAGTTTCCCAATCGAGGAACGTCCATATAGTTTTAACAAAGATATGAAGAGGGAGACCCCACTATCAGTACATTAGGAGAACCAAGTTGTAAGTTTGATTATTATGTCAGTTATAAGCCACCTCCTTCCCACCCTCATGTCTATAATCCTTTTGGATGGGGAGAGGAGTTTGATGATCCCACTTTCGGGGAGTTTAGTTCGCTTGATTCACTAAATCCTCAACGGACACTGAAGATTCCCGAAGACCCACCGGAAGACCAATGGTTTGAAGCAGGGGAAATTCAAGGTCTAGGGATAACATAGTACGAACTCAAGAGAAGGATGTAAAGGAAGAGATGAATGCGTCATTTACAGCAACAAATTAATCAAATTCATATCATACAAGTCAAGCCAGCGCTAGTCGCGGCAAAAAGCCTAAGCCATATAAGGCCAATAATTTGGTGTGGAAAAGAAAAACGTAGAAAGAATCCATAACATCTGACTAGAAGAAAGATCAGCCCACCTGGACAGTGACTCAGACACATGAACGTAGGCTAAAGGCATTATCAAGGTCAGTCTTCCTTTTGAGCTCGTACATGGTTTAGGCCAAGTTACCCAACGAATTTCAAGTCACTCCGACCGATAATAAGGTGACCGAAGAAGCGTTGACTAATGGAAAGGAAAGGTTCGAATTTCACTTTAATAATGAAAAAGTGATGGAGTTTGAGAAGCTGTCTGCGCGCAGTTGTCTGCAAGCAGTTCTATTCACTTAAGGGCTTTGTATATAAATGCTAATATAAATGGTTGCCCAGTGTCAAAGGAAATAGTTGATGGAGGATCCACTTTAAATCTCGTCCAGTACACTATTTAAAAAGCTAGGCAGAAAGGATGAAGAAATAATCCCATCGTATAACTAGTCAACATATTTCATTGGAGAAGTGACTAAGGCCAAAGGAATATTTGTTGCGGACCCAACAGTTGGCTCCAAGACCTCGAGGACATCTTTCTATGCTGTAGATGCTAATGGGTCATACAATTTGTTATTAGGAAGAGATTGGATTCATAGAAATCAATGTGTACCATCAACGCTGCACCAGAATTGTTGGAGATGTGTCTTAGTGCTGATGTTACGTCGTTTTTCTTTTTTTTTTTTTTTTTTTTTTTAATCCAGTCAAGTTTATTTGTTATGTGGTTGGCTTGTTAGCTATTTTCTAGGAAGTGGAACAAGTCGTTTGTGTGCGGTTATGTTTTGCACGTTTGTGTGCAATTATGTTTTGCACATTTGTGTGCGGTTTCAAAATAGGTTCTTATTTAGCTTGTACTTGACAGTTTTTTTTTAGTAACGATGTATGAAGTTCAATGTCCTGCTTCATTCCTTCTCTCTCCACGTAATAGAGAAGTTTCTGCTTTTAGTTTATTATATCAGCTTTAACAATAGGTATCACAGCCTCTATGAGATCTTAAAGAAATTGTAAAGTGAGGGTAACTGAGTGTAGACTGGTTCCAATCTGCAAAGAAAAAGGCTGATGGAGGTAGGATCGAGTTGATTCTCTACAATGGCTGCTCCAGTCTTTACTGGGGAAAATTATCAAGCTTGGGCTATCAAGATGACAGCATTCTTGGAGGGTCATGATCTATGGGAGGCTAGGGAGAATGATTATGAGGTTGCTCCACTTCCAAATAATCCGACCTTGAATCAGATAAAGTACCATAAAGAGAGAATCACAAGGAAGGCCAAGGCAAAGTCTTTGCCTGTATGCTGCTGTCTTACCCCCTATTTTCACAAGGATCATGAGATGTGATTCTGCAAAGGCAATATGAGATTTCTTGAAGGATGAATACGAGGGAGATGAGAAGATAAGGAGCATGAAGGTGATGAATCTCTTGAGGGAGTTTGAGAGACGGCAGATGAAGAATTCAGAGTCAGTGAAGGAATATTCTGATAGGTTGATTGAGATAGCTGAAAAAATCAGAGTCTTAGGGACTGACTTGAAGGATGAAAGGCTGGTTCAAAAGATCCTGGTGTCTCTTCCAGAGAAGTTTGAAGCCACCATAGCTTCTTTGGAAAATACAAGAGACTTAGATGACATAAACCTTGCAGAATTGTTAAATGCCCTGTAGGCACTGGAGCATAAAAGACTGATGAGAAGAGAAAACCCTATAGAGGGTGCGTTGCAAGCTAGAGTGAAGTCCAATGATGCAGGCAAAGGGAAGAAATGGAATCAGTCCAAAGGAAATGCCGGTGACTCCAAGTTTGTAGCAAAAGAAGGAAATTCTGGTGCGTCTAGCATATGGAAGAAGAACAAGAAGCCTTGTCAATACTATGGTGGAACTAATCATCAGTCCTTTAGATGTTGGAGGTGTTGGAAAAAACTCCTTTTATTGTTTTAGAGTTGACAAAACGTCTTCGTCAGTTTAGTCTAAAGACTTCCAAACTCAATTGTTAAAGTCTAAAGACCTCCAGACTCTATCGTCAAAGTCTGAAGACAGCTAGACTCAAGATTCAAAGTCTGCCCAAGTTGACAGTCACCAAACTAAAGGAAGAAGACTTATATAGATGGAAATTTATCTTTGAAGATTCATTCTATATGGTTTTTAGAAGATCTTATGGCTGGATATAGCTTCAAGACATTCGGTTATTCTTAATGGTATCTATTCCAATTTGAATATCATTTTGAAAAGCGAGCAAACTTGGAAGGTTTTACTTGTGGAAACTCAACATCCTGATTATATGGGCGAACAGGATTGACAGGCTCTCATCTACATTTAATCAACAACTCAAGATCACCTTAATTGATTCATTCCAACGAGTAGATTGGAAGAACTCCTTTCGAAAGTGCCAACGGTTATGAAGGCACAATGGAGTATTTAAAGGTGGGATTTTACGTTGTTTGGTGTGTGGCTGAAAGTAAAATTTCAAAGTCTAAATCTCTATAGTTCCTTGCCTTCTCATTCTTCGAGCTATAATTGTGTACAAAAGAGAGAAGCATACAGTGAGAATTTGTGAAGAGAATAGCTGAGACTCTCCTCTAAGGAAGTCAAGACTACAAGCTATACCAATCTTTTCTGATTCATAGTGAAACCCAGCTGGTAGGCTGTCAGCGCGAGAGAGTGGACGTAGGCTTGGATTAAGCCGAACCACTATAAACATTTGTGTTCAATTCTCTTACCCTGATCTCCTTATTTTAATTGCCGCTTTATTTAATTGCTTCATAAAGTTATTTAAAAGTCTTTTATATTTTGAATTCTAATTCAAAGGGGATTAAATCTATTAAGGTCTTTCAAAATTTTATATACACCTATTCACCCCTCTAGATGTGTTTACTAGCCATTTTCAATTGGTATAAGAGCCTGTGTGCTTACTTGTTGAAGTGTTTATACTTCTTAAGCTAAAAAATCTATGGCTAGTATTTTGGCTCTAGGTTTGGTTGAAGACCAAAACAACACCAAACCACCCTACTTTGATGGAAATGAATATAATGTATGGAAAAACAAGATGAAGGTATTTCTCAGATCGAAAGATCCTCTGAAATTGGATGTAGTTGAAAAGGGAATCACTCCTATAGCTGCATCAACCGCATGGAAAGAAATAGCAAATACTGGAGAATTGTCACAAGCAGAAATAACCAAGAGACAAGCTCTTAATGCTAAAGTCATTTATTCATTATATTGTGCTTTATATCCTACTGAGTATAACAAAATTTCATCTTGTGAAACATACAAAGAAGTCCGGGATAGGTTGCATGTCACTTATGAAGGAACTGATCGAGTTAAAGAAACAAAGATCAACATTCTACTCGAACAGTATGAAGCCTTCAAAATGAAGCCAGCAGAATCTATTACTAACATGTTTAGCCATTTTACAGAAATTGTAAATGGACTAGCATATCAGGGACAACCAATCTCAGGACCAATGAAGGTCAATAAACTGCTGAGAGGACTCTCTAAAGACTGGAATCATGTGAAAACTTCAATAAGGGAAACACAGAGGATAATGTCTTCGTCTGTAGATGAATTGGTTGGCACATTTCAATCATATGAAGTAGAGCAAATCAATAAAGAAGAAGATCCCAAAGGTAAGAAGTCTATTGCTTTAAAATCTAACAATGATTCTGATGATACAGATTCTGAAGATGACATGGATGATGAAGAACTAGCACTTATGATAAGGAAGTTCAGAAAGTTAAACAGAAAAGGAAAAATGTTTAACTGGAAGAAGCATGGTAATCAAAGATTTTAGAGGAAATCAAATGATGATACTAAAACCAACAAGGAAATGATTTGTTTTGAATGCAAGAAAAAGGGGCACATCAAACCTAATTGCCCCCTCTTGAAAAGAAAGAAAGAAAAGACAAAAAGATTTTTAAAAAAGCACTCAAAGCAAAAACATGGAACAAGTCAAAATGTGAAGAAAGTGATGAGGATTACGCCAACATATGTCTAATGGCAAAATCAAAATTAGACTCAGATTCAAACTTAAACTCAGACTCAGACTCATACAGTGAAGTCAAGGTTAGTAATCTAAAAATTCCTATTAAAGTCTCGAAGTACATAGATGAACCTTGTCTTAATCTCAAAACTTTCTTAAAAGGATTTCTAAGTTGAAGAAGGAAAATTACAAACTGAAGCAACGGGAAATTTCTTGGAAAGAAAAGGTTGAAAATTTAAATAAAAATCTTGCTGATTTAAAAGAAAATGCAGCTTTCCTTTCAAAAAAAAAAAGTTTTTTTGAAAGAAGACATATTGAATATCACTAAAAAGTTTTCAATGGGATCTAAAAAGTTGGAAAAGATTCTTTCAATTCAAAGACCTTATTACAATAAATCTGGCTTAGGAATGACATCAAAAACCATTCCTTTAATCAATTTCCCAAGGTAAATAAAAGAATTAAACATAGAACCACAACAAGAATCATTTTCAAAAGGCTTTTGTAAAACCTGTTAGGCGAAGTGCTCTCAAATGTTCAAAGTGTAATAGCTTAGAACATTTTGAGATAGAATGTCCTAAGGCTTGGAAACCTGTTAAGAGAGAATGGGCAAAGACTGTGTTTCACACTAACACCATTGGACCCAAGAAAGTGTAGGTACCAAAGAAAGCTTGAGTACCTTATATAATTGTAAGTCACTATCAAGAAGAAGATCAAAAGGTATTTGGATAGTAGCTGCTCATGACATATGACAGAAGACTCAACTTATTTTACAAATCTCTTACAAGTGAAAGGAGGAAATGTTTCTTTTGGTGGAAACAGCAAAGGAAAAATTGTTGGATGTGGAACTATCAAGATAGGAAGTCTCATAATCAACAATGTTTCATTGGTCGAAGGTTTAAATTACAATCTTCTCAGCATTAGTCAATTGTGCGACACGGGATTCAAGATTAATTTCCAAGAAGGCATTTGTTCGGGAACCAGCAAAGATCTTTCACAATCCTTTACTAGACGAAGATATGGAAACATCTATCTTCTTGACATCAAGTCTGAAAGCTCCCAATGTTTAATCTCTATTCAAGATGAGGTAAATCTTTGGCATAGAAAGCTTGGCCATGTCAATATGAAGCAAATTGCCAAGATCTCCTCCAAAAAGCTTGTTCGTGGAATTCCTAAATTATCTTATCAAAAAACTGATCTATGCACACCTTGTGTGTTGGGAAAACAGGTTAGAAGTTCTTATAAACCATTGAATCAGGTTTCTACTAATCTAGTTTTGCAGCTTTTGCATATGGATCTTTTTGGACCAACCAAAACTCAAAGCGTTGGTGGAAAGAAGTATTGCCTGGTAATAATAGATAACTATTCTCATTTTACTTGGATATTCTTCCTTTCAAGTAAGTCTGAAGCATTCTCTTACTTCTCTAAATTTGCCAAGAAAGTTCAAAATGAAAAATGTTATACTATTTCAAGTATTCGAATAGACCATGGAGGTGAGTTTGAAAACCAAGACCTTACTAAGTTTTGTGATGACTCAGGCTTTCAACATGATTTTTCTTCTCCATATACTCCAAAGCAAAATGGGGTTGTGGAAAGAAAGAATAGATATTTGCAGGAAATGGCAAGAATTCTTTTAATTAAAAGTAATATTTTTCCTCGTTTTGGGCTGAAGCAAGTATCAAGCGCTTGTTATATTATTAACATAGTATTTTTAAGGCCTATTCGGAGAAAACTCCTTATGAGTTGTTCAAAGGAAAGAAGCTAATTGTTTCTTACTTTCATGTATTTGGTTGTAAATATTTTATTTTAAAGAATGCAAATGATCGAACCGGTTAGTTTGAAGAGAAGTCAAATGAAGGAATCTTCCTTGGTTACTCAATTTCAAGCAAAGCTTACAAAGTATACAACAAGAAGACTCAATCAATGGAAGATTCCATAAATGCAAAGTTTCAAGACTCTATGCTGAATCAAACTGATCAGACTCAACTTGAAGAATCTAAAACTGCTCAAGATGTTGCAAAATCTATATCCCCCGAGGAGGTTCAAACTTTAGAAGTTCAACAGCAAACTGAACCAGAAGCTTCAACTGAAACTGAAGATCAGCAGGATTTCAAAATAACTAGCAACTGGAAACATAAGTCTAGTCATCCCATGGACCATATCATTGGTAACATTGATGAAGGGATTCGTACAAGATCCAAAAGGCGTGAAGAGTCTAGTGCTTTGGCACTTGTTTCAGAAATCGAACCCTAGACAATAGATGAAGCCTTGATTGATGAAAGCTGGATTGAAGTTATGCAAGAAGAACTCAGACAGTTCAGCATTAATGATGTTTGGGAACTTATTCCTAAACCTAGAGGTAAATCAATTATTGGAACTAAATGAGTTTTTAGGAACAAGCTGAACGAACAAGGAAAAGTGGTTAGAAACAAAGCAAGACTCGTGGCCAAAGGTTACACACAAGAAGAAGGGATTTACTACGATGAGACCTATGCACCAGTAGCAAGGTTAAAAGCAATTAGATTATTACTTGCTTTTGCTTGCTTCAAAATTTTCAGGTTATTTCAAATGGACGTGAAGAGTGCATTTCTAAATGGATTTATTCAAGAAGAAGTCTATGTGGAACAACCACTTGGATTTGAAGATCCAAGGAAACCAAATTTTGTCTACAAGCTAAAAAAAGGCTTTATATGGATTAAAGCAGGCACCTCGAGCATGGTATGAAAGGTTAAGTAATTTTCTAATTCAAAATGGTTTTATTAAAAGTAAAGTAGATACTACCTTGTTTATCAAAAAGGAAGAAAAAGATTTTATACTTGTTCAAATTTATGTTGATAATATCATATTTGGTTCTCCTAATGATAATCTTTGCAAGAAATTCTCAAGATGCATGCATGATGAATTTGAGATGAGCATGATGGGTGAGTCAAACTTCTTCCTAGGATTACAAATCAAACAATCCAAAGGAGGAATTTTGATTCACCAAGAAAAGTATGCAAGGGATCTTATCAAGAAGTTTGGATTGGAAAATTGCAAAAAGACATAAACACCCATGTCGAGTTCTTCGAAGCTGGATAAAGATGAAGAAGGAAAGAATGTAGACCAGAAGCTATACAGGAGTATAATTGGTTCACTTCTTTACCTTACTGCATCTAGACCTGATATTTTGTTTAGTGTTTGTATTTGTGCTAGATTCCAATCAAATCCCAAAGAATCTCACTTAACTGCTGCAAAGCATATTATCAAATATATTGCAACAAACTTAAAGTTTGGTCTCTGGTATTCCAAAGAATGAGACTTTACTCTCCTTAGATATTCAGACGCAGACTTAGCAGGTTGTAAAGTGGATAGAAAGAGTACTTCTGGTACATGTCAATTGCTTAGAAATAGGTTATTATCTTGGTTTTCGAGAAAACAAAGTGCCGTAGCTCTCTTAACAGCTGAAGTAGAATATGTAGCACTTAGAAGTTGATGTTCTCAAATATTATGGATGCAACAACAACTAAGAGACTTTGGAGTTGAAGACTCTTGCACTGAGATCAAATGTGATAACACCAGCACCATTAATCTGACAAAGAATCATATTCTTCACTCAAGAGCAAAGCATATTGAAATTAAACATCATTTTATTAGAGATCATGTTCAAAATAGAGAAGTAGTAATTCAATTCATTGACTCAAAAAATCAATTGGTGGACATATTTACAAAGCTATTAGAGAAAAGCCATTTTGAGTCTATTTGCACCAGACTAAACATCATAAAGTCTAAAAGTGTTCAGACTCAAAGGTAAAGTCTGAAGGAGTTCAAACTCAAATGTAAAGTCTGAAGGGGTTCCGACTTGGAGATACGTCTATAAGTTTTTTTTAATACATAAAATTTTTCTTTTGGATAGTATTTCATTTTGGTATATTTTTATTTCGAATCATCTCCTACCTTTTTATTTATTGAAATGTTCTCTCCGGACATTTGAATTTATGGAAATTTTTCTTTTTCAAAAAGGCAATTTCCTACTTTTCTTTTACGACATTTCATTTACCTCTCTTCACTTACTATTTATACCATTGTTTCTTCATCTTTGTTTTCACCCTCATGCACTGTTCAAACCCTAGAATTAAAAAACTCCCACTTACTTTCATCTTTACTCTTGTTTATTTCAAAGATTCCTCCTTTTTGCGAACAAACTGTGACTTTCTCCCAAAAGCAACTATGTCTTCAAGGAAGTCATCGAGGATCGCGAGCAAGGGACCACAAAGGAAGTATGAGGTCCTACCCATTTTGATCTTACCGAGGAAGACGACATTCCTCAGCAAAATCAGCCGAGTCAACAACAACAACCTTCCCAACAGCGTCAATCTCCTCCATTGCCTCAAGAAGAAAATGTAGCAGAAGACGTTGAACCTGTAAGAACTTTGAGACCAAATCTTGCTTACTCTCTTTTTCTTAAGGTTGAAAAAGGGAGGGTCTCCTATGAAGCTGATTGATGAGTATTTCAAAGAAAAAGGATTTAAAAATGAAACAATATTTTTGCGTAAGATGGAAAAGCTAGGAGTGGCATCTAAAGGATCGGTTAAGAAAGCCTTTGAAAATTTTCCAAGTGATCCGCAGTTTGGCACCGTAAATCAACCTCAAGGACGTGATGACGATGAGAGGTTATTTGCACATTTTCAGCCAAAAATGGGAGTGGCTGTGAATTCTATCTGTGAAGAAGGAAACATCTTTCGCTCCAAGGAGCACAAAAGAGTTTACTCGAAGTTGCTAAAAAGAGGGGTTATAAACCCTAGGAGCGTTGATTTTGACTTTCTTGACTCGTGAAAGTAAATCTTCGAGAGAAACTGGCACATCTTCAGTTTGAGGGATTTTGTTCTGATTCCACAATTGCTTACCTTGAACTTACCACCAATTTCTATTCAAATATGTCATTTCTAGATGCGAATAGGCTTTCATTTACTTTCAGGGATGAGGAATATGTGTGGATGTGGACACTTTGGCATATATAATTGGGGTGGAAAAATCGAGTGTCAACCAATTAAAGTGTCTATTGCTCATGTTACTTTGGAGTTGGTTCGAGACAGAAGTGTAGAGGGCAAAATTTCCTACACTAGGATGAGCATCTCTAATATCTTGCTCCATAAAGTTGTGATCAATTGCATCAGACTGAAATCGACCTCAAAGACAAATGTCTCATTCAAAAGCCAAATTGATGTATGCCATCAACGCTGGCATCAGATTTTCTTTGCCTCACACAATCTTGTTCCACATGTATAGGACCGTGATAAAAGATAAGGGACAACTCCCTTACTCTGCTCTTGTTACTCACTTGTTCAGGCACTTCAAGATTCACATCCCTATACCCCTGTGCTTAACAAATTCTGCTCCTATGGTGATTGGCTACAAAATAGTCACAAAGATGCGTTTGGAAGAGCTTAATAAGGTGCTGGAAAGGATGAAGGAGAAATCTCCTGCAAAAGCTGCTTAAGACTTTGCTACAAAGAGAAAAGGAAAGGAGCCCATGGTTGCTCCTATGCAGAAGAAAAGAAAACTCATTTTGCAGGATGAGGATGATGAAAATGAGATAACTCTTGCAGCTTTGAGAAATTTGAAGAGCTTTGTCAGCTTTCAAGGGAGGCAAGAAGAATAGCAAGAGAGGAGAGAAGAGACTAAGAAAGAGATGAGAACAGAAGGAGAAGAAGAGCAAGAAGAAGAAGAAGGAGGAGGAGGAGGAGGAGGAGGAGGAGTGAGAAGAGAAGTAGGAGAGAAGGAGAAAGAAGGTGAGGCTCAAGAGGAACAAGAGGATTCCCTTGAATCAACTTTTGATGTTCCATTGTCCAACGAATCAAACAAAACTGGAAGTGGAAATGCTAGAGCTAGTGGAAAACATCACTCTATTGCTTATGAAGATGAACAAAGCAAAGAGTATACTACTCCACCTACGGGCACACAAATAGGGGGGTTCCTGAAATAAGAGGTACTTCATCACCTTTATTCACAAGTGATATTAGTCGATCAGCTGTAGATCCAGATGATGTATATGCCTCTCATTTTCTTGAATTTGAGGCATCCTCTCCAAGTCATGGTGGAAATATTGCTGAAGATCCATCGAGTTTCAAAACTCTAGGTGCTGAATCAGCTGGACCCAATGCTGCAAATGCTTAATTAGCAAACTTTTCGAGACTGCTAGATATGTTATTGGATTTAAGGAAGCAGTTTTATGGAATGGGGTATGAGATGAAAGATCTCAAGAAGGCTCTCCTAGCTATCTTAGTGTCTTTGCAAGATCAGATCAACACCCTGAAGAATCAAGTTTAGACCAATGTGAAGGGTGTAAATTTACCACCACTGAAGGAGTCCATTGTAAGCCTTGAGAAGACTGTGAAATCTTTGGAAGATTTCTAGCTTGTTCGCATTCCTAAACAACCATGATTTCAACCCCTCATTCTCTTCGATTCAACTTTTATTTCTTCACCGTTTTGCTATGACAAAAAGAGGGAGAAGTGCAGACTTGTTTATCTTTTATGTTATGTTATGTTTTGGGGACTTTGACTTGTTTTGGCTTGTCTTTTGTTTGACTGGACTTGGATTGCTGTTTGACTGTTTACTTGGTTTGGTCTTTTGGTACTTGTAGCTTATGTCATGATATTGAGGATAATTATTTTGCAGGACTAACTTGTTTTTCTGTGGTTGTAGAAGTGATATAACTCTTGTCCTATTTTATCCCTCATAATATATTATGCTTGAGTATTTTTGCAGGTTAAAAAGTTTTGGAAGTTTTATCACCATCAAAAGGGGGAGATTGTTGGAGAAAACTCTATTGTTTTGAAGTTGACAAAACATCTCCGTCAGTCTAGTTTGAAGACTTCTAGACTCAAGTGTTAAAGTCTGAAGACCTCCAAACTCTGTCGTCAAAGTCTGAAGACAGCTAGACGCAAGATTCAAAGGTTACCCAAGCTGACAATCACCAGACCCAAGGAAGAAGACTTATATAGATGGAAATTTATCTTTGAAGATTCATTCTATATGGTTTTTAGAAGATCTTATGGCTGGATATAGCTTCAAGACATTCGATTATTCTTATTTGTATCTACTCTGATTTGAATATCTTTTTGAAAAGCGAGCAAACATGGAAGGTTTTACTTATGGAAACTCAAGATCCTGATTGTATGGGCGAACACAATTGACGGGCTCTCATCTACATTTAATCAACAACTCAAGATCACTTTAATTAATTCATTCCAACGGGTAAATTGGAAGAACTCCTTTGGAAAGTGCCAATGGTTATGAAGGCACAATGGAGTATTTAAAAGTGGGATTTTTCATTATTTGGTGTGTAGCTGAAAGTAAAATTTCAAGTTTGAATCTCTATAGTTCCTTGCTTTCTCATTCTTCGAGCTATAATTGTGTACAAAAGAGAGAAGCATACAATGAGAATTTGTGAAGAGAATAACTGAGAATCTCCTCTAAGGAAGTCAAGACTACAAGTTGTACCAATCTCTTTTGATTCATAGTGAAATCCAACCGGTGGGCTGTCAACACAGGAGAGTGGACGTAGGCTTGGATTAAGCCGGACCACTATAAATCTTTGTGTTCAATTTCTCTGAACCTAATCTCCTTATTTTAATTGCTGCTTTATTTAATTGCTTCATAGAGTTATTTAAAAGTCTTTTATATTTTGAATTATAATTCAAAGGGGATTAAATCAATTAAAGTCTTTCAAAATTTTATATACACCTATTCACCCCCTCTAGGTGTGTTTACTAGCCCTTTTTAGGAGGAAGCCTGATGCTAAGTGCAGAAGATGTCACAAGTTTGGTCACATGGAAGAGAGCTGCAAAGAGAAAAATTACCAGCAATCAGGAGAAGCACAGGTAGCAGTGAATGAGATTGAGGAAGGACACTTGTTTGTAGCTTCCTTTTCTGGCTCTTCTGTTGAGAATGACGCATGGCTAGTCGATAGTGGCTATACCAATCATATGACTAGCAATTTGAAGTTGTTTAGGAGTCTAGATAGGTCAGTCAAGTCCAGAGTTAGAATTGGCAATGGACAGTATATCGAAGTACAAGGGAAGGGTATAGTTGCTATTGAACGAAATCAGAAGGTGAAGCTGATCAATGATGTTCTCTTTGTGTCAAAAATTGACAAGAATCTATTGAGTGTTAGTCAATTAGTTGAGAATGGCTATAAGGTGAAGTTTGAATGAAAGGAATGTCTTATTGATAATGCAAATAGCAAAGAAGTGTTGAGAATGCCAATAAGGGACAAGAGCTTCATGTTCAAGCCACGAGAGATGCAACAAATGGCTTTAAAGTGCAAAGAAAAATGCAGAGCTATGGCATAAAAGGCTTGGGCATGTTCACAAGAAGAACATGTTGTTTATGCAAAGGAATAGCTTGGTAGATGACTTGCCAAGTTTGGAGGAGGAATTTCCACAGTGCAGAACTTGTCTTCTTGGCAAGCAAGCCAAATTTCCTTTCAAAGGAGGAGGCTGGAGAGCATGTGAGAAGCTACAATTAGTCTACACAAATTTATGTGGACCTATGTTTGAGTTATCTCTCAATGGTAGTAGGTATTTCATTACTTTCACCAATGACATGACTAGGATGAGTTGGATTTATTTTCTGCGAGCCAAGTCTAAAGTTGTTGATGTGTTTGTGAAGTTCAAAGCGTTAGTTGAGAATCAAAATGGGAAGAAAATTAAAATGCTTAGGTCTAATAATGGTTCTGAGTATATTGCTCACAATTTTAAGTTGAACTGTGAGTAAGCAAGCATTGTGTAAGAAGTTCACCGCTCCCTATTCACCTCAATAGAATGGGGTCGTGACAAGAAAAGCGAAGTATTATGGAGATGGCTAGATGTATGATGCAAGAGAAAATGTTACCTAAGAAGTTTTGGGTTGAGGCAGCTAATACTACAGTGTTCTTCTTGAACAGATTGCCCACAAAGGCCTTAGATAGGTCAACACCTTTTGAAGTCTATCGTGGTGTTAGACATTTTGTGAAGAATTTGAAGGTTTTTGGGTGTTTGTGTTATACTCATGTTCCTTAGGTCAAGAACGATAAGCTAGATCAAAGAGATGAGCTTGGAATCTTCATTGGGCTCCAATCAAAGGCTTACAGGATTTTTCACCCCATGACAGGGAAGGTGACTATGAGTAAAGATGTTGTTTTCTAGAGGAAGATGAGTGAAATTGGATGGAAGAAAAGAATGTAGGCAACAACAATCTACAAAACAACCCGCAACAATTGTGGAGGTTGATGAAGTTGTGGATGGATTGGAAGATAATATGGATGATTTGCCAGTAAGAGGCACAAGGTCACTTGCTGAAATCTATGAAAAAAGCAATGTGGCAGTGCTTGAACCATCTAACTTTGTGGAAGCTAACGAGGATCGAGGTGGATTGTAGCAATGCGGGAGGAGTTTGCAATGATTCGGAAAAACCACACATGAGAGCTTATTAACAGACCATCGATAAGAATGTGATTGGGGTTAAGTGGGTGTTCAAAACAAAACTTAATCATGATAGTTATGTAAATAAACACAAAGCCAGACTAGTTGTAAAAGGCTATGCTCAAATATAGGGAGTAGACTATTCTGAAACATTTGCTCCTGTTGCAAGGCTTGATACAATTAGGCTACTATTAGCTGTTGCAGTGGAGAAGGGGTGGCCTATATTTCAGTTAGATGTCAAGTATGCATTTCTAAATGGATAGCTTGACGAGAAGGTATATAGATTGAGGAAAGCTCTATATGGATTGAAGTAGGCTCCAAGAGCTTGGTATGGGAAGATAGACCAATATTTGCAGGATTTTGGCTTTATAAGAAGCTTGAGTGAATTCACTCTTTATGTCAAGAGGGTGAATCACAATGTCGTAATTCTGTCACTCTATGTAGATGATTTATTGGTGACAAGGAATGATGTGGAACTGATAGAGAGGGTGAAGCAAGGTCTGTTTGCAGGTTTTGAGATGTCAGACTTGGGAAAGATGGCTTATTTTTTGGGTCTGGAAGTCAAACAAGCTTCACATGATATCTTCATCTACCAGAAAAAATACATGAAGAAAATTTTGAAGAAGTTTCAAATGGAAGATTGTCGTAGTGCAAGCACTCCTATGGCTACTAAGGAAAAGTTGCAGAAGAATGATGGAGCAGATGTAGTAGATGCTTCTATGTATAGAAGTTTGATTGGATGTCTCATGTATCTTACAGCAACCAAACCAGATATTCTATTTGCCATGAGTGTTTTATCTAGGTTCATGAGTAGTCTTAGTCAGTTACATTTGGTTGCTGCAAAAAGGGTCTTGAGATACCTCAAAGGAACATTATTCTTTGGTATGAAGTTTAAGAAAGGTCAGAAGTTTAAGTTGCAGGGCTTTTCTAATAGTGACTGGGATAGCTCAGTAGATGACATGAAAAGTACGTCTGGGTACTGCTTCACTCTTAGTTCTGCTTGTTTCTCCTGGTATTCCAAAAGCAAGAGATTGTAGCTTAGTCCATTGCAAAGGCTGAGTTTATAGTAGCTGCTGCAGCTACGAATCAAGCTTTGTGGCTGAGGAAGATAATGAAGGATTTGTGGTTGAATTCTAGTGATTGTGTTGGAGTTAATGTGAACAATCAAGCTGCTTTAGCAATATCACAAAATCCAATTTTCCATGGCAAAACCAAGCATTTCAAAGTCAAATTTTTCTTTCTGCATGAGGTGCAACAAAGTGGCGAAGTTAAGTTGGTCTATTGCATATATGAAGATTAGCTTGCAAACGTGTTCACAAAGCCACTTCAGGCTAGAAGATTTGAGCTATTAAGAGAGAAAATAGGAGTTTGCAGCAGCAACTGATCTAAAGAGAAGTTTGTTGGAGATGTGTTTCAGTGCTACTGATGTTCTATCATTTTTCTTTGTTTTTTTTTTTTTTTTTTTTATTCAGTCAAGTTTATTTGTTATGCGGTTGGCTTGTTAGCTATTTTCTAGGAAGTGGAACAAGACGTTTGTGTGCGGTTATGTTTTGCACGTTTGTGTGCGGTTTCAAAACAGGTTCTTATTTAGCTTGTACTTGACAATTTTTTTTTAGTAGTGATGTGTGAAGTTCAATGTTCTGTTTCATTCCTTCTCTCTCAGCGTAACAGAGAAGTTTCTGCTTTTAGTTGATTATATCAGCTTTAACAAGAATTCTATAAAGTGCTCTCCTCTATTTGGCATATACCTCAATGGAATCTTTTCGGATGCATTTAAACAGGTATTTGGTTTACAATGCATCATAATCTGTAAAGCCACTTTCTAGAGAGGAAGTTGTTCCCAATTGTACATCAAGCTTAGATTTAAATTGTTTTTTATGGGTTGTCAATTCTCAATCATGGTTTAACAAGAATTCTATAAAGTGCTCTCCTCTATTTGGCATATACCTCAATGGAATCTTTTTCGGATGCATTTAAACATGTATTTGGTTTACAATGCATCATAAGCTGTAAAGCCACTTTCTAGAGAGGAAGTTGTTCCCAATTGTACATCAAGCTTAGATTTAAATTGCTTTTTATGGGTTGTCAATTCTCAATCATGGTTTAGTTTTTTCATGAAACTGCCATTCTTTTACTCTTGGTTCTTGTAATGTTTCCTTGGTTGGACAAATTGTAAATGGTGGAATGGGATGATTACTCCATGTATTAGCGTTTCATTCATGCAGTCTGTATATTGCCTTGCTACCAACCTCACTTTCTGTTCAAATAATTCAATTTGTGTGTTTCTGTATAGTTGTTTCTCTCCCTTTAGACTTTTAGTTTGGACTTTGCTGCATAAGGCTTACTATCATAAACTATTTTGAGTGGACTTCCAGTAAATGAATCTCGATTTGTCTTTCTCCTTAACTTCAATTGAAAGTGGACAAATTCTGAATTAAACGTCTTGGTGGAAGTAGATATTTGTAAAAACTTCTGTAGTAGTGAGAGATCATGAATGTTTTCTGTTGAGGTTGTCATCAAGTTGGAAGTGACCTCAGTGAAAAATGATTGCAGATTCTTCTTTTGTTTCTGCATGGTGAATCACTAATGCTTTTATTTCATTTAGTATTCTGTAATAGGGGTTTATGAGAATTAGTTTATGACACATCCTTCTTTATTAGGATTTTTCATTTGATTTATCTCTAGCTGCAATGCTGTGAGATGACATATACAACTTTGGCAAGCTGCTATCACATCCTATTTTAAGTACTTTGCCAACAAGGTTATAAGTCTCTTTGGTTACGTTTGATTGTTCAGATTTCTAATCAAGATAAGACATGATAAGATAAGATATGAAATCCATGGATTTTATTATATCATATCCACTGTTTGGTGATTATAGTTGGATATATTCACATTACATCATGTACATTATTTAATATAGATGACATATTAGTATAAATGAACAAAAAATTTTACAAACGAAGATGGTAAAAGTCTCTTGTGACGCTTTTGCCTACTTTATTTTTATTTGCTTATTTTATTTTATTTTCCTCTCTTTTCTAATTAATTCTTTTTCATTTCTTTCTTCTCCTTCCATTACTCTCTAATAAAATTTTATTAAATAACTATATTAATGTATCAAAAATACTAAAATACCTAAAATATGTAATAAATATATTGAATCTATATTCTAAAATAGGATTAAATTCAAATATATAAATAAGAATAAGATTAAATTAAAATTAATAATTTTTTATTTTTTATTTTGAATTTCTTATATAATATTATCTATATATTGAAATATATTTTAATTTTGTTAATTTTTTTGGTCAAATAATTTTAATGTTGTTAATTTAAGAAGTTTATTATTCAATAAAAATGATTTTCTCAATATGAATATTAGAAATCATATTCATCTTTATCTCACCACCCCCATGGAACAATTTTATCAATTTATGTCCCCCTTATATCTAACTTTATCTTATCTTAAGCAAGCACCAAACGAATGATAAGATAAACTTTATCATATCCTGAATTTTATCATGGCTGTCAAACGCAACCAAGGTTTTCTATCTATAGTAATTTTTGCATCAAATTCTTAGTTGTAGGTCTCATTAATGCTCCTCCTAGATTCACTTGAGGCACATTGCTAACACATGTTCATTGCATAGCTATTAATGTTATGTTGATGACATTTTCTACGAAGCAACTTCAAGCATAACTTGCTTTTTGGTTACGTGGTCCTTTTTAATTTGCCCTTATTTGTTTCATTTTTTTTGTTAATCATCATGTTAATATCTTGATTTGTTTTAACAAATTTGATAGATAAAGAGCCTCTTGGGAACAAAGGTTGAGTGGATGTACTATATTCTCAAGGCATTTAATGCTGATGATTTGCAACGCTATCGAGAACCATGTCATGAAAACAAGGCTGCTCTCAATGCACAACCTGGTTTGATCGAAAATGACAAAAAACTATTGGAGAAAATCAACATTCTCTGCCTAATGGAAATCATCGCTTTCTATTCTTTTCTTATCTCCATTTCTGTCATACTTATTATTTCACATTTTCCATTATAACTATGTAATCCTCCGCATATAAAATATACAATCTTATCCTGCAGCCGTGCATCAGAAGATAGGACAATTCCACCGAGCGTTATTGCTGAACGCCCAAAGTCTTCGTGTAGCTGATGTTGGGCACCTTCTCATGAAGAGCCTTTCTGTAAGTCTTCCTGATTCTTTTGTATTTCCCTTGGTGGTTGTGTTGTGCTGTGTTCTATGACATTGGATGAGAAGATTGGACGTCATCATTATTCTGGCTGTGTACACATGATCCTATTAGTTTACAGTTCATTTGGCTATAGTTTGATTCAGCCTTATAGTGCAGCTGTACACATGAAGCTTGAAGACAGAATGAACTCCATCTGGATAGATTGGTGGTTTAGATGTTTCAAAAAATGAATAAATGATAATCATATGGATAGGTGGAAACTTTATACCTAACTAAGAGCAAAAAAGAACTACTCTTTTTCTCCTTGGTCTGATCCCACGGACAAATGGGCAATGAAGATCTTCTGTTCTTCCCTATTTCTCTTCAATGCTGGTTAATCTCGAAGTCCAATTAGAGGGAACAGTGCTTGTTTCCTCGGTCCAACCAAGAGTTCTGGGCATTCTGCAAGTTAAATCCTTGCGAGATCGGTTGGATGGTTGGCCGGATAAAGTACACACTGCTTTGCTATCCGTTGAAGTAGAAACACTTGATCTCGTCACTGTGTCGTCTTATGTTGCTTTCCTCTCTGCCAATTGTGACATCCCTTAACTAAATTTGCTGACAACAAAGCGAAAGGAGGTGAAAGAAAAGAGAAGTGCGAGGCAGTTGGGCACTTTGTCCATATTGGAGCTTCCTTCCGTGTCCCTAAGTTTTCTTCAATCATTTTTCATTGCAAGTGGCTGTCTCGTGCGCTTTAGGGGAATGTTTTCAGCAGTCGATCAGAGACTTATTTATTAGGTTGAAGATGATCATTTACTGACTAAAGACGGATAGCAGAATATGCAAGGAGAATCTCATTCGATATTCTTGATATGATTTGCATCGTGTATGAACTGCTCATTATATCTTCAAATGACCATGAAAATCATTGTGCCAGTTGTCTCACTCTCGCGTGCGTGCGCTCGCATTGCTCACGCTTCTTAGGGCATATGATGCCACCTTATATATCTGCATGCTCCAGGGCCTTGAGTTCTTCATGATTGAAAATTTGGGTTTCAGCAAATTCGACGAAGTGACTATGGCTCTCGCTCTCGCGCGCGCACAATGCTCGTTCTTCATGGGGCATATGTGGGCTGACACTATACATATCTGCATACTCCATGGCCAGCAAAGTCGATGCATGAGAGCTACGCCATATGATACCATTTGCATTCCCTGCTATCGGCACTAGACAAGTGGGAGTTGTCCTATCATATTTTCCCTTAATTAGGGCAATCCGTGTCCCAAACTCGATGAATTTCTTTCTTGCTGCAGTTTTGTAGCTATCCTACGTCGCGACCTCTTTTTTCAGCACCTGCAATTAGGTACGGGCGCCGGCGGAGGCTAATGGTTTGGCTAAATTTATTAGGCCCAGACTCTCCTATGTCCACCAATTCATGACTTTAATAGTCCAAGTTTTTAACCTGTAAGTCAATTTTTAAAACGGAGTCGCCACTAATCAATTTGGGGGGGTTAATTAGAAACCCATGCGAAGTAATGAGAGAAATACTTTACTCCTACGTAACCAGAGAAATTAGGATCGAGGACTTGATTACACTAGTTAATCACTAATGCCCTTTCGGTATCTATTCTTGTTTAAACCCTTAAGATTTTTTGGATGTTTGAGGGATTTTCCATGCATTTTGAGGAGGAAAAACATTTTTGGGTCTTTTTCTATTTTTTGAACATAAAAGGGATTTTTTTTTTTTGGTATTTTTTAGAAAATACAAGTCCTTTTGGCTTTTTATGAAAATTTTTGGCTTTTATGAATTTTTGGCTTTTTTTGGATTTTTAACTTTTTTGGAAAATATGAAATATTTTTGATTTTTTTATTTTTTGGAAAATAAAATATTTTTTGAAATTTCTTAATATTTTTCGATTTTCTAGAAAATAAAATATTTTGTATTATTTTTATTATTTTTCTAAAATAAATCATTTTTGATTTTTTTAAATAAATTATTTATTTATTTTTATTTAATAAAATATTATTATTAATAAAATAATATAAAAAACCAACCCGAGTGGAATCCGTGGGTTGGGTCCGACCTGTGCCTTCCCAAAACGCAGATGGGCCCGCGACTCATTTTTTTCTTTTTTATTTATGTATTATTTCTTTTTCGCGGCCCATTAGCCCATCTTTGAAACTGACCGGGCTAACCCAATGACCCAGTTCGGCGAAACCCTACCCGACTCGACGACCCAACTCCACGACTCGATTTTCCAACAAAACCCTACCCGGATCCGACCTGCAGTTGCAACCCGATTTTCGCCACCCCCCAAAAACGCGAAAACCCTACCTGGCTCCTAGCCCGGGTCCGACCTGATGACTCGGGGCCGCGACCCAGAAAATCTGGAACCCTAGGGTTCCCGATTCGTGGCGCTGAGGAGGGGCTAAGGTGCCACCGGGGCAAACGACAGCGACGACAGTGACGGTGGCGATAGTGACGACGGCGACGGTGGCAACGGCGACGACGGTAACCCTTATTACCTATGATGAGGTGGTGGACGACGAGCGGCAGAGACGGCGACGACAGCAGAGGGTGCTCGACACCCCTTTGCCTCTCTCTCTCTCTCTCTCTCTCTCTCTCTCTCTCTCTCTCTCTCTCAACCCTCTCCTCCGGCTGGCCTCGAATCTCCGACCGCTCATCCTCGAGCCTCCCCTGAAGTCTCTCAATGGGAAGTCCGAGGTGTGCAGCCCTTGGTCGGCCTCCCTCTCTCCATTTCATCTCCTTCATCGTCGACATCCAAGGCCTATTTATAGGCCAAGGAGGCGGCCGGTCAACGGAGCTTCGACCGTTAGTCCTTGCACACCGAGCGGCCTCCACTGGCCAAACCAATGTCCCCATCTGACGCCAGTTGCCCCTGCTCCATGTCCCATCATTGCTCCTCCTCTCTACTCCGGCGTCGCGCGCGTCACCATCTCCAGTGCGTGGAGCCTATCCATGCGAGGAAGACAACAGACGCGCGGGTCGGGCCGGGTCTGGATTCACTTCGATCACGCAAGGAGGGAAAATCGTCAGGCTAGGCTTGAAGGCCCGGCGATGCGTTGCGCTTCTTTTTTTTTTTTTTTTTTTTCTGTTTTCTTTTTTTTTTTTTTTTTTTGTTTTTGTTTTGTTTTGTTATTATTCGAAATAGGAGGAGATAAATAGATAAATAAATAAATAAAACTAATTAATTAAAAAAACTAATTAATAATTTAGGCGTCTACAGCTGCCTCTCTTTGAAGGTGAGCTCGCAGAGGTTGCATTCAAAGATAAATCGATGCCTAAATTTTATCCATGCATGCGTAGTAGGCTATATTTTATTCGAGACATATTATTTTATACAGAAAAAGAGCAATATAACTTTACATATACTAAGACAGATAAGAAGATACCTATAGTTACTTACCGGAAATGAGTGAGATAAGGTGTGAACCCCAAGTTTGGCAAATATCAAGGCATCATCTTACCTGGTGACATGAGGAAGTTGCTTCTCCAGGACCTGAACTACTCTTCGATAGCCTGTTAAAGTAATTAGTGATTTGTCTTGGACCCGAACCTTTCTTTGATCGCCTTAACGGGAAAATGCTTTTCCAAGGCCCGAGCCTTTCTTCGATCGCCTGTCAAAGTAGTAAGTGGTTTCTCTTGGACCCGAACCTTTCTTCGGTCGCCGTGACGGGAGATGCACTGACCTTTCTCAGGGCATTTATTTGTGAGTGCATGATTTGTATCGAGGACACTAGTTGGTACCCGACCTTTCTTGGGATATGAGACGACCTTTCTCAAGGCATCTATTTTGTGAGGGTGTCTGACCTCTGTCCAGAACACTAGTTGGTACCCGACCTTTCTCGGGAGATGCGCCGACCTTTCTCAAGGCATCTATTTTGTGGGGGTGTCTGACATCTGTCAAGGACACCAGTTGGTACCCGACTTTTCTCGAGAAATGCGCCGACCTTTCTCAGGGCATCTATTCTAGAAGATACCTAGACATTCACAAGCATTTCAAAGAGTACTTAGATATTTACAAGTACTAACCTGAAGGATATTTGAGCCTTTACAGGCGTCGAAGGGGGTATCTGGCTTATCATAGGTATTGAAGGGGTACTTGGATGATTACAAGTACGAATTCTTGGGGGATACTTGGACATTCACAAGTATCGAAGGGGTACTTGGATGACCATAAGTACAAACTCTTGAAAGATACCTGGATGTTCACAAATATCGAAAGGGTACTTGATAATTGGAAATATCGAGGACATACCTTGGGTATTTGTGAAGGTCTCTCATTTCCTGGTAATGGGAATATTGAGAACGTACTTGAGATATTCATAAATGTCTCTCACCTCCTAGATGGGAATATCAAGGATGTACCTGAGATATTTGTGAAGGTCATCCACATTCTGGCAATGGGAATATCAAGGACATACCTGAGATATTCGTGAAAGTCTTCCACCTCCTAGTAAAAGGGAATATCAAGGACGTACCTGAGATATTCGTGAAGATCTCTCACATCTTGGATAGGAATATCAAGGATGTACTTGAGATATTTGTGAAGGTCTTCCACCTTCTAGCAATGGGAATATCGAGGACGTACATGAGATTCCTCAATATTCGTGAAGGTCTCTCACCTCCTAGTTGGGAATATCGAGGATGTACTCCGAGATATTTGTGAAGGCCTTCCACCTTCGGCAATGGGAATATCGAGGACGTACCTAAGATATTCGTGAAGGTCTTCCACCTTATGGCAATGGGAATATCGAGGACATACCTGAGATATTCGTGAAGGTCTCTCACCTCCTGGTAATGAGAATATCGAGGACGTACCTGAGATATTCGTGAAGGTCTCCCATCTTCTAGCAATGGGAATATCGAGGACATACCTAAGATATTCGTGAAGGTTTCTCACCTCCTGGTAATAGGAATATCAAGGACGTACTTGAGATAGTTGTGAAGGTCTTCCACCTTCTGGCAATGGGAATATCGAGGACGTACCTAAGATATTCGTGAAGGTTTTCCACCTTCTGGCAATGGGAATATCGAGGACATACATGAGATATTCGTGAAGGTCTCTCACCTCCTAGATGAGAATATCGAGGATGTACTAGAGATATTTGTGAAGGTCTTCTACCTTCTGGCAATTGGGGAATATCGAGGGCGTACCTAGGATATTCATGAAGGTCTTCCACCTTCAGGCAATGGGAATATCGAGGACGTACCTGAGATATTCATGAAGGTCTTCCACCTTCTGGTAATGGGAATATCGAGGACGTACCTAATATTTGTGAAAGTCTCTCACCTCCTGGTAATGGGAATATCGATGACGTACTTGAGATATTCGTGAAAGTCTCCCACCTTCTGGCAATGGGAATATCGAGGACGTACCTAAGATATTCGTGAAGGTTTCTCACTCCTAGTAATAGGAATATCGGGGACATAACTGAGATATTCGTGAAGGTGTCTCACCTTTTGGTAATAAGGAATATCGAGGACGTACCTCGCATATTCATGAAGGTTTCCCACCTCCTAGCAATTGGGGAATATTGAGGGCGTACCTAGGATATTCGTGAAGGTTTCTCACCACCTAGTAATTGAGATTTTGAATGTAACACAAGGCTTACCTGGATGGTCGCAGGCACACAAGTGTACAAAGTAGTGGAATATTTGGATAAACACAAATATTTAATGATATGATCAAGGACTACTCAACTGGTCCAAGTGTAAGAAATCATACCTGGGTAATCGCAGGCACATAATGTGGTGGAATACTTGAACTACTGCTAGTATTCAATAACATAATTTTGAGGACACTCGGACAGGTCGAGTGTCATAGAAAGGGAGTATCTAAACGGTGGTCGGTACTCAAAGACAAGAGGATACTTGGACAGTTACAAGCATCCAAACTTTAAAGACAATTTGAATAGGTCGAGTGTCAACAAAGGGAGAACTTGAGTAGCGGCAAACACTCGAAAACAAGGAGATGCTTGGACAATCGCAAATATCAACACTTGGGGACAACTCGAACAAGCTAAGTGTCAATAAGAGGGAGCACTTAGACAATGGTAGGTACTCAAAGATAAAGGGATACTTGTGATATAGGCTAGTGAATCCACCTAGAGGGGGGTGAATAGATGCTTAAAATAAACCTTGGCAAATATATGCGGAATAAAATAAACTTTAAGCAAAATAAAGGAGTTAAGGGAAAGGAATAAGAACACAAGAGGTTTATAGTGGTTCAGCTTAATCCAAGCCTACGTCCACTCTCCCACGCTAACAGCCTTTCGCTGGATTCCACTATGCAATCAACAAGAGATTACAACTTTGAGTGCAAACACTTAGTAGTAGATCACACTATCTCACTAAGTCACTCTTTTGGTATTTCTCTCAAGATCACAAACATTTAAGCTCACGAGAGACAAGTGTATGATCGAAGTTGCTTAGACTTTGGAATTATAAATTCTACGCTCCGTCTCTTACTTGCTCATCGGTACTTCATCTCCTTAAATACTCCTCCACTTCCAAACTAGCCGTTGGACAGTATCTTGAGGATCGTCTTCCAATCAACCCATTGGACAGATCTGTATCCAGAAGATTTGGTAGCCGTTGAGTGACAAAAGTAGAATCCCAAAATGATTCCGATCACCCATACAAAAGGAATCTTGGTTTCCATAAGTAGAGCTTCTTCGTATAGAAAGGTCTTGTCTTCATGATCCAATCGTCAATCAATTAGATTCAATCAAATCATCTTGATGTAGAATCCAAATCAGATCACTAGCCGTTATTCATCCTAGAATAAACCAAGGCTTTGAAGAATTGAAGATAACTTGAATCTGTCTTCGTCTTCATTCTTCATTGCGTTTGGTCTAGAATTCGTCAGCGTGGGCAGACTCTGAATCTAGAGTCTGGCGGTCTTCAGACGGAAATCTTCAAACTGTAACTCTGGGTCTGGAAGTCTTCAGACCGAACTTGGGTCTTGATGGTCTTCAGACTGAAATTAAGTCTTGACGGTCTTCGACGAAAACTGGGTCTTGACATCCTTCGGACCGAACTTTGGGTCTCGAACCTTTTTGTGCGATAGACTTTACAATCTGATTCTTCCAAGCATAGACTTTGATAATATCATTTACATGTTCCATCATCTGCATAGTCTATTACTCAATAATCAAACACGTTAGTAGCCTTTGATTTATTTTGTCATCTTCAAAACATCATAAGGGATTTCCCTAACAACTTGGTCAGCCACAAGTATCAATACTCTGGGGACAACTCGAACAAGTTGAGTGTCAATAAGAGGGAGTACCCGGCCAGTGGTGGGTACTCAAAGATTATCAGACATAAAGTTTTGGGAGTAGGGATGGGGATATGCTTTTCTAGCGATACCTTTGATCTCTAAGAGTATATTTGCTATTTGCACAATATGCACACATGTACACAACGATTGTATATGTTGTAAATTCATAAATTCAAATGTGATTTATGCATGACAATCTTGTCAGTTTTGTATCATTCGAATTCCATTAGGGAAGATTTTGAAAGATAACATTCGTTTAGAATGTAAATGTCTTGAGCATGCCAGATGAGGGACTTTCAATCTAAAAGGACTTTCACTCACTCTCATGGGAAAGGCTGTTTTATCTTAACCATTGATGTAGGATTTACAAGGACCACACTATCTCACTGTCATCATGTCAGTAGGGGTCCGAGTATTCTCGCAAGTGATACGATTTTATCAATGTGAGAGGTCTTTACTGAAATTGTGATGAAGGTTTGGTCAATGGCTTATTAAAGAGAACCAACAAGGTCATGGCTTTGTGAAAAGATGTTGTATAATCATCTCCGGATTTGTAAGTCAAGAATCCTGCGAAATGAGATAGAATAATCTTGCTCATACTTCTTCGAATGATGCTTATAAACATATGAAATCCTACATTAATTGAAGTGCCCCTAGTCTGAAGAGACTTTTACAATTGGATGCAATGTAGGCTTGACTTATGTGTAAAAGGGTGAGAGCCAGTGATTGCCTTGGCATTTGTCACCGGTCTTTCTTCTCACCGTCAGATAGCAACTTTATTGGGAATACAAATGGCTATATTTTTTGTTTGGGGCATCAGCCTTGCTTTTACCAAGCACACTGCCTTTTCATGCCCCTAGTTCTCATTTCAATTTTTCATTCATGGGCATTGACCTTGCTTTTACCAGGTACACTATTTTTTTATGCCCCTAGTTTTTGTTATTGTTGCTTGACGAACCGATCTTGACAAGTTCAAGCAAATGCCTTTGTTAGACTATTAAGTCTTCATCTTTTGCCGGCGCTTCTGATTATGCTACTTGAATGGCAGTAACTTCTGCTTTGGCTCCATGTGAGGGTGAATTTACAAACTCAATTGGGTTGTACAATGGATACAAGTGCGTAAAGAAATAATTGCTCTTCATGACTCTAGGGTACTTAAATTAATGCGAGTGTTCATATGCAATAAAGACACTCGAAGATTGATGCAAGTGCAAGCAAGAAAATTTCTATCCCTTTTCTCACTTTATGATGCTGACTTGCCTTCAACTTGCCCCAGTGTGGGGTGGTTTTTTTTTTACGGGGGGTAGGGCAGAAATTTTGCCATACACAATGAGCAATGGAATGCCTCTCATTATTTTGGTCATCGTACCATTTGCGAGAGAACTCTTTACCCTGCAGTCATGGAATTTTCTACACTCATTTCACAAAGGTATAGATGGGGGACTGTGTGTAGGATATGGCTTGCCTGTCATCATTCTGACGTGCCTCATCCAACATGCTCAATTAATCTTGTATTCTCCACTTAACTGTCTATTCTAATAATCCTTAATAGAATCAAAGATTTAGACAGACAAAATCGTCATGCAAAATTCACTTGGAAAAAGGCATGCAACATATGATGTGATAGAGTTTGTACTCTCAAAATAAATGAATGGTTTTTACTAAAGAAAAACCTATTAATAGCTTTAGGGGTGCTTACTTGGTGGAATGGTATTCACAAATGTGTTGAATTTTGAATATCAAAAGAGTTATTCACAAAGGGCTATTTACAAATGTGTGTTGATAGATTGCTCCTATTGGTTAGGGATGTAACACATGAATGATCGGCCAAGGATTGGGAATCTAATCAAGCATTTCTACTTTTGCCTCTTGCAAAAGAGAAGATGTGGAAATAGATCAACTAGTAGGGCCAAGATCATAAGTGATTTGAGGCTTGAAGGATCTCTGTCATTAGTTTTGACGATACTTGAGACGCCATTTTGTTTGGGAAAGCTTATCAGAGTCTGACATGCCTTTCATTGATTTGCTTTTCACATCTTGGATGGTTAGGTGATCCTATAACAGACAAGAGGGAGCGTGTTAGTCACGAACTCTTTCAGAGGTCAAACAACTGGAAGCAATACAACATTACCCTTCACTAGTTTGCAAATGATTAAGTGGACCTGGAGTACAAGGAGGACACGAAGTCTAGCGTCTCCCATTTCGTTAGGTCAATTATTCTCCTTAATTGGCTTATGGATGACACGTCCTTTTATACGAAGTCAGGTGAATTCAATACGGGTCATTCTCATGAACCTTACTTGGCCAATATTGACCATTAAGTTTGGTTCTTAATTCCCAATGTTTCCTGTCAATAGGAAAATACGTCAAAAGTGGGTTCAGATAGTGGGAGTATTGGAAATGATACCAAATTACCCTTCCCTAGAGTTTGTTTGTGCTAGCTCCTATGGATACTTGAACATCGATGATGGCCTCTTTATCTCGGCACAGTTCAACGTTTCTTTCAATTGGCCTTTCTCATTTGTGACCATGTATGTATGATTGTTGGTTGTTGATTCATCTTCAACACTTTCCTTCTGTGGAATTTCTCCTTCTGTCTTTGATTATAGTACCATTGAGCAAAAGTCATGTACCTCAAGCTTCTATGGAATATGAGATGGACAATCAAAAACCTCCAGTTTTCTGATAGCAATTACTCCTTGGAAGAATATGCGTCTGTAGTGAAGCTTCTAGATTCCAAAGTCATTGTCTAGGGTAGGGGGCTATAGATCGCCTTGACTGTCTAGATTTTCTCCCTATTGACAGTAATCACTTTAAAGGAAGAGAAGAAATTTCTTCCTTATGCTTCTGGGCTCGTCAAAGTTGAAACTGTAACATCTAGTTGTTTGGGCGCGTTGTGCGACAAGATAGTCCTCCGGCTTAGGAGGGAGTTAGGCAGGAGCGAGGCATGTTATGCATGCTTTGATTTCAACTGTAGGCCTATACCTATTACATCTCATCCTTTGTATCCTATGAATAGAAGAGATGGGTCATTATTCTCAATACTATGTTAAGGGAATAAGGCTTACCCTTTTTTTTTAAATGGGATGCTCCTTTCGTTTGCCCTTACTTTCTTGAAAAGTGTTTTCGAATTTGGTCTTTTACACGATATGCCGTTTCAAATGCCTTCGTCACACTAAATCAAAGGGGATGATATTCTCGAGACATGAAGTGAGAGAGTTAGAAAGACAAACATTATTAAATTTACCATCTTATTTTGACAAATGCTTTTGGTGATGAAATACCTTTTATTTTAAAAATATGTCTTTGGGGGAGAAAAAGCATGAGGAAGTCCAGCCCTTAGTATTCTCCTTGGATGATATTTTCATTTCATGGTTGGATAGCATCACTGAGCTGGTTTGGAATACCGCCTCATGCTCTCAAAACAAAATATTAAAAATATACATTAGAGTACTTGGAATGGAAAATACAACAGTAGCACACTAAACAAGATAAGAAACATGAAATTATAAAAACAAGCAAAATCGCATGAAAACTCCCATGAAAAGGAGCGCTTCAATAGTGCTAGTCCTAAAATCAAGCATCTTTGAATTCCTCGCCTTCAGTAGACTCGAAGTATTCACATGCGAGGACTACTTCGTTGAAGTTATGGAAGTGTAACCCATGCAGCCAACAGCGATGCTTGCAGGACAAAACTTCTATGAACTACTTTATCAATTCCTCTTCGGCTAGTTAAGGGTGGGTTTGCATCATAAAAGCGTTCCACCTCCCTGCGTATGCTCGAAAATCCTCCATTGGTCTTCTTCTGAAGTGGGCCAAACTCTCAAAAGGCAGTTCAGTTTCAATCTGGTTTTGCTACTGATGCAAGAATGTGGAAGTTAGTTCATTCCAATCCTTTATGAGGTAAATATTCGCTGTGACGAACCATTGCAATGCAGACTCCGTAAGAGTTTCTTGGAACGCCTGAGTTGTGAATGACATCGGGCTATAGTACCGACTCATTCAGTGTGGAGATATTGCAAATGAGCCACAGGGTAATTCGTGCCGTTATACTTGCGGAGATTAGGTATTCACATTTCTCTGCGGGTCATGATCCTATGAGGGCAAGACGAGCCTAATATGTCTTGGTTAGGCCACTGGTTTTCCCATCGCATATTCATCGTGGTTGTGAATTTTTCTGTTTCAGGGAAGCTAGACTCTATTGAAATTATCCCATTGCTTTCTTCCGAGTCAAAATCACCAAACAAGGATGAGGCATTTAAGCTATCCTCATGGTCAGGCGACAAGCTTAGTAGTTCATTAGGATCATAGCGGATAAGGAGGAACGTTCCCTCTTCTAACAGGCTTTCGACCCTATGTGTGGGTAGGAAACAGTTATACGATGAATGGCTGATTTCATCTATATAACACTAGTAGTCTTTGGGATTGTATCCTAGGGACTGGAAGTCTTCAAGGTTGTACTCTAGGGGATGATAGCCTTCAGGATTGTATCTTAGGGGATGCTCGGAGTTTTGGCGCGGTGGCTCATCGGCTATCAAGTTTCGCCTATACTCAGTGGCAAATGTTGAATTGATTTGTTTAGGCTTTATTTTCTTGGCTCCTGGTCTAGACCTTTTGAGTAAGGCCCTTCGCTTCGCTAGTTGGATTCTGTCAAGGGGAGTGAGAGATATTAGAGCTTCACTCTTTGTTTCACTCTCTAGGTTGATAGGGGTCAGTATTCTTTGGACCCTAGCTCTTGCGGTAAGCTTGGGAGCTGTCCCTCTGCCCCAATCTTGAACAGGCTTTGTGTCTTTGATCTCGTACACAGGCTCCTTACCTTTCCCAATGGGAAACTTTTCGATAATAGGATGTTGCTTAGTCACCCATTTATCAAGCAAGGCTTCATTGACATCTTCTTCTCCTATCCCAGCGACTAACGGCTCCTCGTGCTCCACGATCATCGGTTCTTCGTAGGGTAAGGCGATGTCAAGGCTGATGTCAATATTATATTCTTGATGGAAAACATGAATTAGTTCCTTCCAGGTTTTAAGGGGACTAATCTTCCCAACAATGTACCATCGCAAGATAAGATCGGTCAAGTTTGATTGGTACGACTGAATCATCCTTCGGACTAGGTAGGCCTATAAGTAGGTCTCTGGGTGGGAGGTATCAGCATACCTTTTGCATTCAGGTGTTTTAAGCTCTTCAAGGATTTCAAAACTGGCCTAATTAGACAAGTCGATGGGATTCTGTCCCTGTAACTGGCTTAACTTTTTCATGATCTTTTCAAACTATCTATGGTGTCGGTTATTATCTGGCAAATTTGCAGGTGTCATGACGGTGCTTAAAGCGGTTACGGGGTTGGGCTCGGCTTGAGTGGATTCCATTTGTCTCGAGAGTTGTCGAAGGACAATGGACATCTGTCATACGCTGTCTTCAATGTTAGCGAGGCAATTTCATACATCATTCTGATCGGGCCCTATCATGTGGGGCCATTCGCAGTGGATGGTAAGCGGTGACTCATAATTACGTTGTTGTGAAAATAATGAATGAGCACAAGAGTAGACAAAAATTGACCCATGGCAATGGTCTATCTATTTTTATTTATCAAAACAGGATTTTATAGATCACAAACTTCTGACATCTAGAACTTGAAATGACAGAACGAAGTACTAGATATTAAAAAAAAGTCCCTAAACAATGCGACAAAACTTTCACAAAATAAACACTAAGGGGCATATGACTACTATTTTATATGCAACAGGGAGCCTTGTTCTTGCAAAGGCTGCTTGCTTTCTTGGACTGGCTCTGATATGGGTATCCAGCCTATTTCCATATCCTTTGCATAAGCTCTGCTTGCCCGTGCTAGCTGCTCTCGCCGATTGAGTGAGGGACCGATGGCTTTCATTTTGTCGGGATACGATGATTGTGGATGTTAAGACGCAGAGGCGTGGTGGACTTTTTCTTCTCCCCCAAGCCTTTCAGGTACCATGATACTTTTGTGATGGCATTTGTCCCAAGTTTCCTCAACGATAGAAATTTCGACTGCGTAGTCACGGCTTGTGTTGAAAATGACTGGAGGGATCCTCCTCTTGGAAGGTGGTGGGATCTCCTGAAGGGCTCCAAATTGTCGTGCCACCCGATATGGGTAATAGGGAACGGCGCCGGTAACGCTGAGCAACAGAATTGGGTGGCAGCGTTTGTAAGCAAAGCAAGCTCTCTTTTCATGGAACCAACCAGCACACCATTGGAATGTCTCAGGAGCTGGGTCTCTTAGGAAGTTTACCTAATTTAAACAGCTTTGATTGGGAATGTATGGTCCTAAAACCATAAATTTTTGTAATGGATTTTCGAAATCATTCATTTCAGACGATCGCATGAAGCCTCAAAATTCGCTTAGATGAGAAAAGAGCCAGACTTGTAAAATTTCCGGAAAGACGCACATGATTTTCTCCGTGTTTTCTTTAAAATGATTAAAAGACAAGATTGTTTCAGTTAAAATCATGTTGACATAATTTTGCCCCTTCAAGATCTGATCAACTATCCATGCCATCTTCGGAATTATGACATTTCTTTGATGGGGGAAGATGATGAACCCGAAAAAGGCCAAGAGGAAAATATCACTTTTTTGGGTCATAGGCTGATTTTGAAAACAGGCATTCATAAATTCTAGTGGGCAGGTATTATGGTTGTTTTCAAGAATTTGCCTCATAACATGGACTTCAGTTCTTAAAAGTCGCGCTAACCCATGCAATGGGATGATGCCTATTGATGGCCTGACAAGCTTTTTCTCGAGAGGCATTCCAGTGATGATGTTGTATTCCCTCCGAGTTGGGGTTAGCTCAAACCTACCAAACATAAAAGTAATTGTCCTCAGGCACCAGAATGCGCCATGGCTTGTATGACTTCGGGACGAATAGTGATTTGGATCAACAATAAAAGATGACCGACTTTGGCTTTCACGCGCTCTTGGGCAAAGTAGTTCAATTGACCCCACCATTTGAAGAGCTCTGCTTTGGGAGCGAGAATGAGTGGATATCATCTTCTCCTATCGCATATAAACTAGGACTCGAAAAACTTACCCTAAATTGCTGTGGGCCAATAAAAAGACTGAATAAAAGTAAAGAAATCACTTTGCTTTTAAAGAAAATGGGAAGCACAAAGACATGCCCATGGGATGTGTGGCTCGATTTCTAACTGAGAAGGCTTGTCGAAATTAAAAGAGTATCCACCTGTCGTAGTCTCGCATTAGCAGAATACCCTCTTAACCTCAGCTAAGATATTTGGGAAAAAGAAAGGCAACCTCTACATCGTAGTCTCACGTTTGAGGTCGTATCTTTTTTAACACCATCCTAGATATCCTATGGTGGCCCAGGTCCGGCGGCCGGATTGCGTGTGCCATATGTAGTGTTAAAAAAAAGAAAGCATGTACAATAGTTTATAATCACAAGACAATCTATTTTAAGCAAAATTAAAGTAAATTTCTAAGCTACTGACCTACATAAAGAAAAAAACAACAAAAAGAAGTTAGTAAAGTGTTTAAACAAGATAAAATGGCCTAAGTCCCCAAATCATCACCAGCGGAATCGCTAAGGCGTCGCGACCTCTTTTTCGACGCCGCAATTAAGTACGGGCGCCGACGGAGGCTAATGGTTTGGCTAAATTTATTAGACCCGGACTCTCCCAGGTCCACTAATTCACAACTTTAATAGTCCAAGTTTTTAACCTGTAAGTCAATTTTTAAAACGGAGTCGCCAATAATTAATTTAGGGTGGGTTGATTAGAAACCCATGCAAAGTATTCGAAGAAATACTTTGCTCCTGCGTAACCAGAAAAATTAAGATCGGGGACTTGATTACACTAGTTAATCATTAATGCCCTTTCGGTACCTAATCTTGTTTAAACTCTTAAGGTTTTTGGGATGTTTGAGGGATTTTCCATGCATTTTGGGAAGGAAAAACATTTTGGGGTCTTTTCTATTTTTGAACATCAAAGGGATTTTTTTTTTTTTTTGGTATTTTTAGAAAATACAAGTCCTTTTGGCTTTTTATGAAAATTTTTGGCTTTTTATGAATTTTTGGCCTTTTTTTGGATTTTTGACTTTTTTGGAATATATGAAATATTTTTTTATTTTGATATTTTGTAAAATAAAATATTTTTGATATCTTTTAATATTTTCGATTTTCTGGAAAATAAAATATTTTTTATTATTTTTTATTATTTTTCGAAAATAAATCATTTTTTATTTTTTTAAATAATTTTTTATTTATTTTTTATTAAAATATTATTTATAATAAAATAATATAAAAAATGACCTGGGTCGGATTCGCGGGTTGGGTCGACCCAAGTCGTCCCGAAATGCAATCGGGCTTACATAGCGAGCCCGACTTATTTTTTTTCTTTTTATTTATTTATTATTTCTTTTTTTGTGGCCCATTAGCTCATCTTTAAAACTGACCGGGCCAACCCGATGACCTGGTTCGGCGAAACCTTACCCAACTCGAGAACCCGACTTCGCGACCCGATTTTCCAAAGCATAACCCTCCTCGGATCGACCCACGGTTGCAACCCAATTTCCGCCGCCCCCCCAAAATGCGGAAACCCTACCCGACTCCTAGCCCGGGTCCGACTCGACTACCCGGGGTCGTGACCCAGAAAATCGAGAACCCTAGGGTTCCTGATTCGCGGCGCCAAGGAGGGGCTGAGGTGCCACCGAGGCAAACGACGACGACGACAGTGACGGTGGCGACGGTGACAACGGCGACGGTGGCGACGGCGACGATGGCGACCCTTATTACCTGTGACAAGGTGGCGGATGGCGAGCGGCAAAGACGGTGACAACGGCAGAGGGTGCTTGACGCCCCTTTGCCTCGTGCTCTCTCTCTCTCTCTCTCTCTCTCTCTCTCTCTCTCTCTCTCTCTCTCTCTCTCTCTCAACCTTTTCCTCCGGTTGGCCTCGGATCTCCGACCACTCGTCCTCGAGCCTCCCTTGAAGTCTCTTAGTGGGAAGTCCAAGGTGTAAAACCCTTGATCGGCCTCCCTCTTTCCATTTCGTCTCCGAAGTGAGTGTTTTTGTGAAAAACTTCTCATGGCTTTCTAAACTCCTCTCTTCTTCTCTCGCCTGGTAGGATCCTCCAAGAAATGCAGCTCGAGTATGTTAGAAACGTTTCCATCCCTGGCATCTCGAGTGTCTCTAGGCTCTAAACTAAAGGAACCGAGTGGTTTTACGCTAAAAGTCTGTCCCCGAAGGGCTTGAACGGGAGTGTTCGCCCACTGTGGGATGCATACCTGCAGAAAATTGACTTCGTCTTCCCTAGTTCTAAGTCTAGGTCCCCTCAATGGTATCAGAGCCAGGTTCAACTCACGGGAGCCCCTCAGACTGCTGACTCTGTTGCTACAACACTTCACTACCAGATGGTTTATCGAGTGCAGAACCATGCTCTTGATCTAAACTTCAACAATGGAAATGAAGATGCTTTGTTCATCTCCATGCAAAATGATCAAGCTTCTTGTATTCATGTTCCCAGACAGATCCCGAAGGAGAAGCTAGCCACTCTCCTCCCAGATACATGGATCACAAACTATGAAAAGCTGCACCAGAACAGTAAGCCCATCCAGTCTTCGGATTCTGAATTTATCCGAAAGAAAGATGGAACTGTTTCCATCAAGTTCGGCAAAGAAAAAGAAGAAGGTAGTCCATCTATCTTCCAAACTCTTTTTATGATCGAACCATGTGTTCCTGAAACTATTTCCGAGCCAGACCCAAAAAAGCATGTCCGACATTTTCAAAGTGATGGACAATCAGTCCATTACTATAAAGACCCATATGGTCATTGTTTTTGGGATCCTTTTTGCCAGTGCTCCTCTTGCACGAAATCTCCTGATGAGGTTGATCCATTCGAAAAACCTGCACCTCGGCGAAGGAAAAAGAGAGATACCCTGTTTCCACAGTACTTAAATGGAGATCCATCTGTTGATACTCTTGGTGAGTGTGACAAATACCAGTACGTAGTTTCCTACGCACCTCCTCCACCACCAAAATACACTATTGCACCAACAAACTCTCCACCACCATCACCTCCACCTTCTCCACCCCAAAAGAAACCAGCTCTCTCCCCGTTCTATAAGCCAATTCTGAAATGGGCTAAGAAAAACTCTTACCCATTTGAAGTTCCACCAGAAAAGCAAACTGTTTCTTCCATTGCCATGTTCCAAGATACGGACTTCCCTCCTCTTGTCCGTGAACAATCCAGACTTACATTCCCTGCTCCAGGAAAGAGTATCTTGATCCACAAAAAGGTTTCGCCATACTCCCAAAATATCTACCCCTAACGAGGTAGATGAGCATGGAAGACCAAAAAAGACTACTCTCTTTGAAGCTGTCCTAAATTGGCAATCGAGACTTTGATGGCACAAAACAATGCTTTCAAAATCATTGATTACAAGATCGGGAATGTCCAACAAGATCTTCAAAGACACAATGAGTCTACCAAAAAATTGCTTTTCGAATTCCACAAAAGACTTGAGGCCTTGGAATCAGGACAACGCCTCGGGTATCATTCTTTTGAAAGCCCGCAGCCTAAAATAGAGAAGCTCAAAGGCAGATTCGGATCCTTAAAGAAGGAAGGTTTCGGCCTTTCGATCCGCTAGCACCTACTGTGAGAACCGGTTATGTGCCTCCCTCGCCTCAGACGTCTATATTTGCTGCCATTCCAGAAGATCCTTACGGGGAAGGAACCAGATATGGCAAGCATGAGAAATCGTCTTAAAGAGCTCACTCGAAAACAAAAGGAGAAAGGAAAAGAAAAAGAAAGACCAGAAGGGCCAACCAGGCCAACCTCTCTTTCTGTGCCAACTAGGCCAACCTCTTCTGTGGTCATTAGAGAAAGGCCAGATCAGATGATGCTTTCAAACCCTCTAGAATCCTTTCTAAAGGATTTGGGTACTCAGGAACAATCTAATCCTGTTGATTCTGCTATCCAAAAGACCGAGACTCTCTTTCCAATGAGAACAAACTTTCCCCGACATCTTTGATTCCGAATCGATTCGGTATCTCTTGCATCTTCCTCATCCTTTTCGATTCTGCTATTCATTCCCCTCTGAAGCACCAATCACTTCATCCATATATATGGCTGATCCTCCAGCTCCGGATATTGAAATGGAATCTAATTACTCGATCCGAGAAGTTGTCCAACATAGTACTTAGGACAACATGTGTCCATGGCATCAAAACAGTTCTTCACCATTGATGATATCCCTTATCACAAATGGCCGAAAGATTTGAAGAATTTCATACTTGGTTGAATACTCAATCCCTTACCAACCATGATATGAATGATGTCCTCTACAACTTTGTCACCAGGTTTCTTGGAAGCCTCAAAAGCTGGTGGAAATCGGTATCCGAACAGGGACCGATTCATTTTCGATGTCACCAGATTTTGGCCATGCCATCACCATCTTATATCATTTCTTTATAGGGAAACCCATTGACCTTGTCGAACTAAAAGAAGAGAATTCTTTGAAAGAAAATGCTGTTCTCTCCAGAAGAAGCATCTTGATAAACACTACATTGAGATGCTTAAACTCTTTTATCAGCTTGGAGCTGATTCAAATTTGAAGCATGTCTTCCTGACTTCTATTCCCAAAGAATTGACCCGGATGGTTGAAATATCCTTTTTGGAAAGCAAAAAAAGGGTACAAGACATTCCTTTGGGAGAAATACAGCAAGAAATTCATCTCGTGTCTTGAAGAGCTTTGTTTGAAAAGACAAATGGTCCGCTCTTACATTATAGAAGACAAAAGCCTTGAAGCAGCCTGTTCCCGCCAAAAGCTAAAGATCAAGTGTTCCAAAAATGATTGCGACGGCGATTGCGGAAAGTATTGCCGGAAAGAAAAACACTTCAAGAAATTCAGTATCAAAAAACACAAATATGGCTCTAAGCACTACCAGGAGAAAGAAGAAATGGCGATACCTCCGAAAAGAAAAGATCGCGCGAGGCCACAAGAAATCAAACAGACGTTTCATCTGCAACTAGAAGGGACATTTTGCCAAAAATTGTCCACAGGCGAAAAAAGGTCAGAATCGTTTAATTCATCATATTGAGAATGAAACTGGAATTTCTCTTGAAAATGATGATATCGAATCCTTATTCTCCGCTGATGAAGAGCCATCAGAACATACTCTTTGTATTATCCCTTCCTATCAAACTTCCGGTGGCGAGTCGACACGAGAATCGAAGAGATTTTCATATATCTCTTGCATCCTCGGAACAACCTCGACATATTTTCAAGCCAAACCCGGTGTCCCCATTTTCTGTAAAAATCTTCACTTCCAAGTTTGCAAAACCAATCAATGTCATTGCTCTTATTGACACAGGAGCAAGTTGTTCCATCTTAGATACCAAAATTCTGCTGGAAGAATATTGGACTTCCCATGTCCGATACTTCAATTCTGCATCTGGAGATACTTTCTCCACAAATGTCAGAACCACTCCTATAACTGTCCAATTCTTTCCCCAGTGTTCTATCACAACCAAAATTTTTGGATCCAGTCTCCCCAATAAAGATCTGATAATTGGGTGGGATATTATGACTCAAATCACTCAACTTCGAATCATCCTGGAAAAGGTCTTAAGTATAAAGACCAATTCTTTCGAGTTCGTCAATATTCAAAGACTCTTTTCCATTCACATGAGTCTATTAGATCCAATCATGCAAAAATTGCTTCAATCATGCTCAGAATCTCATGTTGAGTTCACTCAAAAATGTTCTCATCCCTTATGGGAAAATCCAGAATTTTTTGTTCGCCTTCCGTTCAAAAAGAATGAAGACATAAATCCAACCAAGGCGAGTCACTCAGGCATGAATCCGGAACATTTAACTTTGGCACAAAGGGAATGCTCAGAACTTCTCCAGCAAGGACTTATTGAACTTTCCAATTCTCAATGGGCTTGTGAAGCCTTTTATGTCAATAAGCGTCTTTGAGCAAACCGGGGAAAAATGAGATTAGTGATCAACTATCAACCTCTCAACCTTTTTCTCCAAGATGATAAGTTCCCTTTACCTTCAAGAGATTCTCTCTTTTGCTGGCCTAACCAAAGCCCATATCTATTCCAAGTTTGACCTCAAAGCCGGATTTTGGCAATTGGGCATTCATCCTGATGACAGACCCAAAACAGGGTTCTGTATCCCAAACCAACACTTCCAGTGGAAAGTCCTTCCTTTTGGTTTGAAAGTTGCCCCATCCCTCTTCCAAAAGGCCATGTGCCGAATTTTCCAGCCAATACTGTCAAGTGCTGCAGTCTATATTGATGATATTCGCTCTACGGCCACGATGAGTCGCCAGACTTTGCCAACTCCTTGAACAATTTGCGGAAATTGTCAGGAAGCATGGCATTATGCTTTCTCAAAGGAAAATGAATATTGCCCAGACAGAAATTGAATTTCTTGGTATGCACCTCAATAAAGGTACGTACTACCCAGGGCCACACATTGCACAGGAATTATTGAAGTTTCCTGAAGAAAACCTTTCCAAAAAGGAAGTTCAGCAATTTCTTGGGATAATTAATTATCTCAGGGATTTTGTTCCAAACATCGCAAAGCCGCGATCCCACTCCAGTCAATGTTGAAGAAGAATCCCCCATCTTGGGGAAAGACCCAAACCAAAGATTCTTGAGCTTAAGGAGATTATGCAAAATCTCCCACCTCTACAAATACCATCAACGGAAAAAGAATCCTTCGGAGCGCGCCGGTGATGAATACGGGCAGCGGTTACGTTCGAAGAAATTGATGGTAAGAGGCACCGTGCTTATAAAAGTGGAAAATTCTCTCAAGCTGAAATGCATTACCATTCCACTTTCAAAGAGATCTTAGCGAGTCAAAAACGGGATCAAAAAATTTGAGTTCCATCTCATTGGTCACCATTTTCTAGTAGAACTAGATATGGCATCTTTTCCACAAATGACCAAATTCAAGCGAAGCAAATCCCGAATTCCCGGTTGCTTCGATGGGCTGAATGGTTTTCAAAATACTCTTTCGAGACCAAACACATTCCTGGAATGAAGAATGTACTTGTTGACTTCTTGTCAAGGCCAAAAGCACCTGCAGAAATCAACATGTACATCAAGAGACCTGCCTTCCATATGCTCAATTATGGACGAAATACAAGATCGAGAAGATCAAAGATCTGACTGGAAATATCCCCAGGAAATCATTGAAGAAATTCAGCACGACCGTCTCGGTGAAAACATCGATAGTCTCATGTGGCAATGCTATCTTGAACTATTCCGATTCAACGGAGGTTCCATTCTCTATCCTTTTGGGTTGAATGCAGATTATCCATTCATTCATCCTCTTACGGAAGGAAGATGATTTTCCCGATCAACTCAAAAGTTATTATGGTACTTAACCAACAAGTACCTAATAGCTATGGAGATTCCAACCAGAAGATTCATTGCCAACCTCACAAGGATTTTCATGCTCGGAAAAGGTAATGTTGAAAGAGAAAGTGACAAAAATCTTTTAGACTTTCTCAACTGGTTTTATCCTCCAACTCATTGGAAACATCTTTTAGAGAAAGAACTAAGAACCGCGACACCAAACCCTGAAGTCCATACCATTTTGTTTTTAAAACGTCCATGGCACTTTTTTAGAAAAATGGTAGCATTATTAATGAACCACGGGAAATAGGAACCACATCCTATAAACCATATTCGAACAATGAGAGAAGCCCGAATTCACAGATCGTATCCGGGCTCGTCGGATATTCGAACATCACTACCAAGAGCTTCAAAGAATTCTTTGCCAAGAAAACAAAACTGTCCCTCAAGAAATATGGAATTATAATGCCCCCGCCACTTGGGATCATTATGAACTCGCACGAAGCCAAGGAAGCACTCGATGATTTCGGACAAGCGGCGTCATCCCGGGAGCATGAAATGACGGATGCGAGATGACATTGTCCAATCCACTCAAGACCCCTATGCTAGATGGGGAGGTCCTCTGTCCTAGGATCCCTATGCTCCAGGATTCTCGTCCTTATCTCAAAACATGAATGTATCCTTCTACAAGGATCTAGTCAACTGGCCTCAGCCAAGCATCCTGATCCTGACGACAACACCGATTGGGCACAAGAAGAAACCTCACATTGGGCACATGAAGCATCCTCGTCAAGACAAATTCTCTCACCTGCAGATCTTGAAGCTCTTGAACAAAAGTACGAAGAACACCTCTTTGCATCAAATTACAGCTCAGATGACTCCCACAACAGCTACAATGCCCGTGACGGACGAGACCGCTGAAAATGCCGTTGTCCGTACAAAGTCACTGTAGCAAAGTTACTGTTCACTAGGCTAGGGAAAGTATTGTAGCAGTTTACTGTTCACAGTACAGGTACTGTTCATAGTGTGCGAATAATTCCCTCCCGGAAATCTCGTTCCGGAGCCTTTGTTCTGTTCCTG
Organism: Eucalyptus erythrocorys; assembly: GCA_014182555.1. Lineage (NCBI taxonomy): Eukaryota > Viridiplantae > Streptophyta > Magnoliopsida > Myrtales > Myrtaceae > Eucalyptus > Eucalyptus erythrocorys. The sequence goes on along the minus strand of CM024601.1, from coordinate 20,506,570 downwards.
GACCCGTTAGTTGGTCTTTGTCTATTTGTGTCTCCCATTTGCCTATATAAGGCAAGGAGTACGTATTGTGTTGGGCGAGAGTCCCTTGAATGAAGTGAGTGTTTTTGTGAAAAACTTCTCATGGCTTTCTAAACTCCTCTCTTCTTCTCTCGCCCGGTAGGATCCTCCAAGAAATGCAGCTCGAGTATGTTAGAAACGTTTCCATCCTGGCATCTCTGAGTGTCTCTAGGCTTTGAACTAAAGGACTGAGTGGTTTTCTGCTAAAAGGCTGTCCCTGAAGGGCTTGAACGGGAGTGTTCGCCCACTGTGGGATGCATACCTGCAGAAAATTGACTTCGTCTTCCCTAGTTCTAAGTCTAGGTCCCCTCAATGGTATTTAGGGTCTGCATGACAACATTCCCGGGAACAAGAATTTCTATTCTTTTGTTCCCGGGAATAAAAAAAGAGTAGAAACCTGCATGATAACGGATATTTTATTTTTGTTCCCGGGACTAAAAATTCAGCCAAGAAATGATTTTGGAACAGAAACGAGAAGTAAAAAAAGTTACTTCTCGTTTCTGGCCAAGAATTCCCGAGAAGAAAAAGAAGAAGTAGAATCGGCTAACCCTAATTTACGTTCACCCCCTTCCTTTTTCACCTCTCCCTTCGTCCGCTTGCCTCTCCCCGATCTCATCTCCAGTCACCCCTCGCCAGTCCCGTCGCCGCCGGTCCCGTCGTCGCCGGTCCTGTCATCGTCGCCGGTCCTCTCTCCGACTTGGATCGCAGCTAGTCCTGTCGCCTCTGCCTCTCTTCGGTGCCGTCAATCCCGTCGTCACCCACTCCACCGCCCGGAACTGCCTCCATATTTCGGTGAGTCCCGTCGCCTCCTCCTCCTCCTCCTCCTCCTCCATCGCCGCCGCCGCGATTTCACTTCTGTCTTGCTCGTTCTTACTTTGCTATGATTCGCGCATTCAAAGATCGCGTTTCGAGCCGTTCCGGTCGAATCCGTTCCGATGGAATCAATGGAATCGCGCGTTTCGTCGGTCGGTTTTGGCCGTAATTGCAGAATCTAGGTCCTGTACGCTACGGCGCTTTGCTTGTCATCGGGTGTCAACCCCCCTCTCTCTCTCTCTCTTTCCTCGAATTGCAGGAAGGCAACGGTTTTTGTATGAGCTCTCTTGCATTTGTTCTTCCTTCTTTCTTCATTTTTACTGTTTTCTAAGGGGCTCTCTCTCTCTGTCTCTCTTTTGTCCTTTTGGCTGATTCTTGTTCTGTGGGTACGCAGGTGGTGCCTCCACCGAGCCGCCACTGAACCGTGGGAGGATGAGAGGACCTTCCCCAGGCTCCATCGAGCCCAGGCACCGACTCTCTTCTTCCTCCAAGTCAGCCTCTCTCTCTCTCTCTCTCTCTCTCTCTCTCTCTCTCTCGATGGTGTTTTTGTGTGTGTGTCAGCCGATCCATTTTGCTTTGTGCTGGCTCATGTGGGTATTTCCATCTAGGCTTGTAGTGTTAAAAAAAAATTGCTTCTTGCCGATGAACTCGACCCCTCTGTTTTGCCGAGCATTATCGAGTCACTGTCGAGATCACATTGGTGGTTTTGGGAGTTGAATTGGCGTTGGACCCCTTCTTTTGCGTGATGGGCTGTCCTACCGGCGGTGACTTGGTCTTCTTCTTTTCATTTGCTGAGATCAGTTTGTTTGGTGGGCTGTTTGGTTGTTGGAGCTTTTGCAATCGATTGAGCAACGATGTAGGTTTGCTTATTGCCCTATGTGGCGGAAGACTTAGACGACCTTGATTGATTTTCGTTTCGAGATTGGAAACTGTCGGGACTGCCGGAATCGATGTCTTGTCTGTTTGAAATTCTCAATCGGAGTTGTTTTTGGGTTGGAAAAATGTGAATTCTGCAAATCGGTTCAAAACTTGTCCAGCGTTGTTATCCTTACACATTCGATATTTAATTTTCTGGACACCATTTGACGTATCCATTTTTGGAAGGTGGAGAAGTTAAATTGTTTGAATAATGCCATAGGATAGTATTATGACAGATTAAGGTAGGTACGATGCCTTTAAGTTAATAATGGCTCATCATTGTCTAATTATCAAGCTGCCTTATTGTTGTTGTGTACGTAGCCAATTATATATATCCTGTGGTGGTTGGGAAGGGGTTGTTGGGTTGAGAAAGGACAGCAATACAAATTGGAATTTATTTGTTTGATTGTTTCAAAATCTGAAGTAGCGTGTACCTTGTCAATTCGTCCGTTTCTTCTTTGCTAAGGGAAGAGAAAAATGTGTACCCTCAGTTTCGCAGCATCAGTTCCTACATACAGAGAACAGACTAATCTCATGTGCTCATACACTGCCATGGCGTGCTATTTCCATCGATCCAGATTATGTTCTGCCTCCTGCTTAAGTTTTCCATCACAGTTAGCACTTTATTCTTGTGCTTATGTTGGGGGTTCCTAGCATCTTGATTTGGAATATAAAATGTTTTTTCTCTTTCATCTCCTATTTAGTATGTGTAATATGCTACCGAAATCAAATATTTCAGACCTCTGCCTTGTTTCTGCTATTGCTTCTCTCGTTAAGTTTCTCTTTGAATGTTTTGAAGAATTCAAGAAGTAAGGTTTCGGAAAGGGATCGCATTTTGCTCTGAAGCTGTATATACATAATAGTTGGTAATTGTACAAGTGTACATTTATCAAGTAATGGAGGAAAATATTTGTGCAAGAAGTAAATGGTCACTGATTGGTGTCTTGCAGGCATTCTCACTATCATAGGGAGAGAATGCCTGTGGTATTATGAGGACTTGGTGCGGAAGTTCACCTTCTCGAATGATGTTCACCTTTGTTGAAATTTGTGTTCTGAATGATTGACAACTCTTATGAAGCTTCCAGCTTAAGTTGGTTTATCAACATTGACCCGTGTTTGTTGTTTATTTATTTGTGTTGTCTTTCACTCATTCCAGGATACATGTTCACTGTTGTCTTCTTGGTGCAGTGACGAGACAATTAAGAGAAGGTTCCAAAGGAGTAGATATTTCAAAGATGTTGAGAAAGCTTTCTATTTACCCATCCAAGCAAGGAATTTGAACTGCAAGATATCAACCTTGAAAGTTGTTCTACTTATCATTTTACTGGGAACTTTTCTGATGCTCTATTGTTCTCCGGCAATTTATAATACAGATCATCTCACTAGTTCTTCATCTCGGTAATTCCTGTGCTCCAATCCTCCATCAGAGTGAAAGTTTTATCTTTTTTTTGTTACTTTTTTGGGTGCGAACTGTTTTATCTCTTGTAAACCATTTTTACGGTGGAACTGCAGAGCGGAGCAACATTTAGTTGTACATATGTCACTCCCTCTAGTGGAGTATGAACTCTCGTTTTGTCAAATTTACATATAGTTTTCAATGAGGAAGAAGATTCGAGTCATTGACAGTGTTTATACCACTTTTGTATTGATGCCCCCTGGATCACTCTGTTTACATGGGAAGATAGTTGGTTTAGCTTGGATTCCAGGTTCCAAATTGCAAATCCTTTGACAAGAACAATTATAAGCGGAGGAAAGAGTAATTAGAAGGTAATTTTATTTGGTACCAACGTGTTAGAAGCTTGCGAACTCAACCTTTCAACTAGGTATATTGTGTTGAGGTGCTTGAATGGCTTGAGCACAGCTGTGCCAACATAGCAGTGGAACTTTCAGTCACCCCTAACTTACGGTAGGCATAAGGAGTTACTATGTTCGTTAACATGGTGGTACCCAGTAGTGTTGTACTCATGTGGAGTCAAGTTTCCACCTAAACTTTTCTTTACCGTTGAGGGGGAATATGAACTGCCATATATAGTCGTTTTCACTCAAAATTTTTCTTTTCGGTTTCTTACTTTTCTTTAAGGGGCATACTATGAACTAAATGCATAATGACAACAAAGCCACGCCATGCATGCACCATTCCAACAGTTGAAATTTCCAACCCTAACCCGACATCCATGTTAAGATTAGAAGAGACTAAAATCCCCAAGCCACGCATGCACTAGAATTACAATTTTTTTTTTTAAAGAGTAAAAACTTAGTCCCAAGGAAATGAGCATAAATTAATTTGGCGGACAATATCACGTGTGCTTTTTTTTTCACAATATTCGCTATACCAAACATTAAAATTCACAAAAAGAAAATATATTATTGAGAATTATAGTTTAAAACATCGGTTTGTGAATATTGATTCTAACAAAGCGCTACATAAATTCAATATGCTATAAAACATAAGTGAAGAACCTCACATATAGATATAAAATAATAGCTCATGTTCCATTACAATACCATCTATGTTACAAGCATATTCGACACCTAAGCAGATGTATTATTAATCTAATAATATTTTGATCTTGTCAATTTTATGTAATATTAAATTTATTCCTTTTTCCTTTTTTTAATTTTTTAATTTTTTAAAAAAAAATTGGAATAGAAATTTTGTGCAGTTACCAAATGTTTTGTTCTTTTTTTATTCCAGAAATAGAAATTTTGTGCGAGTTACCAAACGTGTTTCTGTTTTTTTTGTTCCGAAATAGAAATTTTGTGCAGTTATCAAACGGGTTTTTTTGCTCAGAAATTGTTCCCCAGCCAAGAAATAGAAAAGAACTATTTCTGAAAAAAATTGTTCCCCGGCCAAGAAATGTTGCCATGCGCAGCCTTATAGGCGAGGGGGGCGGCCGGTCGATGGAGCTTCGACCGTCGGTCCTTTCACGTCGAGCGGCCTCCGCCAGCCGAACCGGTGTCCCCATTCGATGCTAGCTGCCCCTGCTTCACATCCCATCACTGCTCCTCCTCTCTGCTCCGGCATCACGCGCGTCGCCGTCTCCGGCACATGGAGCCTATCCACGCAAGGAAGACGACAAATGCACGGGTCAGGTCGGGTCCGGATCCGCTTCGGTCACGTGGGGAAGGAAAATCGTCGAGCTGGGCTTGAAGGCCCAACCCGACGCGCTGCAACGTCTTTTTTTCTGTTTTCTTTTTTTTTCATTTTTGTTGTTTTTGTTTTTTTTTATTATCCAAAAAAAGAGGAAATAAATAGATAAATAAATAAATAAAACTAATTAATTAAAAAAACTAATTAATAATTTAGGCGTCTACATCCTAATTAGCATTTTTTAAAGCTATTCATACCCTTCCAATAAGACGACACCTGCTTGAAATTTCAGATCCGATTCAGTGGTATTATACCATCCAACTAGCGCTTCAAAAACTGCTCAAAACCCTTTTGCCTTGTGGAGATTCAGTAGGGTATGGACACTTAGCTAGAGAATAGATCGCAACGTAAAAACAAAGAAATTCCACGCATTTGGAATTAAAAGCACAATGAAGAACTACAGGCTACTATGTATGATAGAACTACAGAGGCGAAAGATCCAAGATTTTAGAAGCCAGGAAAAGAAAAGGAAATACGGGGGAAATTCCCTTAGCTAAAAATACACTTTAACTCTTCTCTTTTTTGTAAAAGCAATTCTTGTAATTCTTTTGATTTTCTGATTTTTTTTTTCTATTTTACCTTCTCTTTTCTCTATTCTCTTTTCATTTTTCCCTTTTTCCCTTTACCGGCCATCGATGAGGCCTATGTATGAATACAAATAGCCCGTGAATAGAGACTTGCATATTTATATTGTAGTCAAGATTGAAGTTTGATTTGACTATATATATTTATAGATGGCCCTTTCCAACCAAAACCAAAAACACTCAAATCAAATACATAACTTCCAAAGCTCTAAGAAATATCCTATGAGTAGATTATTGACATGTTTTCGAATAATTTAAGAATCACACGGTATCAAAAACGTAGGTTAAGGGTCGTGGTGCTATACTCTCAATATTCAAAGATCATTCTAACTTACTAGACTCCAACCTAGCTCATAGCATCATACTCAAAAGTACCTATGTAGAGAGATATTAGGAACAAAGTCACATGAGAGAGAGAGAGAGAGAGAGAGAGAGAGAGAGAGAAGCCCTAGGTCGGCTACTTAGATGATAGAATTGGGAGAGAGAAGCCCTAGGTCGGCTACTTAGATGATAGAATTGGGAGAGTGACTCACACGTATGGAAATTTAGTCATAAAATCGAATAAATCTTTTTGTCCATGCTAGTTTAGGAAAATGAGCACAAATTTGTCGATTCAAATCAGAATAACCTGATTCCAAAGCAAAAGAATAGAGACTTGAAGAATCACAATTTTTGTGTTTTCAATTTCCTCAACTAAGCATCGTAGGCTTGTCAATTTTTTATGAAAGTGGGCTAAACGGTGGTGGACAAAATGAAAAAATGTACAAGAACTTCATTGGTTGCTCTTCTAGACCCCTGGGAAGTCAAAATAGCATCAATTCTTCGAAATTAATGGCTGTAACTCTTCAAAGATGCAGGCTTTAAAAGCCCTAACTCTTCAAGGATAGAGTGGAAACTCTTCTAGGTTTTCAAGGGGTTTGAACTCTTTAAGGTTCAAGAGAGTTGCACTAAGCAAATTTCATTAATCAAATTCGGTCTATAATTTATAGACTCATTGACCTTTTATATCAAAACAAAAGAAGAGTACGAGGCTAGACTCAAGCATAGAAACTAATAGTCATCAATGTACATAGAATCTAGAAGCTATTAAAATTGAAACAATATTTACCAATGCTTTTGCTCGTCCCAATGTGCCTTGATGCAAGTTTTAATGTTTGGGAAATGATAAAATCTTTATGACAAAACATAGTGTCGTTGATATTGAATGCATGCTAATCTTCTTGGTCGAACAAGTTGGTCTCGAATATGACTACATCAAAGAGAGAGAGAGAGAGAGAGAGAGAGAGAGATGAGCTATTTCCCTCCAATGATGATAATTTTATTGACAACTTCTATATGATGTAAGAGATATAACTTTTGTGGACTTAAAGACACTTTATTGAACCTTTTAGGATATATAAGTGGCCCAGCCATCATATATTGCTGGGAAAAGCGTTAAAAAAAGTCATAAACCTTTTGTATTTGTACCAATTTAGTTCTAAATATTTTTACTTAGTGCCGATTCAGTCCTTTCCGGCTAATTTTGGCTGGATTTTGTTTTGGATGCCGGTTACGACATGGCCTAATCAGTACTCACATGGATAACCTTTAATAATATTTTAATATTTTTGAATTTTTGAATTTTTGAATTCTTTTTCTTTTTCTTTTTCTTTTTTTTTAATTTTTTCCATCCCCTTATCCTTCGACAACCGGGCAGAGGCAATGGTCGGTGAGGCAACCTCGCCGGCCACCTCACCAATGGCTGCGAGGGCGGCCTCGCGCTGGTGGAGGTGGGTGCTTTTAACTTATTGATATTTTAATTTGCATCGCATGAATGTGCTCTATGGGTTGTCCCATGATTTCATACCAAATAGTTTTTACAAAAGTGATCGTCTCTTTTTAGATGCTTTAAAAATAAGAGAATACGTTAATTTTTCCATCACCGTACTTCATTTTTTCTTTTCTTTTCCTGCTATACTCTTAGATTGTTTGTAAGAGGCGTGGTGTTATATCCCTATTAATTTGCAAGTGATGAAACCCGAATTTAATTAGATAGCAGAACTAGTTTGTATATGCTCCATCAATGCATTTGCTGAAACCTTGTCTACTTATACTAACATGTGGAATGGTAAAAAAAAAATTGTTCCTAGTGTGTGTAATGACATTACATGATCTTGAGGCATGATGGATAGTTTCGTCCTGATTCTACTTGACAAACAAAGCTAAATCAGCTCAAATATCTGTCTATGCCGTATAACACCTCGGCAATGGTTAGTAGCTCCCTCAAATGTGAACAATTTTATGCCCTTTTTCTTGAGATTATTAGATGCCGGCACCATTGACTTTATTTTAGTTATTTAATTTAGTGGAAATCCTTCATTTTAGAATTCGCTGACGCCTATGTACATATAAAATCAAAGGGTAGATATTATCCGGTGTTGTTTAGAAGATGAACATCAATAAAACATATATAAATGAATAAATAAGTAAAATGAAAAATCCGAGGAGTACATCGCACATTGCACTTTATCCAAAGCATCCCAGTACCAACACTCTTCGCCTATGATTTGAAAGTAGGCTGTACATCTTTATTTCCAGTGGTAAATATCAAAGCTCGTTTGAGATGATGCCCTTTTTGGCCTTGGTTCTCTTGTACTTTGAATGAATGTCCACCAATATATACTTCGAAAAACAATCGTATCAGTTATGATTTGAAGAACATTCTCTTCTTTGACTTTCCATTGTTTAGGATTCCAAACACCATTCTCTACGACCAAAATCAAGACTGGGCATGTTCTAACCAGGTTGGCAAGACCATTAAAAAAACCAAGAAAGAACCGAAATTCAAGCACAACCCGAAGATCTCCGGAAGCTTCGAAGGCGGCTGTGGAGGAAAGGCAATTGGCTATGGCTCGCCTTAGCAGCTTGGGCAGCTTCTCCATTTGAGGAAGATCTCGACCTCGAAACGCCCCAAAGCGACCAGTCCCGTTATCGCCGGCGCCAAATTGCCAGTGTCTCGAGATGCTCTAATATGGTCGTATGATGCATGGTTGAAAGCCCGACATGTCTAGCTTCGATGAATCAAGTTTCCCTGCAATTCGGAAGTCCTTTGAAGGAAATAATGCCCGAAGTACTAAGAGGAGGAAATCTGGGATATTGTTAAGTTTCGGTGTTGTACGATGCAGGCCATGCCAGTGGTATGGCCAAGCACGAGCAGGCTATCGGCACGCATGATCGGGTTGGCAGGACGGCCATGTCGTGGGTTGGTTGCATGAATTTATGGGCATGAATGCTACTATTATCTTTTCGTACTGAAATACACAGATAATGATTTCAAATTCTTGTTTCAAATCAATTTTACAAAGTATAGTTGCATCATGAGGAAAAAATTATCTAAAAAATCATAAATTTATTGCATTTTAATCAATTCAATTCTAATCCTTTCAATTGTGTAAATTGAGTCCTAAATATTTGCATGTGTTGCCAATTGAGTTTACCCGACTATTTTAATCGGAAATCATTGACGTCTATACCAGTAGAGCTACATAGGATGGTTGGAGTTGATGTGACCAATTTTTTTTATATAATTTTTCTCCTTTGTTTATTTATTTTCTCTTTTTTCCTATCAAGTTCGACAAGGATCGCCAGCTAACCCTTGCCAGCCAAAAGGCAAGGGTTGGGCAACCCTTGTTGGCGACTGGGTGAGGGCCGCAATGACTGAGGGCTTAACAGTTGGCAAGGGTTGGCCAGCAACTCTTTTGCTAGGCTTGGAAGGAAAAAGAAAGAAAGGAAGAAAGAAAAAAAGCTCATCAATTAATACATATCCATGGATGCCTGCGTGAATTATGCAAAATCAAGAGGCCGTTTAATTTGACGTTCACCAAATTAGTCATATTTAAATTTCTCTTTCACCAAAATAAAAGAACCTTCTAATATCTTATAAAAACTTCGGAAAGATTTGAGGTGACGTGTGGTTACACGACGACTTTTCTAAAAAGATTAAACGCGTTTTGACATTACAGTTCTATGTTTTTTTGTCTTCTACGGTTTTATTAGGGGCACATATGGCCCAGTGCACTCCTCTTGAAGTCGCGTGTCGATTTTTGGTGCCTTCGCGTTCGCCCCTAAAATGCATACTCGGATGACGGCGGGTCTTCCCCGCGTCCGCGACTTCGTCTTTGTCAACAAAACCAAAATGAACGCTCCGACGATGGCGTGTCTTCGCCTCGTCCGCCTCAGCGCGTCGTCCATGCCGCGTGAAGAATAAACCGAGTTGAATCAAATCACACTTCAATATATCCGAAAAGATAAAATATATTTTACATACCTACGCGCGTGCATATATATATATATATATATATATATATATATTATATAATTGGAGGGTTAGTGAAATGACCTTTGACTAGTACTAGTAGTACTCGGCGAGGAGGAGGAGGAGGAGGACATGCTAATTGTTGGCCAGGATACAAGCAAGATCAACGACTTAAAAAAGGAATTAAGCAAGTCCTTTGCAACGAAGGATTTGGGCCCGCAAAACAAATTCTTGGAATGGAAATCTTGCGAGATAGGCAAAATCGTAAACTCTAGTTATTTCAAGAACGGTATATTAATAAACATGAATAAATCCAAAGTAGTTTGTTCTCCACTTGCAAATCATTTCAAACCCAGCTTAGAGCAATGCCCAAAAAGTGACACTAAAAAGAAGGAAATGGAAAAAGTTCCTTATGCATCGGCAGTTGGCAACCTAATGTACGCGATGATATGCACGAGACCTAATATGGCCTATGTAGTTGGTGTGGTAAGCAGATTTCTATCCAATCCCGATAAGGAACATTGGGTAGTAGTCAAATGGATATTCAGGTATCTTTGAGGTACTTCTAATAACCATATATGCTTTGGTGATGGTAAAATTGTTTTTTAGATTCAAACATAGTAGCGGACATGGACTCCAGAAAGTTTACATTGGGATATATAATGACTTTTGCATGGGGAGCAGTTTCATGGCAATCTCGACTACAAAAATGTGTTGCCCTATCTACTGCTGAAGTATAGTATATTGCAATAACGGAAGCATGTAAAGAACTCTTGTGGATCAAGAAGTTGAAGTGGGCCACAACCAAGAGGAGTATATCTTGTATTCAGATAATCAAAGGGCAATACACATTAGTAAAAATGCAACTTTCCACTCCAAATCCAAACACATTAACATCATATATCATTGGATACGTGATGTGTTGGAAGAAAAAGCCCCATAGCTAAAGAAAATACACACTAACAACAACGATTCAAATATAATGACAAAATCTCTATCTACAGTGAAGACGCAAACCTGTTGAACTTTTGTAGGTTTGACACCTTCACTCGTGAGGGGGAGATTTGTTGAGTAGGTCACTCTCAATTGAAGAGGCCAACACAATTGTGTATATCTATAGTAAAGTATGTATAGTAGTGAGTATGTAAAAGTAAAAAGAAAAAAGAATCAAGAGGGATCGGAAGATAAATCAACATGATCTTCCACATCCAGAAAATCAAGAAGACTGGGAAACAAATCAAAGTGATATTCTCAAATCTACAAAATCACAAGAGATTAGGAAATAAATCTACGTGATTTTCATATCGTACAATTCCAATTGCATTTGCTCCTATAAATAGGAGTCATTCTCAACAGAGTTGTATATACAAAAGCAAGAATATCATAGCAGCGTAGTGGAAGATACAGTTTTTTTCTTTCAAGAGAAAGTTATATTTGAGAGAGTTATTTAGTTTGTGAGAAGTTTAAATCCACAAATTGAAGATGGTACCTTAGTGTAAAGTTGTATCCTATTATTTATCATAGTAGAAGTGTGAAGTGGACTACGGTCTTGTGATTTTTCCCTTCATCTTGGAGGCTTTTCACATTAAAATTCTGGTGTTATTTACTATTCATCTTTACCACTTTTATTCAATATTTTATCCTATTTAATTTTCAGAAAACTAGTAGTGGAAAAAAATAGCAGGGCCTTCTCCACAAATATCATTCTTTTTACCAACAACATGAAGCTTGAAGATAGAATGAACTCCATCTGGATAGATTGGTGATTTAGATGTTTCAAAAAATGAATAATTGATAATCATATGGATGGGTGGAAGCTTTATACCTAATTAAGAAAGCATAAAAGAACTACTCTTTTTCTCCTTGGTTTGATCCCACAGACACATGGGCAGTGAAGATCTTCTGTTATTCCCTATTTCTCTTCAATGCTTGTTAATCTCGAAGTCCAAGTAGAGGGAACAGTGCATGTTTCCTGGTTCCAACCAAGAGTTCTGGGCATTCTGCAAGTTAAAATCCTTGCGAGATCGGTGGGATGGTTAACTGGACAAAGTACACACTGCTTTGCTATCCATTGAAGCGGAAACACCTGATCTCGTCACTGTGTAGTCTTATGTTGCTTTCCTCTCCGCCAATTGTGACATCCCTTAACTAAATTTGCCGACAACAAAGTGAAAGGAGGTGCAAGAAAAGATACCAGCGAGGCAGTTGGGCACTTTGTCCATACTGGGGCTTCCTTCTGTGTCCTTATGTTTTCTTCAATCATTTTTCATTGCAAGTGGATGTCTCAGGCGCTTTAGGGGAATGTTTTCAGCAGTCGATCAGACTTATTTATTAGGTTGAAGATGATCATTTACTGACTAAAGACAGATAGCAGAATATGCAAGGAGAATCTCATTTGATATTCCTGATATGATTTGCGTTGTGCATGGATTGCTCATTATATTTTCAAATGAACGTGAAATTCGTTGTGCCAATTGTCTCACTCTCGCGTGCATAAGCTCGCATTGCTCGTGCTTCTTAGGGTATATGATGCCACTGTATATATCTGCATGCTCCATGGCCTTGAGTTCTTCATGATTGAAGATTTGGGTTTCGGCAAATTTGACGAAGTGACTATGGCTCTCGCTCTCGCGCGCGCACAATGCTCGTTCTTCTTGGGGCATATATGGGTTGACACTGTACATATCTGCATACTCCGCGGCGTGCAAAGTTGATGTGTGAAAGCTATGCCATATGATACCATTTGCAATCCCTGCTACCGACACTGGACAAGTGGGAGTTGTCCTATCATATTGTTCCCTTAATTAGGGCAATCCGTGTCCTAAACTCGATGAATTTCTTTCTTGCTGCAGTTTTGTAGCTATCCTATTTAGCATTTTTTTTTTTTTTTTTAAAGCTATTCATACCCTTCCAATAAAGTGACACCTGCTTGAAATTTCAGATCCGATTCAGTGGTATTATACTAGCCAACTAGCACTTCAAAAACGGCTCAAAACCCTTTTGCCTTGTGGAGATTCTATAGGGTATGGACTCTTAGCAAGAGAATAGATCGACATAAAAACAAATTAATTACTCGCATTTGGAATTAAAAGCACAGTGAAGAACTACAAGCTACTATGTATGATAGAACTACATAGGAGAAAGATCCAAGATTTTAGAAGCCAGGAAAAGAAAAGGAAATATGGGGGGAATTCCCTCAGCTGAAAAGGAAATACGGGGGGAATTCCCGCAGCTAAAAATACACTATAATCTCTTCTCTTTTTTTTTGTAAAAGCAATTTTGTAATTCTTTTGATTTTCTGATTTTTTTTTTTTTCTATTCCTCCTTTTCTTTTCTCTATTCTCTTTTCATACTTCCCTTTTTCCCTCTACCAGCCATCGACGAGGCCTAGGTACGAATACAAATAGCCTGTGAATAGAGACTTGCATATTTATATTGGAGTCAAGATTGAAGTTTGATTTGACTATATATATTTATAGATAGCCCTTTCCAACCAAAAGCAAAAACACTCAAATCAAATATGTAACTTCCAAAGTTTTAAGAAATATCCAATAAGTAGATTATTGACATGTTTTTGAATAGTTTAAGAATCACATGGTATCAGGAACGTAGGTTAAGGGTTTATGTTGTGGTGCTATTCTCTCAATAATCAAAGATCATTCTAACTCACTAGACTCTGACCAATCTCATAGCATCATACTCATAAGTACCTATGTAGAGAGATATTAGGGAACAAAGTCACATATGTGAGAGAGAGAGAGAGAGAGAGAGAGAGAGAGAGAGAGCCCTAGGTCAACTACTTAGACGATAGAATTGGGAGAGTGACTTACATGTATGGAAATTTAGTCATAAAATCAAATAAAATTTTTTGTCCATGCTAGTTCAGGAAAATGAGCATAAATTTGTCGATTCGGATGAGACTAACCTGATTCCAAAGCAAAAGAATGGAGACTTGAAGAATCACAAATTTGTGTTTTCAATTTCCTCAAGTAAGCACTATAGGCTCGTCGATTTTTCAGGAAAGTGGGCTAAACGGTGGTGGACAGAATGAAAAAAGGTACAGGAACTTCAATGGTTGCTCTTCTAGGCCCCCGGGGAAGTTGAAATAGCAACAATTCTTCAAGATTGATGGTTGTAACTCTTCAAAGATGCACGCTTTAAACTCTTCAAGGACGGAGTGGAACCTCTTATAGGTTTTCAAGGGGTTTGAACTCTTTAAGGTTCAAGAGAGTTACACTAAGCAAATTTCATCAATCAAATTCGGTCTATAATTTATGGAGACTCATTGACCTTTTATATCAAAACAAAAGAAGAGTAAGAGGCTGCACTCAAGCATAGAAACTAATAGTCATTAATGTATGTAGAAACTAGAAGCTATTAAAATTGAAACAATATTTACCAATGCTTTTACTTGTCCCAAAGTGCCTTGATGCAAGTTTTAATGTTTGGGAAATGACAATATCTAAAGCACACTAATCTTCTTGGTTGAATAAGTTGGTCTTGAATACGAGCTACATCAAAGAGAGAGAGAAAGGAGCTATTTCCCTCCAACGATGATAATGTTATTGACAACTTCTATATGATGTAAGAGATATAACTTTTGTGGAATTAAATCGCTTGATTTGGGACAATATAGATTATAAATTATGTCATTTTGTGAGTTCATTTCAAACTGAATTGCAGTTCAATGACTCAGCCATATTTGAAAGAACTAACTTGGAAAAAATCACGATAATGGACAATGATAATGACATGCACCCAGCACATAGACCCCACCAAATTAGTAGAAAATGTCAATGTGCTTAGTGAGGTCACGATGAAGATATCGCAATGGACTATTATTAGATAAATTTGCTAATTTGTACGTGTCCTCATGGGAGGACTCAAAACATCAATTCTAAGAAACTCTTATGTACTTTTTTTGTCATGTACAGCCTTCTTACGTAATTTTTGAATTATAATTATATATAACATTGCGGAAAAGTGACTTTTTTAAATTTGATTCCATCGCGTTTTACTTAATTGACATTGACTAACCGGGTGTGGATCCATCGTATGCGGAGACTCTGTGCTAATTGGTTTTGGCAAATAATATTCAATATAATCTTTGTACCTAAAACAATATGTGGAAATGTAAACGCAAGAAATCAGATCATCAGAACACCCAAGGTACAACCTGTACAAGACGAAGCCCAAACACACCCATGCTCATCCTCTCAGGGAAGCATTCACAAGCAGCAGAATTCAAGATCCAAGAACCCCCCTCCGCAAATGTACAGCGACTGTTGAAGGCAGTCTCTAAGGAAATAAAATTACATAAACAAGACAGGTAGCAGTAAAAAGAGACGGAGATCCTCCATGGTTTAGAAGTGATGGTGATGCTTCTTGCCATGATGAGACTCTTTATATTTTTTCTTGGCCTCCTTCCTCTCGTGGTGCTCGTGGAAGGCGAACCCGACAGCCCCGACGGCGGCAGCAGCGGCTATTTCCTCCTCTATCTTGTGCCGGCGAGCATGCTCCGGGTCCTTCTTGGCCTTATGCTTCTCATGCTGCAATTTGCACATCATTAATCAGGAATTGCGTGCACGAAACAAAATGAGGGAAGGTAAAAGGAAAAAAAAAAAAAAAAAAAAGTTCTCTAGTCTGTATATTTTTTTTTTTTTTTTTTATACAAGCTCTGAGCATGGGATAAGCTCGAGAAAAATTTTAATTTATTCACTTTGAAAAGAAGTATTTGTTCATGTAAATAGTGCTATAGATTACAACTATGTTTTTTGTTTAAGCCAATTGTAGGGAAATCTTCTTCCTCCAGCCGATGGGTGAAGGAAATCAATTGAATTCAAACTATTATTCATTTATAAGGATGATCCATTCTCGCATGGCATGCCATTAACATGTCTAGTTCAAAGATGTGAGTTTAATTGAGATCTTTTGCATCCAATGCTCATGATTAACCTGATGCTTTAGGTCAATAAGGTGAAGACGTAAAGTTTATCTAAATTATACAATGGGAACAAAAATTCAAGAATTGAGAAGAAGATGATAATTATTACCAAGGCATAAGCACCGGCAGCGACGGCACCAAGCTCGCCGAGCTGCTGGAGGTGCTTGTGGTGCTTCTCCTCCTTCCTGTAATCGACTGTAGGCTCCGTGAAGATGACCCCAGGCTCCATGAAGGCATCATCCTTCTTGTGGTGGCTGCGGTGGTGGTGGTGGTGATGGTGGTGTCCTTCCGTCATGGTTGGTGGGTTTTTTTTTTTTTTTGAGGAATACTAGAATTGACGAAGGATCAGGGAAAGGACTATAGCTGAAGTGTATGGTATGCGTTGTGAGACCGTTCGGGAGGGAGGGGCGTATTTATAGAGAAAGTTAGCACATATGCAAAGTCTCGCATCCAATCGGGCCAACGCGGGAGGCCTTAAACGCGTGATGGACAGTTAATTGGTTGGGAGGACAAATTTATTAGAGAACAATGCTCTAACAATTTCATATACTTGACAATGATGTTTTTATCGTTTCCTTTAACTTCTCTGACAGTAAATTCTTCAAGTATTAAGCTTGAATTGCAAGATTCGTTTAATAATGTAATTGTAGGGGTCCAAAGTCTAAGATGAGACTTTCTAGTGGAGGTGGGTGGTTTTAACTTATTGATTAGGGAATTGCATCGCATGAATGTGCTTTATGGATCGTCCCGTGGTTTCATACCAACTCGTTTTTGTAAACGTGATTGTCTCTTTTCAGATGCTTTAAGAATAAGAGAATACATTAATTTTTCCATCACCGTACTTCTATTTTTTTCTTTTCTTCTTTTCCAGCTATACTGTTAGATTGTTTGTAAAAGGCATGGCATTATATCCCTATTAATTTTCAAGGGACGAAACCCAAATTTAATTAGATTGCAGAACTAGTTCGTATATGCTCCATTAATGCATTTGTTGACGCCTTGTCTACTTATACTAACATGTGGAATATTAAAAAAAAAAAAAAAAATGCTCCTACTGTATGTAATGACATTCCATGATCTTGAGGCACGATGGATAGTCTCATTCTGATTCTACTTGACAGACAAAGCTAAATCAACTCAGATATCCATATGTGCCATATAACACCTCGGGATGGTTAGTAACTCCCTTGAATGTGAACAATTTTATGCCCTTTCTTCTTGAGATTATTAGATGCCGGCACCATTGAATTTATTTTAGTTATTTAATTTAGTGGAACCCTTTCGTTTTAGAATTGGCTGACGTGCCTATATACATATAAAATCAATGGGTAGATATTATCTGGTGTTGATTAGAAGGTGGACATCAATAAAACATGTATAAATGAATGAATAAGTAAAATTAAAAATCCAAAGACTATATGGCACATTGCACATTATCCAAAGCATCCAAGTACTAACACTCTTTGCCTATGATTTGAAAGCACGCTATACATCTTTATTTCCAGTGGTAAATATCAAAGCTCGTTTGAGATGATGCCTTTTTGGCCGTGTTCTCTTGCACTTTGAATGCATATCTCCACCCGTATATATTTTGGAAAACAATCGTATCAATTATGACTCGAAAAACATTTTGTTCTTTGGCTTTCCATTGTTTCTTTAGGATTCCAAAATCAAGACTGGGCAAGTTCTACCCAGGTTGGCAAGACCAAATAAAAAAACCAAGAAAGAACCGCAATTCAAGCACAACCCAAAGATCTCTGGAACCTTTGAAGGCGGCCGTGGAGGAAAGGCAATTGGTTATGGCTCGCCTCAGCAGCTCAGGCAGCTTCTTCATTGAGGAAGATCTCGACCTTGAAATGCCCCAAAGCGACGGGTCCCGTTATCGCAGGCGCTGAATTGCCGGAGTCTCGAGATGCTCTAATATGGTCGTATGATGCATGGTCGAAAGCCCGACATGTCTAGCTTCGATGAATCAAGTTTCCCTGCAATTTGGAAGTCCTTTGAAGGAAATTATGCCCGAAATACTAAGAGGAAATCTGGGATATTGTTAAGTTTCGGTATAGTACGATGCAGGCCACACCGGTGGTATGGCCAGGCACGAGCAGGCTATCGGCACGCATGGTTGGGCTGGCGGGACGGCCATGTCGCGGGTTGGTTGCATAAATTTATGGGCATGAATGCTACTATTATCTTTTCGTACTGAAATACACGGACAATGATTTCAAATTCTTGTTTCAAATCAATTTTAGAAAGTATAGTTGCATCATGAGAAAAATTATCTAAAATATCATAAATATATTGCATTTTAACTAATTCAATTATAATCCTTTTAATTGTGTTAATTGAGTTCTAAACATTTTCACGTGTTGTCAACTGAGTTTACCCGACTAATTTTAATCGGAAACCACTAACATGGATGCCAAGTAGAGTTACATAGGATGGTTGAAGTTGATTTGACCATTTTTTTATAATTTTTCTTCTTTGTTTATTTATTTTCTTTTTTTCCTATCAAGTTCAACAAGGATTGCCAGCTAACCCTTGCCAGCCAGAAGGCAAGGGCTAGGCGACCCTTGTTGGCGGCTGGGTGAGGGCCGCAATGAGTAAGGGCTTAATGGTTAGCAAGGGTTGGCCGGCAGCTCTTTTGCTAAGCTTGGAAGGAACAAGAAAAGAAAAGAAAAGAAAGAAAGCTGATCGATTAATACATATCCACGAATGCCTGTGTGAATTATGCAAAATCAAGATGTTGTTTAGTTTGATGTTCACCAAATTAGTCATATTTAAATTTCTTTTTCACCAAAATAAAAGAACCTTCCAATATCTTATTAAAACTTTGCAAAGATTTGAGGTGACGTATGATGGCATGAAGATTTTTCTAAAAACTTAAACGCGTTTTGACATTATAATTCCATGTTTTTGTGTCCCCTACGGTTTTATCGGGGGCACATATGGCCCCGATGCACTCCTCCCGAAGTCGCGTGTCGGTTTTTGGTGCCTTCGCGTTCGCCCCCAAAATGCATCCTCGGATGACGGCGGGTCTTCGCCGCGTTGGCAACTTCGTCTTTGTCAACAAAACCAAAATGAACGCTCCGACGATGGCGTGTCTTCGCCTCGTCCGCCTTAACGCGTCGTCCATACCGTGTGATAATGCTCTCATCGTCACGATGTTTTGGCCAGCATCGACTTCTTCACATAATCCCAAAGATGCAGCGGCATGACACTGTTGGAAAAAGCACCGCCTCTCTCTCTCTCTAGAATTCTCCATATCTCTCTCTATTCCTCCGGTCCCTTCTCTCTCTCTCTCTCTCCAGACTTTTCTCTCTAGATTTCTCTCCCTCTCTCCAGACAAATCTCAGCCGCAATTGTTGACCCAAGTTGTAATAAAATAATAGGAAGAGGTGGGGGAAGTCGGTGGATGTACCCCTATAAATAGGGCTCTTGCCCATGTAGTGGGAGAGGTAGAGAGTGGTGAGAAGTGAGTGGGTGTGTAAGGTGCGTACGTGGGTGTGTGTGAGCGTGGTGGCGTGAGTACGTGAATGTGTGTGAGCGTGGTGGCGTGAGTACGTGAGCGTGTGTGAGTGTGTAAGTGAGTGGGAGTCGGTAGTGTGTAAGTGGCGTGTGAGGTGTGAGAGGTGTATGTGAGTCTTGTGTGTAGAGAGTTTGTAATATGCTTTATATAAAATAAAGCAATTGTTTTACTTATACATCCACTTGCTTCTCAACAGACACGACGAAATCCTTGCGTGGAGCAGCCTTGTCCGGCATTGCATAGCTAGAGTACCGCCTGACACACGCGTCGAATCGGAAGCTAATGGGATCTACACATAAGAAAACGTTCAAGCTATGAGAGTATAGAGTTTATGTAGCTACGCAAAATTGCAAGATTTTGAAATACAAAGCTCCTTTTTCCATGACCTAATGATAGAATTGTCTTGCATTGAGGCCCATGGCCCGTTGCCGCATTAGCGATCTCCGATGAAAAATCAAAATGATTATATTAAAATTTCCTGTAAAGACTTAGGATTAAATTAGCAAAAATTTAAAAGTTTTGGGACTGATTTGACTTCCGCACAAAATATTTAGGTGTAATTAAGTAATTTTCCAGGTTCATTTGAGACAATTTGATGGTTATAATTGTAATTGGTCATTAGCAATAGATCGATCCAACGAGTGAAGGAAATGAGAATTTTGAGACGGAAAGGGAGATTAATTGGAGGAGGAACTTTCCTTTTTTTGGGCTTTTGGAGGCCCACTGGCAAAGCCTTGCTAGCCCAACAGCCACCAGTCAAATAGATGGGCTCGATCGACACGGCCCCAACCTGGCCTAGCCCAATTGCCACCCCTTCCTCATTATGTAAGTCAATATATTAGGTAAGCAAGGAATCATCTAATTTAGTGAAAATTCAACCATTAACTTTATTTTTATTTTTTTTGGCTGAAGTTTTTGGATCTATATTATTAAACCCAAGTGTCATTTATATTCCTACGAGAATCCCTCCAAGGCCCAAATAAGTTGATTGTGCCGGGCCGACCGGCCCAGCCCAATTGCCACCCCCTCCTCATTATGTAAGTTGTAGGTAAGCACGGAATCACCTAATTCAATGAAAATCCAACTATTAACTTTATTACTCTTATTATTATTATTATTTTGGGCTAAATTTATTGGATCTATATTATTAAACCCAAATTGTCATTTATATTCCTACAAGAATCCCTCCGATGCTCGGAGTTTGGGCCTTAGGGCCCAAATAAGTTGATTGTGCTAGCCCGACCGGGCCTAGCCCAATTGCCACCCTTCCCCATTATGTAGTCGATATATTAGGTATGAGTGGAATCATTCAATTTAGTAAAAATTTAACCATTAACTTTATTTTATTTTTTGCTAAATTTTTTGGATCTAGATTTTTAAACCAAAAGTGTCAAATATTATTTATATATTGAAATACATTTTAATTTTGTTAAGTTTTTTGATCGAATAATTTTAATTTTGTTAGTTTTGTTAATTTAAGAAGTTTAGTTTCCGATAAAAATAATTTTCTTAATATAAATATTAGAAATCATATCCACCTTTATCCCACCCTCTCATGAAATAATTTTATTCGGTTTATATCCCCCTTATATATGACTTTATCATATTTTGAGCACGCATCAAATGAAGAATAAGATAAATTTTATCATATTCTGAATTTTATCATGATTGCCAAATGCAATCAAGGTTTTCTATCTATTGTATTTTTTGCATCAAATTCTTAGTGGTAGGTCTCATTAATGCTTTTCCTAGATTCGCTTGAGGCACATTTGTAACACATGTTCATTGTGTAGCTATAAATGTTATGTTGATGACATTTTCTGCGAAGCAACTTCAAGCATAACTTGCTTTTTGGTTACATGGTCCTTTCCAATTTGCCCTTATTTGTTTCATTTTTTTTGTTAATCATCGTGTTAATACCATGATTTGTTTAACAAATTTGACAGATAAAGAGCCTCTTGGGAACAAAGGTTGAGTGGATGTACTATATTCTCAAGGCATTTAATGCTGGTGATTCGCAACGCTATTGAGAACTACGTCATGTACACAAGGCTGCTCTCAATGCACAACCTGGTTTGGTCGAAAATGACAAAAAACTATTGGAGAAAATCAACATTCTCTGCCTAATGGAAATCATATTCAGGTTTCGCTTTCTATTCTTTTCTTATCTCCATTTCTGTCATACTTATTATTTCACATTTTGCATTATAACTGTGTATTCCTCCACATATAAAATATACAATCTTATCCTGCAGCCGTGCATCAGAAGATAGGACAATTCCACCAAGCGTTATTGCTGACCGCCCAAAGTCTCCGTGTAGCTGAT
The DNA here is from genome assembly GCA_014182555.1 of Eucalyptus erythrocorys. NCBI lineage: Eukaryota > Viridiplantae > Streptophyta > Magnoliopsida > Myrtales > Myrtaceae > Eucalyptus > Eucalyptus erythrocorys. The sequence goes on along the minus strand of CM024601.1, from coordinate 20,484,957 downwards.
GTTGAGCACCTTCTCATGAAGAGCCTTTCTGTAAGTCTTCCTGATTCTTTTGTATTTCCCTTGGTGCTTGTGTCGTGCTGTGTTCTATGACATTGGATGAGTAGATTGGACGTCATCATTATTCTGGCTGTGTGTATATGATCCTTCTCTAGTTTAGAGTTCATATGGCTTTAGTTTGACTCAGCCTTATGGTGCAGCTGTATACACGAAGCTTGAAGACAGAATGAACTCCATCTGGATAGATTGGTGGTTTAGATGTTTCAAAAATGAATAATTGATAGCCATATGGATGGGTGGAAGCTTTATACCTAATTAAGAGAGCATAAAAGAACTACTCTTTTTCTCCTTGGTCTGATCCCACAGACGCATGGGCAGCGAAGATCTTCTGTTCTTCGCTATTTCTCTTCAATTCTGGTTAATCTCAAAGTCCAAGTAGAGGGAACAGTGCATGTTTCCTGGGTCCAACCAAGAGTTCTGGGCATTCTGCAAGTTAAATCCTAGCAAGATCGGTTGGATGGTTGGCTGGATAAAGCGCACACTGCTTTGCTATCCGTTGAAGCAGAAACACCTGATCTCGTCACTGTGTAGTCTTATGTTGCTTTTACCTCCGCCAATTGTAACATCCGTTGACTAAGTTTGCCGACAACAAAGCGAAAGGAGGTGAAAGAAAAGAGACAAGTGCGAGGCAGTTGGGCATTTTGTCCATACCTGGTGTTGACGCCTAATTTTTACTTTTTATTTTTAGGTTTTTAATTAATTTTATTATTACTGTTTTTATTTAGTTTATTTCATTTTATTTTGGTAAAAACCAGAAAAAACCAAAAAAAAAAACCGGAAAGAAAAATAAAAAACGGCAAAAAAACGAATTAAAACCGAAAAAACTGAAAAAAGGGGCCCAACGGGCTTTCGCGGTCTGAAGCCCGCACTCGCGCCCGCGGGTCAGCCCAACCCGACGCCCGACTCGTGGGCGTTGTCTCCATCACCCGAAAGTGCGTGCGTAGCACGCGCCCGAGCTGCGACGATCGGAGAAAAGCGAGACGATAGGAGCAGCGTACAGCGGCAGCAGGGGCATGTGGGAGAGCAGGGGGAGTAGCCGGCCGACGGGACGCGTCAGATGGGACGCCGGTCCGGCCGGCTGGAGCCGCGGCCATCCCCCTCGGTCGAGCCCTCGTCGGCCGGCCTCCCACGGCCTATAAATACCCCCTCCCCCCCTTTCGGTTTGAGCACAGAGAGCAACGACAGGGATTTCGAGTTGCAGATCCTTGAATCCTCCCAGCTGAGAGACTTCAAATTGGGGGGCCGAGGACGAGCAACTTGGACTCAAGGTCGATCTCGCCGGAGGAGAAACATGGAGAGCGAGAGGGAGGCGTGGTGGAGATCCTGAGCTGTAGATCCTCGAGTTCCCCCCAGCTGAGAGACTTCAGATAGGGGGGCCGAGGACGAGCAGCTCGGGTTCAAAGTCGGCCAACGCCAGAGAGAGAGACAGAGACAGAGAGAGAAGTAGGGGGCGAAGCTTCGCCGTCGCCGCCGTGGAACCACCGTGCAGGTAGCCACCGAAGCCGTCGCCATCGCCATCCTTCCCCTCGCCAAGCCACCGCCGCCATCACCGCCGTCGTCGTCATCGTCTGCCACCGCCGTCGCTGCATCCCCTGTCGCCCCCAATCCAGGTACCCTAGGGTTCCCGATTTGCCGGGTCACGATCCCGGGTCACCGAGTCAGACCCAGATCGGGAACCGGGTAGGGTTCCCGCCCTTTTTTAAGAGAGATTGGAGGTCGGGTTGTCTTCGGGTCGGACTGGGCCGGGCATCGGAAGCGGCGTCGTTTCAAAGAAGGCGGCGGCAAGTCGGGTCGAAATCTGGAGCCGGGTCGGGTAGGGTTTCTAGGGAGTCGGGTCTGGCGTTCATCCGAAGCGGCATCGTTTCGCGTAAGGTGGGAGCCGGGTCGCCGAGGCGGGTCGTCGGGCCGGGTCGGGCATCCAAGCCCGGCCACGACGCCTTTTGGCGCCTCGCCCCAAAACGTGGGTTTCCGCCGCGTTTCGGGCCGGGGCGGATCCGACCCGGTCGGCTTTATAATATTTTATCTTATTTTAATATTTTAATATTTAAAAAAAAAAAAAAAGGGTTTGAGTCGGGCCCGCAACACGGATCCGTCTTCGCTCGGGTCGGATCCGACCCAAGTCGCTTTTTTTTTATTATTTCAAAAATTCAAAAAATAGTATTTTATTTCAAAATATATAAAAATCATTTTAATTATCAAAAATCAAAAATCATTTAAAAATGTTTTATTTTCTAAAAAAACCAAAAATCAAAATAAAATTATTTATTTTCAAGAATGCTTAAAATATTAAAAATACTTTTATTTTCAAAAAAAATCAAGAAAATCAAAAATATTTTTATTTTCCAAAAAATGTCAAAAAATCCAAAAAAATGTCAAAAAAAATCCCAAAAATGCCAAAATTCATAAAAAGTCTAAAATTTTCATAAAATGCCAAAAAAGACTTGTATTTTCCCAGAAAATACCCCAAAAATCCAAAAATCCCTTTTATGTCCAAAAAAATGAGAAAAACATCCTAAAAATGTTATTTTTCCAAAATGCATGAAAAATCCCCAAACATCCAAAAAACCTTAGAGTTTAAACAAGATTAGGTACCGAAAGGGCATTAGTGATTAACTAGTGTAATCAAGTCCCCGATCCTAATTTCTCTGGTTGCACAGGAGCAAGTATTTCTCCCAATACTTTGTTTAGGTTTCTAATCAGCCTACCCCATATTGATTAGTGGCGACTCCATTTTTAAAATTAATTTACAAACCAAATATTTTAAAGTCGTGAATTGACGGACTTGGGAGAGTCCAGGCTTTAATTAAAACCAGCCAAGCCATTAGCCTCCTTTCGGCGCTCGTACCCGATCCGGCCGGACACTCCCGAAAAAAAGGGGTCGCGACAGCTTGGCGACTCCACTAGGGACTTTGAGGACTTAGGCCATATTTATCTTGTTTAAATTCTTTACTGACTTAGGTTTTTTTTCTTTTTACAGGTCAATAGTTTGAGAAGTTTACTTTGAGCTTACTTAAATTAAATTGTCTTGTGATTATAAACTATCGTGCATGCTTTCTTGTTTTAAACACTACACATGGCACACACAACCCGGCCGCCGGACTGGGCCGCCATAGGATTTTTAGGATGGTGTTAAGAAGGATATGGCCTCGAAAGCGAGACTGCCATGTAGAGGTTGCCCTTCTTTTCCCGAATTTCTTAGCCGAGGTTAAGAGGGTACGCCGCTAACGCGAGACCGCGACCGCGGATGCCCTTTTAATTTCACCAAACCTTCGAGTTAGAAATCGAGCCGCACGTCTCATGTGCATGTCGTGTGCTTGTCATTTTACTTAAAAGTAAAGTAATTTATTTACTCAGTCTTTTTACTCAAGTCTTTTATTAGCCCATGGCAATTTAGGATAAATTTTTCAAAACCCCGGTTTATATGCGATGGGGGAAGATGACATCCAATTCATTCCTACTCCCAAGGCGAAGCTCCTCAGATGGTGGGGTCAGTTGGATCAGCCTGCCCAGGAGTTTGTGAAGGCTAAGCTCGGCCATCTCCTTTCACTAATCCATATTACTGTTCGCCCGGAAGTCATACAAAGCATTGCACATTTCTGGTGCCCAAGGACACTCACCTTTACATTTGGTAGATTTGAGCTAACCCCGACCTTGGAAGAGTACAGTATCATCACTGGAATGCCCATTGGAAAAGAACTGGTCAAACTATTGACAAGCCCCCTCCCTTGGTATGAGTTGGCAAGGTTTTTAGGAGCTAAAATCAATGTTATGAAGCGAATTCTCGCAAACAACAATTACACCTGTCCACTAGGATTTTTGGATGCATGTTTTCAAAATCAGTCCATGGCTAAAAGAAGCGAGATTTTCCTCCTTGCATTTTTCGGGCTCATCGTTTTTCCCCACCAAAGAAATGCCATAAGTCCTAGAATGATTTGGATCGTCAATCAAATTTGAGAGGAGCCAACTATGTCAACCTAATTTTAGCTGAAACACTCTTGTCCCTTGATCTTTTTAAAGACAAAACGGAGAAAATCATGTGGGCTTCTCCCGAAATTTTACAAGTTTGGTTCTTTTCCCACTTGAGCAAATACCGGGGCATCATGCGATCAAACACTTCTGAGCATCCATTACAAAAATTCATTGCTTTAGGACCTTACATTCCTAATCAAACCTCTTTGCATTGGATTGACTTCTTAAGAAATCCAGCTCCTGAGGCATTCCAATGGTGTGCCGATCGATTCCATAAAGAAGGGGCTCGCCACCCAATTCCGCTATTCGATTGCGCGGCGCTATTCCCTATCACCCGGCACGACACGGTTTGGAGCCCTCCGAGGATCTTGCCGCCTTCCGTAAGGAGAACCCTCCGATCCTTTTCAACACAAGCCATGATTTCGCACTCGAAATTTTTACTACCAAGGAAACTGGGACAAGTGCCACCACGAAAGGATCATGATACCCGAAGGGCTTGAAGGAGAAGAAGAAAACCATCACGCCCGCGTTCGCATCCACAAATATCATATCCCTACAAAGTGGAAGCCATCGGTCCCTCGGTCCATCGAGAGAGCAGCCTACACGAGCAAGTTGACCTCATGCAAAAGATACGGGAGTAAGCGGACACTCGGCTCGGGGCCAATCCAAGGAAGCAAGCAGCACAAGACCCCCTGTCGCATATAGCGGTCGTGTCTCCTTAGTTTTTGAAAACTTTGTCCCATTGTCTAGGGACTTTTCTTTAAGTATCTAGTATTTGGTTTTGTCATTTCAATTCCTAGACGTCAGGAGTTTGTAAAAAGCCCTCTTTTGATAAATGAAAGTAGATAGATCGTTGCCATGGGTCAATCTTTGCTTACTCTATGCTTATTCATTGTCTTCACAAATCAGGTAATCATGAATCATTGGCCGTTGGCCACCCGCGATTGGCCGCTCATGATAGGGTCTGATCAAGAGGAAGTGCGAAATCGCCTCGCCTACATTGAAGATGACGTAGGGCCAATGTCCATTACCCTTCAACAGCTCTCGAGACAGATGAAGTCCACTCAAGATGAGTCCAACCCTGTAATTAGCACCGTCATAACCCCTGCGAATGTGATAAAAACTAGCCAATACTATGAACAATTCGAAAGGATCATGAAAAAGTTAGGCCAACTACAGGGGCAGAATCCCGTCGACTTATCTGACTACTCCAACTTCGAGATCCCTGAAAAATTCAAAGCACCTGAGTGCGAAGGGTACGCTGATACCCCCCGTCCAGAAACCTACCTTCAGGCCTACCTGGTCCGAAAGATGATTCAATCATACCAGTCCTGCTTTGCGATGGTACATCATTAGAAAGATTAATCCTCTCAAAACCTGGAAGGAACTAATCCATGTCTTTTACCAAGAGTATGACATCAGCTCTGACATAGCCCTGCCTTACGAAGAACCGATGACCATAGAGCATGAGGAACCATTAGTTGAGAAGCGTGTCGAGCGGGCAGCCTTGGTGAGCAAAGATCCCGTCGCCGAAAAGTTTCCCACTAGGAAAGGCAAGGAGCCTTTGTATGAGATGCGGTGGTCGAGCTAGTCCAAGACCGGGACATGATGAAACGATTCTCCAGAATTACCCCAAGAGCCAGGGTGCAAAGAATGCCAACCCCTATCAACCTGGAAAGTGACTCAGACAGTGAAGGTCTGATAACTCTCACTTCCCGTGACAAAATTGAGCTAGCCAAATATAGGGCCTTACTCAAAAGGTCTGGACCAGGGACCAGGAAAAGAAAGCCTAGCCAGATTAATGCGTCGTCCGACAATGAGCTACAGTACCAGAGCTCCGAGCATTCCCAAGAATACAACTCAGAAGGCAGCCATCCCCTGGAGTATAATCTTGAAGATTTCCCGCCCCTAGAATACCATCCCAAGGACTACCAGCACTATTTCAACGGTGAGACTAACAATTCGTCATGCAACTGTTTCCTACTCTCATCCAAAGATGAAGGCACGTCAGGAGAAGAGGAGTACATCCTTATCCGCTACGATCCCGACGAAGTGCTAGGCTCGTCGCCCGATCATGAGAATAGCATAAATGCCCCATCCTCTCTCAGTGATTTTAACTCCGAAGAAAGCAATGGAGTAATCTTAGTAGAGTCCCATGTTCTTGAAGAAGAAGAACTCGACGCTACAATGGGTATGCAATGGGAAAATCAGTGGCCCAACCAAGACCTATCAGGCCCGTCTCACCCTTATAGGATCTTGACCCCCATAGAGATTTGGATACCCAACCTCCACAAATACAATGGCACGACTTGCCCCGTAGCTCATTTGCAGTATCTTTACGAAGAAATGAGTCGGCACTATGGTCCAGCAATGCTTACAACTCCGGCGTTTCAAGAAACCCTTACAGGATCTGCCTTACAGTGGTTCTTCACAGCAAATATTCATCTCATAGAAGATTGGAACGAGCTGACTTCCACATTTCTGCATCAATACCAAAGCCAGATTGGAACTGAGCTGCCATACAAAGACTCGGCCCACTTCGAAAGAAGACCGATGGAGAATTTCCGAACATATGCCGAGAGGTGGAAGGCTCCCATAATGCAAATCCACCCAGAGCTGGCTGAGGAGGAATTGATAAAGCAGTTTATAGAAGCCCTGCCCTGCGATTGTCGCTACTGGCTGCGCGGGTTGCACTTCCGTAGCTTCAACGAAGTGGTCATTGCATGCGAGTACTTCGAGTCTGCTGAAGACGAGGAATCCAAGGATGCTTAGCTCCAAGACCGCCACTACCAAAGCCTTCCCTTACACAGGAGTTGTCATGGGTTTTACTTGTTTTAATGTCATGTTTCTTATTATGTCTAGTGTGCTAGCGTTGTATTTTCCTTTCCAAAGAACTCTAATGTACAAATTCCAGTACTTTGTTTTGAAAAACGCGAGAAAGTATTCCAAACCGGCCTAGCGATGTTATCCAGCCATGAAAAGAAAACTTCATCCAAGGAGAATACTGAGGGCTGGGCTTCCTCATGCCTTTTCTCCCTGAAAATACATTTTGAAAATAAAAATATTTCATTGCCAAAAACCTTTGTCTTAATAAAATGATGAATTTAAGCATGTTCGTCTCTCTAATTCTCTCACTTTAGATTTCAGAATATCATTCCATATTTGAAATTAGCACGTCATGTGAACAGGTCAAACATGAAGACATTGTTCCAGAAAATGGGGGCAAATGGAGAAGATCATCCTGTTTCAAAAAGGGTAAGTCTTATCCCCCTAACATGACATTGAAAATAACAAACTCTCCCTTCTATTGACAGGATGCAAAGGATGAAGCATAATAGGTACAGGCATAGAGATAAAGTCCAAGCATCCATGACATGTCTCGTTCCTGCCCAGCTCCCTCTTGAGCCAAAGGACTATCTTGTCACACGACATGCCCGGCCAGCCAGGCGTCACAGCTTTGACAAACCCAGGAGTATGGAGAAGAAACTCCTTTAAAGCAATTACTGTCAACGGGGAGAGAATCCGGGCGGTCAAGGCGATCCAGAGCCCATGCCCGGACAATGACTTCAAAATATAGAAGCCACACCTTAGATGCATGTTTTCCCCAAGGAGGAGTTGCCATCAGATAGCTTGAGATTTTTGGTTGTCCATCTCAAATTCCGTAAAAGCTTGAGGAACATGGCTTTGCCCAATTGCTGCTACAATCCAAGATAGAACAAAAAGTTTTTAAAAGGGAAACAATGAAAAGAATCCTCAGCCGCAAGATACGGAAAATGAAACATAATAGGTACAGGCATAAAGTTGAAATCAAAGCATCCATGATGTGCCTCACTCCCCCCCTAAGCAAGAGGACTATCTCGTCACGCGACACAGCCAGGTGCCACGGCTTCGACAGACTTAGGAGCATGAGGAAGAAATTCCTTCTCTACCTTTAAAAGTGATTACTATCAACAAGGAGAAAATCCAGACAGTCAAGGCGATCTATAGCCCCACACCTTGGACAATGACTTTAGAATCAAGAAGCTTCACTCAAAACACATATTCTTCCAATGAGCAATTGGCACCGGACAAACAGAGGTTTTTGATTGTCCATCTCAAATTCCATAGAAGCTTGAGGTACATGACTTTTGCTCAATAATGTTGTAGCCAAAGACAAAAGGAGAAATTCCATAGAAGGAAGGCATCGAGAATAGATCAACGACCAGCTACCTAGCATACGTGGTCACACCAAGTAATGGAAGCTTTGAACTATGCCACCATCGGCATTCAAATATCCTTAGGGACCAGCACAGATAAACTCCGGGGAAGAGTAATTCGGTATCGTTTCCAACACCCCTACTATCTGAACCCGCTGCTGACATGTTTTCCTATCTAACAGGGAACGTTACAACTCAAGATATCTCGTCATTCGGCTCGTGATTGTCCACCTCGAATCCGGTAAGAGATTGAGGTACATGATTTTTGCCTACTGACGCTATAGCCAAGGATAGAAAAGAAAATTCCACAGAGAGAATGCGTTGAGGACAAATCAACGGCCATCAATCACGCATGCATAAGGAAGGCCAACTAGAGGAAACATTAAACTATGCCAAAATGAGGAGACCATTATCAACATCCAGCATAGATAAGCTCTGGGGAAGGGTAATCTGGTATCGTCTCCAATACCCCTACTATCTACACTTGTTTTTGATGTATTTTCCGATTTGACAGGAAATTTCACAACTCAAGAACCAGACTCGAAGGTTAAATCCAATAAACGAAAACTAGCTAAGCTAGTATACAAAAATGACTTGCATTGAACACACTCGACCCCGTGCAAAGGGGTATGTCATCACAAATCAATAACCGACCTACTAAAGTGGGAAGCACGAGACTTCATGTCCCCCTCACCCAATCATCTGCAAGCCAATGAAGAGTAATGTTGTATCACTCCCAATTATTTGATTTCCAAAAGAGATTCATGACTGACACACTTTCTCTTGGCTTTTACAGGATCACTTGACCGTCCAAAATACGGAAAGTAAATCAAAAAAGTCTTGTCAACTTTCCAAGCAAATGACATTTCAAATAAATGACAGAGATCATTCAAAGCCTCAAAACACTTACAATCTAGGCCCTGTTGTTTGAGCCACTTCCCAGCTTCTCTTATAGAAAAAGCAAGAGCAGAAATTCTTGGTCAGATCCCCAATCTCTAGCTAATCATGCACGTGTCATGTCTCTAGCCAATAGAAGCATTTTACTGACACCCATTTGTAAATAACCCCTTTGTAAATAACTCTCTCGATGTTCAAATTTCAACACATTTGTGAATACCATTTCACCAAGTAAGCACCCTTAAAGCTGTTAATAGGTTTTTTTTCGAGTAAAAACCATTCATTTATTTTTGGAAAATACAAAACTCTTTCACATCATACGCATGCCTCTTTCCATGTGAATTGTGCATGATGATTTCATCTGTCTAAATCTTTGATTCCGCCAAGGAATATTAGAATAGACAACCAAGTAAAGAATATAAGACTAATTGAGCATGCTGGATGAGGCACGTCAGAATGATGACAGGCAAGCCGTATCCCATACACAGTCCCCCCATCTATACACTTGTGAGATAGGTGCAGAAAATTCCATGACTACAGGGTAAAGAGTTCTCTCGCGAATGATACGATAACCAAAACGGTGGGAGGCATTCCATCACCCACCTTGAGCCCTATACACTGGCCATATTTCCATCATTCCCCCCGTCAAAAGAACCACCCCACACTGGGGCAAGCCAAAGGCAAGTCAGCATCACAAGGTGAGAAAAGGAATAGAAATTCTCTTGCTTGCACTTGCATCAATCTTTGAGTGTCTTTATTGCATATGAACACTCGCATTAATTTAAGTGCCCTAGAGTCATGAAGAGCGATTCTTCCTTTATGCACTTACATTGAGTCTGTAAAATCAAAGAGGCAAAGCGGAAGCTGTCATCCAAGCAGCATAATCAAAAGAGCCAGCAAATGATGAAGACTCAACAAAGTCTGGTGAAGGCATACACTTGAACTCATCAAGACCAGTTCCCCAAGCAACAAAGACAAAAACCTGGGGCATAAAAAAGGGCAGTGTACCTAGTAAAAGCAAGGTCAATGCCCGTGAGTAAAAAAATTGAAAAAAAGGAATGGGGGCATAAAAAAGCAGTGTGCCTGGTAAAAACAAGGCCGATGCCCCAAAGAAAAATGCAGTCATTTGTATCCCCAAGAAAAGTTGCCATCGAGATCCATGGAACCTTCACGGATCGTAAGAGGAAAGATCGGTGGCAAATGCCAAGATGATCACCAAGCTGTCACAAGAGTCAAGCCTACGCAAAGCGTCCTATTGTAAAAAGTCTCTTCAAACTAGGGGCACTTCGATTAATGTAGGATTTCATATGTTTATAAGTATCGCTCGAAGAAGTACGAGCAAGATTATTCTATCCCTTTTCGCAGGATCCTCAACTTGCAAACCCGGAGATGACCATGCCACATCTTTCCTACAAAACCATGACCTTATTGGTCCCCTTTAATGAGCCATTGGCCAAGCCTTCATCACAACTCAAAAAAGACCTCTCACGTTGGTGAAGTCGTATCATTTGCGAGAATACTCAGACCCCTGCTGACATGATAATGGTAAGATAGTGTGGTCCTTATAAACCCTGTATCAATGGTTAGGATAAAACAGCCTTTCCCATGAGAGTGAGTGGAAAGTCCTTTCAGACTGAAAGTCCCCCATCTGGCATGCTCAAAAACATCTGCATTCTAAACAAAAGTTGTCTTTCAAAATCTTCCCTGGAATTCAAATGACGCAGAGTTGACATGGTCATCATGCATAAATCGCATCTTTACAAGCATATACAATCATTGCATACACATCTCGCATATCGTGCGAATAGCGTGCATACTTATAAAAATTAGAGATGTCACCAGGAAGCGTATTCCCATTCCTGTTCCCCAGAGCTTTATATTTGATAATCTTTGAGTACCCCCCATTCACTGAGTGCTCCTTCTTATTGACACTTAGCTTGGGCAAGTTATCCCCAAACTATTGATACTTGTGACTGACCAAGTACCCCTTTATCTTTAAATACCTGCCACTGTCTAGGTACCGATGCTCAGCTTGCTTAATTTGTCCCTCAAATATCGACATCTGCAATTACCCAAGCAATCCCCTGTTTTCGAATGTCTGCCACCACTTAAGTGCTCCCTCTGTTGACACTCGACCTATTCATGCTGTCATTAAAAGTTCAGGTGCTTGTGACTGTCCAAGTACCCTCTTATCTTTAAGTACCGACCACTGTTCGAGTACCCCCTTTTTTATGACACTCGACCTGTTAGAGTTGTCCTCAAAATCATGACATTGGATGCTAGCGAGCTCTCCAAAGATTCCTCCACATCATGCGCCCGCAATTACCCAGATATGCACCCTTACACCTGGACTAGTTAAGTGGTCCCCGATCGTGTTGTTAAATATTTGTGTTCATCCAAATATTCCTCTACTATGTACACCTGCGTACCCACGGCCATCCAGGTAAGCCTCGCGTTGTATCTAAAATTGCCAGAAAGTAGCAACCTTCATGAACACCTCGGTGTACGCCCCGGTGTTCCCAATTTCCGAAGGCGGGAGGCCTTCGCCAATATCCGAGGTATGTCCTCGGCATTCTAAAATTCCAGGAGGCGGGAGGCCTTCAGGAACATCTCAGGTACGCCTCGATGTTCCCCAAGTTCCAGGAGGCGGGGAGGCCTTCACGAACATCTCAGGTAAGCCCTCGATGTTCCCCAAGTTCCAGGAGGCGGGAGGCCTTCACGAACATCTCAGGTAAGCCCTCGATGTTCCCCAAGTTCCAGGAGGCGGGAGGCCTTCACGAACATCTTAGGTAAGCCCTCGATGTTCCCTAAGTTCTAGGAGGCGGGAGGCCTTCATGAACATCTCAGGCACACCCTCGGTGTTCCCAATTTCCAGAAGGCGGGAGGCCTTCACCAATATCCGAGGTACGTCCTCGATGTTCCCAAAGATCCTAAGGCGGGAGGCCTTCACGAATAGCCGAGGTACGCCCTCGGTGTTCCCGATTTCCAGGAGGCGAGAGGCCTTCACCAATATCCGAGGTACGTCCTCGGCATCCTCAAGTTCTAGGAGGCGAGAGGCCTTCACGAACATCTCAGGTAAGCCCTCGATGTTCCCCAAGTTTCAGGAGGCGGGAGGCCTTCACGAACATCTCAGGTAAGCCCTCGATGTTCCCCAAGTTCCAGGAGGCGGGAGGCCTTCACGAACATCTCAGGTAAGCCCTCGATGTTCCCCAAGTTCTAGGGGGCGGGACGCCTTCATGAACATCTCAGGCACGCCCTCGGTGTTCCCAATCTCCAGAAGGCGGGAGGCCTTCACCAATATCCGAGGTACGTCCTCGGCATTCTCAAGTTCCAGGAGGCGGGAGGCCTTCATGAACATCTCAGGTACGTCCTCGATGTTCCCCAACATCCAGAAGGTGGGAGGCCTTCACGAATAGCCGAGCTACGTCCTCGGTGTTCCTAATTTCCAGAAGGCGGGAGGCCTTCACAAATACCCAAGGTACGTCCTCGGTATTCCCCATATTCCAAGAGGCGGGAAGCCTTCATTGAACATCTCAGGTACGCCCTCGATGTTCCCGAATTCCAGAAGGCGGAAAGCCTTCACGAATGTGCGAGGTGTGCCCTCGCTATTCCCAAAATCCAGAATGAAGAAAACCTTCACAAATAGGCAAGGTGTACCCTCGCCATTCTCAAAATTCCAGAAGGCGGGAGGCCTTCACCAATATCCAAGGTACGTCCTCGGCATTCTCAAATCCCAAGAGGCGGGAGGCCTTCACCAATATCTGAGGTACGTCCTCGGCATTCTCAAATCCCAGGAGGCGGGAGGCCTTCACCAATATCCGAGGTACGTCCTCGGCATTCTCAAATCACAGGAGGTGGGAGGCCTTCACCAATATCCGAGGCATGTCCTCGACATTCTCAAGTTCCAGGAGGCGGGAGGCCTTCATGAATATACGAGGCATGCCCTCGGTATTCCCCTTTACCAAGAGGTGAGAGACCTTCATGAATATACGAGGCATGTCCTCAATATTCTCAATTCTCAAGAGGTAAGAAACTTCCATGAATATCCAAGGTACGTCCTCGATATTCCCTTTTACCAGGAGGTGAGAGACCTTCATGAATATGCGAGGCATGTCCTCAATATTCCCATTACCAGGAGGTGAGAGACCTTCATGAATGTCCAAGGTACATCCTCGACATTCCCTTTACCAGGAGGTGAGAGACCTTCATGAATACCCAAGGCGTGCCCTCGGTATTCCCAATTACCAGGAGGTGAGAGACCTTCATGGATATCCAAGGTACGTCCCCGATATTCCCTTTACCAGGAGGTGAGAGACCTTCATGAATATCCAAGGTACGTCCCCGATGTTCCCTTTACCAGGAGGTGAGAGACCTTCATGAATATGCGAGGCATGTCCTCAATATTCCCTTTACCAGGAGGTGAGAGACCTTCATGAATATCCAAGGTACGTCCCCGATGTTCCCTTTACCCAGAGGTGAGAGACCTTCATGAATATGCGAGGCATGTCCTCAATATTCCCTTTACTTTACCAGAGGTGAGAGACCTTCATGAATGTCCAAGGTATGTCCCCGACATTCCCTTTACCAGAGGTGAGAGACCTTCATGAATATGTATTCCCGAGGTGAGAGACCTTCATGGATATCCGATATTCCCTTTACCAGGAGGTGAGAGACCTTCATGAATATCCAAGATACGTCCCCGATGTTCCCTTTAGTAGGAGGTGAGAGACCTTCATGAATATGCGAGGCATGTCCTCAATATTCCCTTTACCAGAGGTGAGAGACCTTCATGAATATCCAAGGTACGTCCCCGATATTCCCCAAGAGATGAGAGACCTTCATGAATATGCGAGGCATGTCCTCAATATTCCCATTACCAGGAGGTGAGAGACCTTCATGAATGTCCAAGGTACATCCTCGACATTCCCTTTACCAGGAGGTGAGAGACCTTCATGAATACCCAAGGCGTGTCCTCGGTATTCCCAACTACCAGGAGGTGAGAGACCTTCATGAATGTCCAAGGTACGTCCTCGATATTCCCTACTCCTAGAAAGAAAGAGACCTTCACAAATACCTAAGGTATGCTCTCTATGTCTTCAATTATCAAATACCCCTTTTGATACTTGTGAATGTCCGAGTATCCCTAAAAAACTCGTACTTGTGATCATCCAAGTACCCCTTCAATGCTTATAACGCCTGCCAAGGCTCAAATATCCATCAGGTTAGTACTTGTGAATATCCATGTACTCTTTAATATCTCTGTGAATGTCCAGGCACCTTCCATAACACATCCCCCGAGAAAGGTCGGGTCTCAACAGGTGTCCCTGATAGAGGTCACACACCCCCCAAAGAAGATGCCCTGAGAAAGGTCGGCACATCCCCCGAGAAAGGTCGGGTCTCAACAGGTGTCCCTGACAGAGGTCACACACCCCCGAGAAAGGTCGGCGCATCCCCGAGAAAGGTCGGCGCATCCCCCCGAGAAAGGTCGGGTCTCAACGGGTGTCCCCGACGGAGGTCACACACCCCCGGAGAAGATGCCCCGAGAAAGGTCGGCGCATCCCCGAGAAAGGTCGGGTCTCAACAGGTGTCCCTGACAGAGGTCACACACCCCCCAGAGAAGATGCCCTGAGAAAGGTCGGCGCATCTCCCGAGAAAGGTCGGGTCTCAACTGGTGTCCCTGACGGAAGTCAAACACCCCCCCAGAGAAGATGCCCTGAGAAAGGTCGGCGCATCCCCCGAGAAAGGTCGGGTCTCAACTGGTGTCCCTGACGAAAGTCAAACACCCCCCAAATGAGATGCCCTGAGAAAGGTCGGCGCATCTCCCGTCACGGCGACCGAAGAATGGTTCGGGTCCGAGACACCCCCTGATTGCTCCAACAGGTAACCGAAGAATGGTTCGGGTCCTGGAGAAGTAATTTCCCGTCACGGCGACCGAAGAATGGTTCGGGTCCGAGGCACCCCCTAATTGTTCCAAACCAAAGAATGGTTCGGGTCCCGAAGGAGTAATTTCCGTCACGGCGAAGAATGGTTCGGGTCCGAGACACCCCTCTAATTGCTCCAACGGGCGATCGAAGAATGGTTCGGGTCCCGAGGAAGTAATTTCCGTCACGGCGACCGAAGAATGGTTCGGGTCCGAGACACCACCCCGATTGCTCCAACAGCGACCGAAGAATGGTTCGGGTCCCGGGAGAAGTAATTTCCGTCACGGCGACCGAAGAATGGTTCGGGTCCGAGACCCCCGATTGCTCCAACAGCGACCGAAGAATGGTTCGGGTCCCGGAGAAGTAATTTCCGTCAAGGCGACCGAAGAAAGGTTCGGGTCCTAGACAAATTATCCATTGTTTTAACAAAGCGACCAAAGAATGGTTCGAGTCCCGGAAAAGCAACCTTCTCATATCACTGGTAAGATGACGCCTTGATACTTGCCAAAACCCGGGGTTCACACCCTATCTCACCCATTTCCGGTAAGTAACCGTGTATCCTCTTATCTGTCTTAATATAATAGAAAATCTGCTGTCCACGCTGGGTAAAAATTAGGCATCAGTTTGTCTTTGAATGCAACCTCTGCGAGCTCACCTTCGAAGAGGGGCAGCTATTGACGCCTAATTTTTACTTTTTATTTTTAGGTTTTTAATTAATTTTATTATTACTGTTTTTATTTAGTTTATTTCATTTTATTTTGGTAAAAACCAGAAAAAACCAAAAAAAAAAAAAACCGGAAAGAAAAAAAAAAAGGGCAAAAAAACGAATTAAAACCGAAAAACTGCAAAAAAAAGGGGCCCAACGGGCTTTCGTGGTCCGAAGCCCGCACTCGCGCCCGCGGGTCAGCCCGACCCGACGCCCGACCCGTGGGCGTTGTCTCCTTCACCCGAAAGTGCGTGCGTAGCACGCGCCCGAGCTGCGACGATCGGAGAAAAGCGAGACGATCGGAGCGGCGTACGGTGCGGCAGGGGGCACGTGGGAGAGCAGGGGAGTAGTCGGCCGACGGGACGCGTCGGATGGGACGCCGGTCCGGCCGGGCCGGAGGCGCGCCATCCCCCGGCCGAGCCCTCGTCGGCCGGCCTCCCACGGCCTATAAATACCCTCTCCCCCCCCTTTTGGTTTGAGCACAGAGAGCAACGACAGGGATTTCGGGTTGCAGATCCTTGAATCCTCCCAGCTGAGAGACTTCAGATTGGGGGGCCGAGGACGAGCAACTCGGACTCAAGGTCGATCTTGCCGGAGGAGAAACACGGAGAGCGAGAGGGAGGCGCGGCGGAGATCCTAAGCTGTAGATCCTCGAGTTCCCCCCAGTTGAGAGACTTCAGACAGGGGGGCCGAGGACGAGCAGCTCGGGTTCAAAGTCGGCCGACGCCGAGAGAGAGAGAGAGAGAGAGAGAGAGAGAGAGAGACAGAGAGAGAGAGAGAAGTAGGGGGCGGAGCTTCGCCGTCGCCGCCGTGGAACCACTGTGCAGGTAGCCACCGAAGCCGTCGCCATCGCCATCCTTCCCCTCGCCAAGCCACCGTCGCCGTCGCCGCCGCCGTCGCCGTCGCCGCCGCCGTCATCATCGTCTGCCGCCGTCGTCGCTGCATCCCCTGTCGCCCCCAATCCAGGAACCCTAGGGTTCCCGATTTGCCGGGCCATGATCCCAGGTCATCGGGTCAGACCCGGATCGGGAACCAGGTAGAGTTCCTGCCCTTTTTTTAAGAGAGATTGGAGGTCGGGTCGTCTTCGGGTCGGACCGGGCCGGGCATCGGAAGCGGCGTCGTTTCAAAGAAGGCGGCGGCAAGTCGGGTCCAAGTCTGGAGCCGAGTCGGGTAGGGTTGCTAGGGAGCCGGGTCCGGCGTTCGTCCGGCGGCGTCATTTCGCGTAAGGTGGGAGCCGGGTCGTCAGGCCGGGTCGGGCATCCAAGCCCGGCCAGGACGCCGTTTGGCGCCTCGCCCCAAAACGTGGGTTTCCATTTGCGTTTCGGGCTGGCCAAGCGAATCCGACCCGGCCGGGCTTTTATAATATTTTATCTTATTTTAATATTTTAATATTTAAAAAAAAAAAAAAAAAAAGGGTTTGAGTCGGGCTCGCGTTGCGGGCCCGTCTTCGCTCGGGTCGGATCCGACCCCGTGATCCGACCCGAGTCGTTTTTTTTATTATTTCAAAATTCAAAAATAGTATTTTATTTCAAAATATATAAAAATCATTTTAATTATCAAAAATCAAAAATCATTTAAAAATGTTTTATTTTCTAAAAAACCAAAAATCAAAATAAAATTATTTATTTTCAAGAATGCTTAAAATATTAAAAATACTTTTATTTTCAAAAAAAATAAGAAAATCAAAAATATTTTTATTTTCCAAAAATGTCAAAAAATCCAAAAAATGTCAAAAAAATCCCAAAAATGCCAAAATTCATAAAAAGTCTAAATTTTTCATAAAATGCCAAAAGACTTGTATTTTCCCAGAAAATACCCCAAAAATCCAAAAATCCCTTTTATGTCCAAAAAAATGAGAAAGACATCCTAAAAATGTTATTTTTCCAAAATGCATGAAAAATCCCCAAACATCCAAAAACCTTAGAGTTTAAACAAGATTAGGTACCGAAAGGGCATTAGTGATTAACTAGTGTAATCAAGTCCCCGATCCTAATTTCTCTCGGTTGCGCAGAGCAAGTATTTCTCCCAATACTTTGTTTAGGTTTCTAATCAGCCTACCCCAAATTGATTAGTGGCGACTCCATTTTTAAAATTAATTTACAAACCAAATATTTTAAAGTCGTGAATTGGCGGACTTGGGAGAGTCCAGGCTTTAATTAAAACCAGCCAAGCCATTAGCCTCCTTTCGGCGCTCGTACCCGATGCGGCCGGGCGCCCTCGAAAAAAAGGGGTCGCGACACCTGGGCTTCTTTCTGTGTCCCTAAGTTCTCTTCAATCATTTTTCATTGCAAGTGGCTGTCTCATGCGCTTCAGGGGAATGTTTTCAGCAGTCGATTAGAGACTTATTTATTAGGTTGAAGATGATCATTTACTGACTAAATACAGACAGCAGAATGTGCAAGGAGAATCTCATTCGATATTTTCTATATGATTTGCGTCATGTATGAATTGCTTATTATATTTTCAAATGAACATAAAATTCGTTGTGCCAATTGTCTCACTCCCGCGTGCGTGCACTCGCATTGCTGGTACTTCTTAGGGCATATGATGCCACTATATATCTGCATGCTCCATGGCCTTGAGTTCTTCATGATTGAACATTTGGGCTTCAGCAAATTCAACGAATTGACAACGGCTCTCACTCTCGTGCGCGCACATAATGCTCGTGCTTCTTAGGGCATATATGGGTTGACACTGTACATATCTGCATACTCCATGGCCAGCAAAGTCGATGTATGAGAGCCATGCCATATGATACCATTTGCATTCCCTGCTATCGGCAATGGACAAGTAGGAGTTGTCCTATCACACTGTTCCCTTAATTAGGGCAATCCGTGTCCCAAATTCGATGAATTTCTTTCTTGATGCAGTTTCGTAGCTATCCTATTTAGCATTTTTTTAAAGCTATTTATAACCTTCCAATAAGGCGACACCTGCTTGAAATTTCAGATCCGATTCAGTGGTATTATACCAGCCAACTAGCTCTTCAAAATCTGCTCAAAACCCTTTTGCGTTGTTGAGATTCAATAGGGTATGGACACTTAGCTAGAGGATAGTTGGCAACGTAAAAACAAAGAAATTACTTGCATTTGGAATTAAAAGCACAATGAAGAACTACAGGCTACTATGTATGATAGAACTACAGAGGAGAAAGATCCAAAAAGAAAAGGAAATACGGGGGTAATTCCCTCAGCTAAAAATACACTTTAATCTCCTCTTTTTTGTAAAAGTGATTTTTGTAATTCTTTTGATTTTCTGATTTTTTTCTATTTTTTCTTTTCTTTTTTTTTGGTAAAGAATTTTTTTTTCCTTTCCTTTTCTCTCTTCTCTTTTCATTTTTCCCTTTTTCCCTCCACTGGTCATCGACGAGGCTTGTGTATGAATACAAATAGCTCGTGAATAGAGCCATCGACGAGGCTTGTGTATGAATACAAATAGCTCGTGAATAGAGACTTGCATATTTATATTGCAGTCAAGATTGAAGTTTGATTTGACTATATATATTTATATATAGCGATTTTCGACCAAAATCAAAAACACTCAAATCAAATACTTAACTTCCAAAGCTTTAAGAAACATCCTATAAGTAGATTATTGACATTTTTTCGAATAGTTTAAGAATCACACGGTAACAGGGACGTAGGTTAAGGGTTTGTGTTGTGGTGCTATACTCTCAATAATCAAAGATCATTCTAACTCGCTAGACTCCGACCAATCTCACAGCATCATATTCATAAGTTACCTATGTAGAGAGATATTAGGGAACAAAGTCGCATGAGAGAGAGAGAGAGAGAGAGAGAGAGAGAGAGAGAGAGAGAGAGAGAGAGAGAGAGAGTCGGCTACTTAGACGATAGGATTGGCTACTTAGACGATAGAATCAAGAGAGTGACTTACATGTATGGAAACTTAGTCATAAGATCGAATAATTTTTTTTTTCCATGCTAGTTCAAGAAAATGTGCATAAATTTGTCGATTTAGATTAGAATGACCTGATTCCAAAGCAAAATAATGGAGACTCGAAGAATCACAAATTTTGTGTTTTCAATTTCCTCAACTAAGCACTATAAGCTTGTCAATATTTTTTGAAAGTGGGCTAAAGGTGGTGGACAAAATGAAAAAAAAAAGTACAAGAACTTCAATGGTGGCTTTTCTAGGCCTCCGAGGAAGTTGAAATAGCATCAATCCTTCGAGATTGATGGTTGCAACTCTTCAAAGGTGTAGGCTTTAAAAGCCCCGACCCTTCAAGGATAAAGTGGAAACTCTTCTTGGTTTTTAAGGGATTTGAACTCTTTAAGGTTCAAGAGAGTTACGCTAAGCAAATTTCATTAATCAAATTCGGTTTATAATTTGTAGAGACTCATTGACCTTTTATATCAAAACAAAAGAAGAGTAAGAGCTAGGCTCAAGCATAGAAACTAATAGTCACTAATGTACGTAGAAACTAGAAGCTATTAAAATTGAAACAATATTTACCAATGCTTTTGCTCGCCCCAAAGTGCCTTGATGCAAGTTTTAATGTTTGAGAAATGACAAAATCTTTGTGACAAAATAGAGTGTCGTTGATATTGAACGCACGCTAATCATCTTGGTTGAACAAGTTGGTCTTGAATACGGGCTACATCAAAAGAGAGAGAAAGGGGCTATTTCCCTCCAATGATGATAATTTTATTGACAACTTCTATATGATGTAAGAGATATAATTTTTGTGGAATTAAAGACACTTTATTGAACCTTTTCAAGATATATAAATGGGCCAGCCATCATATATCGCTGGGAAAAGTGTTCAAAAATTCTTAAACCTTTTGTATTTGTGCCAATTTAGTCCTAAACATTTTTACTTAGTGTCGATTTAGTCCTTTTCGGCTAATATTGGCCGAATTTTGTTGACTGGATGCTGGTCGGCTAACATCACCTGATAAGTACTCACATGGATGACTTTTAGTAATATTTTAATATTTTTGAATTTTTGAATTTTCTTTTCCTTTTTCTTTTTTTATTTTTTCCATCCCCTCATCCAATCGATCGCCAAACCTCGGCGACTGACCAGAGGAAATGGTCGGCGAGGTGACCTTGCCGGCCACCTCACCAATGGTTGTAAGGGCAGCCTCACGTTGGGCGACGAGGCTTGCCCTTGTTGGATCTGGCGAGGGTCGAGCCTCGCCCATGGCTAGCAAGGCTCGACCTCGCCAGTGCCACCCATATCCAGCGAGGGTGAGCCTCGTTGATGCTGCCCAGGCCGCAATTCGGCAAGGTCGAGCCTCGCTAGCCCAACACTAGGTCGCCAGATCCGGCGAGGTCCAGCAAGGTTGACCTCGCCGACTGTCGCCTCTAACCATTCGCCGAGGTCCGATGACCCGTTAGAGGAGAAGAAGGGGAAAAAAAAAAAGAAAAAGAAAAAATTCTAAAATATTAAAATATTATTTAAAGTTATCAACGTTAGCACTGATCAGGTCACATCAGCTGACTGGTATCCAGTTAGCAAAATCCGGCCAAAATTGACAGGAAATGACTGAATTGACACTAAGTAAAAAGATTTAGGACTTTTTTTAACACTTTTCCCTATATCACTTGATCTGGGACAATATAGATTATTAATTATGTCATTTTATGAGTTCATTTCAAACTGAATCGCAGTTAATTGACTCAGCCATATTTGAAAGAACTAACTTGGAAAAAATCACAATAATGGACTATGATAATGACATGCACCTAGCACATAGATCCCACCAAATTAGTAGAAAATGTCAATGTGCTTAGTGAGGTCACGATGAAGATATCGCAATGGACTGTTATTAGATAAATTTGCTAATTTGTACGTGTCCTCGTGGGAGGACTCAAACCATCAGTTCTAAGAAACTCTTATATACTTTTATGTCATGTACAGCTTTTTAACGCACTTTTTGAATTATAATTATATATAACATTGCGATCTGCGATCAAGTGTTTTTTTTTTTTTTTTTAATTTGATGCCATCGCGTTTTAGTTAATTGACATTGACTAACCGGGTGTGGATCCATCGTATGCGGAGACTGTGTGCTAATTGGTTTTGGAAAATAATATTCAATATAATCTTTGTACCTAAAACAATATGTGGAAATGTAAACGCAAGAAATCAGATCATCAGAACACCCAAGGTACAACCTGTACAAGACAAAACCCAAACACACCCATGCTCATCCACTCAGGGAAGCGTTCACAAGCAGCAGAATTCAAGATTCAAGAACCACCCTCCGCAAATGTACAGCGACTGTTGAAGGCAGTCTCTAAGGAAATAAAATTACATAAACAAGACAGGTAGCAGCAAAATGAGACGGAGATCCTCCATGGTTTAGAAGTGATGATGATGCTTCTTGCCATGATGAGACTCTTCATATTTTTTCTTGGCCTCCTTCCTCTCGTGGTGCTCGTGGAAGGCGAACCCGACAGCCCCGACGGCTGCGGTGGCAGCTATTTCCTCCTCTATCTTGTGCCGGTGAGAGTGCTCCGGGTACTTCTTGGCCTTATGCTTCTCATGCTGCAATTTGCACATCATTAATCAGGAATTGCGTGCGCGAAACAAAATGAGTTAAGGTAAGGAGGAAAGGGAAAAAAAACGTTCTCTATTATGTATACATTTTTCTATACAAGCTCTAAGCATGGGATAAGTTCGAGAAAAAAAAATTAATTTATTCACTTGAAAAGAAGTATTTGATCATGTAAATTGTGCTATGAATTACAGCTACATTTTTTGTTTAAGCCAATTGTAGGGAAATCTTATTCCTCTAGCTGATGGGTGAAGGAAATCAATTAAATTCAAACTATTGTTCATTTATAAGGGTGATCCATTCTCGCATGGCATGCCATTATCATATCGAGTTGAAATATGTGAGTTTAATCAAGATCTTTTGCATCCAATGCTCGTGAATAATATGATGATTCAGGTCAATAAGGTGAAGACACAAATTTTATCTAAATTATAAAATGGGAAAAATATTTCAAGAATTGAGAAGAAGATGATAATTATTACCAAGGCATAAGCACCGGCAGCGACGGCACCGAGCTCGCCGAGCTGCTGGAGGTGCTTGTGGTGCTTCTCCTCCTTCCTGTAATCGACCGTAGGCTCTGTGAAGACGACACCGGGCTCAGTGAAGACAACGCCAGGCTCCATGAAGGCATCATCCTTCTTGTGGTGGCTGCGGTGGTGGTGGTGGTGGTGGTGGTGATGGTGGTGTCCTTCGGCCATGGTGGGTGGTCGTTCTTTTGAGGAATACTAGAATTGACGAAGGATCAGGGAGAGGAATATGGCTGAAGTGTATTGTATGCGTTGTGAGACCGTTCGAGAGGGAGGGGTGTATTTATAGGGAAAGTTGGCACACGCAAAGTCTCGCATCCAATCGGGCCAACGCGGGAGGCCCTAAACGCGTGATGGACAGTCAGGATTGGGTGGTCTGGTTCTTCTCGCTGCATTTTTATCGTCTTTCGATAAAGCAGTAGTTTGACAATGATGTTTTTATCGTTTCCCTTTGATTTATCTGATGATAATTTCTTCCGGTCTTGAGCTTGAATTGCAAGATTTGTTTAATAACACGTAATTGTAGGGGTCCAAAGTCTAAGATGAGACTTTCTGGTGGAGGTGGGTGGTTTTAACTTATTGATTAAGGATTCACATAGTATGAATGTGCTCTATGGGTCATACCATGGTTTCATACTGACTTGTTTTTGCAAAGTGATCGACTTTTTCTAGATGCTTTAAGAATAAGAGAATACGTTAATTTTTTCATCACCGTACTTCCTCTTTTTTTTTTTTTCTTTTCTTGCTATACTCTTAGATTGTTTGTGAGAGGCATGGCATTATATCCCTATTAATTTTCAAGGGACGAAACCCGAATTTAATTAGATAGCAAAACTAGTTCATATATGCTCCATCAATGCATTTGTTGACGCCTTGTCTACTTATACTAACACGTGGAATAGTTAAAAAATAAAATAAAAAATGCTCCTAGTGTATGTAATGACATTCCATGATCTTGAGGCACAATGGATAGTCTCATTCTAATTCTGTTTAACAGACAAAGCTAAATCAGCTCAGATTTCCATATGTGTCATATAACACATCGGGGATGGTTAGTAGCTCCCTTGAATGTGAACAATTTTATGCCCTTTCTTCTTAAGATTATTAGATGCCGGCACCATTGACTTTATTTTAGTTATTTAATTTATTGGAACCCCTTCATTTTAGAATTGGCTGACGTGCCTATATACATATAAAATCAATGGGTAGATATTATCTGGTGTTGATTAGAAGGTAGACATCAATAAAACGTATATAAATGAATAAATAAGTAAAATTAAAAATCCAAAGACTACATGGCACATTGCACATTATCCAAAGCATCCAAGTACTAACACTCTTTGCCTATGATTTG
This sequence comes from Eucalyptus erythrocorys, assembly GCA_014182555.1. Taxonomy (NCBI): domain Eukaryota; kingdom Viridiplantae; phylum Streptophyta; class Magnoliopsida; order Myrtales; family Myrtaceae; genus Eucalyptus; species Eucalyptus erythrocorys. The sequence goes on along the minus strand of CM024601.1, from coordinate 20,460,806 downwards.
AAAGCAGGCTGTACATCTTTATTTCCAATGGTAAATATCCAAGCTCGTTTGAGATGATGCCCTTTTTGGCCTTGGTTCTGTTGTACTTTGAATGCATGTCTCCATCGATATATACTTTGAAAAACAATCGTATCAGTTATGATTTGAAGAAACATTCTCTTCTTTGACTTTCCATTGTTTCTATAGGATTTCAAACACCATTCTTTACGACCAAAATCAAGACTGGGCATGTTCTAACCAGGTTGGCAAGACCAATAAAAAAAAACCAAGAAAGAACCAAAATTCAAGCACAACCCGAAGATCTCCAGAAGCTTCAAAGGCGGCGGTGGAGGAAAGGCAATTGGCTATGGCTCGCCTTAGCAGCTCGGGCAGCTTCTTCATTGAGGAAGATCTCGACCTCGAAACGCCCCAAAGCGACTGGCACAATATTGCCGGCGCCGAATTGCCAATGTCTTGAGATGCTCTAATATGGTTGTATGATGCATGGTTGAAAGCCCGGCATGTCTAGCTTCGATGAACCAAATTTCCCTGCAATTTGGAAGTCCGAAGAAGGAAATTATGCGCGAAGTACCAAGAGGAGGAAATCTGGGATGTTGTTAAGTTTCCGACAGGCCGTGCTGGTGGTATGGCTAGGCACAAGCAGGCTATCGGCATGCATGGTCGGGCTGGCAGGACGGCCATGTCGCAGGCTGGTTGCATGAATTTATGGGCATGAATACTACTATTATCTTTTTGTACCGAAATACATAGATAATGATTTTCAAGTTCTTGTTTCAAATCAATTTTACAAAATACAATCGCATTATTAGGAAAAATGATCTAAATAGTCATAAATCTATTGCGTTTTGACCAATTTAATTCTAATCATTTCAATTGTGTTAATTGAGTCCTAAACATTTTCATATGTTGTCAATTGAGTTAACCTGGCTAATTTTAATCGGAAATCATTGAAGTGGATACTAGTAATGCTACATAGGACGATTGGGGTTAATATGACTAATTTTCTTATAATTTTTCCTCTTTGTTTGTTTATTTTCTTTTTTTTCCTATCAAATCCGACAAGGATCGCTAACTAACCCTTGCCAGCCAAAAGGCAAGGGTTGGGCGACTCTTGTTGGCGACTAGGTGAGGGCCACGATGATTGAGGGCTTAATGGTTGGGAAGGGTTGGCCAGCAGCTCTTTTGCTAGGCTTGGAAGGGATAAAAAAAAAAAAAGAATAGAAAGAAAGAAAGCTGATCGATTAATACATATACATGGATGCCTGTGTGAATTATGCAAAATTAAGAGGCCGTTTAGTTTGACGTTCACCAAATTAGTCATATTTTAATTTCTCTTTCACCAAAATAAAAGAACCTTCCAATATCCTGTAAAAACTTCGGAAAGATTTGAGGTGACGTGTGGTGACATGAAGACTTTTCTAAAAAAATTAAACGCGTTTTGACACTACAATTCCATGTTTTTGTGTCTTCTATGGTTTTATCAAGGGCATATATGGCCCAGTGCACTCCTCTTGAAGTCGCGTGTCGGCTTTTGGTGCCTTGGCGTTCGCCCCCAAAATGCATCCTCGGATGACGGCGGGTCTTCGCCGCGTTGGCAACTTCGTCTTTGTCAACAAAACCAAAATGAACGCTCCGACGATGGCGTGTCTTCGCCTCGTCCGCCTTAACGCGTCGTCCATACCGTCCATATCGTCGATTGACTTCTTCACATAATCCCAAAGATGCAGCAGCATGACACGACGATTGCGTGGAGCAGCCTTGTCCGGCATTGCATAGCTAGAGTACCGCCTGATGCATGCGTCGAATTGGAAGCTAATGGGATTTACACATAAGAAAACGTTCGATTATCTGTTGCATCCTAGCGGGAGAAGACTAAATCCGATCAAGCCACAAGAGTATAGAGTTTATGTAGCTACGCAAAATTGCAAGATTTTGAAATACATAGCTCCTTTTTTCATGACCTAATGATAGAATTGTCTTGCGTGGAGGCACATGGCCTATTGCCGCATCAACGATCTCCGATGAAAAAATCAAAAGGATTATATTAAAATTTCCTCTAAAGACTTAAGATTAAGTTTTAGAACTGATTTGACTTCCGCACAAAATATTTAGTGTAATTAAGTAATTTTCCAGGTTCATTTGAGACAAGTTGATGGTTATAATTGTAATTGGTCATTAGCAATAGATCGATCCGACGAGTGAAGGAAAGGAGAATTTTGAGACAGAAACGGAAATTAATTGGAGGAGGAACTTTCCTTTTTTGGGCTTTTGGAGGCCCACTGGCAAAGCCATGCTGGCCCAACGGCCACTGGTCAAGTAGATGGGCCCAAAGTTTGGGCCTTCGGGCCCATATAATTCGATTTGGGCCGAGCCTTTTACCAGGCCATCTTGAGAGAAGATGAGCTTGATCCACACAGCCAAACCCAGCCCAACCCAATTGCCACCCCTTCCTCATTATGTAAGTCGATATATTAGACAAGCACGGAATCATCTAATTCAATGAAAATTCAACCATTAACTTTATTTTTATTTTTTTCGGCTGAAGTTTTTGGATCTATATTATTAAACCCAAGTGTCATTTACATTCCTACGAGAATCCCTCCAAGGCCCGTAGTTTGGGCCTTAGGGCCCAAATAAGTTGATTGTGCCGGGCCGACCTGGCCCAGCCCAATTGCCACCCCCTCCTCATTATGTACATCGATATATTAGGTAAGCACGGAATCACCTAATTCAATGAAAATCCAACCATTAACTTTATTACTCTTATTATTATTATTATTTTAGGCTGAAGTTATTGGATCTATATTATTAAACCCAAACTGTCATTTATATTCCTATAAGAATCCCTCCGAGGCCCGGAGTTTGGGCCTTAGGGCCCAAATAAGTTGATTGTGCCGGCCCGACCCGGCTGTGCCCGGGCGTCAAGACCGAAGACCAGGCCTTAGGTATGAGTGGAATCATTCAATTTAGTAAAAATTTAAACCATTAATTTTATTTTATTTTTTGCTAAATTTTTTGGATCTAGATTTTTAAACCAACAATGTCAAATAGTATTTATATATTGAAATATATTTTAATTTTGTTAATTTTTTTGGTTGAATAATTTTAATTTTGTTAGTTTTGTTAATTTAAGAAATTTAGTTTCCGATAAAAATAATTTTCTTAATATGTATATTAGAAATCATATCCACCTTATTCCACCATCCCATGAAATAATTTTATCTAGTTTATATCCCCCTTATATATTACTTTATCATATTTTGAGCACGCATCAAACGAAGAATAAGATTAATTTTATCATATCCTGAATTTTATCGTGACTATGAAATGCAATCAAGGTTTTCTATCTATTGTATTTTTTGCATCAAATTCTTAGTGATAGGTCTCATTAACGCTTTTCCTAGATTCGCTTGAGGCACATTTGTAATACATGTTCATTGTGTAGCTATAAATATTATGTTGATGACATTTTCTACGAAGCAACTTAAAGCATAACTTGCTTTTTGGTTACATGGTCCTTTCCAATTTGCCCTTATTTGTTTCATTTTTTTGTTAATCATCGTGTTAATACCATGATTTGTTTTAACAAATTTGACAGATAAAGAGCCTCTTGGGAACAAAGGTTGAGTGGATGTACTATATTCTGAAGGCATTTAATGCTGGTGATGTGCAATGCTATTGAGAACTACGGCTGCATTTGGTTTAGCATTGCCAATGGGCTTTCAGCTCTGAAAGTCCCTTAGGGAAATGTTGGACTGTTTGGTTCAATTTTTTTGCTAGCTTTCAGCTTCCAATTTTGCCCCCGTTTATTTTTTTTTTAATTGAAAAAGGAGGTAGCCCTTTGTTGGTCTAGCAAAGGGCTACGGTCACCGGTGAGCCAGATCTGACGCCGACCGCCGTCAGTTGAGGTCGCCCGAGGTCGGGCAACCTCCAGCGAGGGTCGCACGACCCAACCAAGGGCCACCAGAGGTCACCCGACCTCGGGCAACCCTCCGCGAGGGTCGCTTGACCTAGGGGCCACCCGACCCACGTGACGGTCGCCATTGACTTTATTTTAGTTATTTAATCAAAGGAAAATGAAGGCTTCCCTTGGACGTTTTATTTATTACCTATCTTTATATCATGTACAGCTTTTTTAAATGATTTTTGAATTATAATTGTATGCAACATTGCAATCAGGTAATTTTCTAAATTTGACGCTACCGCGTTCTAGTGAATTGACATTGACTAACCAGGTGTGGATCCATTCTACGCGGAGACTCTGGGCTGATTGGTTTTTGAGAACTAATATTCAATATAGTTTTTGTACCTAAAATAAAATGTTGAAATGTAAATGGAAGAAATTAGATTATCAGAGGGTAATATTATTAAACACCCAAGATAGAACAGGTACAAGACAAAGCCCAAACACACACTTGCCCATCTTCTCAGGGAAGCATTCACAAGTAGCAGATTCAAGATTCAAGAACCACCCTCCGCAAAAGTACAACGACTATTGAGGGCAGTCTATTCATCTTCTTTCTTGAAATAAGATTACATAAACAACACAGATAGCAAGAAGAGAGAGAGACGGAGATCCTCCCATGGTTTAGAAGAGATGGTGGTGCTTCTTGCCATGAGCCTCTTCATTTTCTTTCTTGGCCTCCTTCTTCTCGTGATGCTCATGGAAGGCGAACCCGCCGGCCCCAACGGCGGCGGCGGCAGCTATTTCCTCCTCTATCTTGTGCTTATGGGCGTGCTCTGGGTCTTTCTTGGCCTCGTGCTTCTCATGCTGCAATTTGCACATCATTCATTAGGAACTGAGTGGATGAAACAAAATGAGTAAAGGTAAAGAGGGGAAAAAAAAAAGCTCTCTACTCTATATACCTTTTTTTTTTTTTTTTTTTTATAGAGGCTCTAAGCATGGTATACATTCAAAAAAAAAAAGAATTTATTCAAAAATGAATTTATTCACTTTGAGCAGAAGTGTTTGATCATGTAAATAATGTTATGGATAACAACTATTTTTTTTGTTTAAGCCAACTGTGGGGAAATATCATTCCTCTAGCTAATCGACGGAGGAAACTGATTGAATTCAAACTATTGTTCATTTATATAGATGATCCATTCTTGTATGGCATATGCCATCATCATGTCTAGTTGAAATATGTAAGTTTAATCGAGATTCTTCGCATCCATAATTTGTGATCAACGAGATGGTTCAGTCAATAAGGTGAAGAAGAGAATTTTATGTAAATATAAAATGGGGAAAAAATTACAAGAATTGAGAAGAAGATGACAATAATTACCAAGGCATAAGCGCAGGCAGCAATAGTACCGAGCTCACCGAGTTGCTCGAGATGCTTGTGGTGCTTCTCCTCTTTCTCATAATCGACAATGGCAGGCTCCGCGGTGGCGTCATCCTTCTTGTGGTGGAAGAGGTGGTGGTGGTGTCCTCCAGCCATGGTCGGTGGTTGTTTTTCTAGGAATTACTAGAATTGACAATGAATCGGGGAAAGGACTACAGCTGAAGTGTATGGTATTGTATGTGATGTGAGATTGTCTGAGAGGGAGGGGGGGTTTTTGTAGGGAGAGTTGGCACTTGCAAAGTCACATCCAATCAGGCCTACATGGTAGGTCTTAAATGCGTCGTGGGTGGTTAGGATAGGCTGATGTGGTTCCACGTAATGCATCTTTATCTTCTTTCGATACAGCAGTTGTTTAGATGTCAAGCCAAAGAAAAAAAAGGGAAATGAATGACATTTTGTGGGGACAAATTTATTTGCCAGATAATTTTTATGAGTTGCCAGGAAATAGTGAAAACCTTGAGTATATTCCAAGAGAATCATCAAAAAAATTCTAAATTTATTGTAGTTTTCCTTTTTTGTATTTTCTTTTCCTATTATACTCTTAATTTGTCTAAAAGTTGCATCGCTTTGTATCTCTATTAATTTTCAAGGGATAGACCCCTAATTTAATTAGATAGCAGAACTAGTTTGTATATGCTCCATCAATGCATTTGCCAAAATCTTGTCTACTTCTACTAACATGTGGAATAGTAGAAAAATGTTCCTAGTGCACATAAAACAATTCATGATTTTGAGGCATGATCGATTTTGTTCCCGTTTTACTTGACAGACAAAACTAAATCAGCTTGAATATCTGTTTGTGCCATTTAACTCCTCTGGATAGTAGCTTCCTCGCATGTGAACAGTTTTATGTCCTTTCATGTTGAGATTACTAGATGCCGACGCCATTGATTTATCTAATTATTTAATATAGTGGAACCCCTTTATTTTTTATTCGACAACATCTATATACATATAAAATCAATGGGGTTGAAATTATTTGGTGGTGCTCAGAAGGTGAACATCAATAAAACATTAATAAATGAAGAAAAGGCAAAGAGCCCATGGAAGCTCCAGAGAAAAGAAGAAGAAAAATCATCCTACAAAATGAGAATGATGAAGAAGTTGATGATGCCATGACACTTGCAGCACTTAGAGGATTGAAAAACTTTGTTAGCTTTAGAGAAAGCTGAGGAGCAAGCAAGGAGAGAAGAAGAGATAAAGAGAAAGAGAGAAGAGGAAGCAAGAGCAGAAGAAGAAGAAGAAAAGAGAATGAGAAGAGAAGAAGAAGAGAAGATCAGAGAAGAAGAAAAGGAAAGGATGAGGAGAGAAGAAGTGGAAAGAAAAGCTCATGAGGACTCTAAAGAAGCCATTGAGCCATCCTCTGTGATACCACAATCTGGAGAAGAGACTGCACCACATCACTCTGCAGGAGAAGGGATAGAACTTGGCAAAACATACTCCACTCCACCTACTGGCCACAAGACAGGGGGAGTAGCTGAAACAAAAGGTACATCATCACCATTTCACACTAGTGATGTTAGTTGGTCTGGTGCAGATGCAGAAGATATCTATGCATCACACTTTCCAGAGGCTGAGGTATCCTCACCCACAGAAGGTCGAAGGGCTGAAAATGAACCTCCCAACATCCAGACTCCAAGAACAGAGTCTGCTAGTCCAAGCACTGAAAATGTCAATTCAACTGATTTTTCGAAACTGTTAGATATCATGGTGGATCTTAAGAAGCGAGTCTATGGGATGGACTATGAATTGCGTGATTTGAAGCAAGCACTGTTGGCTACCTCTGTTTCTATGCAGGACCAAATCACTACCCTTAAACTTCAAGTAGAATCAAACGTGAAGGGTACTGAATTGGAACCTCTAAAGGAAGCCTTATCAAGCCTCGAAAAGATAGTTAATTCGCTGGGTGAATTTCGGTTTGTTCGTATCCCCAAACAGCCTTGACTTTCATCAACTCTTTCTTTGATTCCTCTGCCTCCTTTTGATGTGACAAAAAAGGAGGAGAGTTATGCAGATTTGATTGTTTGATCATTTGATGATTGTTTCGATTGTTTGTTTTTCAGTTTGGATATTTTGGACAACTTATGTTTTGTTAAGACTTTGGACTGTTGGGTGTTCGAACTTATGACGGATGCTGTTTTAACGATTGGGTTTGGATTTGTGATTTGTGAACTTGTAGGATTATTTATACTTGTGAGGATAATTATATTTCTAGACTAACATTTTTCTGTTGTTGCAAAAGTAATATAAAATACTCCTCAAATTATGTATGAGTTTTCTTTGCAGGTCAAATGTTGTACAAATCTGCCGAGATGTTTTGTTACCATCAAAAAGGGGGAGAAAGTTGAAGAAAAATCCCTCAAGTGTTTTGAAGCTAACAAAACATCCTCGTCAGTTAGGTCTAAAGAATCTAAGACTCAAACACTTAAGTTTGAAGAGTTCAAGACCTAGGTGTTTCCGTCTGAAGATCTCCAGACTCTATCAAAGTTTGAAGACTGTTAGACTTAGTTTTACGAGTTTGGCCAAGCTAATAGCATTTTATTCCAATGGTTTAGAAATTCAAAAATTGGATAATATCTTCTATGATTCATTCTATTTCGTGAAAGATTTCTGGCTAAAACTAAGCTCGAAGATTTTGGATTTATCTCGATTAGAAGATCCGTTGAAAAACAAGCAAGATTTGGAAGGTTCCACTTATGGAAACTCAAGATCCTGATTGTATGGGCAAACAGGATTGACGAGCTATCTTCCTCATATATTCGATAGCTTGAAGATCACTTTAATTGATTCATTCCAACGGGTAGATTGGATGAACTCATTTGGAAAGTGCTAATGGTTATGAAGGCACGAAGGAGTATTTAAGGTGGAGTCATTGTCGTTCAAACAGAGAGCATTGATAGATAATTTCAAAGTCTGAACCTCTGAAACTCCTTGTTCTCAAAATCTCTTGAAGCTATAGCTATGTACAAAGCAGAGACACATACAGTGAGGATTTGCAAGAGCTATAGCAAAGACTTTCCACTGAAGAAGTCTAGATCATAAGTTGTACAAATCTCATTTGCAACATAATGAATCCATCCAGTGGGCTGACGGTGTGGAGAGTGGACGTAGGCTTACAATAAGCCGAACCATTATAAACTTTGGTGTCTAAATCTTCTTACCTTATTCTCTTTTCTTTATTGCTACGTGATTTAATTTACTCTGATTTTATTTCCAATCGAGGGATTTGGGTTAAAGGTTTCAAAAGAAATTTATAAACACCTATTCATCCCCTCTAGGTATACTTACTAGCCTTTATCAACGGTCAGAAGGGGGCCCAATACTCAGTTGATCTCGACGATGGAGATGCGCCCAGCTTAAAGGGATCCAGCAGTCCAAATTATTTAAGAAATTATGGGCCGAATGGGCCGAATTTTAAAAATAGAGGGAAGTTATTTTGTGAATATTGCAAAAGACCCCACCACACAATTGACAATTGTTGGAAATTATATGGGAGGCCTAAAAGGAAGGGAAAGGAGATTTCAGTAGCAGCTTACCAGTCCACATCATCCACAGATGTCAATCAACCCATCACACATGGAGAATATCAATAATTGATGCAGGCTTTGCAAAAATTGGAGGTTCCAAAAAGGGGGAGCAGTTTTACAGGTATTTCTCATTACCTGACAAATAGTATATCAAGAAATGCCTGGATTATTGACTCGGGAGCAGCTGATCACATTGCATGCAACAAGGGATTATTGTCTGATATTCATGAAGATTCAGCTAATCCTACTACCGTGCAACTACCGAATGGCAATATCACTCATGTCACCCTAACTAGGACTGTCACTCTTAGCCCACAAATTAATCTAAAAAAAAGTTCTTTATATTCTGGATTTCCAATTTAATCTTATCTCTGTGTCCAGAGCCTGTCAAGAAAATTCGTGCCAAGTATTTTTCAATGCTGATATCTATCTATTTCAGGCCCTTTCGACTGGGAAACTGATGGGCCGGGGTAACCTCTTTGAAGGATTGTTTTTTTGGAGAAATTCACCCAAAAATCTTGATTTACTCTCTTGTAATAAATCATTGTGTAATCTAACTACCAATAATAAGAATTTCCTTTTGCATTCCAGATTGGGTCACAACTCTTCTCTTCCTAATCCTCAATGTCCCATTTGCCCACTTGCGAAACAATCGCGAACACCTTTTCCGCTAAGTCAACATCGTTCCAATGATATTTTTTCCTTGTTGCATGTCGATGTCTGGGGGCCATACCATACATTAAACCATGATGGGTCTCGATTCTTTCTCACAATTGTAGATGATCATTCTAGAGCCTCATGGCTTTTTCTCATGCAAAGTAAGGGTCAAGTTCTGTCTTATCTAAAGACTTTTCTTTCCTTTTCAAAAACCCAATTTGGGAAAAATGTTCAAAAAATACGGAAAGACAATGGAAGTGAATTCTTCAATCATGAATGTAGTGCTCTTTCTTCGTCACATGGGATACTACATGAGAGCACAAGTGTTTATACACCACAACAAAATTGGGCGGCAGAACATAAACATCGTCATCTGTTAGAAGTGGCGCGGGCTTTGAAATTTCAAGCCTCTGTTCCAGACAATTTTGGGGCGATTGTGTTTTTAACTGCAGCTTACTTGATAAACCATACGCCAAGTAAACTTCTTGGTGGGCACACACCTTTTGAGCTGCTTTATGGAAAGAAACCAGACCTGGGACATTTGAAGATTTTTGGATGTCTTTGCTACGCCACCATAGTAAGTTGTAAAGATAAAATGTGACCTTGTGCTCGTCGCTGCATCTTTGAGGGATATCCCAGTCTACAGAAGGGATAAAGGGTATTTGATCCCTTCACAGGAGAATTTATGGTTAGCCGGGATGTTTCATTTCAGGAGAATTCTTTTCCTTTTGCCACCTCTGCATCAGATACAAATCAAGATGATCGTTTCCATACTATTCAGATGGAGGAGACTGTGGAAGATCCAAACTACGTTCTCCTTCCTTCATCAGCGGATATCAGGCCATCTACTACAACACCTATGGACATGACATCCTCACCCGAAGTGACAGCACAACGCCAGGAGGAAGTCGCTTCCCCAGTTTTGAGTACTGTTCGCGATTCAGATAATAATTCGCCACCGAGGGAAAATGTGCCAAGGCGATCTGGACGTAGCGCACGTCCACCAGCCTGGACCACAGATTACATATGCGGAGTCCAGAAGTCACCAAGTATTCTATTCCTAGTAGCCTCATTTGTTTCCTTTGATAGACTTTCTCCAGAACATAGATGTTGTATTACTCGCATTTCCGATGGGCGAGAACCATCGAATTTTGAAGAGGCAAGCACTAATCCATGCTGGCAGAAGGCCATGGAAGCAGAATTAACGGCCTTGATGGATAATCAGATATGGGATCTTGTTACCGTTACCTGCACAACGCAAGGCGATTGGATGCAAATGGGTTTACAAGATCAAATATCGTGTAGATGGATCTATTGGGAGATACAAAGCCTAATTAGTGACAAAGGGTTTCACACAATGGGAAGGTTTTGACTACCACGAAACCTTTTCTCCCGTGGCCAAAGATGTTACCGTCCACTCATTTCTTTCAGTAGCGGCATTTCAAGACTGGTCATTGCATCAGATGGATGTCCACAATGCATTCCTGCATGACGATTTAAATGAGGAAATTTATATGGAAGTGCCACAAGGTTTACGAAGACAGGGGGAGGATAAAGTATGTCGTCTCCACAAATCCTTGTATGGACTCAAACGAGCCTCAAGACAGTGGTATGCGAAGTTTCTTTGAGTCATTGATAGCTGTCGGTTTTCAACAATCCAAGTTTGATTATGCTATTTTCACATGGACTAAAGGTATGTCATCTATTTACTTAATGATATATGTAGATAATATACTTATTATCGGCAATGATGAAATAGCTATCAAAGAATTCAAACACTATTTGCACTTTACATTCCATATTAAGGATCTAGGATCACCAAAGTATTTCATTGGAATCGAAATTCCACGCTTAGACCAAGGAATTTCCCTCAGCTAGAGGAAAATTCAACTGGAGATTACATCATAAGCAGGTCTATCGAGATGTAAGCCAGCTGTAATTCCAATCGAGCAAAACATTAAACTGACTACGACGGATTATGATGCTAGTTTGTCTCAACAGACTGATCCTATACTCAAGGATCCATTGAGATATCAGAAGCTTGTTGGAAAGCTCATATATTTGACTATGACCAGACCAGATATAAGTTATGCAGTCCAGACACTCAGTCAATTTATGCACCAACCGAAGGAATCTCATATGAATGTAGCACTTAAAGTGGTGAAGTACTTGAAGAGTTGTCCAGGACTCGGGATTCTCTTTTCTAGGAAATGCGACATGAGGATGACTGCATACTGTGATGCGAATTATGCAACTTGTTCGATGAGCAGAAGATCCATAACTGGTTTCCGCGTCAAATTAGGGAACTCTTTACTCTCATGGAAGACAAAAAAGCAACCGACTGTTTCTCTATCTTCGGTAGAGGCAGAATATCGTGCCATGGCCAAAACAACTTGTGAAATAGTATGGTTGTGGGGATTGCTTCGAGATCTTGGAGTACAAGTTAGGGGACCGACCAGACTATTTTGTGACAATGATGCAGCCATCAAACTTGCATCGAACCCTATTGTGCATGAGAGAACCAAGCACGTAGAAGTGGATTGTTACTTCACTCTTGAAAAGATCTAGCAAGGGATGATCAAGATACAAGGGATTGGAATGGACGAACAACTAGCATATGTCTTCACCATGCCTTTATGTCAGAGACAGCATGCGTATTTTTTGAGCAAGCTAGGTGTCTTGGATATCTACAAGCCACCAGCTTGAGGGGGAGTGTTGAGGATACGCAAGGATATTCAATGAAATCATTCAGATATTATTGCACAAGTCAAGGTCAATTAATGTTAGATCCGATTTTGAATATTATATTATTTCCTTTTCTTTACATACAACATGTACTATAATACACGTTTGGTACATTGCATGAATATACCGAAATAGAAGAAAAGATTTTCCCGTCACTTCATTTCCTCTCGCTTCAATTCCTCTCGTCTTCTTCATGTTCTTATATTAAATTGCAAGATTTGTTTAATAATGTAATTGTAATGGTCCAAAGCCTAAGATGAGACTTTTTGGAGGAGGTGTGTGGTTTTAACTTATTGATTAAGGAATCGTGTTGCATGAATATTCTCTTGGGTCGTCCCGTGGTTTCATACTGACTCATTTTTGCAAAAGTGATCGTCTTTTTTTAGATGCTTTAAGAATAATAGAACATGTCAAATTTTTCATCACTGTACTTCCTTTTTTTTTTTTTTTTTTTTTCCTTTTCCTGCTATACTCCTAGATTGTTTGTAAGTGTGGCATCATATCCCTATTAATTTTTAAGGGACGACACATGAATTTAATTAGACAGCAGAACTAGTTCATATATGCTCGATCAATGCATTTGCTGACGCCTTGTCTATTTATACTAACATGTGGACTAGTAAAAAAAAAAAAAAAATGCTCCTAGTGCATGTAATGACATTACATGATCTTGAGGCATTGTCGCGACCTCCTTTTTCTCGGCGCCCGCAATTAGGTACGAGCGTCAGTGGAGGCTAATGGTTCGGCTAAATTTATTAGGCCCGAACTCTCCCAAGTCCACCAATTCATGATTTAATAATCCAATTTTTGAACTTGTAAGTTAATTTTCTAAAACGAAGTCGCCACTGATTGATTTGGGGTGGGTTGATTAGAAACTCAGGTGAGGTATTGAGAGAAATACTCGCTCCTGCGCAACCAGAGAAATTAGGATTGGGGACTTGATTACACTAGTTAATCACTAATGCGCTTTCGGTACCTGATCTTGTTTAAACCCTAAGGCCTTTTGGATGTTTGAGAGATTTTTCATGCATTTTTGTGAAGGAAAAACATTTTTTGGGTATTTTTCTCATTTTTTGGACATAAAAAGCATTTTTTGGATTTTTGATCTTTTTTCTGAAAATATAAATCAATTTTTTTTTTACTTTTTATGAAATTTTTTTAGCTTTTTTGGGAAAATAAAGATATTTTTTATATTTTTGATTTTTGTAAGATAAATTATTGTTATTATTTTATTTTTAATTAAAATATTATAATATATTTAAAAATGATAATTAAAATATTATAATATTTTTAAAAAGGACCCGGGTTGGGTCCGGCCGGGCGTCTGCCGTTGCGGGCATGGCTCGGATTTCTTTTTCTGTTTTTGTTTTTTTGTAAAAAAAAAAAAACTCAGCCGACACATAGAATTGGGCCTATTTGAATTGAAAAGGGGATACCCAGCCCAAGGAGAAGCCGACCCACGCGCAAATAAAACCCTAGGGGAATCGGGTCATGTGCCCGACCCGATTCCACCCAACTTCGTAGCTCTCTCTCTCACCTCTCTCTGAACGTGGTGCCGATGGAGGAGCTGGGGTAGCGGCGTGCATCGACAATGACAGCGACACAGAGGACGGCGGTGGCCGGTCGTTCCTCGGACTAGAGAGCACGACCCAACAACAATAGTCGAGATCTATTTGGCTGTCGGGACTACTGATTAGCGCTTCACGGACGAGGGCAGACGACGGCGATGCGATAGACAGGGACAGCCAGTGGTGGCAAGCGGTGGCTAATACCTAGCTGCAGTAAAGGGGTGATGTGGCGGCGAACGGTGGCAATGACGACGACGGGGTAGTGACGACAACCCCTTAGCCTAGATCTAGCATGGTGTTGGTGTGGGCGATCATCAGCGTCGGGGGTGGTAATGGCACGGAGCGACGGTCGGAAAGAGGCAGCGACGATAAACCCTCAACCTCTAGATCTGGTGTAACTCGGGCGAATCGGTCATGGCAACGGCGTCGAAACGGTGGCGATGGTGGCTCCATGTGGTGATAACGGCAGGCAGCGTCGCTAGCACCATCTTCTTTCTCCGGATCTGGCTCTCTGGATCTCGGCCTGCTTGTCCTCAGCGCCCCCTTTTTTGAAGTCTCTCAGTAAGACGTTTGGAGATTTGTAGCCCCCAATCCTTCCCCGCCTGTGTCCCTCTTCGACGGAGGCAATGTGTGGCATCTGGAAATTTGGATGACCCTCAAATATGCAACGGACCGATGAGTCACGAATTAGAAATGGTTCGATAGCCGAATAGGTTATAGCTTTGTTCCTATGTACTATTACTAGTGGCGAGGTTTATTCCAGTATTGTGCCGACAAGATATTTCTATTTATACTCGCCTTAGCCGTTCAATCCTTTAGAACACTATATATTCAATCCCAAAAATCTACTGCCACGATTCCTATTTTGATGGCCAGCAAGCGCATATCTTGTGCCAAATCACAACCCACGTTCATGTCGGAATGAAGAGCTACAAGAATTTCAGTGAAATTTCCAATCAGCCCATGCATGAGGTGTGCATGGTATTCCACACACAAGTTGACACCCAGCCCAATTCAGTCGACTATAGGAGCCCACTAACGAAGACACGTTCATGTGACGGTCAAACGAAGGAAACATATTTGACCTTTACAGCCACGGGACTTCATTCTCGGTGGCCAATAGAGAAAAAAGTTGAGACAGCTGCCATTGATCGTGTCTCCAAGTGGCCAAAGAAAATTGCCACATTCACTGCATGGAGATGGGTCGGCCAGCAAAAGCCACGCAATCGAGACCTCATGCCAGCGGCGATTCAAGCGAGGACAGCTGCACGAAGGGGCAGCCGTCGAGGCCCATTCGGCCAGAGGAGATGGACACGCTTCCTCCACCTGTCCTCACCCCTTCTGCAGCTGGATCATCCCGAAAACCATTGACTAGTTTTTTAGCAAAAACCAGTGACCTTTGTGCTCATAGACGTGAGTGAAAGAGAGAGAAAACAAGGCAGATTCGTAACAGAGAGAGAGAGAGTTCGTGAGGGAGTGAACTGCGAGGGAAGGAAGGAGGTTGACCTCTGCCGTGTGTGCGTGTTGCCGCCGTTGACGCCACCGGTCTTCGCTGTCATTGAGCCGCGTTCGAAGACCCACGAGCTTCCTGTTCGGTTTGTCGATTGATCTTAGGAGTGAGGCGAGTAGAAGTTCTTCAACCTATGTTTTGCTTGCTGTTTTATCTAGTGAAGAGTGGGTAAATGTGAGGAAATGTGAGATTTGGAGCTGCATGTTGTTTGTAATGAATGAGATGAAGCTGGCTGAGGTATTGGAGCAAGTTTGCGGTGTATTTTGCTTTTAAATTGAAATGAGAACTCAAGGATTTAGCTATGGTGAATTTTTGAGAAGTAAAGAGGCTGTATTGTGGTGTAATGTGCTTCTAAATCTTGGCTGTGGAAGTTGGATACCGAAACTCAAAGTATACGAAGAGTACTCTTTAGGCTAGTAAACTGTTTTCGCAAGAACAGCATGACCACCAGTGATTTCTCGATTTTTCTGAAATTTTCTAGCCAAAATTTGATTTTGAAGTCTTAATGAAAGTTGGAGAGCACATCTGTGAGAGTAACATATCAAAAATTTATCATAAATGGACAATATTTGGCTGACAAAATGATTTTCATACGGAAATGCTAAATCTGGAAATTTTACAGAAATTGTAGCAGGAAATACTGAAGTTTTTACTCTTGATGTGTATGGAATTTGACTTGGTGTTCTTCATGAAATTTGTTCCTTTAGGTCCAATTGATAATGTGTCAAAATTTCGTAATTTTCTGAGTCCATTTTGTATTTATTTCAAAATTTCTACCAGAACTGTGCATTGTAAAAATTGGGCTATTCTGTTCTTGAATTTTTACAAAAGTATCCGAAAGTGAAGGTATTTCGAATGGCTATGAGATATGATGGTGTCGGCTGTAAATATTTGTGCAATATTGAGATATGATAGAGGGTCCATCATACGTCTTGTTTTAGCATTTGAGAATATTGTGTGAATTAAAATGCTAAACTGTTACCGTTGAACCCTCGGGTCAACGATGCCCTGAGAGT
The DNA here is from genome assembly GCA_014182555.1 of Eucalyptus erythrocorys. Taxonomy (NCBI): domain Eukaryota; kingdom Viridiplantae; phylum Streptophyta; class Magnoliopsida; order Myrtales; family Myrtaceae; genus Eucalyptus; species Eucalyptus erythrocorys. The sequence goes on along the minus strand of CM024601.1, from coordinate 20,444,435 downwards.
TGGGATGCCCAAAGGTTCGACTGACTCGATGCCCTTCGGATGCCTGATTGTATTATGAATACATGCCCGGAGGTTTTCCACAGGAGTGTCGGGATGCCCGGTTGTATTGTGATACATACCCGGAGGGTGAGGGGTTGTATTATGATGCATGCCCAGAGGTTAGGAGTAACCATGTCTATGGTCCCTAGTGATTCCTCGTGATGTCAAGTGGGGTGCGAGATGCCCAGAGGTTCGAATGAGTCAATGCCCTTTTGATGCCTAGTTGTATTTTGAATACATGCCCGGAGGCTTTTGCGACGCCAAGTTGGGTGTGGAATCCCAGAAGGATGCAAACATTGGTCCTCTAGGTGATGAAACCTTTTGAATGGTAAAACGGACGATTATATTAAGTGTGAGTGTGCTCTGGTTATGGGACTAAATTGTATGGCATGGAATGGGACATGTCATTACAGTTTGGCCCCATGATCGGGACTTGTGTGGCTGGACACGGTGCATCTTATTGGTTGGAAATGCACTGGTCATTGCATTGAAGAGTTATATATGGTTTGGATGCATACTCATTCATGGATTACCTATTTTGTCTACCATACTTGAATCTGGATATTAATAGTAATGCTTGATATAGCTTGATGAATCTTTTACTGCTGAGTGGTCGTACTCACCCCATTTGGGGACTAACAATTCAGACTAGACAAGATACCTCTGCCGCCACCGCCACCAGCAGATGGATCGAGTGGTTGGATATGGTTGTGAGGAGGAGGACAGTAGAGGAAGGAACTTTTGGACGCCGACACTGATCGATGGACTTTAAGTATATGACTGTTGGAAGAGATGTCGGTCATCTTTTGAAATATAGCCGAGTATAGAAAGCCTTGGCATTTTGATGTACCGACTAATGATGGCCATCAAGTTATGTAAATAAAAGTGTATGGCTTTAACTTATATAAAATGTTTAGTTGGTGTGCACTGTTTTCTGAATATAGGGAAGGGAGTTGTTGGATACGCTGCCGCCATATAAATTGCGCTAGGACCGACCTAAAAGATATAAACCCCAGGATTGATAGACCTTCAAGTCAAGAATGAGAAAGGTAAGCGAACTGTGGCGAGCCCAATGGATCGGGGGCCGTCGAGGGGTGTCACACAATGCCCCCTATTTATAGGTAGGGGAGGGGTCTGGTCGACTGAGGGCCTCAGCCGCCGGCCTTTGGCTTGCCGATTGGTACTCCTCGATTGAACCGGCATCCCATCCGAGCTTTTCTAACGAAGCGTGCTCGGCATTGAAGGCAGCCATTAATGTTGCCTGAGATCTGTCATCTCCGGCCGACGTCGGCCTACCCTCCTTGGTCATAAGCAGTCTTCGGGCGCATCGCCAGCCTTTGTGCGTGAGGCACAAAGGCGATGGAGGAAGGAGACGATAGAAGAAAGAAGAAAAGAGAAGGGGCCAGACCAGGGGTGAAAAAAAAGAGGATTGGGCCTTTGGCCCGTGAGTGAGGGAGAAGGGGAAGGAAAGGGGGTTGGGTGCGAAGGCCCCTCCCTGATCGTTGCTGCTTTTGCTTTTTTCTTTTTTTGTTTGTTTGTTTTTTTCTTTATTTTGTTGTTGTTTTTGTTATTTATTTATTATACAAAAAAGAAGAAAAATACATAAATACAAAAACTAAGACCTAAATAAAAACTTAATCAAAATTTAGGCGTCAAAAGGCATGATGGATAGTCTTATTCCGATTCTACTTGACAGACAAAGATAAATCAGCTTAATTATCCATATGTACCATATAACACCTCGGGGATGGTTAGTAGCTCCCTCAAATGTGAGCAATTTTATGCCATTTCTTCTTGAGATTATTAGATGCGGGCACCATTGACTTTATTTTAGTTATTTAATCAGAGGAAAATGAAGGGTTCCCTTGGACGTTTTATTTATTACGTATCTTTATATCATGTACAGCTTTTTTAAATGATTTTTGAATTATAATTGTATACAACATTGCAATCGGGTAATTCTCTAAATCCGACGCTACCGCGTTTTAGTGAATTGACATTGACTAACCAGGTGTGGATCCATTCTAGGCGGAGACTCTGGGCTAATTGGTTTTCGAGAACTAATATTCAATATAGTTTTTGTACCTAAAATAATATGTTGAAATGTAATCCGAAGAAATCAGATTATTAGAGGATAATATGATTAAACACCCAAGATAGAACAGGGACAAGACAAAGCGCAAACACACACATGCCCATCTTCTCAGGAAGCATTCACAAGTAGTAGATTCAAGATTCAAGAACCACCCTCCACAAAAGTACATCGACTATTGAGGGCAGTCTATTCATCTTCTTTCTTGAAATAAGATTACATAAACAACACATATAGCAAGAAGAGAGAGAGACAGAGATCCTCCCATGGTTTAGAAGAGATGGTGGTGCTTCTTGCCATTAGCCTCTTCATTTTCTTTCTTGGCCTCCTTCTTCTCGTGGTGCTCATGGAAGGCGAACCCGCCGGCCCCAACAGCGGCGACAGCAGCTATTTCCTCCGCTATCTTGTGCTTATGGGCGTGCTCTGGGTCCTTCTTGGCCTTATGCTTCTCATGCTGCAATTTGCACATCATTCATTAGGAACTGAGTGGATGAAACAAAATGAGTAAAGGTAAAGAGGGGAAAAAAAAAAAAAAAAAGCTCTATACACTGTATACCTTTTTTTTTGGAAAGGCTCTAAGCATGGTATAAGTTCAAAAAAAAAAAGAATTTATTCAAAAAACGAATTTATTCACTTTGAGCAGAAGTATTTGATCATGTAAATAATGTTATGGATAACAACTATGTTTTTTGTTTTAGCCAAATGTGGGGAAATGTCATTCCTCTAGCGGATCAACGGAGGAAACTAATTGAATTCAAACTATTGTTCATTTATAAAGATGATCCACTCTTGTATGGCATATGCCATCATCATGTCTAGTTAAAATATGTAAGTTTAATCGAGATTCTTCGCATCCATAATTGGTGATCAATGAGATGGTTCAGTCAATAAGGTGAAGAAGAGAATTTTATGTAAATATAAAATGGGGAAAAAATTACAAGAATTGAGAAGAAGATGACAATAATTACCAAGGCATAAGCACCGGCAGCAATAGTACCGAGCTCACCAAGTTGCTCGAGATGCTTGTGGTGCTTCTCCTCTTTCTCATAATTGACGATGGCAGGCTCCGCGGTGGCGTCATCCTTCATGTGGTGGAAGAGGTGGTGGTGGTGTCCTTCGGCCATGGTCAGTGGTTGTTTTTTTAGGAATTACTAGAATTGACAATGAATCGGGGAAAGGACTACAGCTGAAGTGTATGGTATTGTGTGTGATGTGAGATTGTTTGAGAGGGAGGGGGTTTTTTATAGGGAGAGTTGGCACTTGCAAAGTCACATCCAATCGGGCCTACATGTTAGGCCTTAAATGCGTCGTCGGTGGTTAGGATAGGCTGTGTGGTTCCACGTAATGCATCTTTATCTTCTTTCGATACAGCAGTAGTTTAGATGTCAAGCCAAAGAAAAAAAGGGAAATGAAGGACATTTTATGGAGACAAATTTATTTGCCAGATCATTTTTATGAGTTGCCAAGAAATAGTGAAAACCTTGAGTATATTCCAAGAGAATCATCAAAAAAAATTCTAAATTTATTGTAGTTTTCCTTTTTTGTATTTTATTTTCCTATTATACTCTTAATTTGTCTAAAAGATGCATGGCTTTGTATCTCTATTAATTTTCAAGGGACAGACCCCTAATTTAATTAGATAGCAAAACTAGTTTGTTTATGCTCCACCAATGCATTTGCCAAAATCTTGTCTACTTCTACTAACATGTGGAATAGTAGAAAAATGTTCCTAGTGCACATAAAACAATTCATGATTTTGAGGCATGATCGATTTTGTTCCCATTTTACTTGACAGACAAAACTAAATCAGCTTGAATATCATGCTCGTGCCATTTAACTCCTCGGATAGTAGCTTCCTCGCATGTGAACAGTTTTATGCCCTTTCATGTTGAGATTACTAGATGCCGACGTCATTGATTTATCTAATTATTTAATATAGTGGAACCCCTTCGTTTTTGATCCGACAACATCTATATACATATAAAATCAATGGGGTTGAAATTATTTGGTGGTGCTCGAAGGTGAACATCAATAAAACATTAATAAATGAATAAATAAGCAACTTAAAAGTTCGGGAACCACATTTTACATTGAGCCAAAGTTTAAAGAATTATTGAAGGCATCTAAGTACTAATTGTTGTTAGACTATGGCTTGTAAACAGTATGTACATTTTTATTTCCTGTGGCAAATGTCGCAGCTCGTTTCAGATGATTGCTTTCACGTTTCATTCTCTTGTACTTTGAATGTATGCCTTACACCATATATACCTAGAAATACAACAATATCAAATTCCAACTTAGGGCATGAATGATAACAAGTTTGACCAGAAATCGATTTTTGAAATAGAAATAGAAAATCAATTTCTATCCCGAGATGAGTTTCTGAGTAAAAACATACGTTTGATAATGACACAAAATTTCTATTTTTGAAAATAAAAATTCATTGGATAGCGACACAAAATTTCTCCCTCCCGAGTAGTAGTCGACAGCAGGAGGCGGGTGGCAGCCACCGACATCCGTCAAGGGGCCGCTAGTGACCAGTGGCGGATGGTGGGCTGTGCCAAGTGGACAATTGAGAAATGTAAAATTCTTACATCTTATTTTCATTCAAAATCTATTTTTGGACTAAGAATTCATTCCGGATTTAGAAAAATGAAATTACGTTTACAAACGAATTTTTTTTCCAAACTTATTTTTAGAATAAAAAAATAGTTTTTGAATAGATATAGACTGATTGTTATGTGTGTCCTTAATTCTTGGAGACTGCATCGTTAGTTGAGGGAGGAACGCCAATTTCATGCTACTTTGTTCAAGGGCTTCCCTAAAGATCTGAAACGTTTTGTGAAAGACTCTAAAACCAGTCTCAAGCAGTTGGTAGATGATTCTTTTCAAGAAAGTCAGTCGAAGAAAACTTGTTCCTAATTTTTTATCCCAAATCTTACTTTGCATCCTAGAATCTTATAAATTGTTTGATTCTATACGTTAAAAGTGTAAATGTTGCTTTGTTGTGATCGCTTTACATTACGGTGACTACGGCGGGATGGAGAAAGGTTCATGTTTCGAGTCTCGGGTGCTGCTATCGATCATTCGAACTTGACGGACCCGAATCCCAATGATCCTCGGTACCGAAATGGCGTACGTGTACAAGACCAACGGGACCAAGTACGCGGCCACGAGAATAAGGCGGACGCAGAAGTATACAATTGCCTAGGATGCGATGTGCGATTCGCGGAGGGTTCGCGTTTCTGTGACTTTGGTCTCGCAGTTTATGTGTGTTAGTGAAAGACCATAACCCATCTCGTCCGTAGATCAGAACAAAAGAAGTCTATAAGCTTATCCTCCTCAAAACGCATGCTTTGCCGCATTTCAATTGTTCGTGTGTTGATAAGTATTTCTGACTCTGGTTACTTGTTTCAAGTTGCCTATTGCGATTAAGTTCTACTGCGATTAACATATTCTTTAGCTTAACTACCACTCTCTACTTCATACCTGGATACTGCAATTGGAGTTTGGTCATGTATTGCCTGGATGTGAACTGAGCTGGCTTCCCCATCACCGCTAAATTTTAGCTCAGGCTTTAAAAGTTATCGAGGAAGTTGACTTTTCATTACCATTAGATATATTGGCTGGTGGTGACACTGAAAATGGACCTTGTCGCCATGTGCTGATCACAAGAGCAGTGAGAAGATAATGGGCCAAGCAAAATTACATGAATATCATGAGAAAGATGATGATACATGACCGATTATCGATAAGCGTGAGGACAAAAACTTGATAATCAATGGCAAACCAAGAAGCCGCCACATGTTCAGTTATTGGAATGCAATGACAAATATCTGGTGTCCGCTTGAGTAGCTTCGGAGGCGAACTTTTAGACAAAAATATTTGAAATATGGACTTAGAAGAGCGCCAAAGGTGCATGCGGTTAGAAAGCTGTTGTTATATGAAGACTCGGTTAAGAACGTGTTGATAAACAAAGGACTACCAAAGCACGATCAAGGCAGTTGCAAAGGAAATGGACAATTGATTTCTGGAGGAGGGACGGTGCAGTGGTTATGAGAAGATGAATAACTATTTAGCGGTTAACGGGCACCTCTATAAATATCATCAATCAGATACTAATTCGCCACCGAGGGAAAACGTGCCAAGGCGATCCGGATGTAGCGCATGTCCGCCAACCTAGACCAAAGACTGCATACGCCGAGTCCAAAAGTCACCAGCTATTCTGTTCCCAGTTGCCTCATTCATTTCCCTTGGTAGACTTTCTCCAGAACATAGATGTTGTATTACTCGCATTTTCGATGGGCGAGAACCATCAAATTTTGAAGAGGCAAGCACTGATCTGCGCTGGCAGAAGGCCATGGAAGCAAAATTAACGCCCTTGATGGATAATCAGACATGGGATCTTGTCACCTTACCTGCACAACGCAAGGCGATTGGATGCAAATGGGTTTACAAGATCAAATATCGTGCAGATGGATCTGTTGAGAGATACAAAGCCCGATTAGTGGCAAAGGGTTTCACACAATGGGAAGGCTTTGACTACCACGAAACCTTTTCTCTTGTGGCCAAAGATGTTACCGTCATTGATTTATTAATGTTTTATTGATGTTCATCTCCTGAGCACCACCAAATAATTTCAACCCCATTGATTTTATATGTATATAAATGTTGTCAGATCTAAAATGAAGGGGTTCAACTATATTAAATAATTAAATAAATCAATGGCGTTGGCATCTAGTAATCTCAACATGAAAGGGCATAAAACCGTGCACATGCGAGGAAGCTACTATCCAGAGGAGTTAAATGGCACAGATAGATATTTTAGCTGATTTAATTTTGTCTGTCAAGTAAAATGGGAACAAAATCGATGATGCCTCAAAATCATGAATTGTTTTACACACACTAGGAACATTTTTCTACTATTCCACATGTTAGTGGAAGTTGACAAGATTTTAGCGAATGCATTGATGGAGCATACACAAACTAGTTTTGCTATCTAATTAAATTAGGGGTCCGTCCCTTGAAAATTAATAGAGATACAAAGCCACGCATCTTTTAGACAAATCAAGAGTATAATTGGAAAAGAAAATACAAAAAAGAAAATTACAAAAAAGTTAGATTTTTTTTTTAATATTCTCTTGGAATATACTAAAGGTTTTCACTATTTCCTGGCAACTCATAAAAATTATCTGGCAAATAAATTTGTCCCCACAAAATGTCCTTCATTTCCCTTTTTTTCTTTGGCTTGACATCTAAACAACTGCTGTATCGAAAGAAGATAAAGATGCATTACGTGGAACCACATCAACCTATCCTGACCACCCACGACGCATTTAAGGCCTACCATGTTGGCTCGATTGGATGTGACTTTGCAAGTGCCAACTCTCCCTATAAACCCCCCCTCTCAAACAATCTCACATCACATACCATACCATACACTTCAGCTGTAGTCCTTTCCCCGATTCATTGTCAATTCTAGTATTTGCAGAAAAACAACAACCGACCATGGCCAAAGGACACCACCACCACCTCTTCCACCACAAGAAGGATGACGCCACCGCGGAGCCTGCGGTCGTCGATTATGAGAAAGAGGAGAGGCACCACAAGCATCTCGAGCAACTCGGTGAGCTTGGTACTATTGCTGCCGGCGCCTATGCCTTGGTAATTACTATCATCTTCTTCTCAATTCTTGCAATTTTTTCCCCATTTTATATTTACATAAAATTCTCGTCTTCACCTTATTGACTGAACCATCTCATTTTGATCACAAATTATGGATGCGAAGAATCTCGATTAAACTTACATATTTCAACTAGCCATGATGATGGTAGGCCGACGTCGACCGGAGATGACAGATCTCATTCTTGTTCGAACAGAGAGCGCTGATAGATAATTTCGAAGTCTGAACCTCTGAAACTCCTTGTTCTCAAAATCTCTTAAAGCTATAGTGTGACATCCAGATTTTTGAGTTCTGATTTCGATTTGATAGATTGGGCATTTCATCAGTGCGACTATGGTGCTTTTCTCTGAGTTGTCCACTCACGAGATAACTAGACTAGTTGGGTGAGTTATTAAGGACTTTAAGGCAAATAGACTTGAGAATTCGACCAGGAATCGACTTCTCGACCGTGCTCATCTTTAGAAATCATTGCGGCACAGTATAAAATCGATTTGAAATCAGAGATAGGTCGGTTTGACTAAGATGAATGACCGATCGTGGGTGACTCCACTAAATTGGGAAATTCTCATCGACCGGCACTAATTTGATTTTATTATCGTTTTGGTACCCTGTGTCTGTATTTGAATCCTTGAGATTTTCACTACAATCGAGAGTCGCCAATGTGTCAAGTGGATTCATTGTGGCTAGTGGTGAAAGACTTGAGGAGGACTGGGATGATGATCCCAAGCATGGTCCTATCCTCTTTTGTAACCCTGTACATGTGTAGTCATGAATTTCAATGAATCAAAATTTGTGGCCTGCTTTTCTATCCCATTGTTTTATTGTCTGGGGATTTTTAACTACTTCCACATGTGCATATAAATAAAAGAAAGGGTCGGCGATACTTATCCTGAGATATCGCATTTTAAAATCGACCAAAGGTTAGGGATGTGTGCGTGCCTAAGGATCGGGGCGTGACATCCCCTTTTTGTGGTATCAGAGCAATGGTTAAATATTGGAGTGATAAGATGCGATGACCTATGGGATAGTAATAGGAAAGGCCTTTAAATTCATGACCGGTGCATGTCTTTGATAGCTGATTGGTAGAATTGCTTGTTGTGTGTGAACTGCTTGATTTTATTTAGTGTGATTTCGGAAGGCAGAGTGTTGACTATGGCCAGCTCGAGTGTAAGAGTGCCATCGTAGGTTGGTACTAGTGTGGTAGCGTTGAATGATTCTAGGTTTGATAAGATCGATCTGATGCAAGTGTTCCTTGGGATCTGGATGAGTCAGTAAAATCAGAATCAAGTGTTGTTGTTGTTGTTGCTACTTTTATTGAGGTCCAACCTGGAAGGTTGATCAGGAAACAGATTTCGATAATTGAGTCAAGATTCAACGCAAGTAGACTTGAAATTCGATCAGTATAAGGACTGATGTTGAGGGAAGAATATTCTACTTCACCCAATGGAAATGATGGAATAGTCAGGTCAGCATTCAGGTTAATGGAACATGTTGTTCTATGGAAGATGACATGGATCAGTCTCGTGTATTTTGAGGACAGGAAATTGTGGTAAGTGTTGCCAGCACGGACAATGATTTACGGGTATCTGCATAAGTAGATGGAACATCGATAATGGTTACTGCTATCACCATCAATAGGACAATTCAGAAGAAGTGCGCCATAGGATGCACTGTGGAATTTTTGAGATGGGTCTCCAGTACAAGAAATAGTACATGCTGGCACTTGACAGGAAGTAGAAGACTCATTAGGTAAGTGCCAAAAGTATAAAAAGAAACGCATGGATTGACCCTGTGTCTGAGGATGGCTAAAACATGCTATGATGGTAGTCGACATGGCTGTCAGGCGAAAAACTATCAACGCGAGTTCAAGGGAGCATTGATATCGATACTGAAGATAAGACATCATTAAGATGGCAAAAGGGACATAAATAGAATTGACTATGTGTTATTCAATGGAAGAATGTTTTGAGGTAATTTCATCAGAATAGTGTCAGAGAGTGTTGGGAACACAACTGTAGAATTTCAGTTGTTTGTTAAGGCCATAAGAACAAGAACCACTGACTAGAGTTGTACTTGATTGGCTATTGGCGTACGACTTATTCGTCAAGTGTGGAAAGAATTGCTCATGGGGCATCTTGCGGTAATGAATCATGGTCATGGAACAATTCAACTTAGTCCAAGGGCACATGAGAGTGTCGAGCTTATTGGGGTTCGAAATGAATCTTCGATTTCTTTAATCTCGTCGATTAAAGACAGCCCACTTGTTTGATGGAAATTGCCGAGATGACTTGGTGATGGTTATAGCTAAGACGGATTGGAGAATTGAAGATAGAAGACATCTCAGTGGTCTAAGGATTTCTAGATGCTTATCCTAAGAACTGTCACATCGTTGCCAGAGAAAGAGATAGAAATTATGATCAAGCTAGCACTAGCATAGAGCCACTCTTGAAGGCTTCTTACCAGTTATTGTTGTTTGAATTGATAGAGCCGAAGGTATAGATGTGTAGATTGATGAATGATGAATTCATGCATATCAATGCATCACTTTAAGGAACATCAGTTTTGTGGAGAGAGAACAAAAAAATGGTTCATTGCAATTATGCATCAACCATGGTCAACTCAATTAGGTGACAATCAATGATAAGTATTCATTACCGAAGATCAATGAATGGTGTGATTTGTTATAAAGAGTGTTGATGTCTTCAAGGATCGAGTTAAGGACATGTTATCGTTAGTTGAGAACCAGGAAAGAGGATATACTGAAGACAACATTTTGCACTTAATTTAGCCCTTGAGAGAATAATGTAAAGCCATTTGATTTGACGAACGCTCCAACCGCTGTCACAGATTTGACAAAACGAGTGTTCAAAAAAAAAAATATCTAGATCAATGGTGATCGTGTGGTGTAGTGACAATCTAGGGTATTCATTAAGTGTTGAGGATCACGAGAGTCCCTAAGAATGGTCATGTGAGTACAAGTGAAGGAGTCTTCATGGACCCAGCTAAGATTGAATCAGTTGTTAATGGACTGAGACCGACATCAATTGCAGAGATCAGAAACCGTGAGGATTGGACAGATTACTACAGAAGGTTCATGAAAGAATTTTCAGCATCACTATCATCGTGAACTTGACCTCTTAAGAAAGAAGAGAAATTCATCGACATAAACAAGTACGAGGATAGCTTCCAGAGCTTAAAGGACTGGGTACGTATTTATGCAACATAAGAAGATTGTTGCATACACATCCTGCCAGTTGAGATTTCAGGAGTTAAATTACCAACGCATGACTTGGGACTCATAGCATCAAAAATTTGCTTTAAAGATTTAAAGTCATCAATGAGATGAAGAAAGAATTCATATCCTCACCAACTATTAAAGTCCCAAGTGTTATTCTCTCAAAAGGAGCTGAGTATGAGATGGTGTCATGAATCAGAATTTTGGCAAGACTACAATGGTGTTATCCGGTATTACCCTGGGAGAATGGAAGAAGCCACTGATGCTTTGAGTCGAGAGTCTACAATGGTGCCCAAACTGACTAAAGTATAAACTCTACTAAAAAGGGTTCGAAATTTGGTTTTCAATAAGTGAGGTAGGCTACCCTTTGAATTTTATAGCCGCCCTCAAAATTGAACCATATGTGCAAGTTGGAATCAGCGTCTAGTTGACAGACAGAGATGTTTAGAAGATCTTATAAGAGGATATCAGTAAGAAAGAGACTAACTTTAAGACTTCTGAGAATGGAACGCTCAGGTTCCATGAGTGATTGAGTGCACTTGACATTGTAACACGCAGGGAAAAGACCTTATCAGAAATTCACTATGTGGTGTTGCAGTATCTGTTTCAACAATTCAAGATGGATCAGAATCCACGTCAGCTAGATTGGTAGACTGATATGAAGATAGATACCGCCAGGTAATTTGCAAGTGCCGGAGTTGTCAATAAGTGGGAAGCTCAATAATGGAAACCAGGACTTTTATCATCACTTGAGAGTCCCCAGTGGGAATGAAAATATATCACAATAGAACATTGTGATAAGCTTATTAAGAATTCGGGGGATTACTGATACCATTTCAGGAAAGTGATTGATCAATAGATGGAGTTGGTCCACTTTGGTACAGTACGAATAGATCTTGTTTTGAGTGGGTATACTGAGGTGTGTGTGCATCAGATAATTCACCGGCATGGGGTATCGAGGATGAAGTATATTTCGAATCTAGATCAGAGATTACAAGTTTGGCAGATTTTTCAGAGGGTTCTTTCTTAAGCAGTACATAACAGAGGGTACAGAATTTCAGTTGTAAAAAGAAAGTGAAGAAAGATCACAGGACAGAGTCAGTTCAATAATCAGTGTTTGCAGTTGTCAGATCAGTGTTAGAGTAAAGATTGCATAGAACTGTGAGAAATTTTAAATCGTTGAGCTTCGAAGGTTCATTAGAGAGTCAAGAAAAAGAGATCAGATGTGAACGGCAGAGTGCCATATGTGAGAAGCTTAGTTCGGTTGTTGGTTCAGAAAGAACATATTTTGTGTACCAAGATGGTCTCCTTGGTCAAAGTGGTGGGAGAATACCACGAGACCGAAGGATTTGTACGGAAAAGTGAAACTCTATGAGTCGACAATACCCCCACCTTTTTGTATAAGGATTGGTAAATGTTTAAATTTTGAGGACGAAATTTTTATAAGAGGGAAAGAGTTGTGACATCCAGATTTTTGAGTTCTGATTTCGATTTGATAGATTGGGCATTTCATCGGTGCGACTATGGTGCTTTTCTCTGAGTTGGCCACTCACGAGATAACTAGACTAGTTGGGTGAGTTATTAAGGACTTTAAGGCAAATAGACTTGAGAATTCGACCAGGAATCGACTTCTCGACCGTGCTCATCTTTAGAAATCATTGCGGCACAAAGTATAAAATCGATTTGAAATCAGAGATAGGTCGGTTTGACTAAGATGAATGACCGATCGTGGGTGACTCCACTAAATTGGGAAATTCTCATCGACCGGCACTAATTTGATTTTACTATCGTTTTGGTACCCTGTATCCGTATTTGAATCCTTGAGATTTTCACGACAATCAAGAGTCGTCAATGTGTCGAGTGGATTCATTGTGGCTCGAAGAAAATCGACCACGGGTCATTTGTCCTAAAAAGCTCAAAACTACTCGAGTAGCAGTCACACTAAAAGTGCGTCGAGTGAAATTAACCATCAATTTGAGTTCGATTTTAAATTGGAAGTTCTGTGGTGTCACAAGCTATTCTAAGAACGTCGACTAACCTTTTAAGGAAATTCCGGCGAGTTTAGGATTTTTACGGAAAACCGGGTCGGAAATGCAGAAAATGAACGAAAACTCAGATTGGCCATTTTGAAGAGACTCTTGACATCTGGTGTAAGTGATTCGGCGAATGAAAGTTGTTTGACTTTTCGACTTCAAGTGGACCCCAACCGAATTTATTTGTTCGGAAAATCGGATTTCGAGAAAAATGAAATAAAAGTCGGTTTTGAAGGAAACTCGGGGGACTAAAAGATCGTCTTGTTTTGGTCTTTAATTGGATTTCAAATTGGAAGAATCGAAGAAGAAAGTGAAGCCGATATTTACAAAATTCGGAGCTAGGCCTAGGGTGTAACATTTGTATCAAAAATTGGGTTTAAGGGTGGATTTATCTTCAAGAAAAAAGATCAAGGGGACCAAGCATTAAAGGAAGGAAGATATTTGTTTGAGTCTTGGGGCCCTCATCTCGTGACTTCTCCAACACACCAGCTACCCTCCATTTTCTTGGCCGTTCCTATCTTCTTCATGCGACAATTCCCACAAATAAAACGAGCAAGCTGGTTTGCGGACCCCATCTGCTTCAGCTTTTGGTTTTGTTGTTTTTAATTCTCCTTCAAGCCTTCACGGAGCAAGCTGTCTCTCGATGGGGGTTATTCTCTCTCCCTCTCTCACGTGGGACGGTCTTCAATCGAAGGGGAGCTCTGCCGATTTCTTCAGTTTTCATTTCTTCTTTTACCGTTTCATCAAAAACAGTCTGCCCCTCTCTCCGTGTGCCAGCCCCACCGAACGAACTGGCTAGCAGCAAGCTTGAGGAAGCCCACGCTTCCACCGAGTTTGGTCGGCCACTCACACGTCCAAGCCTGCAGCCTTCTTTGGTCAACGCTTCTCTTTGTTGAAGCCTCTAGTTGACTGAGCAATCCACCTCCACGAAGCCACAACCCACCGAGATCTCACTTTGTTGCCACGTTCGAGGGTTGCTTCTCTCGATTGAAGTTTGCACGTGGACGTCTGCACCATCGTCCACTGTTGCTTTCCACTGAAGACCACTGAGGAAACCTGCGTCCGTCCGCGAGAAATTTCCCCCGAATTTGGTCAGTCACTAAGTCAGCCGAGTGAAGCCAATGAAGGAACGTCCACCGTGCAGCTTCCGTCTTCGTCGTGTCTTCATTTCTGCGTGGGCTTCTCCAGCAATTCGGCCTAGCAAACCCTTCAGCAACTCACGCAATCAGTAGCCCAGTTCAACTTTGGGCCCAAGCTTAGCCCATTAGTCTTCAGTCCCGTCTTCAGGCAATTTTGGCCCAGCAAGCAGCCCAAGTCTTCAGTCTTCAAGCCCGGTTGTGAAATCAGCAAATTCAGCCCAGTTCGCAATTGTTTTCAGCAGGTCCAAGCCCAGAGTTCCTATGGGCTTGCAAAGTTTTGGGCCCAACCCAAGTTCGGCCGCCGTTGCATCGTCGTCGCGGTGTCCCGGTCTTCATTTTGCGCAAGTGAGTTTTACTCACTGATGCCTTCTTAGTCTGCTAATGATGCCTAAGGGTTGATTAGATTTATTTAATTGCAATTAGGTGGTTAGATTAGATTACAATAATTAAATTAGAGACTTATTGATGCATGTTAGTTAAATTGAATGTGCATTTAGCAAATAGACATGTCCAATTAATTATTGAATGCTTCTAGGGATTTTTCCCGTCCCTTATTGGGTGTTAATTTAATAATTCGGGCCTAAAGTGAATTTTTAGGAATTAATTATTAATTTTCGAAATTAATTTAATTAATTAATTATTTCCCGAAATTTCAATAAAGATGGCGAGGAACCGGAATTTTATAATGATGATGGTGGCGCAGACCGTTTATTTAATTGAGCTCTATATTGTGCTAAATTGAATTTATTGCATTTATTTATTTAATTTTCGAAATTAATTATTTAATTATTTATTTCCGGAAATTCAACTTGGATGGCTAGTGACCGGGATTTTATACTGATAATTGTGGTGCAGACCGTTTATTTAATTGAGCTTTATATTGTGCTGAATTGAATTTATGGTATTTATTTATCTAATTTTCGAAATTAATTATTTAATTAATTATTTTTCCAGAAATTCACCCGGGATGGCCGGTGACCGGAATTTCATGTTGATTGTCGTGGTGTAGTCCGTTTCTTTAATTGAGCTTTATTTCATGCTGATTTGAGTATCATGAAAAGGTCGAGTGGGACCATAAAGCCATTGAATCTTGCAAGTGGTCGAGTGGGATCGTAAAGCCATTGAATCTTGAAAGTGGTCGAGTGGAACCGTAAAGCCATTAAATCTTGCAAGTGGTCGAGTGAGACCGTAAAGCCATTGAATCTTGCAAGTGGTCGAGTGGGACCGTAAAGCCATTGAATCTTGAAAGTGGTCGAGTGGGACCGTAAAGCCATTAAATCTTGCAAGTGGTCGAGTGGGACCGTAAAGCCATTGAATCTTGAAAGGGTCGAGTGGGACCGTAAAGCCATTTAATCTCGGTGACAGAGTTTGGTATTGTAAAAAGGGCACGTGGGCTCGATGACTTGATGCATCACTTTGGAGAAGGCATGTGGGCCCAGAGACTTAAGTATGGCATCATAAAAGAGACACGTGTGCTCGACATCTTGATATGCATTGTGGGAATTGCTTAGTCTGTTGGATATGAAATCGACTAGGTCGATTGATCATTGTTTTGATCTGATGTTGCGGTGAATTAATTGATTGATTGAGAATGACCATGAATGGTCTTATTGGCGTGTGATCGACTAAGTCGATGTTATCGATGCTTCGAACTGTGATGTGATTACTTGGGTGCCTATTTGATATGTGCTAACATGCAGGTGGAATCTTAGGCCAAGGTAAGTCCTCTGACTCATGTTGTGCATAGGCAGCCCTAAGGTGTATTAGTTTACTAATCGGGTCTTAGAGGGTAGAACTTGCTAAGACATAGTCTCATCCCGGTTGTGGGATTATATTTCAGGCCCCTAAATTTCCCGAAGGTTGGCCAACATTTGAAGTTAAAGATGATCGAGAAGAAGGAGATAAAGAGTTTGAAGAAATTGAGCCTAGTGGTGAAAGACTTGAGGAGGACTGGGATGATGATCCCAAGCATGGTCCTATCCTCTTTTGTAACCCTGTACATGTGTAGTCGTGAATTTCAATGAATCAAAATTTGTGGCTTGCTTTTCTATCTCATTGTTTTATTGTCTGGGGATTTTTAACTACTTCCGCATGTGCATATAAATAAAAGAAAGGGTCGGCGATACTTATCCTGGGATATCACATTTTAAAATCGACCAAAGGTGAGGGATGTGCGCGTGCCTAAGGATCGGGGCGTGACATATAGTTATGTACAAAGGGAAAATACATATAGTGAGGATATGCGAGAGCTTTAGCAAAGACTTTCTACTGAAGAAGTCTAGATCATAAGCTGTACAAATCTCATTTGCTAAATAGTGAATCTAGCCAGTGGGCTGACAGTGTGGAGAGTGGACGTAGGTTTACAATAAGCCGAACCATTATAAACTTCGGTGTCTAAATCTTCTTACCTTATTCTCTTTTCTTTATTGCTGCGTGATTTAATTTACTCTGATTTTATTTCCAAACGAGGGATTTGGCTTAAAGGTTTCAAAAGAAATTTATAAACACCTATCCACCCCCTCTAGGTATACTTACTAGCCTTTATCAACGGTCAGAAGGGGGCGCGGTACTCAGTTGATCTCGACGGTGGAGATGCGCCCAACTTAAAGGGATACAGCAGTCCGAATTATTTAAGAAATTATGGGCCGAATGGGCCGAATTTTAAAGATAGAGGGAAGTTATTTTGTAAATATTGCAAAAGGCCCCACCACACAATTGACAATTGCTGGAAATTATATGGGAGGCCTAAAAGGAAGGGAAAGGAGATTTCAGCAGCAGCTTACCAGTCCACATCATCCACAGATGTCAATCAACCCATCACACATGGAGAATATCAATAATTGATGCAGGCTTTGCAAAAATTGGAGGTTCCAAAAAGGGGGAGCAGTTTTACAGGTATTTCTCATTGCCTGACAAATAGTATATTAAGAAATGCTTGGATTATTGACTCGGGAGCAAGTGATCACATTGCATGCAATAAGGGATTATTTTCTGATATTCATGAAGATTAAGCTAATCCAATTACTGTGCAACTGCCAAATGGCAATATCACTCATGTCACCCTAACTGGGACTGTCACTCTTAGCCCACAAATTAATCTAAAAAAAAAAAATGTTCTTTATATTCCGGATTTCCAATTTAATCTTATCTCTGTGTCCAGAGCCTGTCAAGAAAATTCATGCCAAGTATTTTTCAATACTGATAACTATCTATTTCAGGCCCTTTCGACTGGGAAACTGATGGGCGAGAACCATCAAATTTTGAAGAGGCAAGTACCGATCTGCGCTGGCAGAAGGCCATGGAAGCAGAATTAATGGCCTTGATGGATAATCAGACATGGGATCTTGTTACCCTACCTACACAACGCAAGGCAATTGGATGCAAATGGGTTTACAACATCAAATATCGTGCAGATGGATCTGTTGAGAGATATGAAGCCCAATTAGTGGCAAAGGGTTTCACACAACGGGAAGGTTTTGACTACCACGAAACCTTTTCTCTTGTGGCCAAAGATGTTACCGTCATTGATTTATCAATGTTTTATTGATGTTCAGCTTCTGAGCACCACAAAATGTCCTTCATTTCCCTTTTTTTCTTTAGCTGGACATCTAAACAACGGCTGTATCGAAAGAAGATAAAGATGCATTACATGGAACCACATTAGCCTATCCTGACCACCCACGATGCATTTAAGGCCTACCATGTTGGCCCGATTGGATGTGACCTTGCAAGTGCCAACTCTCCCTGTAAAACCCCCCCTCCCTCTCAAACAATCTCACATCACATACCATACCATACACTTCAGCTCTAGTCATTTCCCTGATTCATTGTCAATTCTAGTATTTCCAGAAAAACAACCACCGACCATGGCCGAAGGACACCACCACCACCTCTGCCACCACAAGAAGGATGACGCCACCACGGAGCCTGTGGTCATCGATTATGTGAAAGAGGAGAAACACCACAAGCATCTCGAGCAACTCGGTGAGCTCGGTACTATTGTTGCCGGCGCTTATGCCTTGGTAATTATTATTAGGGGTGTGCATGGTCCGGGCGGGCGGTTCCCGACCCAGAACCGGGAACCGCCCGCTAAGGACCGGTTCCGAGAAATTGGATCCGGGATCCACCCGTTTGTTGCATGGATCCACCCGAGAACCGGACCGCCGGTCCAGTCCGGTTCTCGGGTGGATCCATGGAACCGGTCTCAATGTACACAAAGAGAGAGAAGTTTCCTAGATACGCTTCTTTTATCCCTTTCCGTTCCTCTGGTAAATAGATTAGACGCCAATGACTATCACACTCAAATTGATAATGCCAAATTCCGACACAACCAGAGGATCTTGAAACCAAAACAAAGAAAGAAGGAGCTCCGTGAAGCAAAGAGGAACATGCAAGCCAAAAAGTTCGACAATTAACTCAAAGGGCTCATTTCTAGGAGAAGTACTGGATGTTCCAGATTCTTGTGGAGGCCTAGAGATAAGTTGAGAGACATACAACAAAAAAGGATATACACTGGACAACTCCGCTGACATTCTAAAGCTACACGGCCAAGAAAGCTACTACTGCTTCAGCCTTGCCGACTTCACTTGAGAACTAGGGAAGCAGGAGAGATTCGGGAAAATAGCCAGCGAATGGCAAAAAACTCGGTCTGATTTTGAGTTTTTGACCTAGGTGTTTTTTTAGTAATTTTTTTAATATTAAAAGGGAACCGGTCCGGTCCGAGTGGGCGGGGGGGCGCATCCGCCCATGGAACCGGGAACCGGACCGATTCCCACCGGTTCCCAAAAATTGGACTCGAGAACTGGACCGGTTCCCTCAAGAACCGCCGGCTTCGGGCGGTTCCAGTCCGGTTCCGGGCGGTCCGGGCGGTTCCCGGGTATTTTGCACACCCCTAATTATTATCATCTTCTCAATTCTTGCAATTTTTCCCCATTTTATATTTACATAAAATTCTCGTCCTCACCTTATTGACTGAACCATCTCGTTTTGATCAGAAATTATGGATGCGAAGAATCTCGATTAAACTTACATATTTCAAATAGCCATGATGATGGCATATGCCATACAAGAATGGATCATCTTTATGAACGAACAATAGTAATGGCGCCTGAGATCTGTCATCTCCGGCCGATGTCGGCCTACCATCATCATGGCTAGTTGAAAGATGTAAGTTTAATCTAAAATAGGCTAGTGACTCAACCTAGAGGGGGTGAATAGGTTTGTAGCACCCTAAAACCCCCTTAAGGTCGCCACAGTTATCCTTCTTACTTCGCATTTCAGATTGAGCCGTGAATTCTTAGGCTCTCTTTTTTTTTTTTTTTTTTTCAACAAATGGTCCCAACGCAACTTGATTTGTGCAAGCGAAATCAAATCTCTCCAATTCTCCCTCCACATAACCAAAAGGGCAATGCGCACTAACTAAACATCATAGGATAGCGAAACCGAGTCATTTTTATTTACATATCTACAAGATGGATTTCTTAGGGTAGGTACATATCAAAAAGAAAGCCAGCTCATAACTGACATGGCTCATACTCAAAAAGAAAAACCATCTACCCCTCTAAACGATCATACACAGACTAATCCATCTATCGGTCTCAGGTCTGTTCAAAAAAATCTCAGCTCCTAGCTCCCAGCTCCCCCTCAGGCTCTACATCCACCCTGGTGCGTCGGATAGCGGTGGTGGTAGCATGCCTCGCATGATCTCGTCCCGGCGCACGTGGATGGAAATAAACTCTTGAAACACTTGGCCATCCTCTAGGCCCACCTCATAACGTACCAACACTCGCACCCGGAAGAACGTCAACCCAGGGACGGATGGACAGTCGATCTCAGACACCTCCACCTCTAAGTCCGGTGGAATACCATAAAAAGTGCCTGGCGGGACTGGCTGGAGTGGCATGGCTAGGCTGAAAGTTAGTCCCCAAAAAGGGGTGAGTATAACAACTCAGCAAATACATGATCCCTTTAGCTACTCACGCATCACACCAAAACAATCAAACATGTCATTGCATCACATAACATCATCAAATATGTCATCTCATCATATAATATCAACGGGTATATCTTTGCATCATATATCATTGTGAAATGCTCATGCACATGCCAATATCATGCATCACGCCATAGGTATTCTTTCATCCAGCATTCATTTCCAATGCTCATGCATATACCATGCACACATGTCTTTGAATACCTATGCACACATACCATGCATACATCTCATCCCATGCACGACTCAACCTCAAATTCACAACTTTTAATGTGCTTTTATTGCTCACACCCAATCTTGGTGAATGCAAAAGAAAAACAAACAACCCCCGGGCATGTATTCGAAAATACAACCAGGCTTCCAGCATCCCCTACGCTCTGGGCATCTCGCATCCCAACTGGCATCATGAGAAATCCACGGCACACACCATCCGGGCTTCCGGCATTTACACTCCCTGGCCGGGCATCTCGCACCCCAATTGGCATCACGAGGAATCCCCCGGCACACACCATCCGGGCTTCCGACATCCCCTATGCTCCAGGCATCTCAACTCCGAGGCCATCTAGAATTACGCCCCTAGGGCCACTAGGCATCCGGCACTTTCACTCCCTGGCTAGGCATCCCGACACTCCCGGGGCATCATCGGCTCACACCATCCGATGGCCTTCTCATTTATCATGATTTACATACACATGCATGGTTCATGGCATACAATATGATGCTCACTCTTCATGACTATATGCAATGCCAAACATCATCACTCATGTGGCATGAAAATCACATAGGATCACTCCATTCATTTAGTTCCCATCATTTTCTTTAAAACTCATAAAATTCAGCATGTATGGTTTTCTGAAAATGTCTCAATTAAATACCAAATGACTCTAAAAAATTGTAAGACTTACACACGTGACAGTCAAGACATAATGGCACACTTTCCATGAAGAATGCATGTTCTAAATGTCACCACATATGAAGATACAACTCAACCATTGCAGCACAACAGCTTCGGACATAACAGCATTACACGGTTCCAGAATACCCCTAAATTAAATATCCAAAAAAATCTAAAAATCATAAAATTTTACCACATTACCATTAAGACATAAAGGCACAACTTTCATGAAGAACTCATGTCCAAACAATCCTCACACAAAATGATACAAACTCGGCAATACCAATCACAGTTTCGGGCACTCCAGATTGCACAGCTTTGGAATTGCTTCGAATTAAACACCCAAATAACATTCAAAAATTATGAAATTTCACCATGTCATAGCCAAGAGTCTAAAGTAGATTTCTCATGAAGACATTAACATCAGATTCGTCCTAGATGATTAGTTACAACAAACAAAAGCTTCTGTCCATAATACCGAACCGTCCAGAATCAACCCATCACCGAAATTTTGCCATTTGACCTACCTATCCTCCTTCTTTTCTCCTGAATTTTGGATATGTTCTAGTTTAACATGTTTTCTTCAACTTTCATTTACAAGTCGAAGTAATATTTCCAAAATAAAGTCACCTTATGATCCCCGTAACCTACTAACGTTCCACAAGACAGTCCCGATTCCATGTCTTTGAGAAATTATGTGTTTCACTAGGCTATACTTGTTAGATTGGTCTCAATTTTTAGTATGTTGTTCTTCAAGATATTCCCTACAATTCTTATGAAGGAGTCAAAGAGAAATTTCCAGTAAAAAGTCATGTACAACAGCCAAAGTCACCAGGGGTCGACATGCAAATCCAGAATTAGCCGGTTCCGTATAAAATGAATTTCACCCCTCAAAATTCATCCATTTTACTTAAAATTTGAGTATGTTATAAATCAAGATGTGGGCTACAACTTTTGTTTAGAAATTGAAGTCAGAATCTCACTCTAAAGTCACCTACAGATCATCACAAAACTCAGGTACCGAGAGGCTACACGAGAACAGCTTAACCACTCTAATCAAAACACATCTAAACTTCGGTTTTCATGCTCAATTCACACAAAATCAACTACCACACAGCCAACCATTCACAATACAGCATGCATGAGTAGTGCAAGGATCAAGGCTTGCCTCAAAATTCAACAAAATCAAGCGCAATTCGAGCAGCAAAGGACAGCGTCGCACGGCCTCCTCTCTTCCTCCTTCTTCTTCTTCCTGCTCTTTTCTCCTTTCTCTCTCTCTCTCTCTCACTCTTAGGCACGGTCGAAGACCTCCCTCAACCGGCCAAACCCCCTTTTATTTCCCCTAAGCTCTCATCATTATGTTTAATGATGATTTTTCATGCAAGAGGACACCTTGCACATACTCAAGACACTTGGACAGCCACATGGACAGCTCACTTCCTCCCTTGGCGTGCGCAAGATGGCTCGGCCGAAGCCCCCTCCATGGGCCCATAGGCCGGCCCACCAATTCCCACAAAACACATGCCATTTCGGCCCAAGTCCCAAGCCCATCCTAAATTAAATTCTAATCCCGCTTATATACATTTAACTACAAATGCCGTATAACACAACTACATAGATCAAGAGTAATTCAATTTCGTAGGATACACAGCTAGGTATAAGAAATTCCTCTCAATCCACTTTTCAATCCAAGCTTAGTCACACATGAGCGCACAAAACAATCAGTTCATTAAATGCTTGGCCTTTGCTCAATTGTAGCTCATTAGTCTAATGACTAAGATCTTACTATACTTCTATCGATCGGCCACAGTCATCGCATCCTCGAGGGTTGTCGAAATTCTTGGGTGCCACAAGGTTATTGCGGAATTCTTTTGGAATCTTTTGCAGTAGAATACGTTAATATCAAAGATATATCAATAATAAATAAAACACGTATTCATAAAGTAAATAGAGTAGGGTAAAAGAGAATTGACACAAGGATTATAGTGGTTCGGCTTATTCCAAGCCTACGTCCACTCTCCATGCTGGCAGCCGACTGGCTATAATCACTATGTAGCAATTGAGAGCTGTTACAGTTCACGAACTAGACTTCTTCAATAGACAGTCTCTCCTACAGCTTGCTGCTGTTTTCGCACTATATGTAACTCTCTTTGATACACAATTTGAACATGAAAGATTTTAGAGATCAAGTGATTTCAGAGATTCTAACATCAATTTAAGTGATCTTCTTGTCGCCGAAAATGTAAGTAGACAGCAGCTCGTCAATCCTGTTCGCCCATACAATCAGGATCTTGAGTTCCCAAAATTAGATTATTCCAAAAATAAGCTTGATCTTCAACGGATAAAATCCGAAGAATAAATCTTCCAAGCTCACGATCACAGCTAGAGATATTCCATGGTTAAGATTAGGAAATATAAAATCCAATATCTTACTTTCTTTTACCATAAAAATAACCTGTGGCCAGCCTGTCAAAATCGCAAACTGTCTTCAGACTTAGATTTGGGTCTTGAAGATCTTCAGACTGAAACTGAGTCTTGACTGTTTTCAGACGGAAAAAACTTCAGACTAATCTTTGGGTCTGACTGTCTTCAGACGGAAAACCTTTGGGTCTTTGAACTCTTCAGACGTAACCGACTGAGTCTTGGAATCTTCAGACCATACTGTAGAGGCTGTTTTGTCAACTTCAAAACTCCATGGGATTTTTCTTCAACATAATCGAGATTCATCGCATCCATAATTTGTGATCAAAACGAGATGGTTCAATCAATAAGTGAAGACGAGAATTTTTTGTAAATATAAAATGGGGAAAAGTTGCAAGAATTGAGAAGAAGATGATAATAATTACCAAGGCATAAGCGTTGGCAGCAACAATACCGAGCATCCCGAGTTGCTCGAGATGCTTGTTGTGCTTCTCCTCTTTCTCATAATCGACGATCGCAGGCTTCGCGGTGGCGTCATCCTTCTTGCGGTGGAAGAGGTGGTGGTGGTATCCTTCGGCCATGGTCGGTGGTTGTTTTTGTGGAAATACTCGAATTGACGATGAATCGGGGAAAGGACTACAGCTGAAGTGTATGGTATGGTATGTGATGTGAGATTGTTTGAGAGGGAGGGGGGTTTTTATAGGGAGAGTTAGCACTTGCAAAGTCACATCCAATCGGGCTTACATGGTAGGCCTTAAATGCATCGTCGGTGGTCAGGATAGGCTGATATGGTTCCACGTAATGCATCTTTATCTTCTTTCGATACAGCAGTTGTTTAGATGCTGAGCCAAAGAAAAAAAGGGAAATGAAGGATATTTTGTGGGGACAAATTTATTTGCCAGATACAAGTTAGGGGACCGACCAGACTATTTTGTGACAATGATGCAGCCATCAAACTTGCGTCGAACCCTATTGTGCTTGAGAGAACCAAGCACATAGAAGTGGATTGTCACTTCACTTGAGAAAGGATCCAACAAGGGATGATTGACATACAAGGGATTGAAACGGAGGAACAACCAGCAGATGTCTTCACCAAGCCTTTACGTCAAAGACAGCATGCGTATCTTTTGAGCAAGTTAGGCATCTTGGACATCTACAAGCCACCAGCTTGAGGGGGAGTGCTGAGGATACGAAAGGATATTCAATGAAATCATTCAAATATTATTGCACAAGTCAAGATCAATTAATGTCGGATCCAATTTTGTATATTATATTGCTTCCTTTTCTTTACATACAACATGTACTATAATACACGTTCTGTACATTGCATGAATATACCCAAATAGAAGAAAAGATTTTCCCCTCACTTCATTTCCTCTCGCTTCATTTCCTCTCATCATCTTCATTTTCTTACATTAAATTGCAAGATTTGTTTAATAATGTAAATGTAATGGTCCAAAGTCTAAGATAAGACTTTCTGGTGGAGGTGGGTGGTTTTAACTTATTGATTAAGGAATCGTGTTGCATGAATATTCTCTTGGGTGGTCCTGTGGTTTCATACCGACTCATTTTTGCAAAAGTGATCGTCCTTTTTTAGTTGCTTTAAGAATAAGAGAACAAGTCAATTTTTTCATCACTGTACTTCCTTTTTTTTTTTTTTTTTTCCTTTTCCTGCTATACTCTTAGATTCTTTGTAAGTGTGGCATCATATCCCTATTAATTTTCAAGGGACAACACCTGAATTTAATTAGATAGCAGAACTAGTTCATATATGCTCGATCAATGCATTTGCTAACGCCTTGTCTATTTATACTAACATGTGGAACAGTAAAAAGAAAATGCTCCTAGTGCATGTAATGACATTACATGATCTTGAGGCATTGCCGCGACCTTCTTTTTCTGGGCGCCCGCAATTAGGTATGAGCGTCAGTGGAGACTAATGGTT
This sequence comes from Eucalyptus erythrocorys, assembly GCA_014182555.1. NCBI lineage: Eukaryota > Viridiplantae > Streptophyta > Magnoliopsida > Myrtales > Myrtaceae > Eucalyptus > Eucalyptus erythrocorys. The sequence continues at coordinate 20,418,961 of CM024601.1, read as the reverse complement.
CGGCTAAATTTATTAGGCCTGGACTCTCCCAAGTCCACCAACTCACGATTTAATAGTCCAATTTTTTAACCTGAAAGTTAATTTTTTAAAATGGAGTCGCCACTAATCAATTTGAGGTGGGTTGATTAGAAACTCAGGTGAGGTATTGAGAGAAATACTCGCTCTTGCACAACTAGAGAAATTAGGATCGGGGACTTGATTACACTAGTTAATCACTAATGCCCTTTTGGCACCTAATCTTGTTTAAACCCTAAGGCCTTTTGGATGTTTGAGAGATTTGCATTTTTGTGGAGGAAAAACATTTTTGGGTATTTTTCTCATTTTTTGGACATATAAAGCACTTTTTGGATTTTTGATCTTTTTTTCTGAAAATATAAATCAAATTTTTTACTTTTTCTAACATTTTTTTAGCTTTTTTGGGAAAATATAGATATTTTTATATTTTTGATTTTTTGGAAAATAAATTATTATTATTTTATTTTTAATTAAAATATTATAATATATTTAAAAACGATAATAAAAAAATTATAATATTTTTAAAAACGACCGTGGTCGAATCCCCGGGTTGGGTCCGACCCAAGTCGTCCGCCGCGGGCCTAGCTCGGATTTCTTTTTCTGTCTTTTTTTGTAAAAAAAAAAAAAAAGCTCACCCACACATCGGAATTGGACCTATTCGAATTAAAAAGGGGATACCCGGCCCGAGGAGAAGCCGCCCCACACGCGAATAAAACCCTAGGGGAACCGGGTCGTGCCCGACCTGATTCCACCTAGCTTCGCGGCTCTCTCTCTCACCTCTCTCTGAACGTGGCGCTGATGGAGGAGCTAGGGCGGCGGTGCGCATCGACGACGATAGCGACACAGAGGACGGCGGTGGTCGGTCGTTCGTCGGACTGGAGAGCACGACCCAACAACAGCAGTCGAGATCTATTTGGCCAGTCGGGACTGGGGATTAGGGCTTCATGGACGGGGGGAGATGACGGTGATGCGATTGACAGGGACGGCAAGTGGTGGCAAGCGGTGGCTAATACCTAGCTGCAATAAAGGTGTGACGTGGCGGCGAACGGTGGCAATGACAACGACGGGGTAGTGACGACAACCCCTTAGCCTAGATCTAGCGTGGCATTGGCGTGGGTGGTCGTCAGTATCAGGGATGGTGACGGCGCGGAGCGACAGTCAGAACGAGGCAGCGACAGCGAACCCTCAACCTCCAAATCTGGTGCGACTTGGGCGAATCGGTCATGGTAACAACGTCGGAACGGTGGCGATGGTGGCTCCGTGCGGGGATGGTGGCAGGCAGCATCGCTGGCACCATCTTCTTTCTCCAATCTAGCTCTCTGGATCTCGGCCTGCTTGTCCTCAGCCCCCCCTTTTATGAAGTCTCTCAATAAGAGGTTCGGAGATTTGTAGCCCTCGATCCTTCCCCGCTTGTGTCCCTCTTCGACAAAGGTAGTGTGTGGCATCCGAAAATTTCGACGACCCTCAAATATGCAATCGACCGATGAGTCACGAATTAGAAATGGTTCGATAGTCGAATAAGTTATGGCTTTGTTCCTATGTACTATTACTAGTGAAACTCAAAGTATAGGAAGAGTCCTCTTTAGGCTAGTAAACTGTTTTTGCAAGAACAACATGACCACTAGTGATTTCTCGATCTTTCTAAAATTTTCTAGCTGCAATTTGATTTCGAAGTCTTAACGAAAGTTGGAGAGCACATCTGTAAGAGTAACATATAAAAAATTTAGCATAAATGGACAAGATTTGTCCGACAAAATGATTTTCATACGGAAATGCTAAATCTGAAAATTTTACAGAAACTGTAGCAAGAAATACCGAAGTTCTTACTCACGATGTGTATGGAATTTGACATGGTGTTCTGCATGAAATTTGTTCCTTTAGGTCTCATTGATAATGTGCCAAACTTTCGTAATTTTCTGAGTCCATTTATTATTTATTTCAAAATTTCTACCATAACTGTGCATTGTAAAAATTCGGCTATTCTGTTCTTGAATTTTTACAAAAGTACCCGAAAGTGAAGGTATTTCGAATGGCTATGTGATATGATGGTAATGGCTGTAAATATTTGTGCAATATTGAGATATGATAGAGGGTCCATGAGACGTCTTGTTTTAGCATTTGAGAATATTTTGGGAATTAAAATGCTAAGTTGTTACCGTTGAACCCTCGGGTCAACGATGCCTCGGGAGTCGGGATGCCCAAAGGTTCGAATGAGTCGATGCCCTTTGGATGCCTAGTTGTATTATGAATACATGCCTAGAGGTTTTCCCCAGGAGTGTCAGGATGCCTGGTTGTATTATGATACATGCCCGGAGGGTGAGGGGTTGTATTATGATGGATGCCCAGAGGTTAGGGTAACCATGTCTATGGTCCCCAGTGATTCATCGTGATGCCAGGTGGGGTGCGAGATACCCAGAGGTTCGAATGAGTCGATGCCCTTTGGATGCCCGATTGTATTTTGAATACATGCCTGGAGGCTTTCGCGACGCCAAGTTGGGTGCGGAATCCCAGAAGGATGCAAACATTGGTCCTTTGGGTGATGAAACCTTTTGAATGATAAAACGGACGATGATATTAAGTGTGAGTGTGGTCTGGTTATGGGACTAAATTGTATGGTATGGAATGAGATGTGTCATTACAGTTTGGCCCCATGATCGGGACTTGTGTGGCTGGACACGATGCATCTTATTAGTTGGAAATGCACTGGTCATTACATTGAAGATTTATATGGTTTGAATGCATACTCATTCATGGATTGCCAATTTTGTCTACCATACTTGAATCAGGATATTAATAGTAATGCTTGATATAGCTTGATGAATCTTTTACTGCTGAGTGGTTGTACTCACCCCGTTTGGGGACTAACATTTCAGACTAGACAAGATACCTCTGCCGCCACCGCCACCAGCAGATGGATCGAGTGGTTGGATATGGCTCCGAGGAGGGGGACAGCAGAGGAAGGAACTTTTGGACGCCGACACTGATCAATGGACTTTAAGTATATGACTGTTGGAAAAGATGTCGGTCATCTTTTGAAATATCGCCGAGTATAGAAAGCCTTGGCATTTTGATGTACCGACTAATGATGTCCATCAAGTTATGTAAGTAAAAGTGTACGGCTTTAACTTATATAAAATGTTTAGTTGCTGTGCACTGTTTTCTGAATATAGGGAAGGGAGTTGTTGGATACGCTTCCGCCATATAAATTGCGCAGGGACTGACCTAAAAGATATAAACCCTCAGGATTGATAGACCTTCAGGTCAAGAAAGAGAAAGGTAAGCAAACTGTGGCAACCCGAATGGATCGAGGGCCGTCGAGAGGTGTCACATAGTGCCCCCTACTTATAGGCGAGGGGGTTCTGGTCGACTGAAGGCCTCAGCCACCGGCCTTTGGCTTGTCGACCGGTCCTCCTCGGTTGAACCGGCGTCCCATCCGAGCTTTTCCAGCGAAGCGTGCTCGACACTGAAGGCAGCCATTAATGGTGCCTGAGATCTGTCATCTCTAGCCGACATCGGCCTACCCTCCTCGGTCGTAAGCAGTCTCCAGGCGCATCGCCGGCCTCTGCGCGTGAGGCACAGAGGCAATGGAGGAAGAAGACAACAGAAGAAAGAAGAAAAGAGAAAGGGCCAGACTAGGGGTGGAAAAAAAGAGGATTGGGCCTTTGGCCCGTGAGGGAGGGAGAAGGGGAAGGAAAGGGGGCTGGGTACGAAGGCCCCACCCCGATCGTTGCTGCTTTTGCTTTTTTTTTTTTTTTTTTGTTTGGATTTTTCTTTATTTTGTTGTTGTTTTAGTTATTTATCTATTATCCAAAAAGGAAGAAAAATACATAAATACAAAAACTAAGGCCTAATTAAAACCTTAATCAAAATTTAGGGGTCAACAGGCATGATGGATAGTCTTGTTCCGATTCTACTTGACAGACAAAGCTAAATAAGCTCATTTATCCATCTGTGCCATATAACACCTCAGGGATGGTCAGTAGCTCCCTCCAATGTGAACAATTTTATGCCCTTTCTTCTCAAGATTGTTAGATGTTGGCGCCGTTGACTTTATTTTAGTTATTTAATCAGAGGAAAATGAAGGGTTCCCTTGGACATTTTATTTATTACCTATCTTTATATCATGTACAACTTTTTTAAATGATTTTTGAATTATAATTGTATACAACATTGCAATCATGTAATTTTCTAAATTCGACGCTACCGCGTTTTAGTGATTTGAGATTGACTAACCAGGTGTGGATCCATTCTACACGGAGACTCTGGGCTGATTGGTTTTCGAGAAGTAATATTCAATATAGTTTTTGTACCTAAAATAATATGTTGAAATGTAATCGGAAGAAATCAGATCATCAGAGGATAATATTATTAAACACCCAAGATAGAACAGGTACAAGACAAAGCCCAAACACACACATGCCCATCTTCTCAAGGAAGCATTCACAAGCAGCAGATTCAATATTCAAGAACCACCCTCCGCAAAAGTACAGCGACTATTGAGGGCGGTCTATTGATCTTCTTTCTTGAAATAAGATTACATAAACAATACATATAGCAAGAAGAGAGAGAGACGGAGATCCTCCCATGGTTTAGAAGAGATGGTGCTACTTCTTGCCATGAGCCTCTTCATTTTCTTTCTTGGCCTCCTTCTTCTCGTGGTGCTCATGGAAGGCGAATCCGCCGGCCCCAACGGCGGCGGCGGCAGCTATTTCCTCCGCTAACTTGTGCTTATGGGCATGCTCTGGGTCCTTCTTGGCCTTATGCTTCTCATGCTGCAATTGGCACATCATTAATTAGGAATTGAGTGGATGAAAGAAAATGAGTAAAGGTAAAGAGCGGCAAAAAAAGCTCTCTACTATATATACCTTTTTTTTTTTTTTTTTTTTTTTTTGTAGAGGGTCTAAGCATGGTATAAGTTCAAAAAAAAAAGAATTTATTCAAAAAATGAATTTATTCACTTTGAGCAGAAGTATTTGATCATGTAAATAATGTTATGGATAACAACTATGTTTTTTGTTTAAGCCAATTGTGGGGAAATATCATTCCTCTAGCTAATCGACGGAGAAAACTGATTGAATTCAAACTATTGTTCGTTTATAAAGATGATCCATTCTTGTATGGCATATGCCATCATCATGTCTAGTTGAAATATGTAAGGTTAATCGAGATTCTTCGCATCCATAATTTGTGATCAACGAGATGGTTCAGTCAATAAGGTGAAGACGAGAATTTTATGTAAATATAAAATGGGGAAAAAATTACAAGAATTGAGAAGAAGATGACAATAATTACCAAGGCATAAGCACCGGCAGCAATAGTATCGAGCTCATCGAGCTGCTCGAGATGCTTGTGGTGCTTCTCCTCTTTCTCATAATCGATGATAGCAGGCTCTGCTGTGGCGTCATCCTTGTGGTGCAAAAGGTGGTGGTGGTGTCCTTCAGCCATGGTCGGTGGTTGTTTTTTATGGGAAATACTAGAATTGACGATGAATTGGGGAAAGGACTACAGCTGAAGTGTATGGTATTGTATGTGATGTGAGATTGTTTAAGAGGGAGGGGGGTTTTTATAGGGAGAGTTGGCACTTGCAAAGTCACATCCAATCGGGCCTACATGGTAGGGCTTAAATGCATCGTCCGGGGTCAGGATAGGCTGATGTGGTTCCACGTAATGCATCTTTATCTTCTTTCGGTATAGCAGTTGTGTAGATGTCGAGCCAAAGAAAAAAAGGGAAATGAAGGACATTTTGTGGGGACAAATTTATTTGCCAGATAATTTTTATGAGTTGCCAGGAAATAGTGAAAACCTTCAGTATATTCCAAGAGAATATTGGAAAAAATTCTAAATTTATTGTAATTTTCTTTTTTTTTTTTTTTGTATTTTCTTTTCCTATTATACTCTTAATTTGTCTAAAAGATGTGTGGCTTTGTATCTCTATTAATTTTCAAGGGATGGACCCCTAATTTAATTAGATACCAGAACTAGTTTGTATATGCTGCATCAATGCATTTGCTAAAATCTTGTCTACTTCTACTAACATGTGGAATAGTAGAAAAATGTTCCTAGTGTGAGTAGAACATTTCATGATTTTGAGGCATGATCGATTTTGTTCGCATTTTACTTGACAGACAAAACTAAATCAGCTTGAATATCTGTCTCGTGCCATTTAACTCCTCTGGATAGTAGCTTCCTCGCATGTGCACGATTTTGAGGCACCTGAGTCTCAGGTGCTGCTCTCGATTTGCTCTCGATCTGTTCAAACTTGAACCATCCCGTTTTCATCACAAATTATGGATGCGAAGAATCTCGATTAAACTTACATATTTCAACTAGCCATGATGATGGCATATGCCACACAAGAATGGATCATCTTTATGAATGAACAATAGTAATGGCGCCTGAGATCTGTCATCTTCGGCCGATGTCGACCTACCATCATCATGGCTAGTTGAAAGATGTAAGTTTAATCGAGATTCATCGCATCCATAATTTGTGATCAAAACGAGATGGTTCAATTAATAAGGTGAAGACAAGAATTTTTTGTAAATATAAAATGGGGAAAAATTGCAAGAATTGAGAAGAAGATGATAATAGTTACCAAGGCATAAGCGCCAGCAGCAACAGTATCGAGCATCCCGAGTTGCTCAAGATGCTTGTGGTGCTTCTCCTCTTTCTCATAATCGACGAGCACATGCTCCGTGGTGGCGTCATCCTTCTTGTGGCGGAAGAGGTGGTGGTGGTGTCCTTCGGCCATGGTGGGTGGTTGTTTTTCTGGAAATACTAGAATTGACCATGAATCGGGGAAAAGACTACAGCTGAAATGTATGGTATGGTATGTGATGTGAGATTGTTTAAGAAGGAGGGGGTTTTTATAGGGAGAGTTGGCACTTGCAAAGTCACATCCAATCGGGCCTACATGGTAGGCCTTAAATGCATCCTCCGTGGTCAGGATAGGCTGATGTGGTTCGACGTAATGCATCTTTATCTTCTTTCGGTACAGCAGTTGTTTAGATGTCGAGCCAAAGAAGAAAAGGGAAATGAAGGACATTTTGTGGGGACAAATTTATTTGCCAGATAATTTTTATGAGTTGCCAGGAAATAGTGAAAACCTTCAGTATATTCCAAGAGAATATTCGAAAAAATTCTAAATTTATTATAATTTTCTTTTTCTTTTTTTGTATTTTCTTTTCCTATTATACTCTTAATTTGTTTAAAAGATGCATGGCTTTGTATCTCTATTAATTTTCAAGGGACGGACCCCTAATTTAATTAGATAGCAGAACTAGTTTGTATATGCTCCATCGATGCATTTGCTAAAATCTTGTCTACTTATACTAACATGTGGAATAGTAGAAAAATGTTCCTAATGTGAGTAAAACAATTCATGATTTTGAGGCATTATCGATTTTGTTCCCATTTTACTTGACAGACAAAACTAAATCAGCTTGAATATCTGTCTGTGCCATTTAACTCCTCTGGATAGTAGCTTCCTCGCATGTGCACGGTTTTATGCCCTTTCATGCTGAGATTACTAGATGCCGACGCCATTGATTTATTTAATTATTTAGTATAGTTGAACCCCTTCATTCTAGATCCGACAACATTTATATACTTATAAAATCAATGGGGTTGAAATTATTTGGTGGTGCTCAGAAGCTGAACATCAATAAACCATAATAAATCAAGAAAAGGCAAAGAGCCCATGGAAGCTCCAGAGAAAAGAAGAAGAAAAATCATCCTACAAGATGAGAATGATGAAGAAGTTGATGATGCCATGACACTTGCAGCACTTAGAGGATTGAAAAACTTTGTTAGCTTTAGAGAAAGCAGAGAAGAGCAAGCAAGGAGAGAAGAAGAGACAGACAGAAGTAGAGAAGAGGAAGCAAGAGGAGAAGAAGAAGAAAAGAGAATGAGAAGAGAAGAAGAAGAGAAGATCGAGAGAAGAAGAAAAGGAAAGGATGAGGAGAGAAGAAGAGGAAAGAAAAGCTCATGAGGACTCGAAGAAGCCATTGAGCCATCCTTTGTGATACCACAACTGGAGAAGACATTGCACCACATCACTCTGCAGGAGAAGAGATAGAACTTGGTGAAAGATACTCCATTTCACCTATTGGCCACAAGACAGGGGGAGTAGCTGAAACAAAAAGGTACATCATCGCCATTTCATACTAGTGATGTTAGTCGGTCTGGTGCAAATGTAAAAGATATCTATGCATCACACTTTCCAAAGGCTGAGGTATCCTCCCCCACAGAAGGTCGAAGGGTTGAAAATGAACCTCCCAGCTTCCAGACTCCAAGAACAGAGTCCGCAGGTCGAAGCACTGAAAATGTCAATTCAGCTGATTTTTCAAAGCTGTTAGATATCATGATGGATCTTAAGAAGCAAGTCTATGGGATGGACTATGAATTACGGGATTTGAAGCAAGCACTGTTGGTTACCTCTGTTTCTATGAAGGACCAAATTACTGCCCTTAAACTTCAAGTAGAATCAAACATGAAGGGTACTGAATTGGAATCTCTAAAGGAAGCCTTATCCAGCCTCGAAAAGATAGTTAATTCACTGGGTGAATTTTAGCTTATTCGTATCCCCAAACAGCCTTGACTTTCATCAGCTCTTTCTTTGATTCCTCTGCCTCCGTTTGATGTGACAAAAAAGGGGGAGAGTTATGCAGATTTGATCGTTTGATCGTTTGATGATTGTTTCGATTGTTCGTTTTTCAGTTTGCATATTTTGGACAACTTCTGTTTTGTTAAGATGATCCGGACGTAGTGCACGTCCACCAACCTGGACCAAAGATTACATATGTGGAGTCCAGAAGTCACCAGGTATTGTATTCCCAGTTGCCTCATTTGTTTCCTTTGATAGACTTTCTCCAAAACATAGATGTTGTATTACTCGCATTTCCGATGGGCGAGAACCATCGAATTTTGAAGAGACAAGCACTAATCCACGCTGGCAGAAGGCCACAGAAGCAGAATTAATGGCCTTGATGGATAATCAGATATGGGATCTTGTTAACCTACCTGCACAACGCAAGGCGATTGGATGCAAATGGGTTTACAAGATCAAATATCGTGTAGATGGATATGTTGAGAGATACAAAGCCTGATTAGTGGCAAAGGGTTTCACACAATGGAAAGGTTTTGACTACCACGAAACCTTTTCTCCTGCGGCCAAAGATGTTACCGTCGGCTCATTTCTTTCAGTAGCGGCATTTCAGGACTAGTCATCACATCATATGGATGTCCACAATGCATTCCTGCATGACGATTTAAATAAGGAAATTTATATGGAAGTGCCACAAGGTTTACGAAGACAGGGGGAGGATAAAGTATGTCGTCTCCGCAAATCATTGTATGGACTCAAACGAGCCTCAAGACAGTGGTATGCGAAGTTTGCTGAGTCATTAATAGCTGTCGGTTTTCAACAGTCCAAGTTTGGTTATGCTATTCTCACATGGACTAAAGGTATGTCATCTATTTACTTAATGATATATGTAGATGATATACATATTATGGGCAATGATGAAATAGCTATCAAAGAATTCAAAGACTATCTGCACTCTACATTCCATATTAAGGATCTAGGATCACCAAAGTATTTCCTTGGAATCGAAATTGCATACTCAGACCAAGGAATTTCCCTCAACTAGAGGAAAATTCAACTGGAGATTATATCATAAGTAGGTCTAGCGGGATGTAAGTCAACTGTAATTCCAATCGAGCAAAACATTAAATTGACTACGGCGGATATTGATGCTGGTTTGTCTAAACAGACTAATCCTGTACTCAAGGACCCATTGAGATATTAGAAGCTTGTTGGAAAGATCATATATTTGACTATGACCAGACCAGATAAAAGTTATGCAGTCCAGACACTCAGTCAGTTTATGCACCAACCGAAGGAATCTCATATGAATGCAGCACTTAAAGTGGTGAAGTACTTGAAGAGTTGTCCAGGACTCGGGATTCTCCTTTCTAGGAAATGTGACATGAGGATGACTACATACTGTGATGCGAATTATGTGACCTGTACGATGAGCAGAAGATCCATAACTGGTTTCTGCGTCAAATTGGGGAACTCTTTACTCTCATGGAAGACAAAAAAGCAACCGACTGTTTCTCTATCTTGGGCAGAGGAAGAATATCGTGCCATGGCCAAAACAACTTGTGAAATAGTATGGTTACGGGGATTGCTTCGAGATCTTAGAGTACAAGTTAGGGGACCGACCAGACTATTTTGTGACAATGATGCAACAATCAAACTTGCGTCGAACCCTATTGTGCATGAGAGAACCAAGCTCATAGAAGTGGATTGTCACTTCACTGGAGAAAAGATCCAACAAGGGATGATCGAGATACAAGGGATTGGAACGGAAGAACAACTAGCTGATGTCTTCACCAAGCCTTTATGTCAGAGACAGCATGCGTATCTTTTGAGCAAGCTAGGCGTCTTGGATATCTACAAGCCACCAGCTTAAGGGGGAGTGTTGAGGATACGCAAGGATATTCAATGAAATCATTCAGATATTATTGCACAAGTCAAGATCAATTAATGTTGGATCCGATTTTGAATATTATATTGTTTCCTTTTGTTTACATACAACATGTACTATAATACACGTTCTGTACATTGCATGAATATACCGAAATAGAAGAAAAGATTTTCCCCTCACTTCATTTCCTCTCGCTTCATTTCCTCTCATCATCTTCATTTTCTTACATTAAATTGCAAGATTTGTTTAATAATGTAAATGTAATGGTCCAAAGTCTAAGATAAGACTTTCTGGTGGAGGTGGGTGGTTTTAACTTATTGACTAAAGAATCGCGTTGCATGAATATTCTCTAGGGTCGTCCCATGGTTTCATACCGACTCATTTTTGCAAAAGTGATCGTCTTTTTTTAGATGCTTAAAGAATAAGATAACATGTCAATTTTTTCATCACTGTACTTCCTTTTTTTTTTCTTTTTCCTTTTCCTACTATACTCTTAGATTATTTGTAAGTGTGGCATCATATCCCTATTAATTTTCAAGGGACGACACCTGAATTTAATTAGACAGCAGAACTAGTTCATATATGCTTGATCAATGCATTTGCTAACACCTTGTCTATTTATACTAACATGTGGAATAGTAAAAAAAAAAAATGCTCCTAGTTCATGTAATGACATTACATGATGTTGAGGCATTGTCGCGACCTCCTTTTTCTCGACGCTTGCAATTAGGTACGAGCGTCAGTGGAGGCTAATGGTTCGGCTAAATTTTTTAGGCCCAGACTCTCCCAAGTCCACCAATTCACGATTTAATAGTCCAATTTTTTAACATGTAAGTTAATTTTTTAAAATGGAGTCGCCACTAATCGATTTGGGGTGGGTCGATTAGAAACTCAGGTGAGGTATTGAGAGAAATACTCGCTCATGCGCAACCAGAGAAATTAGGATCGGGGACTTGATTGCACTAGTTAATCACTAATACCCTTTCGGTACCTAATCTTGTTTAAACTCTAAGGCCTTTTGGATGTTTGAGAGATTTTCCATGCATTTTTGTGAAGGAAAAACATTTTTTTGGGTATTTTTCTCATTTTTTGGACATAAAAAACATTTTTGGATTTTTGATCTTTTTTTCTGTAAATATAAATCAATTCTTTTCACTTTTTCTGACTTTTTTTAGCTTTTTGGGAAAATATAGATATTTTTCATATTTTTGATTTTTTGGAAAATAAATTATTATTATTTTATTTTTAATTAAAATATTATAATATTTTTAAAAACAACTCGGGTCGATCCCCGGGTTGGGTTCGACCCGGGCCGTCTCCGCCGTTGTGGGCCCGGTTCGAATTTCTTTTGCTATTTTTGTTTTTTTGAAAAAAAAAAAAAAAAACTCAGCTCACACACCTAAATTGGGCCTATTTGAATTAAAAAGGGCATACCCGACTCGAGGAGAAGCCGACCCACGCGCGATTAAAACCTTAGGGGAACCGGGTCATGTGCCTGACCGATTCCACCCAGCTTCGCGGCTCTCTCTCTCACCTCTCTCGGAACGTGGCGACGATGGAGGAGTTGGGGTGGCGGCGCACATCGACGACGACGACAGAGACACAAAGGATGGCGATGGCCGATCATTCATCGGACTAGAGAGCACGACCCAACAATAGCAGTCGAGATCTATTTGGCCGGTCGGGACTGGGGATTAGGGCTTCACGGACGGGGGCAGTTGACGGCGATGCGATAGACAGGGACGGCGAGTGGTGGCAAGCGGTGGCTAATATCTAGCTGCAGTAAAGGCGTGACGTGGCGACGAACGGTGGCAATGACGACGACAGGGTAGTGACGGCAACCCCTTAGCCTAAATCTAGCGTCGCGTTAGCGTGGGTGGTCGTCAGCGTCGGGGATGGTGACGGCACAGAGTGACGGTCGGAACAGGGCAGCAACAACGAACCCCCAACCTCCAGATCTAGTGCGATTCGAGCGAATCGGTCATGGCAACGGCATCGGAACGGTGGCGATGGTGGCTTCGTGCGAGGATGCCGGCAGGCAGCGTCGCTGGCACCATCTTCTTTCTCCAAATCTGGCTCTCTGGATCTCGGCCTGCTTGTCCTCAACCCCCCTTTTCTGAAGTCTCTCAGTAAGAGGTTCGGAGATTTGTAGCCCTCGATCCTTCCTGGCCTGTGTCCCTCTTCGACGGAGGCAGTGTGTGGCATTCGGAAATTTCGATGACCCTCAAATATGCAACGGACCAATGAGTCACGAATTATAAATGGTTTGATAGTCGAATAAGTTATAGCTTTGTTCCTATGTACTATTACTAGTGAAACTGAGGTTTATTCCGAGTATTGTGCCGACAAGATAATTTTATTTATACTCGCCTTAGCCGTTCAATCCTTTAGAATACTATATATTAAATCCCAAAAATCTACGGCCACGATTCCTATTTTGATGGCCAGCAAGCGCATATCTTGCGCCAAATCACAGCCCACATTCTTGTCGGAATGAAGAGCTACGAGAATTTCAATGAAATTTCCAATCAGGCCATGCATGAGGTGTGCATGATATTCCACACACAAGCTACCACCCAGCCCAATTCAGTCGAATATAGGAGCCCACTAATGAAGACACGTTCATGTGACGATCAACCGAAGAAAAAATATTTGACCCTTGCAGCCACGTGACTTCATTCTCGGTGGCCAACAGAGAAGAAAATTGAGACAGCTGCCACTAATCATGTCTCCAAGTGGCCAAAGAAAATTGCCACGTTCACTGCATGGAGATGGGTCGGCCAGCAAAAGCCACGCAATCGAGACCTCATGCCAGCGGGGAATTTAAGTGAGGACAGCTAGACGAAGGGGCAGCCGTCAAGGCCCATGCGGCCAGAGGAGATGGATACGCTTCCTCCACGTGTCCTCACCCCTTTTGCCGCTGGATCATCCCGAAAACCATTGACTGGTTTTTTAGCAAAAACCAGTGACCTTTGTGCTCATAGACGGGAGTGAAAGAGAGAGAAAACAAGGCAGATTCGTAACACAGAGAGAGAGAGAGAGAGAGAGAGAGAGAGAGATCGTGAGGGAGTGAACGGCGAGGGAAGGAAGGAGGCTGACCTCCGTCGCGGGTGGGCGTTGCCACCGTCGACGCCACCGATCTTCCCCGTCGTTAAGCCGCATTCAAAGACCACGAGCTTCTTGTTTGGTTTGTCGATTGAGCTTAGGAGTGAGGCAAGTAGTTCTTCAACCTATGTTTTGCTTGCTGTTTTATCTAGTGAAGAGTGGGTAGATGTGAGGAAATGTGAGATTTGGAGCTGCATGTTGTTTGTAATGAATGAGATGAAGCTGGCTGAGGTATTGGAGCAAGTTTCTGGTGTATTTTGCTTTTAAATTGAAATGAGAACTCAAGGATTTAGCTATGGTGAATTTCTGAAAGTAAAGAGGCTGTATTATGGTGTAATGTGCTTCTAAATCTTGGCTGTGGAAGTTGGATACTGAAACTCAAAGTATACGAAGAGCCCTCTTTAGGCTAGTAAACTGTTTTCGCAAGAACAGCATGACCACCAGTGATTTCTCGATTTTTTTGAAATTTTCTAGCCAAAATTTGATTTTGAAGTCTTAATGAAAGTTGGAGAGCACATCTGTGAGAGTAGCGTATCAAAAATTTAGCATAAATGGACAAGATTTGTGCCGACGAAATGATTTTCATACAGAAATGCTAAATCTGGAAATTTTACAGAAACTGCAGCAGGAAATACCGAAGTTTTTACTCTCGATGTGTATGGAATTTGACTTGCTATTCTAAATAAAATTTGTTCCTTTAGGTCTTATTGATAATGTGTCAAAGTTTCATAACTTTTTGAGTCCATTTATTATTTATTTCAAATTTTCTACCAGAACTGTGCATTGTAAAAATTGGGCTATTCTGTTCTTGAATTTTTACAAAAGTATCCGAAAGTGAAGGCATTTCGAATGGCTATGTGATATGATGGTAATGGCTGTAAATATTTGTGCGATATTGAGATATGATAGAGGGTCCATGAGACGTCTTGTTTTAGCATTTGAGAATATTTTGTGAATTAAAATGCTAAATTGTTATCGTTGAACCCTCGGGTCAACGATGCCCCGAGAGTCGGGATGCCTAAAGGTTCAAATGAGTCAATGCCCTTTGGATGCCTGGTTGTATTATGAATACATGCCCAGAGGTTTTCCCCGGGAGTATCGAGATGCCCAGTTGTATTATGATACATGCCCAGAGGGTGAGGGGTTATATTATGATGCATGCCTAGAGGTTAGGGGTAACCATGTCTATGGTCCCCAGTGATTCCTCATGATGTCAGGTGGGGTGCGAGATGCCCTGAGGTTCGAATGAGTCGATACCCTTTGGATGCCTAGTTGTATTTTGATTACATGCCCGGAGGCTTCTGCGACACCAGGTTGGGTGCGGAATCCCAGAAGGATGCAAATTGGTCCTCTAGGTGATGAAACCTTTTGAATGATAAAACGGACGATCATATCAAATGTGAGTGTGTTCTGGTTATGGGACTAAATTGTATGGCATGGAATGGGACGTGTCATTACAGTTTGGCCCCATGATCGGGACATGTGTCGCTGGACACGATACATCTTATTGGTTGGAAATGCACTGGTCATTGCATTGAAGAGTTATATGGTTTGGATGCATACTCATTCATGGATTGCCTATTTTGTCTACCATACTTGAATCTGGACATAAATAGTAAAGCTTGATATAGCTTGATGAATCTTTTATTGCTAACTGGTTGTACTCACCCCGTTTGGAGACTAACATTTCAGACTAGACAAAATACCTCTGCCGCCACCACCACCAGCAGATGAACCGAGTTGTTGGATATGGTTATGAGGAGGAGGACAGTAGAGGAAGGAACTTTTGGACACCGACACTGATCAATGGACTTTAAGTATATGACTGTTGGAAAAGATGTCGGTCATCTTTTGAAATATCGCCGAGTATAGAAAGCCTTGGCATTTTGATGTACCGACTAATGATGTCCATCAAGTTATGTAAATAAAAGTGTACGGCTTTAACTTATATAAAATGTTTAGTTGGTGTGCACTGTTTTCTGAATATAGGGAATGGAGTTGTTGAATAAGCTTCCGCCATATAAATTGCGCAGGGACCGACCTAAAAGATATAAACCCCCAGGATTGATAGACCTTCAAGTCAAGAAAGAGAAAGGCAAGCGAACTGTGGCGACCCCAACGGATCGGGGCCCATCGAGGGGTGTCACACAGTGCCCCCTATTTATAGGCCGGGGGGTGGAGGGGTCCGGTCGACTGAGGCCTCAGCCGTCGGCCTTTGGCTTGCCGACCGGTCATCCTCGATTGAACTGGTGTCCCATCCGAGCTTTTCTAGTGAAGCGTGCTCGCCATTGAAGGCAGCCATTAATGGCCCCTGAGATCTGTCAACTTTGGCCGACGTCGGCCTACCCTCCTCGGTCATAAGCAGTCTTCGGGCACATCGCCGGCCTCTGCGCGTGAGGCACGGACGCGATGGAGGAAGAAGACGACAGAAGAAAGGAGAAAAGAGAAGGGGCGAGACTAGGAGTTAAAAAAAAAAAAAAAAAAAAAAAAAGAGGATTGGACGTTTGGCCCATGAGGGAGGGAGAAAGGGGGCTAGATGCGAAGGCCCCTCCCTAACCGTTGCTGCTTTTACTTTTTTTTGTTTGTTTCTTTCTTTATTTTGTTGTTGTTTTTTTTAGTTATTTATTATACAAAAAAGAAGAAAAATACATAAATACAAAAACTAAGGCCTAATTAAAAACTTAATCAAAATTTAGGTGTTAATAGGCATGATGGATAGTCTTGTTCCGATTTTACTTGACAGAAAAAGCTAAATCAGCTCAATTATCCATCTGTGCCATATAACACCTCGGGGATGGTTAGTAGCTCCCTCGAATGTGAACAATTTTATGCCCTTTCTTCTCAAGATTGTTAGATGCTGGCACCGTTGACTTTATTTTAGTTATTTAATCAGAGGAAAATGAAGGGTTCCCTTGGACGTTTTATTTATTACCTATCTTTATATCATGTACAACTTTTTTAAATGATTTTTGAATTATAATTGTATACAACATTGCAATCATGTAATTTTCTAAATCCGACGCTACCGCGTTTTAGTGATTTGACATTGACTAACCAGGTGTGGATCCATTCTACACGAAGACTCTGGGCTGATTGGTTTTCGAGAAGTAATATTCAATATAGTTTTTGTACCTAAAATAATATGTTGAAATGTAATCGGAAGAAATCAGATCATCAGAGGATAATATTATTAAACACCCAAGATAGAACAGGTACAAGACAAAGCCCAAACACACACATGCCCATCTTCTCAGGGAAGCATTCACAAGCAGTAGATTCAAGATTCAAGAACCACCCTCCGCAAAAGTACAGCGACTATTGAGGGCAGTGTATTCATCTTCTTTCTTGAAATAAGATTACATAAACAACACAGATAGCAGGAAGAGAGAGATGGAGATCCTCCCATGGTTTAGAAGAGATGGTGGTGCTTCTTGCCATGAACCTCTTCATTTTCTTTCTTGGCCTCCTTCTTCTCATGGTGCTCATGGAAGGCGAACCCACCGGCCCCAACGGCGGCGGCGGCAGCTATTTCCTCTGCTATCTCATGGTGCAATTTGCACATCATTAATTAGGAACTGAGTGGATGAAACAAAATGAGTAAAGGTAAAGAGGGGGAAAAAAAAGCTCTCTACTCTGTATACCTTTTTTTTTAGAGGCGCTAAGCATGGTATAAGTTAAAAAAAAGAATTTATTCAAAAAATGAATTTATTCACTTTGAGCATGGTATAAGAGAAGAGGAAAGTCAATAAAGCGCACAGAGAAGCCTTTGGACTCTCTCTCGTTCCTAGGGGTCCGGTCCATATTCGTTGCCCCTGCGAAAGCTCGATTCCAGCGCTTTGCGTATTCGCATCGGTTGGAAAAGATGGGGCATGATGGATTTGGCATGTTGGGTAGGTAAAGTCCCATGTGCCAAAGTCGAATTTATTGGTTGGGTATTTGTCCTGTCTATTGTTCAGGGGAGAATGTGATCAAATTTGACAAGTAATTGCTGCCCGATGGAAAGGAAAAATCACTTCGTCTTTTTAGGGTTTGGAGCAGTTTCCTTTTATAGAAAGAACAGTGAAATGATTGCACATTATAATCAGCCCTAATGCGAGGACCGCAATATGGATAATGATCAGGATATGAGGCTGTTGAGGCAACCTCAAGAAAAGTCATGCTTGCAAGGATTCTGACCGAGTCGAATCGTTCCTTTTATTAGTTGAGAGTGCCGAGTTGGTAGTATGTTCGTGTTTTCCAAAATCATAATCAATACTTGTAAGGGTGTGGTTCTGATGAATCTCGAATCAAATGACGAATTGGTATATCCCCATCTTTTGTTCAGTGGAGAGTGTGATCGAATTTGACAAGTAATTGCTGGCCGCTGGAAGAGAAAATCACTTCTTTGAGGGTTTGGAGCAGTTTCCTTTTTTATGGAAACAAGCTGCATTGTTAAGAGAATGGTGGAGTGATTGCACATGATATTCACGCCTGACGAGAGGATTGGGATTGGATAATTATCTAGAATAGGACCACCTCAGGAAAAGTTGTGCTCGTAAGACCGACGCAACTTGTTTTCTTTGTTGGTTGACAGTGCCAAATCGGTTGTACGTTGGTGTTTTCCCAAATCATAATTAGTACAATGAGAAAGCTTTGTCGATTCTTCCCAAATGAAAATTTATTAGAAAACTCTCAGCCATTTGGTCGTGCAAAGTGGGCTTACGTAACTCGAGACTATTATTTAAAAATTATTCCTTGGATCATCTATACCAGAGAATCAGGGTTTGTTAAAACGAGGGCTTCCGTGATTACTAACACTAACAGCGAGTGGTCCGAGACAATTCAGAGTCTCATAAGTCCCGATCAGAAGCAAATGTCTCCGTTGCCGACCTCGTCTTCTTCGTCGTCCTCGCCTTCGTCTTCATTGTCCATGTCGTCGCTGGTATCCATCTGCTCGAAGCAATCGCTAATGGAGGCCACAATGGCAATATATGAGGGCAGGTCAGACGTGGCTTCGGGGATCCTGACGTGCTTGTTTGTTGTGCCGAACTGATGATTTTAATTAATTAATCGAATGGGCCTAAGTTGGCTCGTCCACCCATGTTAAGCCGAAAAGCCTGGCCCACAAAATTAGGGCCCATGGATGGAGGAATATATCAAAGGGGTGCATTTGTATTTTGGGGGAAGGTATATAAAGGGGGAAAAGGAGGGAGAAACGTACCTTTTGGCATTACGTACGTTTCTCCTCCCCCCTCCCTCCAAAACACTCAAAAAGAAAAGAACAGTAAGAGAAAAAGGCAAAAGGGCGATACCCTTTGTTCCTCCAAGGCGAATTGCTGTCATCAGATCGAACAGGACCATTTTTCTATTCCTCTTGGCGTCGTTGGTGTTTAATCTGTGGCTAACAAGGTACGTTCGATTCTGTGATGTGCCTTAGGATCGGTGATGCATAAAGAAATCCCGGGCTCGTCTTTCACACAAGTTTAAGGGTTCGATTTAGGGTCGAATCCTGTTTTTGGGGATCCGACAATCCCAACATTGGTATCAGAGCAAATGTTTATGTTTCCTGATCCCTTTTCATGTTTTTCCCGACCCTTTCCATGTCTGTGGATGTATTTTTATTGATTTTCATGAAAAGAGATTCGGCCGGCACCGATCAGGGCAAGAAATCCCGACACCCGAGACTGTTCATGCGATTTTTCGACTTTCTGTAAGTCGAAATCAACTTCTGATGGCGCTAGACGAAAGGTCTCGTCGAGACGAGCGCGACGAGTGGCGGAACGCCGCCAATGGCCGCCGGACGCGCACCCACGCGCAGCCAAAGCGAACGGGTGTCTTCGGCGTGCGCGCGCATAGCACGCGCGTGCGCGAGCGTATGCACGTGCGACGCACGTGCACCGGACGCGACCCTGGCGCGTGCCTCACAGGCGCCAGTTGACGTCATCGTGACGTCATCTGCATGCGCGCCGCACGTGCTGGGTCGGTCCGTCCGACCCGGCCCGACCGGCGACCCGACCCGGACCGACCGGGCGACCCGACCCAATCCGACCTGGAGACCTGACCGGCGACCGGACCCGTTGACCGTCTGACCGTTGACCGGCGATCGTTGGTCGTTGACTAGCGACCGTTGACTGTTGACCGAGACCGTTGACCATTGACCACCGTTGACTGTTGACCACGACGGTTGACCGTTGACCTGGCCGTTGACCGTTGACCGCAAAAAAAAAAAAAAAAAAAAAGGAATGTGTTTCTTTTTCAATTATGTCTATGTGGGTTATAAGTAATCCATTTTTTGATTCTACATTTGTTGCATAAATTATAATTATGTATTTTCCTTTATGTTAATTGTGGATTATAAGTAATCCAATTATTTAGTTCTGCATTTGTTGCAGGAACTATGATGCGATATGCACGAATACCTGCATGCCCGAGAACGGATGAAGGATGTGCAAGACTTAAAAGGCTGACGACAGAGTTAGCTAATTATCGGTGGCATGATGGTGATTTAGCATCACATGTGGTCAAGGTCAATCAGATGATACAGGAAATCATCTGGAATGGTTATCTTATGCCGGATTTTGAAAAGGTGTCGACCTTCAAGAACACTATTCGACCAGAATGGCAAGCAGTGTTAGATCGGCTATGGAAGGTCAATGTGGTCCCGGGTTATAGGAGGCTGGTAGAAGCTTTTGTGAGAGAGTACTATAGGATTGAGCTAAACAAAACTTCAACCCTTAGTATGAGTGCCACATCGCGCAAAATGAATGCACCTTGGAGGCGGCATGAGAGCTCTCCAAATGTTTTTCCATGGTTGGCAAATGTGCCTTCAGATTTCTTGGATTTTTTGACTGATAGATTAGTAGGGACTTTCCCTATTTATTTCTTAGATTAGTTTGAGATGTTTTGAGTGTATATATCTCTTTCTGTGTTGATATTTTTCTCTGTATGTATTACTTAGTATAATGGATATGTTGTATTTTATGAAAGCATTATTCTTTTATTGGATGTAAGATATTATTTGCTTTCGCTGTTGTTGATTCTTTGTGGGTAGTTCATAGAAGTTTTTGTAACTTCATAGAATTTAATTTGCATAAGACAATTATATTAATGACAGTTTTGAGGTAGGATTTTTGGAGGATGATTGTAAACATAGTGACCTTTTGATTCTGAAACCTTACTTGAAATTGTTCATTAATATGATGGATCTGTGCAAAGTGGATGCATAAATGATAGGCATTAATTATTCGTGCATATGTTTGATGTGTTCAGATCGATGGCTTCAGTAACTAAAAAAGTAATTGCTGATTTGAACAACAACAATTGTGAAATATTGAATATGAAGATTCAATATGTGCTGGAAAAGCCAGAAGCACTAGAAGCTCTTGACCATGTTATGGAAGATCTTGAGAATGCCGTGCGCCACCTTGAGCTAGTGGAGGACCACCTAACGGCATTTGAGTCGAAAGCAGATATTTGCAATGCGATTCTAGCTCGAAAGGGCTTTGAGCTCTAAGCGCAAGCGTATTGATTCGTTCAATATGTGGTCATGCAAAGGATCAAGTCCTCCTTGCAAGAAACCAAGAGTTAACCAACACAAGAGAGGAAAACGTCCTCAAGTGAAGAAAAAGTCAAAGGTAAGGTGTTACAATTGTGACAAGAAGGGTCACTATGCTCGAATCGTCGTGAGCCGAAAAAGGTAAATACCTCTTGTACATTTGAGAACTTTGCTTATGTGTCAAGTTCGTATTGTTGGCTGAATCCAATCCTTTGTGGACTGTAGATTCGGGAGCAACGGACCTTGTAGCAAAGGATAGAGGATCCTTTGTGGAATTCTGACGAATACCAACTGGAACTAAGTGGATCTACGTGGGAAACAACTCCAGAGCTAAAGTAAAAGGAATTGGCACCTGCCAACTGAACATGCGTGGTGGACGCACTTTGATCCTACATGATGTAATGTATGCTCCAAAGATTCGTCGGAATCTAGTATCTGTTTTAGTGTTGGTCAAACTAGGTTTTAATATGAACTTCCATAATAGAGGTGTGGATTTGTTTTTGGAAACAAATTTCTATGGTCGTGGCTATTTTCCGGATGGTTTCATTGTATTGGATATTGACTATGCTAATGCAAATATTTGTTATTCCCTTATCACGTCTCCTAATTCATATGACAATGATGTGAATGTTTGGCATGCTAGACTTGGTCATATTGGCCAATAACGTATGAATAGACTAGCCAAAGAGGGCTTGCTAGGCAATATTGAAAAAGTCGATTTGCCATATGTGAGCATTGCCTAGTAGGGAAAACAACAAGAAAACCATTTGGAAAAAGGTAAAAGAGCTGAATTTCCTATGCATTTAATCCATTCTGACATCTGTGGTCCAATGAATGTGTGAGGAAGGCATGGGGCTGTTTATTTCATCACTTTTATAGATGATTATACTCAATTCGGATATGTCTATTTGATTTCTCATAAATCTAAAGTATTAAGTTGTTTCAAAAGGTTTATGGCCTTGATAGGAAAATAAAAGCATTGAGATCTGATCGAGGTCGAGAATATTTATCTGATGAGTTCAGAAAATTATGTGATGAAAAAGGAATAGAAAGACAGGTTATGCATTCCATATACTCCTCAACAAAATGGTGTTGCAGAGAGAGGAAACAGAACCCTACTGGAAATGGTTAGGTCCATGATGGCGCATGCTAACTTACCTATCACCTTTTGGAGTGATGCATTATTAACAGCTGCCTATGTACTTAACCGGGTGCCTTCCAAATCAGTTACTTCCACTCCATATGAGTTATGGACAGGTAGAAAACCGGACTTAGGTTTTCTTAAGCCATGGGGTTGCGCTGCCTATCACCTTTTGGAGTGATGCATTATACCACTGTTGTATCTCTATTAATTTTCAAGGGACGAACCCCTAATTTAATTAGATAGCAGAACTAGTTTGTATATGCTCCATCAATGCATTTGCTAAAATCTTGTCTACTTCTACTAACATGTGGAATAGTAGAAAAATGTTCCTAGTGTGAGTAAAACAATTCATGATTTTGAGGCATGATAGATTTTGTTCCCATTTTACTTGACAGACAAAACTAAATCAGCTTGAATATCTGTCTATGCCATTTAACTCCTCTGGATAGTAGCTTCCTCGCATGTGCACAATTTTATGCCCTTTCATGTTGAGATTACTAGATGCCGACGCCATTGATTTATTTAATTATTTAGTATAGTTGAACCCCTTCATTTTAGATTCAACAACATTTATATACTTATAAAATCAATGGGGTTGAAATTATTTGGTGGTGCTCAGAAGCTGAACATCAATAAAACATTAATAAATCAAGAAAAGGCAAAGAGCCCGTGGAAGCTCCAGAGAAAAGAAGAAGAAAAATCATCCTACAAGATGAGAATGATGAAGAAGTTGATGATGCCATGACACTTGCAACACTTAGAGGATTGAAAAACTTTGTTAGCTTTAGAGAAAGCAGAGAAGAGCAAGCAAGGAGAGAAGAAGAGATAGAGAGAAGGAGAGAAGAGGAAGCAAGAGCAGAAGAAGAAGAAAAGAGAATGAGAAGAGAAGAAGAAGAGAAGATCATAGAAGAAGAAAAGGAAAGGATGAGGAGAGAAGAAGAGGAAAGAAAAGCTCATGAGGACTCTAAAGAAGCCATTGAGCCATCCTCTGGGATACCACAATCTGGAGAAGAGACTGCACCACATCACTCTGCAGGAGAAGAGACAGAACTTGGCGAAACATACTCCACTCCACCTACTAGCCACAAGACAAGGGGAGTAGCTGAAACAAAAGGTACATCATCGCCATTTCATACTAGTAATGTTAGTTGGTCTGGTGCAAATGCAGAAGATATCTATGCATCACACTTTCCAGAGGCTGAGGTATCCTCCCCCACAGAAGGTCGAAGGACTGAAAATGAACCTCACATCTTCCAGACTCCAAGAACAGAGTCCGCAGGTCCAAGCACTGAAAATGTCAATTCAGCTGATTTTTTGAAGCTGTTAGATATCGTGATGGATCTTAAGAAGCAGGTCTATGGGATGGACTATGAATTACGGGATTTGAAGCAAGCGCTGTTGGCTACCTCTGTTTCTATGCAGGACCAAATCACTGCCCTTAAACTTCAAGTAGAATCAAATGTGAAGGGTACTGAATTAGAATCTCTAAAGGAAGCCTTATCCAGCCTCAAAAAGATAGTTAATTCACTGGGTGAATTTAAGCTAATTCGTATCCCCAAATAGCCTTGACTTTCATAAGCTCTTTCTTTGATTCCTCTGCCTCCTTTTGATGTGATAAAAAAGGGCGAGAGTTATGCAAATTTGATCGTTTGATCGTTTGATGATTGTTTCTATTGTTCATTTTTCAGTTTGGATATTTTGGACAACTTATGTTTTGTTAAGACTTTGGACTTTGGGTGTTCGAACTTATGACTGATGTTGTTTTAATGATTGGGTTTGGATTTGTGATTTGTGAACTTGCGGGATTATTTATACTTGTGAGGATAACTATATTTCTGGACTAACATTTTTTTTGTAGTTGCAGAAGTAATATAAAATACTCCTCAAATTATGTATGAGTTTTCTTTGCAGGTCAAGTGTTGTACAAATCTGCAGAGATGTTTTGTCACCATCAAAAAGGGGGAGAATGTTCAAGAAAAATCCGTCAAGTGTTTTGAAGCTAACAAAACATCCTCGTCAGTTAGGTCTGAAGAATCCAAGACTCAAACACTTAAATCTAAAGAGTTCAGGACCCAGGTGTTTCCGTCTGAAGATCTCTAGACTCTATCAAAGTCTGAAGACTGTTAGACTTAGTTTTATGAGTCTAGCCAAGCTGACAGCATTTTATTCCAATGGTTTAGAAATTCAAAAATTGGATAATATCTTCTATGATACATTCTATTTCGTGAAAGATATCTGGCTGAAACTAAGCTCGAAGATTTTGGATTTATCTCGATTAGAAGATTCGTTGAAGAACAAGTAAGATTTGGAAGGTTCCACTTATGGAAACTCAAGATCCTAATTGTATGGGCGAACAGGATTGACGAGCTATCTTCCTCATATATTCGACAGCTTGAAGATCACTTTAATTGATTCATTGCAAAGGGTAGATTAAATGAACTCGTTTGGAAAGTGCTAACGGCTATGAAGGCACGAAGGAGTATTTAAGGTGGAGTCATTGTTGTTCGAACAGAGAGCGTTGATAGATAATTTCGAAGTCTGAACCTCTAAAACTCCTTGTTCTTAAAATCTCTTGAAGTTATAGTTATGTACAAAGGAGAGATACATACAGTGAGGATTTGCGAGAGCTATAGCAAAGACTTTCTACTGAAAAAGTCTAAATCATAAGCTGTACAAATCCCATTTGCTACATAGTGAATCCAGCCAGTGGGCTGACAGCATGGAAAGTAGACGTAAGCTTACAATAAGCCAAACCATTATAAACTTCGGTGTCTAAATCTTCTTACCTTATTCTCTTTTCTTTATTGTTGCGTGATTTAATTTACTCTGATTTTATTTCCAATCGAGGGATTTGGGTTAAAGGTTTCGAAAGAAATTTATAAACACCTATTCACCCCCTATAGGTATACTTACTAGCCTTTATCAACGGTCAGAAGGGGGCGCGGTACTCAGTTGATCTCAACGGTGGAGATGCGCCCAGCTTAAAAGGATCCAGCAGTCCAAATTATTCAAGAAATTATGGGCCGAATTTTAAAAATAGAGGGAAGTTATTTCGTGAATATTGCAAAAGGCCCCGCCACACAATTGACAATTGCTGGAAATTATATGGGAGACCTAAAATGAAGGGAAATGAGATTTCAGTAGCAGCTTACCAGTCCACATCATCCACAGATGTCAATCAACCCATCACACATGGAGAATATCAACAATTGATGCAGGCTTTGCAAAAATTGGAGGTTCCAAAAAGGGGGAGCAGTTTTACAGGTATTTCTCATTGCCTGACAAATAATATATCAAGAAATGCCTGGATTATTGACACGGGAGCAAGTGATCACATTGCATGCAATAAGGGACTATTTTCTAATATTCATGAAGATTCGGCTAATCCTATTACTATGCAACTGCCAAATGGCAATATCACTCATGTCACCCTAACTATGACCGTCACTCTTAGCCCACAAATTAATCTAAAAAAATGTTCTTTATATTCCAGATTTCCAATTTAATCTTATCTCTGTGTCCAGAGCCTGTCAAGAAAATTCGCGCCTGTTGAAGAAAAATCTCTTGGAGTTTTGAAGTTGACAAAACAGCCTCGTTAGCAAAGTCTGAAGAATCCAAGACTCAGTCGTTAAGTCTGAAGAGTTCAAGTCTAATAGTTTTCAGTCTGAAGACAGTCAGACCCAAAGTTCAGTCTGAAGTTTTTCCGTCTGAAGACTGTCAAGACCCAGTTTCCATCTGAAGACCTTCAAGACCCAAATCTAAGTCTGAAGACAGTTTACGATTTTGACAGGCTGGCAACAAGTTATTCTTATGGTTAAGGAAGGTAAGATTTGGATATTATATTCCCTAACTTATCCATGGAATATCTCTGGCTGTGATCATGAGCTCGGAAGATTTATTCTTCGGATTTTATCCATTGAAGATCAAGCGAATTTTTGGAATGATCTAATTCTGGGAACTCAAGATCCTGATTGTATGGGCGAACAGGATTGACGAGCTATTGTCTACTTACATTTTCAACGACGTGAAGATCACTTAAATTGATTCAGTCCAACGAGTTGATTGGATGAATTCTTGGAAAGTGCCAATGGGTATGGAGGCACGGAGGCTATTTAAGATGGATCGGTGTTGTTCGAAAATAAGAAGAGACTTGATAGAAAAATCTCAATGTTAGAACCTCTGAAATCACTTGTTCTTTGAAATCTCTCGTATTCAATTTGTGTATTAGAAAGAGTCACTTACAGTGCGAAAACAGCGAGAAGCTGTAGAAGAGACTATCTATTGAAGAAGTCTAGTTCGTAAATTGTAAACAGCTCTTATTTGCTACATAATGATTACAGCCAGTTGGCTGCTAGCGTGGAGAGTGGACGTAGGCTTGGAACAAGCCGAACCACTATAATCCTTGTGTTAATTCTCTTTTACCCTACTCTATTTATCTTGTAAATGCATGATCTATATATTGTTGATGTATTCGTTATATTAAAGTACTTTTCAATTAAAGATTACAAAAGATTTCCACAATAACCTATTCACCCCCCTTTAGGTGGATTCACTAGTCAATATCAGCGCCAAGTATTTTTCAATGCTGATATCTATCTATTTTAGGCCCTTTCGACTGGGAAACTGATGGGCTAGGGTAAACTCTCTGAAGGATTGTTTTTTTGGAGAAATTCACCCAAAAATCTTGATTTACTCTCTTGTAATAAATCATTGTGTAATCTGACTACCAATGATAAGAATTTCCTTTTGCATTCCAGATTGGGTCACAACTCTTCTCTTCCTTATCCTCAATGGCCCATTTGCCCACTTGCGAAACAATCGCGAACACCTTTTCCACTAAGTCAACATCGCTCAAATGATATTTTTTCCTTGTTGCATGTCGATGTCTGGGGGCCATACCATACATTAAACCATGATGGGTCTCGATTCTTTCTCACAATCGTAGATGATCATTCCAAGGCCACATGGCTTTTTCTCATGCAAAGTAAGGGTCAAGTTCTGTCTCATCTAAAGACTTTTCTTTCCTTGTCAAAAACCCAATTTGGGAAAAATGTTCAAAAAATACGGAAAGACAATGGAAGTGAATTCTTCAATCATGAATGTAGTGCTCTTTCTTCGTCACATGGGAAGCTACATGAGAGCACATGTGTTTATACACCACAACAAAATGGGTGGGCAGAACGGAAACATCGTCATCCGTTAGAAGTGGTGCGGGCTTTGAAATTTCAAGCCTCTGTTCCAAACAATTTTTGGGGCGATTGTGTTTTAGCTACAGCTTATTTAAACCGTATGCCAAGTAAACTTCTTGGCGGGCGCACACCTTTTGAGCTGCTTTATGGAAAGAAACCAGATCTGGGACATTTGAAGATTTTTGGATGTCTTTGCTACGCCACCATAGTAAGTCGTAAAGATAAAATGGGACCTCGTGCTCGTCGCTGCATCTTTGCGGGATATCCCAGTCTACAGAAGGGATAAAGGGTATTTGATCCTTTCACAGGAGAATTTATGGCTAACCGGGATGTTTCATTTTAGGAGAATTCTTTTCCTTTTGCCACCTCTGCATCAGATACAAATCAAGACGATCATTTCCATACTATTCAGATGGAGGGGATTGTGGAAGTCCAAACTACATTCGCCTTCCTTCATCAGCGGAACTAGTTTGTATATGCTCCATCAATGCATTTGCTAAAATCTTGTCTACTTCTACTAACATGTGGAATAGTAGAAAACTGTTCCTAGTGTGAGTAAAACAATTCATGATTTTGAGGCATGATCGATTTTGTTCCCATTTTACTTGACAAACAAAACTAAATCAACTTGAATATCTGTCTGTGCCATTTAACTCCTCTAGATAGTAGCTTCCTTGCATGTGCACGGTTTTATGCCCTTTCATGTTGAGATTACTAGATGCCGATGCCATTGATTTATTTAATTATTTAATATAGTTGAACCCCTTCATTTTAGATCCGACAACATTTATATACATATAAAATCAATGGGGTTGAAATTATTTGGTGGTGCTCAGAAGCTAAACATCAATAAAACATTAATAAAGGAATAAATAAGCAACTTAAAAGTTTGGGAACCACATTTTACATTGAGCCAAAGTTTAGAGAATTATTGAAGTTATCTAAGTACTAATTGTTCTTAGACTATGGCTTGTAAACAGTCTGTACATTTTTATTTCCTGTGGTAAATATCACAGCTCGTTTGAGATGATTGCTTTCACGTTTCATTCTCTTGTGCTTTGAAAGTATGTCTTACACCATACATACCTAGAAAAAGAACTTTATCAAATTGCAACTTGGGGCATGAATGATAACAATTTTGACCAAAAATTGATTTTTGAAATAGAAATAGAAAATCAATTTCTATCCCGAGATGAGTTTCTGAGTAAAAATATACGTTTGATAATGACACAAAGTTTCTATTTCTGGAAATAAAAATTCGTTAGATAACGACACAAAATTTCTCCCTCCCGAGCTGTAGTCAACAGCAGGAGGTGGGTGGCGGCCACCGACATCAGTCAAGGGGCCGCTAGTGACCAGTGGCGGATGGTGGGCTGTGCCAAGTGGACAATTGATTAGTAGAACTAGAGAGATATAAAATTTTTACATCTTATTTTCATTCAAAATCTATTTTTGGACTAAGAATTGATTCCGTATTTAGAAAAATGAAATTACGTTTACAAATAAATTTTTGTTCCAAACTTATTTCTAGAATAAAAAAATAGTTTTTTAATAGATATAGAATGATTATTATGTGTGTCCTTAATTCTTGGAGACTGCATCGTTAGTTGATGGAGGAACGCCAATTTCATGCTACTTTCTTCAAGGCTTTCCCTAAAGATCTGAAATGTTTTGTGAAAGACTAAAACTAGTCTCAAGCAGTTGGTAGATGATTCTTTTCAAGTCGGTCGGAGAAAACTTGTTCCTAATCTTTTAAGCCAAATCTTGCTTTGCATCCTAGAATCTTATAAATTGTTTGATTCTATACGTTAAAAGTGTAAATGTTGCTTTGTGGTGATCGCTTTCTGTTACTGTGGCTACAGGTGGATGGAGAAAGGTTCATATTTCTGAGTCTTGGGTGCTGCTCTCGATCTGTTCGAAATTGACGGACCCGAATCCCAATGATCCTCTGGTACCAGAAATGGCGTACGTATACAAGACCAGGACCAAGTACGCGGCCACCAGAATAAGCCGGACGCAGAAGTATACAACGGCCTAGTATGCGATGTGCGATTCGAGGAGGGCTCGCGTCCCTGTGACTTTGATCTTGCAGTTTATATGTGTTAGGAAAAGACCATAACCCATCTTGCCCTTAGACCAGAACAAAAGAAGTCTGTAAGGTTATCCTCCTCAAAGCGCATTTCTAACTGTGGTTACTTGTTTCAAGTTGCCCATTGCGATTAAGTTTTACTGTGATTAACATATTCTTTATCTTAACTACAGCTATCTACTTCATACTTGGATACTGCAATTGGAGTTTGGTCATGTATTGCTCGGATGTGAAGCGAGCTGGCTTCCCCATCACCGTTTAATTTTAGCTCAGGCTTTAAAAGTTATCGAGGAAATTGACTTTTCATTACCATTAGATATATTGGCTGGTGGTGACACTGAAAATGGACCTTGTCGCCATGTGCTGATCACAAGAGCGGTGAGAAGATAATGGGCCAAGCAACATGAATATCAAGAGAAAGATGATGATACATGACCGATTATCGATAAGCGTGAGGACAAAAAATTTATAATCAATGGCAAACCAAGAAGCCGCCACATGTTCAGTTGTTGGAATGCAATGACGGATATCTAGTGGCCGCTTGAGTAGCTTCGGCGGCGAGCTTTTAGACAAAAATATTTGAAATATTGACTTAGAAGAGCGCCAAAGGTGCATGCGGTCAGAAAGCTGTTGTTATATGAAGACTCGCTTAAGAAGATGTTATTGATAAACAAGGGACTACCAAAGCATGATCAAGGCGAGTTGCAAAGGAAATGGACAATTGATTTACGGAGAAGAGGGAACGTGCGGTGGTTATGCGAAGATGAATAACTATTTAGCGGTTAACAGGCACCTCTATAAATACCATCGGTCATCCAACAAGAAACCCCATTCTCATAACAAATCAATCAAAATGTTATTCCTTTATCTTTCCTGTACTTCAATGTAGTTCCTAGATCACCATCATTATTAGATTCCTGCGTGTATCTATATCCCAATGCAGCGTCGTTGACTAGATTTTGTCGTCGTGTCTTTTATCCTAGTCCAGCGTTGTCAATTAGATTTCAGCATTGTGTCCTCTCTCTTAGTGCATTGTCGTTGACTAAATTCTGACATCATATCCAATTATTCTCAAACTATGTTGTCGATTAAATTCGAACATAGTTTAAACTTAACCTCAGAGTGTAGCATTGTATATTGTTGTCAAAAGTTGGAAATTCAATATTCATGTTGCTTTTGCTATCCTTTGTCCTGAAATAGCACAAAACTCTTGCCTTGCTAAATAAATTTCGAGGAACGACTCTTGATAAAAGATATTTCATTACGGGACAAAATTGGCGAAACATCTTTTTGGTAGGTCTAGTGGGACCTATTGTGCTAGTTTGAAAGGATACTATGCCATGTACTAGAAGTTAGTCCAATTTCGGCAATATTGCTGATGTACCATTACCACCGATGACTAAAGATCTTGGATGTGCTAAGTCATCATCAACACAACCTCTCCCAAGCTCTCCCAAGCCATGCCCAAGAGGAGGACATTTTTGTTCCAAGGCAGCGCATAGAGGAGCAAAGAAGGCAGATGGAGCTCACCCCCGTAATGTTGTCATCTGTTGAGGAGGAGACTAGAGGAGGACCAGAACAAGTCCTTGATTATGACGTCAAGCATATGACGGATATGGTCAAATCGATCATCTATCATCAGTGTGCACAAGGGCAACATAGAGTGCTGAATAGATCAATTCAACCCCAAATTGAACCAGTTGCCACATCCTCTAGGTATGTTCCTCCATTAATTGGTACTTAGATAACTTTTGGTACTATAGGACAAGGCACGTCAACCTCAGCATCACTTAGGATCTTGCAAAGAGGAGAGGCTATTACAGCGGTCTAGACCTGTGGACCTGTTGGCATCAATGCCAATATCCCTTCAACATCATTGCAAAGAAATGATACCCCAGGGATAACTTAGACTTGTGGAGCAGCGTTGCCTAATGGGAATTATACGCCTGGCTTAGTTCATACAAAATTTCTTAATGACAATAGTGGGATAATTGGTCAAGGACCTCGACAGATACATTGGTTATGGCTAATGAGAGTGCTCAGGCTTGTGGTACCATGTCTCAACCTAATTCCATCCTTGTGCCCAATACTGCTGTCGATAACCAGGGGACATTGTTGACTCCATCTAGGGGCAAGAGTAACTTCCTTAACTGCAACAGTTACCCCAACAGGGATTTCAACTGATCCCCTTGACTGTCCCATTGCAGCCTCTGCAACTAGCCCCTCAACCTGCTCCTTTACACATTCCTCAGAAACTACCACAACAGCCAAACATTCCACCAATCCCATGTTATAACCCACAACCTTTGCAATTCCAAGTTCAGCAACAACCTTACAGTCCACAACAACGATTGCCCCAATTCATGCCCCAATACGCGAATCAGATGTGGCAATCCAATTTTCGTGCTCAACATGCTACAAGGGTGCCCATGGTCGCACTCAAAACCAGCTAGTAATTGACCCATCAATGAGGCGATACAGTTATGATATGGGATGCGTGGGAAATGTCTATAGGAAACCATATCCAAATTGGATGGATGCAATCAGATACCTACGAGGCTTTAAGATGCCAAAATTTATGTTGTTTACTGGTGAAGATGATTAGTCTACTTTTGAACATGTCAATCGATTCTTTGCATTATGTGGTGATGCTGCATATGGTAACCACTAGAAATTACCATTGTCCCCACTATCATTGTCAAAACTGCTTTTACATGGTATACAGTGTTACAGGCATATTCAGTCATCTCATGGGAGTAGATGCAAAGATTTTTCCATAGCCAATTTCAAAGAGCGAGTCCTTTACTCATCGGTTTCCGCTATATTAGCTATGACACAGATGGGAATGAATCGATCGACCAGTACATATCTAGATTCAAAAGAGCCAGAAACAAATGTCTCGTCCCTTACCTGGAAAGACCTTCGTGGATTTGGCCTTTAATGATTTGAAGTTCGAAATAAGGGAGAGAATGGTAGGACAACCTTATTCAGACTTGTTTCAATTATCCACCATGGTAACTAAACACAAAAGTTTGCTTAAAGAGAAATATAAGAGGCACGGATGAAGAAATGAGGTCGGTTTCATGGAAACTTCTGAGTTCAACGAGGAAATGGGACGAACAGAATTGGCTGAAGTAGCTGTTGCTAAGATGGTAATAGACAAACCATATACTTGCCAGGTATTGAAGCCAGCAAGAATGAAGGAAAAGTCGAACATATGGCTAAAGTGAAAGAATCTACATATTATTCTTTTGATGATGTAATAGGACAAATGAAAATTTTGATATGTTGTTGATTAATGGTTAGATAAAATTGATGGAAGGTCAAGTTAATCAAAAGATGAATGAGAAAAGTACCAAAAAAGTCCTAAATCTATTGCATTTGTACCTATTCAGTCATAAACTTTTCAATTGGACCAATTTAGTCCTAAACCTTTTAATATTAATACCAATTTAGTCCATCCAGCCAATTTTCGCCAGTCGGCATTGACATGGACGTCGACTGGTGGCCGGACGCTGGCATGGCAATTTTTAAGATTTTGTATTATTTTTTTGAATTTTTTATTAATTTTTTTTTCTTTTTCCTTTTCTCTTCCAACGGTGGCTGGCAAGCCTTTGGTGAGGCTCACCCGCCACTGGGGGATGGCCGCAAAGCCCTCGCTTGGCCTCTTCTAGGCCGCTGGCAAGGCGCCTTCGCTCGAATTTGCACGAGGTCGGCCTCGCCGAGGCCTTGTCGCGGGCAAAGGGGGCCTCGCCCACGGCTGGCAAGGCCATGGCAGCCCATGAGGCGAGCCATCACCGACCATTGGGCGGAGGTGAGGTTCGGTGAGGGCCGCGACCCTCGCCCAATGGCCGGTGAAAAGGAAAAGAAAAAAAAATAAAAAATTAATAATAAAATTTGAAAAAATAATAACAATATCTTTAAAATTGTCACGTTAGCGTCCGACTACCGACCGACCTCCACATCGGCGCCGGCCGACCAAAATTGGCCGAATGGACTGAATTGATACCAATATTAAAAGGTTTATGACTAAATTGGTCCAATTGAAAAGTTTAACTGAATTTGTACCAATACAATAGGTTTAGGACTTTTTATACTTTTCCTAAAGATGAATTGTTGGACAAGAGATATCGCCAATGGCATCATTTGTGAAGTAGTCTTGCCTGTATGCTGCTGTCTTACCCCCTATTTTCACAAGGATCATGAGATGTGATTCTGCAAAGGCAATATGAGATTTCTTGAAGGATGAATACGAGGGAGATGAGAAGATAAGGAGCATGAAGGTGCTGAATCTCTTGAGGGAGTTTGAGAGACGGCAGATGAAGAATTCAAAGTCAATGAAGGAATATTCTGATAGGCTGATTGAGATAGCTGAAAAAATCAGAGTCTTAGGGACTGACTTGAAGGATGAAAGGCTGGTTCAAAAGATCCTGGTGTCTCTTCCAGAGAAGTTTGAAGCCACATAGCTTCTCTGGAAAATACAAGAGACTTAGCTGACATAAAGCTTGCAGAATTGTTAAATGCCCTGTAGGCACTGGAGCATAAAAGATTGATGAGAAGAGAAGAGCCTGTAGAGGGTGCGTTGCAAGCTAGAGTGAAGTCCAATGATGCAGGCAAAGGGAAGAAATGGAATCAGTCCAAAGGAAATGCCGGTGACTCCAAGTTTGTAGCAAAAGAAGGAAATTCTGGTGCGTCTAGCATATGGAAGAAGAACAAGAAGCCTTGTCAATACTGTGGTGGAACTAATCATCAGTCCTTTAGATGTTGGAGGTGTTGGAAAAAACTCCTTCTATTGTTTTAGAGTTGACAAAACGTCTTCGTCAGTTTAGTCTAAAAACTTCCAAACTCAATTGTTAAAGTCTAAAGACCTCCAGACTCTATCGTCAAAGTCTGAAGACAGCTAGACTCAAGATTCAAAGTCTGCCCAAGTTGACAGTCACCAAACTAAAGGAAGAAGACTTATATAGATGGAAATTTATCTTTGAAGATTCATTCTATATGGTTTTTAGAAGATCTTATGGCTGGATATAGCTTCAAGACATTCGGTTATTCTTATTGGTATCTATTCCAATTTGAATATCATTTTGAAAAGCGAGCAAACTTGGAAGGTTTTACTTATGGAAACTCAACATCCTGATTATATGGGCGAACAGGATTGACAGCCTCTCATCTACATTTAATCAACAACTCAAGATCACCTTAATTGATTCATTCCAACGGGTAGATTGGAAGAACTCCTTTCGAAAGTGCCAATGGTTATAAAGGCACAATGGAGTATTTAAAGGTGGGACTTTACGTTGTTTGGTGTGTGGCTGAAAGTAAAATTTCAAAGTCTAAATCTCTATAGTTCCTTGCCTTCTCATTCTTCGAGCTATAATTGTGTACAAAAGAGAGAAGCATACAGTGAGAATTTGTGAAGAGAATAGCTAAGACTCTCCTCTAAGGAAGTCAAGACTACAAGCTATACCAATCTTTTTTGATTCATAGTGAAACCCGATTCATAGTGAAACCCAGCTGGTGGGCTGTCAGCGCGAGAGAGTGGATGTAGGCTTGGATTAAGCCGAACCACTATAAACATTTGTGTTCAATTCTCTTACCCTAATCTCCTTATTTTAATTTCTGCTTTATTTAATTGCTTCATAAAATTATTTAAAAGTCTTTTATATTTTGAATTATAATTCAAAGGGGATTAAATCTATTAAGGTCTTTCAAAATTTTATATACACCTATTCACCCCTCTAGATGTGTTTACTAGCCATTTTCAATTGGTATAAGAGCCTGTGTGCTTACTTGTTGAAGTGTTTATACTTCTTAAGCTAAAAATCTATGGCTAGTATTTTGGCTCTAGGTTTGGTTGAAGACCAAAACAACACCAGACCACCCTACTTTGATGGAAATGAATATAATGTATGGAAAAACAAGATGAAGGTATTTCTCAGATCGAAAGATCCTCTGAAATTGGATGTAGTTGAAAAGGGAATCACTCCTATAGCTGCATCAACCGCATGGAAAGAAATAGCAAATCTTTGGAGAATTGTCACAAGCGAAATAACCAAGAGACAAGCTCTTGATGCTAAAGCCATTTATTCATTATATTGTGCTTTATATCCTACTGAGTATAACAAAATTTCATCTTGTGAAACATGCAAAGAAGTCCGGGATAGGTTGCATGTCACTTATGAAGGAACTGATCGAGTTAAAGAAACAAAGATCAACATTCTACTCGAACAGTATGAAGCCTTCAAAATGAAGCTAGCAGAATCTATTACTGACATGTTTAGCCATTTTACAGAAATTGTAAATGGACTAGCATATCAGGGACAACCAATCTCAGGACCAATGAAGGTCAATAAACTACTGAGAGGACTCTCTAAAGACTGGAATCATGTGAAAACTTCAATAAGAGAAACACAGAGGATAATGTCTTTTTCTGTAGATGAATTGCTTGGCACATTTCAATCATATGAAGTAGAGCAAATCAATGAAGAAGAAGATCCCAAAGGTAAGAAGTCTATTGCTTTAAAATCTAACAATGATTCTGATGATACAGATTCTGAAGATGACATGGATGATGACGAACTAGCACTTATGATAAGGAAGTTCAGAAAGTTAAACAGAAAAGGAAAAATGTTTAACTGGAAGAAGCATGGTAATCAAAGATTTTAGAGGAAATCAAATGATGATACTGAAACCAACAAGGAAATGATTTGTTTTGAATGCAAGAAAAAGGGGCACATCAAACCTAATTGCCCCCTCTTGAAAAGAAAGAAAGAAAAGACAAAAAGATTTTAAAAAAAGCACTCAAAGCAAAAACATGGAGCAAGTCAAAATGTGAAGAAAGTGATGAGGATTACGCCAACATATGTCTAATGGCAAAATCAAACTTAGACTCAGATTCAAACTTAAACTCAGACTCAGACTCATATAGTGAAGTCAAGGTTAGTAATCTAAAAATTCCTATTAAAGTCTCGAAGTACATAGATGAACCTTGTCTTAATCTCAAAACTTTCTTAAAAGGATTTCTAAGTTGAAGAAGGAAAATTACAAACTGAAGCAACGGGAAATTTCTTGGAAAGAAAAGGTTGAAAATTTAAATAAAAATCTTGCTGATTTAAAAGAAAATGCAGCTTTCCCTTCAAAAGAAAATGTTTTTTTGAAAGAAGACATATTGAATATCACTAAAAAGTTTTCAATGGGATCTAAAAAGTTGGAAAAGATTCTTTCAATTCAAAGACCTTATTACAATAAATCTGGCTTAGGAATGACATCAAAAACCATTCCTTTAATCAATTTCACAAGGTAAATAAAAGAATTAAACATAGAACCACAACAAG
This sequence comes from Eucalyptus erythrocorys, assembly GCA_014182555.1. Lineage (NCBI taxonomy): Eukaryota > Viridiplantae > Streptophyta > Magnoliopsida > Myrtales > Myrtaceae > Eucalyptus > Eucalyptus erythrocorys. Next base: position 20,382,058 of record CM024601.1, on the reverse strand, counting down.
AATCATTTTCAAAAGGCTTTTGTAAAACCTATAAGGCGAAGTGCTCTCAAATGTTCAAAGTGTAATAACTTAGAACATTTTGAGATAGAATGTCCTAAGGCTTGGAAACTTGTTAAGAGAGAATGGGCAAAGACTGTGTTTCACACTAACACCATTGGACCCAAGAAAGTGTAGGTACCAAAGAAAGCTTGAGTACCTTATATAATTGCAAGTCACTATCAAGAAGAAGATCAAAAGGTATTTGGATAGTAGCTGCTCATGACATATGACAGGAGACTCAACTTATTTTACAAACCTCTTACAAGTGAAAGGAGGAAATGTTTCTTTTGGTGGAAACAGCAAAGGAAAAATTGTTGGAAGTGGAACTATCAAGATAGGAAGTCTCATAATCAACAATGTTTCCTTGGTCGAAGGTTTAAATTACAATCTTCTCAGCATTAGTCAATTGTGCGACACGGGATTCAAGATTAATTTCCAAGAAGGCATTTGTTCGGGAATCAACAAAGATCTTTCACAATCTTTACTAGACGAAGATATGGAAACATCTATCTTCTTGACATCAAGTCTGAAAGCTCCCAATGTTTAATCTCTATTCAAGATGAGGTAAATCTTTGGCATAGAAAGCTTGGCCATGTCAATATGAAGCAAATTGCCAAGATCTCCTCCAAAAAGCTTGTTTGTGGAATTCCTAAATTATCTTATCAAAAAACTGATCTATGCACACCTTGTGCGTTGGGAAAACAAGTTAGAAGTTCTTATAAACCATTGAATCAGGTTTCTACTAATCTAGTTTTGCAGCTTTTGCATATGGATCTTTTTGGACCAACCAGAACTCAAAGCGTTGGTGGAAAGAAGTATTGCCTGGTAATAATAGATAACTATTCTCATTTTACTTGGGTATTCTTCCTTTCAAGTAAGTCTGAAGCATTCTCTTACTTCTCTAAATTTGCCAAGAAAGTTCAAAATGAAAAATGTTATACTATTTCAAGTATTCGAATAGACCATGGAGGTGAGTTTGAAAACCAAGACCTTACTAAGTTTTGTGATGACTCAGGCTTTCAACATGATTTTTCTTCTCCATATACTCCAAAGCAAAATGGGGTTGTGGAAAGAAAGAATAGATCTTTGCAGGAAATGACAAGAATTCTTTTAATTGAAAGTAATAATTTTCCTCGTTTTTGGGCTGAAGCAGTATCAACTGCTTGTTATATTATTAACATAGTATTTTTAAGGCCTATTCTGGAGAAAACTCCTTATGAGTTGTTCAAAGGAAAGAAGCTAATTGTTTCTTACTTTCATGTATTTGGTTGTAAATATTTTATTTTAAAGAATGCAAATGATCGAACTGGTTAGTTTGAAGAGAAGTCAAATGAAGGAATCTTCCTTGGTTACTCAATTTCAAGCAAAGCTTACAGAGTATACAACAAGAAGACTCAATCAATGGAAGAATCCATAAATGCAAAGTTTCAAGACTCTATGCTGAATCAAACTGATCATACTCAACTTGAAGAATCTAAAACTGCTCAAGATGTTGCAAAATCTATATCCCCCGAGGAGGTTCAAACTTTAGAAGTTCAACAGCAAGGCGAACCGAAGCTTCAAGCGGCGAAGATCAGCAGGATTTCAAAATAACTAGCAACCGGAAACATAAGTCTAGTCATCCCATGGACCATATCATTGGTAACATTGATGAAGGGATTCGTACAAGATCCAAAAGGCGTGAAGAGTCTAGTGCTTTGGCACTTGTTTCAGAAATCGAACCCTAGACAATAGATGAAGCCTTGATTGATGAAAGCTGGATTGAAGTTATGCAAGAAGAACTCGAGACAGTTCAGCATTAATGATGTTTGGGAACTTATTCCTAAACCTAGAGGTAAATCAATTATTGGAACTAAATGAGTTTTCAGGAACAAGCTGAACGAACAAGGAAAAGTGGTTAGAAACAAAGCAAGACTCGTGGCCAAAGGTTACACACAAGAAGAAGGGATTTACTACGAGGAGACCTATGCACCAGTAGCAAGGTTAAAAACAATTAGATTATTACTTGCTTTTGCTTGCTTCAAAATTTTCAGGTTATTTCAAATGGACGTGAAGAGCGCATTTCTAAATGGATTTATCCAAGAAGAAGTCTATGTGAAACAACCACTTGGATTTGAAGATCCAAGGAAACCAAATTTTGTCTATAAGCTAAAAAAAGGCTTTATATGGATTAAAGCAGGCACCTCGAGCATGGTATGAAAGGTTAAGTAATTTTCTAATTCAAAATGGTTTTATTAAAAGTAAAGTAGATACTACCTTGTTTATCAAAAAGGAAGAAAAAGATTTTATACTTGTTCAAATTTATGTTGATGATATCATATTTGGTTCTCCTAATGATAATCTTTGCAAGAAATTCTCAAGATGCATGCAGGATGAATTTGAGATGAGCATGATGGGTGAGTCAAACTTCTTCCTGGGATTACAAATCAAACAATCCAAAGGAGAAATTTTGATTCACCAAGAAAAGTATGCAAGGGATCTTATCAAGAAGTTTGGATTGGAAAATTGCAAAAAAACATAAACACCCATGTCGAGTTCTTCGAAGCTGGATAAAGATGAAGAAGGAAAGAATGTAGACCATAAGCTATACAGGAGTATAATTGGTTCACTTCTTTACCTTACTGCATCTAGACCTGATATTTTGTTTAGTGTTTGTATTTGTGCTAGATTCCAATCAAATCCCAAAGAATCTCACTTAACTGCTGCAAAGCATATTATCAAATATATTGCAACAAACTTAAAGTTTGGTCTCTGGTATTCCAAAGAATGAGACTTTACTCTCCTTGGATATTCAGACGCAGACTTAGCAGGTTGTAAAGTGGACAGAAAGAGTACTTCTGGTACATGTCAATTGCTTAGAAATAGGTTATTATCTTGGTTTTCAAGAAAACAAAGTGCCGTAGCTCTCTTAACAGCTGAAGTAGAATATGTAGCACTTAGAAGTTGATGTTCTCAAATATTATGGATGCAACAACAACTAAGAGACTTTGGAATTGAAGACTCTTGCACTGAGATCAAATGTGATAACACCAGCACCATTAATCTGACAAAGAATCCTATTCTTCACTCAAGAGCAAAGCATATTGAAATTAAACATCATTTTATTAGAGATCATGTTCAAAATAGAGAAGTAGTAATTCAATTCATTGACTCAAAAAATCAATTGGTGGACATATTTACAAAGCTATTAGAGAAAAGCCATTTGAGTCTATTTGCACCAGACTAAACATCATAAAGTCTAAAAGTGTTCAGACTCAAAGGTAAAGTCTGAAGGAGTTCAAACTCAAATGTAAAGTCTGAAGGGGTTCCGACTTGGAGATACGTCTATAAGTTTTTTTTAATACATAAAATTTTTCTTTTGGATAGTATTTCATTTTGGTATATTTTTATTTCGAATCATCTCCTACCTTTTTATTTATTGAAATGTTCTCTCCTGACATTTGAATTTATGGCAATTTTTCTTTTTCAAAAAGGCAGTTTCCTACTTTTCTTTTACGACATTTCATTTACCTCTCTTCACTTACTATTTATACCATTGTTTCTTCATCTTTGTTTTCACCCTCATGCACTGTTCAGACCCTATAATTAAAAAACTCCCACTTACTTTCATCTTTACTCTTGTTTATTTCAAAGATTCCTCCTTTTTGCGAACAAACTGTGACTTTCTCCCAAAAGCAACTATGTCTTCAAGGAAGTCATCGAGGATCGCGAGCAAGGGACCACAAAGGAAGTATGAGGTCCTACCCATTTTGATCTTACCGAGGAAGACGACATTTCTCAGCAAAATCAGCCGAGTCAACAACAACAACCTTCCCAACAGTGTCAATCTCCTCCATTGCCTCAAGAAGAAAATGTAGCAGAAGACGTTGAACCTATAAGAACTTTGAGACCAAATCTTGCTTACTCTCTTTTTCTTAAGGTTGAAAAAGGGAGGGTCTCCTATGAAGCTGATTGATGAGTATTTCAAAGAAAAATGATTTAAAAATGAAACAATATTTTTGCGTAAGATGGAAAAGCTAGGAGTGGCATCTAAAGGATCGGTTAAGAAAGCCTTTGAAAATTTTCCAAGTGATCCGCAGTTCGGCACCGTAAATCAACCTCAAGGACGTGATGACGATGAGAGGTTATTTGCACATTTTCAGCCAAAAATGGGAGTGGCTGTGAATTCTATCTGTGAAGAAGGAAACATCTTTCGCTCCAAGGAGCACAAAAGAGTTTACTCGAAGTTGCTAAAAAGAGGGGGTTATAAACCCTAGGAGCGTTGATTTTGACTTTCTTGACTCTGTGAAAGTAAATCTTCGAGAGAAACTGGCACATCTTCAGTTTGAGGGATTTTGTTCTGATTCCACAATTGCTTACCTTGAACTTACCGCCAATTTCTATTCAAATATGTCATTTCTAGATGCGAATAGGTTTTCATTTACTTTCAGGGATGAGGAATATGTGTGGATGTGGACACTTTGGCATATATAATTGGGGTGGAAAAATCGAGTGTCAACCAATAAAAGTGTCTATTGCTCATGTTACTTTGGAGTTGGTTCGAGACAGAAGTGTAGAGGGCAAAATTTCCTACACTAGGATGAGCATCTCTAATATCTTGCTCCATAAAGTTGTGATCAATTGCATCAGACTGAAATCGACCTCAAAGACAGATGTCTCATTCAAAAACCAAATTGATGTATGCCATCAACGCTGGCATTAGATTTTCTCTGCCTCACACAATCTTGTTCCACATGTATAGGACCGTGATAAAAGATAAGGGACAACTCCCTTACTCTGCTCTTGTTACTCACTTGTTTAGGCACTTCAAGATTCACATCCCTATACCCCTGTGCTTAACAAATTCTGCTCCTATGGTGATTGGCTACAAAATAGTCACAAAGATGCGTTTGGAAGAGCTTAATAAGGTGCTGGAAAGGATGAAGGAGAAATCTCCTGCAAAAGCTGCTTAAGACTTTGCTACAAAGAGAAAAGGAAAGGAGCCCGTGGTTGCTCCTATGCGAAGAAAAGAAAACTCATTTTGCGGGATGAGGATGATGAAAATGAGATAACTCTTGCAGCTTTGAGAAATTTGAAGAGCTTTGTCAGCTTTCAAGGGAGGCAAGAAGAATAGCAAGAGAGGAGAGAAGAGACTAAGAAAGAGATGAGAACAGAAGGAGAAGAAGAGCAAGAAGAAGAAGGAGGAGGAGGAGGAGGAGGAGGAGGAGTGAGAAGAGAAGTAGGAGAGAAGGAGAAAGACGGTGAGGCTCAAGAGGAACAAGAGGATTCCCTTGAATCAACTTTTGTTGTTCCATTGTCCAACGAATCAAACAAAACTGGAAGTGGAAATGCTAGAGCTACTGGAAAACATCACTCTATTGCTTATGAAGATGAACAGAGCAAAGAGTATACTACTCCACCTACGGGCACACAAATAGGGGGGGTTCCTGAAATAAGAGGCACTTCATCACCTTTATTCACAAGTGATATTAGTCGATCAGCTGTAGATCCAGATGATGTATATGCCTCTCATTTTCTTGAATTTGAGGCATCCTCTCCAAGTCATGGTGGAAATACTGCTGAAGATCCATCGAGTTTCAAAACTCTAGGTGCTGAATCAACTGGACCCAATGCTGCAAATGCTCAATTAGCAAACTTTTCGAGACTGCTAGATATGTTATTGGATTTAAGGAAGCAGTTTTATGGAATGGAGTATGAGATGAAAGATCTCAAGAAGGCTCTCCTAGCTATCTTAGTGTCTTTGCAAGATCATATCAACACCCTGAAGAATCAAGTTCAGACCAATGTGAAGGGTGTAAATTTACCACCACTGAAGGAGTCCATTGTAAGCCTTGAGAAGACCTGTGAAATCTTTGGAAGATTTCTAGCTTGTTCGCATTCCTAAACAACCATGATTTCAACCCCTCATTCTCTTCGATTCAACTTTTATTTCTTCACCGTTTTGCTATGACAAAAAGGGGAGAAGTGCAGACTTGTTTATCTTTTATGTTATGTTATGTTTTGGGGACTTTGACTTGTTTTGGCTTGTCTTTTGTTTGATTTGGACTTGGATTGTTGTTTGACTGTTTACTTGGTTTGGTCTTTTGGTACTTGTAGCTTATGTCATGACATTGAGGATAATTATTTTGCAGGACTAACTTGTTTTTCTGTGGTTGTAGAAGTGATATAACTCTTGTCCTATTTTATCCCTCATAATATATTATGCTTGAGTATTTTTGCAGGTTAAAAAGTTTTGGAAGTTTTATCACCATCAAAAGGGGGAGATTGTTGGAGAAAACTCTATTGTTTTGAAGTTGACAAAACATCTCCGTCAGTCTAGTTTGAAGACTTCTAGACTCAAGTGTTAAAGTCTGAAGACCTCCAGACTCTGTCGTCAAAGTCTGAAGACAGCTAGACGCAAGATTCAAAGTTTGCCCAAGCTGACAATCACCAGACCCAAGGAAGAAGACTTATATAGATGGAAATTTATCTTTGAAGATTCATTCTATATGGTTTTTAGAAGATCTTATGGCTGGATATAGCTTCAAGACATTCGATTATTCTTATTTGTATCTACTCCGATTTGAATATCTTTTTGAAAAGCGAGCAAACATGGAAGGTTTTACTTATGGAAACTCAAGATCCTGATTGTATGAGCGAACACAATTGACGGGCTCTCATCTACATTTAATCAACAACTCAAGATCACTTTAATTCATTCATTCCAACGGGTAAATTGGAAGAACTCCTTTGGAAAGTGCCAATGGTTATGAAGGCACAAGGGAGTATTTAAAAGTGGGATTTTTCATTATTTGGTGTGTAGCTGAAAGTAAAATTTCAAGTTTGAATCTCTATAGTTCCTTGCTTTCTCATTCTTCGAGCTATAATTGTGTACAAAAAGAGAAGCATACAATAAGAATTTGTGAAGAGAATAACGAGAATCTCCTCTCGAGGAAGTCAAGACTACAAGTTGTACCAATCTCTTTTGATTCATAGTGAAATCCAACCGGTGGGCTGTCAACACGGGAGAGTGGACGTAGGCTTGGATTAAGCCGGACCACTATAAATCTTTGTGTTCAATTTCTCTGAACCTAATCTCCTTATTTTAATTGCTGCTTTATTTAATTGCTTCATAGAGTTATTTAAAAGTCTTTTATATTTTGAATTATAATTCAAAGGGGATTAAATCTATTAAAGTCTTTCAAAATTTTATATACACCTATTCACCCCCTCTAGGTGTGTTTACTAGCCCTTTTCAGGAGGAAGCCTGATGCTAAGTGCAGAAGATGTCACAAGTTTGGTCACATGGAAGAGAGCTGCAAAGAGAAAAATTACCAGCAAGCAGGAGAAGCACAGGTAGCAGTGAATGAGATTGAGGAAGGACACTTGTTTGTAGCTTCCTTTTATGGCTCTTCTGTTGAGAATGACGCATGGCTAGTGGATAGTGGCTATACCAATCATATGACTAGCAATTTGAAGTTGTTTAGGAGTCTAGATAGGTCAGTCAAGTCCGAGTTAGAATTGGCAATGGACAAGTATATCGAAGTACAAGGGAAGGGTATAGTTGCTATTGAACGAAATCAGAAGGTGAAGCTGATCAATGATGTTCTTTGTGTCAAAAATTGACGAGAATCTATTGAGTGTTAGTCAATTAGTTGAGAATGGCTATAAGGTGAAGTTTGAATGAAAGGAATGTCTTATTGATAATGCAAATAGCAAAGAAGTGTTGAGAATGCCAATAAGGGACAAGAGCTTCATGTTCAAGCCACGAGAGATGCAACAAATGGCTTTAAAGTGCAAAGAAAAATGCAGAGCTATGGCATAAAAGGCTTGGGCATGTTCACAAGAAGAACATGTTGTTTATGCAAAGGAATAGCTTGGTAGATGACTTGCCAAGTTTGGAGGAGGAATTTCCACAGTCGTAGAACTTGTCTTCTTGGCAAGCAAGCCAAATTTCCTTTCAAAGGAGGAGGCTGGAGAGCATGTGAGAAGCTACAATTAGTCTACACAAATTTATGTGGACCTATGTTTGAGTCATCTCCCAATGGTAGTAGGTATTTCATTACTTTCACCAATGACATGACTAGGATGAGTTGGATTTATTTTCTGCGAGCCAAGTCTAAAGTTGTTGATGTGTTTGTGAAGTTCAAAGTCTTAGTTGAGAATCAAAATGGGAAGAAAATTAAAATGCTTAGGTCTAATAATGGTTCTGAGTATATTGCTCACAATTTTAAGTTGAACTGTGAGTAAGCAAGCATTGTGCAGTAGTTCACTGCTCCCTATTCACCTCAATAGAATGGGGTCAGTGACAGGAAAAGCAGAAGTATTATGGAGATGGCTAGATGTATGATGCAAGAGAAAATGTTACCTAAGAAGTTCTGGGTTGAGGCAGCTAATACTACAGTGTTCTTATTGAACAGATTGCCCACAAAGGCCTTAGAGAGGTCAACACCTTTTGAAGTCTGTCGTGGTGTTAGACATTTTGTGAAGAATTTGAAGGTTTTTGGGTGTTTGTGTTATACTCATGTTCCTTAGGTCAAGAAGGATAAGCTAGATCAAAGAGATGAGCTTGGAATCTTCATTGGGCTCCAATCAAAGGCTTATAGGATTTTTCACCCCATGACAGGGAAGGTGACTATGAGTAAAGATGTTGTTTTCTAGAGGAAGATGAGTGAAATTGGATGGAAGAAAAGAATGTAGGCAACAACAATCTACAAAACAACCCACAACAATTGTAGAGGTTGATGAAGTTGTGGATGGATTGGAAGATAATATGGATGATTTGCCAGTAAGAGGCACAAGGTCACTTGCTGAAATCTATGAAAAAAGCAATGTGGCAGTGCTTGAACCATCTAACTTTGTGGAAGCTAACGAGGATCAGAGGTGGATTGTAGCAATGCGGGAGGAGTTTGCAATGATTCAGAAAAACCACACATGAGAGCTTATTAACAGACCATCTGATAAGAATGTGATTGGGGTTAAGTGGGTGTTCAAAACAAAACTTAATCATGATAGTTATGTAAATAAACACAAAGCCAGACTAGTTGTAAAAGGCTATGCTCAAATATAGGGAGTAGACTATTCTGAAACATTTGCTCCTGTTGCAAGGCTTGATACAATTAGGCTACTATTAGCACAAAGTGGAGAAGGGGTGGCCTATATTTCAGTTAGATGTCAAGTATGCATTTCTAAATGGATAGCTTGAGGAGAAGGTATATAGATTGAGGAAAGCTCTATATGGATTGAAGTAGGCTCCAAGAGCTTGGTATGGGAAGATAGACCAATATTTGCAGGATTTTGGCTTTATAAGAAGCTTGAGTGAATTCACTCTTTATGTCAAGAGGGTGAATCACAATGTCGTAATTCTGTCACTCTATGTAGATGATTTATTGGTGACAAGGAATGATGTGGAACTGATAGAGAGGGTGAAGCAAGGTCTGTTTGCAAGTTTTGAGATGTCAGACTTGGGAAAGATGGCTTATTTTTTGGGTCTAGAAGTCAAACAAGCTTCACATGATATCTTCATCTACCAGAAAAAATACATGAAGAAAATTTTGAAGAAGTTTCAGATGGAAGATTGTCGTAGTGCAAGCACTCCTATGGCTACTAAGGAAAAGTTGCAGAAGAATGATGGAGCAGATGCAGTAGATGCTTCTATGTATAGAAGTTTGATTGGATGTCTCATGTATCTTACAGCAACCAAACCAGATATTCTATTTGCCATGAGCGTTTTATCTAGGTTCATGAGTAGTCTTAGTCAGTTGCATTTGGTTGCTGCAAAAAGGGTCTTGAGATACCTCAAAGGAACATTATTCTTTGGTATGAAGTTTAAGAAAGGTCAGAAGTTTAAGTTGCAGGGCTTTTCTAATAGTGACTGGGATAGCTCAGTGGATGACATGAAAAGTACGTCTGGGTACTGCTTAACTCTTAGTTCTGCTTGTTTCTCCTGGTATTCCAAAAAGCAAGAGATTGTAGCTTAGTCCACTGCAAAGGCTGAGTTTATAGTAGCTGCTGCAGCTACGAATCAAGCTTTGTGGCTGAGGAAGATAATGAAGGATTTGTGGTTGAATTCTAGTGATTGTGTTGGAGTTAATGTGGACAATCAAGCTGCTTTAGCAATATCACAAAATCCAGTTTTCCATGACAAAACCAAGCATTTCAAAGTCAAATTTTTCTTTCTGCATGAGGTGCAACAAAGTGGCGAAGTTAAGTTGGTCTATTGCATATATGAAGATTAGCTTGCAAACGTGTTCACAAAGCCACTTCAGGCTAGAAGATTTGAGCTATTAAGAGAGAAAATAGGAGTTTGCAGCAGCAACTGATCTAAAGAGAAGTTTGTTGGAGATGTGTTTCAGTGCTACTGATGTTCTATCATTTTTCTTTGCTTTTTTTTTTATTCAGTCGAGTTTATTTGTTATGCGGTTGGCTTGTTAGCTATTTTCTAGGAAGTGGAACAAGACGTTTGTGTGCGGTTATGTTTTGCACGTTTGTGTGCGGTTTCAAAACAGGTTCTTATTTAGCTTGTACTTGACAATTTTTTTTTAGTAGTGATGTGTGAAGTTCAATGTTCTGTTTCATTCCTTCTCTCTCAGCGTAACAGAGAAGTTTCTGCTTTTAGTTGATTATATCAGCTTTAACAAGAATTCTATAAAGTGCTCTCCTCTATTTGGCATATACCTCAATGGAATCTTTTTCGGATGCATTTAAACAGGTATTTGGTTTACAATGCATCATAATCTGTAAAGCCACTTTCTAGAGAGGAAGTTGTTCCCAATTGTACATCAAGCTTAGATTTAAATTGTTTTTTTATGGGTTGTCAATTCTCAATCATGGTTTAACAAGAATTCTATGAAGTGCTCTCCTCTATTTGGCATATACCTCAATGGAATCTTTTCGGATGCATTTAAACATGTATTTGGTTTACAATGCATCATAAGCTGTAAAGCCACTTTCTAGAGAGGAAGTTGTTCCCAATTGTACATCAAGCTTAGATTTAAATTGCTTTTTATGGGTTGTCAATTCTCAATCATGGTTTAGTTTTTTCATGAAACTGCCATTCTTTTACTCTTGGTTCTTGTAATGTTTCCTTGGTTGGACAAATTGTAAATGGTGGAATGGGATGATTACTCCATGTATTAGCGTTTCATTCATGCAGTCTGTATATTGCCTTGCTACCAACCTCACTTTCTGTTCAAATAATTCAATTTGTGTGTTTCTGTATAGTTGTTGCTCTCCCTTTAGACTTTTAGTTTGGACTTTGCTGCATAAGGCTTACTATCATAAACTATTTTGAGTGGACTTCCAGTAAATGAATCTCGATTTGTCTTTCTCCTTAACTTCAATTGAAAGTGGACAGATTCTGAATTAAACGTCTTGGTGGAAGTAGATATTTGTAAAAAACTTCTGTAGTAGTGAGAGATCATGAATGTTTTCTGTTGAGGTTGTCATCAAGTTGGAAGTGACCTCAGTGAAAAATGATTGCAGATTCTTCTTTTGTTTCTGCATGGTGAATCACTAATGCTTTTATTTCATTTAGTATTCTGTAATAGGGGTTTATGAGAATTAGTTTATGACACATCCTTCTTTATTAGGATTTTTCATTTGATTTATCTCTAGCTGCAATGCTGTGAGATGACATATACAACTTTGGCAAGCTGCTATCACATCCTATTTTAAGTACTTTGCCAACAAGGTTATAAGTCTCTTTGGTTACGTTTGATTGTTCAGATTTCTAATCAAGATAAGACATGATAAGATAAGATATGAAATCCATGGATTTTATTATATCATATCCACTGTTTGGTGATTATAGTTGGATATATTCACATTACGTCATGTACATTATTTAATATAGATGACATATTAGTATAAATGAACAAAAAATTTTACAAACGAAGATGGTAAAAGTCTCTTGTGACGCTTTTGCCTACTTTATTTTTATTTGCTTATTTTATTTTATTTTCCTCTCTTTTCTAATTAATTCTTTTTCATTTCTTTCTTCTCCTTCCATTACTCTCTAATAAAATTTTATTAAATAGCTATATTAATGTATCAAAAATACTAAAATACCTAAAATATGTAATAAATATATTGAATCTATATTCTAAAATAGGATTAAATTCAAATATATAAATAAAAATAAGATTAAATTAAAATTAATAATTTTTTATTTTTTATTTTGAATTTCTTATATAATATTATCTATATATTGAAATATATTTTAATTTTGTTAATTTTTTTGGTCAAATAATTTTAATTTTGTTAATTTAAGAAGTTTATTATTCGATAAAAATGATTTTCTGAATATGAATATTAGAAATCATATTCATCTTTATCTCACCACCCCATGGAACAATTTTATCAATTTATGTCCCCCTTATATCTAACTTTATCTTATCTTAAGCAAGCACCAAACGAATGATAAGATAAACTTTATCATATCCTGAATTTTATCATGGCTGTCAAACGCAACCAAGGTTTTCTATCTATAGTAATTTTTGCATCAAATTCTTAGTTGTAGGTCTCATTAATGCTCCTCCTAGATTCACTTGAGGCACATTGCTAACACATGTTCATTGCATAGCTATTAATGTTATGTTGATGACATTTTCTACGAAGCAACTTCAAGCATAACTTGCTTTTTGGTTACGTGGTCCTTTTTAATTTGCCATTATTTGTTTCATTTTTTTTGTTAATCATCATGTTAATAGCTTGATTTGTTTTAACAAATTTGATAGATAAAGAGCCTCTTGGGAACAAAGGTTGAGTGGATGTACTATATTCTCAAGGCATTTAAGGCTGATGATTTGCAACGCTATCGAGAACCATGTCATGAAAACAAGGCTGCTCTCAATGCACAACCTGGTTTGATCGAAAATGACAAAAAACTATTGGAGAAAATCAACATTCTCTGCCTAATGGAAATCATCGCTTTCTATTCTTTTCTTATCTCCATTTCTGTCATACTTATTATTTCACATTTTCCATTATAACTATGTAATCCTCCGCATATAAAATATACAATCTTATCCTGCAGCCGTGCATCAGAAGATAGGACAATTCCACCGAGCGTTATTGCTGAACGCCCAAAGTCTTCGTGTAGCTGATGTTGGGCACCTTCTCATGAAGAGCCTTTCTGTAAGTCTTCCTGATTCTTTTGCATTTCCCTTGGTGGTTGTGTTGTGCTGTGTTCTATGACATTGGATGAGAAGATTGGACGTCATCATTATTCTGGCTGTGTACACATGATCCTATTAGTTTACAGTTCATTTGGCTATAGTTTGATTCAGCCTTATAGTGCAGCTGTACACATGAAGCTTGAAGACAGAATGAACTCCATCTGGATAGATTGGTGGTTTAGATGTTTCAAAAAATGAATAAATGATAATCATATGGATAGGTGGAAACTTTATACCTAACTAAGAGCAAAAAAGAACTACTCTTTTTCTCCTTGGTCTGATCCCACGGACAAATGGGCAATGAAGATCTTCTGTTCTTCCCTATTTCTCTTCAATGCTGGTTAATCTCGAAGTCCAATTAGAGGGAACAGTGCATGTTTCCTCGGTCCAACCAAGAGTTCTGGGCATTCTGCAAGTTAAATCCTTGCGAGATCGGTTGGATGGTTGGCCGGATAAAGTACACACTGCTTTGCTATCCGTTGAAGTAGAAACACTTGATCTCGTCACTGTGTCGTCTTATGTTGCTTTCCTCTCTGCCAATTGTGACATCCCTTAACTAAATTTGCTGACAACAAAGCGAAAGGAGGTGAAAGAAAAGAGAAGTGCGAGGCAGTTGGGCACTTTGTCCATATTGGAGCTTCCTTCCGTGTCCCTAAGTTTTCTTCAATCATTTTTCATTGCAAGTGGCTGTCTCGTGCGCTTTAGGGGAATGTTTTCAGCAGTCGATCAGAGACTTATTTATTAGGTTGAAGATGATCATTTACTGACTAAAGACGGATAGCAGAATATGCAAGGAGAATCTCATTCGATATTCTTGATATGATTTGCATCGTGTATGAACTGCTCATTATATCTTCAAATGACCATGAAAATCATTGTGCCAGTTGTCTCACTCTCGCGCGCGTGCGCTCGCATTGCTCACGCTTCTTAGGGCATATGATGCCACCTTATATATCTGCATGCTCCAGGGCCTTGAGTTCTTCATGATTGAAAATTTGGGTTTCAGCAAATTCGACGAAGTGACTATGGCTCTTGCTCTCGCGCGCACAATGCTCGTTCTTCATGGGGCATATGTGGGCTGACACTATACATATCTGCATACTCCATGGCCAGCAAAGTCGATGCATGAGAGCTACGCCATATGATACCATTCGCATTCCCTGCTATCGGCACTAGACAAGTGGGAGTTGTCCTATCATATTTTCCCTTAATTAGGGCAATCCGTGTCCCAAACTCGATGAATTTCTTTCTTGCTGCAGTTTTGTAGCTATCCTACGTCACGACCTCTTTTTTCAACACCTGCAATTAGGTACGGGCGCCGGCGGAGGCTAATGGTTTGGCTAAATTTATTAGGCCCGGACTCTCCTAAGTCCACCAATTTACGACTTTAATAGTCCAAGTTTTTAACCTGTAAGTCAATTTTTAAAACGAAGTCGCCACTAATCAATTTGGGGGGGTTAATTAGAAACCCATGCAAAGTAATGAGAGAAAAACTTTACTCCTACGTAACCAGAGAAATTAGGATCGGGGACTTGATTACACTAGTTAATCACTAATGCCCTTTCGGTATCTATTCTTGTTTAAACCCTTAAGGTTTTTGGATGTTTGAGGGATTTTCCATGCATTTTGGGGAGGAAAAACATTTTTGGGTCTTTTTCTATTTTTGAACATAAAAGGGATTTTTTTTTTTTTTTGGTATTTTTAGAAAATACAAGTCCTTTTGGCTTTTATGAAAATTTTTGGCTTTTATGAATTTTTGGCTTTTTTGGATTTTTTTACTTTTTGGAAAATATGAAATATTTTTGATTTTTTTTATTTTTTGGAAAATAAAATATTTTTTGAAATTTCTTAATATTTTTCGATTTTCTAGAAAATAAAATATTTTGTATTATTTTTATTATTTTTCGAAAATAAATCATTTTTGATTTTTTTAAATAAATAAATTATTTATTTTTATTTAATAAAATATTATTATTAATAATATAATATAAAAAACCAACCCAGGTGGAATCCGCGGGTTGGGTCCAACTGTGCCTTCCCAAAACGAGATGGGCCCGCGACTCATTTTTTTTTTCTTTTTATTTATGTATTATTTCTTTTTCGCGGCCCATTAGCCCATCTTTGAAACCGACCGGGCTAACCCAATGACCCGTTCGGCGAAACCCTACCCGACTCGACGACCCAACTCCACGACTCGATTTTCCAACAAAACCCTACCCGAATCCGACCTGTAGTTGCAACCCGATTTTCGCCGCCCCCCAAAAACGCGAAAACCCAACCGGCTCCTAGCCGGGTCCGACTCCGATGACTCGGGGCCGCGACCCAGAAAATTCGGAACCCTAGGGTTCCCGATTCATGGCGCTGAGGAGGGGCTAAGGTGCCACCGGGGCAAACGACGACGACGACGGTGACGGTGGCGACGGTGACGACGGCGACGGTGGCAACGGCGACGACGGTAACCCTTATTACCTATGATGAGGTGGTGGACGACAAGCGGCAGAGACGGCGACGACGGCGAGAGGGTGCTCGACACCCCTTTGCCTCTCTCTCTCTCTCTCTCTCTCTCTCTCTCTCTCTCTCTCTCTCTCTCTCTCGACCCTCTCCTACTGCTGGCCTCAAATCTCCGACCGCTCATCCTCGAGCCTCCCCTGAAGTCTCTCAATGGGAAGTCCGAGGTGTGCAGCCCTTGATCGGCCTCCCTCTCTCCATTTCATCTCCTTCGTCGTCGACGTCCAGGGCCTATTTATAGGCCAAGGGGGCGGCCGGTCAACGGAGCTTCGACCGTTAGTCCTTGCACACCGAGCGGCCTCCACCGGCCAAACCGATGTCCCCATCGACGCCGTTGCCCCGCTCCATGTCCCATCATTACTCCTCCCTCTCGCTCCGGCGTCGCGCGCGTCACCATCTCCAGTGCGTGGAGCCTATCCATGCGAGGAAGACAACAGACGCGCGGGTCGGGCCGGGTCTAGATTCACTTCGATCACGCAAGGAGGGAAAATCGTTAGGCTAGGCTTGAAGGCCCAGCCTGATGCGTTGCAGCTTCTTTTTTTTCTGTTTTCTTTCTTTTTTATTTTTGTTGTTTTTGTTTTGTTTTGTTATTATTCGAAATAGGAGGAGATAAATAGATAAATAAATAAATAAAACTAATTAATTAAAAAAACTAATTAATAATTTAGGCGTCTACAGCTGCCTCTCTTTGAAGGTGAGCTCGCAGAGGTTGCATTCAAAGATAAATTGATGCCTAAATTTTATCCATGCATGCGTAGTAGGCTATATTTTATTCGAGACATATTATTTTATACAGAAAAAGAGCAATATAACTTTACATATACTAAGACGAGATAAGAAGATACCTATAGTTACTTATCGGAAATGAGTGAGATAAGGTGTGAACCCCAAGTTTGGCAAATATCAAGGCATCATCTTACCTGGTGACATGAGGAAGTTGCTTCTCCAGGACCTGAACTACTCTTCGATCGCCTGTTAAAGTAATTAGTGATTTGTCTTGGACCCGAACCTTTCTTTGATCGCCTTGACGGGAAAATGCTTTTCCAAGGCCCGAGCCTTTCTTCAATCACCTGTCAGAGTAGTAAGTGGTTTCTCTTGGACCCGAACCTTTCTTCGGTTGCCGTGACGGGAGATGCGCCGACCTTTCTCAGGGCATTTATTTGTGAGTGCATGATTTGTATCGAGGACACTAGTTGGTACCCGACCTTTCTTGGGATATGAGACGACCTTTCTCAAGGCATCTATTTTGTGAGGGTGTCTGACCTCTGTCCAGAACACTAGTTGGTACCCGACCTTTCTCGAGAGATGCGCCGACCTTTCTCAAGGCATCTATTTTGTGGGGGTGTCTGACATTTGTCAAGGACACCAGTTGGTACCCGACTTTTCTCGAGAGATGCGCCGACCTTTCTCAAGGCATCTATTCTAGAAGATACCTAGACATTCACAAGCATTTCAAAGAGTACTTAGATATTTACAAGTACTAACCTGAAGGATATTTGAGCCTTTGCAGGCGTCGAAGGGGGTATCTGGCTTATCATAGGTATTGAAGGGGTACTTGGATGATTACAAGTACGAATTCTTGGGGTATACTTGGACATTCACAAGTATCGAAGGGGTACTTGGATGACCATAAGTACAAACTCTTGAAAGATACCTGGATGTTCACAAATATCGAAAGGGTACCTGATAATTGGAAATATCGAGGACATACCTTGGGTATTTGTGAAGGTCTCTCATTTCCTGGTAATGGGAATATTGAGAATGTACTTGAGATATTCATAAATGTCTCTCACCTCCTGGATGGGAATATCAAGGATGTACCTGAGATATTTGTGAAGGTCATCCACATTCTGGCAATGGGAATATCAAGGACATACCTGAGATATTCGTGAAAGTCTTCCACCTCCTAGTAAAAAGGAATATCAAGGACGTACCTGAGATATTCGTGAAGATCTCTCACATCCTGGATAGGAATATCGAGGATGTACTTGAGATATTTGTTAAGGTCTTCCACCTTCTAGTAATGGGAATATCGAGGACGTACATGAGATTCCTCAATATTCGTGAAGGTCTCTCACCTCCTAGATGGGAATATCGAGGATGTACCTGAGATATTTGTGAAGGCCTTCCACCTTCTGGCAATGGGAATATCGAGGACGTACCTAAGATATTCGTGAAGGTCTTCCACCTTCTGGCAATGGGAATATCGAGGACATACTTGAGATATTCGTGAAGGTCTCTCACCTCCTGGTAATGAGAATATCGAGGACGCACGAGATATTCGTGAAGGTCTCCCATCTTCTGGCAATGGGAATATCGAGGACATACCTAAGATATTCGTGAAGGTTTCTCACCTCCTGGTAATAGGAATATCAAGGATGTACTTGAGATAGTTGTGAAGGTCTTCCACCTTTTGGCAATGGGAATATCGAGGACGTACCTAAGATATTCGTGAAGGTTTTCCACCTTCTAGCAATGGGAATATCGAGGACATACCTGAGATATTCGTGAAGGTCTCTCACCTCCTAGATGAGAATATTGAGGATGTACTAGAGATATTTGTGAAGGTCTTCTACCTTCTGGCAATTGGGGAATATCGAGGGCGTACCTAGGATATTCATGAAGGTCTTCCACCTTCAGGTAATGGGAATATCGAGGACGTACCTGAGATATTCATGAAGGTCTTCCACCTTCTGGTAATGGGAATATCGAGGACGTACCTAATATTTGTGAAGGTCTCTCACCTCCTGGTAATGGGAATATCGATGACGTACCTGAGATATTCGTGAAAGTCTCCCACCTTCTGGCAATGGGAATTTCGAGGACGTACCTGAGATATTCGTGAAGGTTTCTCACTCCTAGTAATAGGAATATCGGGGACATAACTGAGATATTCGTGAAGGTGTCTCACCTTTTGGTAATAAGGAATATCGAGGACGTACCTCGCATATTCATGAAGGTTTCCCACCTCCGAGCAATTGGGGAATATTGAGGGCGTACCTAGGATATTCGTGAAGGTTTCTCACCTCCTGGTAATTGAGAATTTGAATGTAACACAAGGCTTACCTGGATGGCCGCAGGCACACAAGTGTACAAAGTAGTGGAATATTTGGATAAACACAAATATTTAATGATATGATCAAGGACTACTCAACTGGTCCAAGTGTAAGAAATCATACCGGGTAATCGCAGGCACATAATGTGGTGGAATACTTGAACTACTGCTAGTATTCAATAACATAATTTTGAGGACACTCGGACAGGTCGAGTGTCATAGAAAGGGAGTATCTAAACCTTGGTCGGTACTCAAAGACAAGAGGATACTTGGACAGTTACAAGCATCCAAACTTTAAAGACAATTTGAATAGGTCGAGTGTCAACAAAGGGAGAACTTGAGTAGCGGCAAACACTCGAAAACAAGGACATGCTTGGACAATCGCAAATATCAACACTTGGGGACAACTCGAACAAGCTAAGTGTCAATAAGAGGGAGCACTTAGACAATGGTAGGTACTCAAAGATAAAGGGATACTTGTGATATAGGCTAGTGAATCCACCTAGAGGGGGTGAATAGGTGCTTAAAATAAACCTTGGCAAATATATGCGGAATAAAATAAACTTTAAGCAAAATAAAGGAGTTAAGGGAAAGGAATAAGAACACAAGAGGTTTATAGTGGTTCGGCTTAATCCAAGCCTACGTCCACTCTCCCACGCTAACAGCCTTCTCTTTGGATTCCACTATGCAATCAACAAGAGATTACAACTTTGAGTGCAAACACTTAGTAGTAGATCACACTATCTCACTAAGTCACTCTTTTGGTATTTCTCTCAAGATCACAAACGTTTAAGCTCATGAGAGACAAGTGTATGATCGAAGTTGCTCAAACTTTGGAATTATAAATTCTACGCTCCGTCTCTTACTTGCTCATCGATACTTCATCTCCTTAAATACTCCTCCACTTCCAAACTAGCCGTTGGACAGTATCTTGAGGATTGTCTTCCAATCAACCCATTGGACAGATCTATATCTAGAAGATTTGGTAGCCGTTGAGTGACAAAAGTAGAATCCCAAAATGATTCCGATCGCCCATACAAAAGGAATCTTGGTTTCCATAAGTAGAGCTTCTTCGTATAGAAAGGTCTTGTCTTCATGATCCAATTGTCAATCAATTAGATTCAATCAAATCATCTTGATGTAGAATCCAAATCAGATCACTAGCCGTTATTCATCCTAGAATAAACCAAGGCTTTGAAGAATTGAAGATAACTTGAATCTGTCTTCGTCTTCATTGTTCATCGCGTTTGGTCTAGAATTCGTCAGCGTGGGCAGACTCTGAATCTAGAGTCTGGCGGTCTTCAGACGGAAATCTTCAGACCGTAACTCTGGGTCTGGAAGTCTTCAGACCGAACTTGGGTCTTGACGGTCTTCAGACTGAAATTAAGTCTTGACAGTCTTCAGACGAAAACTGGGTCTTGACATCCTTCAGACCGAACTTTGGGTCTGAACCTTTTTTGTGCGATAGACTTTACAATCTGATTCTTCCAAGCATAGACTTTGATAATATCATTTACATGTTCCATCATCAGCATAGTCTATTACTCAATAATCAAACACGTTAGTAGCTTTTGATTTATTTTGTCATCTTCAAAACATCATAAGGGATTTCCCTAACAACTTGGTCAGCCACAAGTATCAATACTCTGGGGACAACTCGAACAAGTTGAGTGTCAATAAGAGGGAGTACCCGGCCAGTGGTGGGTACTCAAAGATTATCAGACATAAAGTTCTGGGAGTAGGGATGGGGATATGCTTTTCTAGCGATACCTTTGATCTCTAAGAGTATATTTGCTATTTGCACAATATGCACACATGTACACAACGATTGTATATGCTGTAAATTCATAAATTCAAATGTGATTTATGCATGACAATCTTGTCAGTTTTGTATCATTCGAATTCCATTAGGGAAGATTTTGAAAGATAACATTCGTTTAGAATGTAAATGTCTTGAGCATGCCAGATGAGGGACTTTCAATCTAAAAGGACTTTCACTCACTCTCATGGGAAAGGCTGTTTTATCTTAACCATTAATGTAGAATTTACAAGGACCACACTATCTCACTGTCATCATGTCAGTAGGGGTCCGAGTATTCTCGCAAGTGATACGATTTTACCAATGTGAGAGGTCTTTACTGAAATTGTGATGAAGGTTTGGTCAATGGCTTATTAAAGAGAACCAACAAGGTCATGGCTTTGTGAAAAAGATGTTGTATAATCATCTCCGAATTTGTAAGTCAAGAATCCTGCGAAATGAGATAGAATAATCTTGCTCGTACTTCTTCGAGTGATGCTTATAAACATATGAAATCCTACGTTAATTGAAGTGCCCCTAGTCTGAAGAGACTTTTACAATTGGATGCAATGTAGGCTTGACTTATGTGTAAAAGGGTGAGAACCAGTGATTGCCTTGGCATTTGTCATCGGTCTTTCTTCTCACCGTCAGATAGCAACTTCTATTGGGAATACAAATGGCTATATTTTTTGTTTGGGGCATCAGCCTTGCTTTTACCAAGCACACTGCCTTTTCATGCCCCTAGTTCTCATTTCAATTTTTCATTCATGGGCATTGACCTTGCTTTTACCAGGTACACTGTTTTTTTATGCCCCTAGTTTTTGTTATTGTTGCTTGACGAACCGATCTTGACAAGTTCAAGCAAACGCCTTTGTTAGACTATTAAGTCTTCATCTTTTCCGGCGCTTCGATTATGCTGCTTGAATGGCGGTAACTTCGCTTTGGCTCCATGTGAGGGTGAATTTACAAACTCAATTGGGTTGTACAATGGATACAAGTGCGTAAAGAAATAATTGCTCTTCATGACTCTAGGGTACTTAAATTAATGCGAGTGGTCATATGCAATAAAGACACTCGAAGATTGATGCAAGTGCAAGCAAGAAAATTTCTATCCCTTTTCTCACTTTATGATGCTGACTTGTCTTCAACTTGCCCCAGTGTGGGGTGGTTTTTTTTTTTTACGGGGGTAGGGCAGAAATTTTGCCATACACAATGAGCAATGGAATGCCTCTCACTATTTTGGTCATCGTACCATTTGCGAGCGAACTCTTTACCCTGCAGTCATGGAATTTTCTATACTCATTTCACAAAGGTATAGATGGGGGACTGTGTGTAGGATATGGCTTGCCTGTCATCATTCTGACGTGCCTCATCCAACATGCTCAATTAATCTTGTATTCTCCACTTAACTGTCTATTCTAATAATCCTTAATAGAATCAAAGATTTAGATGAGACGAAATCGTCATGCAAAATTCACTTGGAAAAAGGCATGCAACATATGATGTGATAGAGTTTGTACTCTCAAAATAAATGAATGGCTTTTACTAAAGAAAAACCTATTAACAGCTTTAGGGGTGTTTACTTGGTGGAATGGTATTCACAAATGTGTTGAATTTTGAATATCAAAAGAGTTATTCACAAAGGGCTATTTACAAATGTGTGTTGATAGATTGCTCCTATTGGTTAGGGATGTAACACATGAATGATCGGCCAGGGATTGGGAATCTAATCAGGCATTTCTACTTTTGCCTCTTGCAAAAGAGAAGATGTGGAAATAGATCAACTAGTAGGGCCAAGATCATAAGTGATTTGAGGCCTGAAGGATCTCTGTCATTAGTTTTGACGATACTTGAGACGCCATTTTGTTTGGGAAAGCTTATCAGAGTCTGACATGCCTTTCATTGATTTGCTTTTCACATCTTGGATGGTTAGGTGATCTTGTAACAGACAAGAGGGAGCGTGTTAGTCACGAACTCTTTCAGAGGTCAAACAACTGGAAGCGATACAACATTACCCTTCACTAGTTTGCAAATGATTAAGTGGACCTGGAGTACAAGAAGGACACGAAGTCTAGCGTCTCCCATTTCGTTAGGTCAATTATTCTCCTTAATTGGCTTATGGATGACACGTCCTTTTATACGAAGTCAGGTGAATTCAATACGGGTCATTCTCATGAACCTTACTTGGCCATTATTGACCATTAAGTTTGGTTCTTGATTCCCAATTGGGTTCAGATAGTGGGAGTATTGGAAATGATACCAAATTACCCTTCCCTAGAGTTTGTCTGTGCTAGCTCCTATGGATACTTGAACATCGATGATGGCCTCTTTATCTCGGCATAGTTCAATGTTTCTTTCAATTGGCCTTTCTCATTTGTGACCATGTATGTATGATTGTTGGTTGTTGATTCATCTTCAACACTTTCCTTCTGTGGAATTTCTCCTTCTGTCTTTGATTATAGTATCATTGAGCAAAAGTCATGTACCTCAAGCTTCTACGGAATATGAGATGGACAATCAAAAACCTCCAGTTTTCTGATAGCAATTACTCCGTGGAAGAATATGCGTCTGTAGTGAAGCTTCTAGATTCCAAAGTCATTGTCTAGGGTAGGGGGCTATAGATTGCCTTGACTGTCTAGATTTTCTCCCTATTGACAGTAATCACTTTAAAGGAAGAGAAGAAATTTCTTCCTTATGCTTATGGGCTCGTCAAAGTTGAAACTGTAACATCTAGTTGTTTGGGCGCGTTGTGCGACAAGATAGTCCTCCAGCTTAGGAGGGAGTTAGGCAGGAGCGAGGCATGTTATGCATGCTTTGATTTCAACTGTAGGCCTATACCTATTACATCTCATCTTCTGTATCCTATGAATAGAAGAGATGGGTCATTATTCTCAATACTATGTTAAGGGAATAAGGCTTACCCTTTTTTTTTTAATGGGATGCTCCTTTCTGTTTGCCCTTGCTTTCTTGAAAAAGTGTTTTCGAATTTGGTCTATTTACACGATATGCCAGTTTCAAATGCCTTCTATCACACTAAATCAAAGGGGATGATATTCTGAGACATGAAGTGAGAGAGTTAGAAAGACAAACATTATTAAATTTACCATCTTATTTTGACAAATGCTTTTGGTGATGAAATACCTTTTATTTTAAAAATATGTCTTTGGGGGAGAAAAAGCATGAGGAAGTCCAGCCCTTAGTATTCTCCTTGGATGATATTTTCATTTCATGGTTGGATAGCATCACTGAGCTGGTTTGGAATACCGCCTCATGCTCTCAAAACAAAATATTAAAAATGTACATTAGAGTACTTGGAATGGAAAAAACAACAGTAGCACACTAAACAAGATAAGAAACATGAAATTATAAAAACAAGCAAAATCGCATGAAAACTCCCATGAAAAGGAGCGCTTCAATAGTGCTAGTCCTGAAATCAAGCATCTTTGAATTCCTCGCCTTCAGTAGACTCGAAGTATTCACATGCGAGGACTACTTTGTTGAAGTTATGGAAGTGTAACCCATGCAGCCAACAGCGATGCTTGCAGGACAAAACTTCTATGAACTACTTTATCAATTCCTCTTCAGCCAGTTAAGGGTGGGTTTGCATCATAAAAGCGTTCCACCTCCCTGCATATGCTCGAAAATCCTCCATTGGTCTTCTTCTGAAGTGGGCCAAACTCTCAAAAGGCAGTTCAGTTTCAATCTGGTTTTGCTACTGATGCAAGAATGTGGAAGTTAGTTCATTACAATCCTTTATGAGGTAAATATTATTTGTGACGAACCATTGCAATGCGAGACTCCGTAAGAGTTTCTTGGAACGCCTGAGTTGTGAATGACATCGGGCTATAGTACCGACTCATTCGGTGTGGAGATATTGCAAATGAGCCACGGGGGTAATTCGTGCCGTTATACTTGCGGAGATTAGGTATTCACATTTCTCTGCGGGTCATGATCCTATGAGGGCAAGATGAACCTGATATGTCTTGGTTAGGCCACTGGTTTTCCCATCGCATATTCATCGTGGTGGTGAATTTTTCTATTTCAGGGAAGCTAGACTCTATTGAAATTATCCCATTGCTTTCTTCCGAGTCAAAATCACCAAACAAGGATGAGGCATTTAAGCTATCCTCATGGTCAGGCGACAAGCTTAGTAGTTCATTAGGATCATAGCGGATAAGGAGGAATGTTCCCTCTTCTAACAGTTATACGATGAATGGCCGATTTCATCTGTATAACACTAGTAGTCTCTGGGATTGTATCCTAGGGACTGGAAGTCTTCAAGGTTGTACTCTAGGGGATGATAGCCTTCAGGATTGTATCTTAGGGGATGCTCGGAGTTTTGGCGCGGTGGCTCATCGGCTATCAAGTTTCACCTATACTCAGTGGCAAATGTTGAATTGATTTGTTTAGGCTTTATTTTCTTGGCTCCTGGTCCAGACCTTTTGAGTAAGGCCCTTCGCTTCGCTAGTTGGATTCTGTCAAGGGGAGTGAGAGATATTAGAGCTTCACTCTCTGTTTCACTCTCTAGGTTGATAGGGGTCGGTATTCTTTGGACCCTAGCTCTTGCAGTAAGCTTGGGGAGCTGTCCTATCGTGCCCCAATCTTGAATAGGCTTTGTGTCTTTGATCTCGTACACAGGCTCCTTACCTTTCCCAATGGGAAACTTTTCGGTAATAGGATGTTGCTTAGTCACCCATTTATCAAGCAAGGCTTCATTGACATCTTCTTCTCTTATCCCAGCGACTAACGGCTCCTCGTGCTCCACGATCATCGGTTCTTCGTAGGGTAAGGCGATGTCAAGGCTGATGTCAATATTATATTCTTGATGGAAAACATGAATTAGTTCCTTCCAGGTTTTAAGGGGACTAATCTTCCCAATAATGTACCATCGCAAGATAAGATCGGTCAAGTTTGATTGGTCGACTGAATCATCCTTCGGACTAGGTAGGCCTATAAGTAGGTCTCTGGGTGGGAGGTATCAGCATACCTTTTGCATTCAGGTGTTTTAAGCTCTTCAAGGATTTCAAAACTGGCCTAATTAGACAAGTCGATGGGATTCTGTCCCTGTAACTGGCTTAACTTTTTCATGATCTTTTCAAACTATCTATGGTGTCTGTTATTTTCTGGCAAATTTGCAGGTGTCATGACGGTGCTTAAAGCGGTTACGGGGTTGGGCTCGGCTTGAGTGGATTCTATTTGTCTCGAGAGTTGTCGAAGGACAATGGACATCTGTCCTACGCTGTCTTCAATGTTAGCGAGGCAATTTCATACATCATTCTGATCGGGCCCTATCATGTGGGGCCATTCGCAGGTGGATGGTAACCGGTGACTCATAATTACCTGTTGTTGTGAAAATAATGAATGAGCACAAGAGTAGACAAAAATTGACCCATGGCAACGGTCTATCTATTTTTATTTATCAAAATAGGATTTTATAGATCACAAACTTCTGACATCTAGAACTTGAAATGACAGAACGAAGTACTAGATATTAAACAAAAGTCCCTAAACAATGGGACAAAACTTTCACAAAATAAACACTAAGGGGCATATGACTACTATTTTATATGCAACAGGGAGCCTTGTTCTTGCAAAGGCTGCTTGCTTTCTTGGACTGGCTCTGATATGGGTATCCAGCCTATTTCCATATCCTTTGCATAAGCTCTACTTGCCCGTGCTAGCTGCTCTCGCCAATTGAGTGAGGGACTGATGGCTTTCATTTTGTCGGGATACGATGATTGTGGATGTTAAGACGCAGAGGCGTGGTGGACTTTTTCTTCTCCCCCAAGCCTTTCAGGTACCATGATCCTTTTGCAATGGCATTTGTCCCAAGTTTCCTCAACGATAGAAATTTCGACTGCGTAGTCACAGCTTGTGTTGAAAATGACTGGAGGGATCCTCCTCTTGGAAGGTGGTGGGATCTCCGAAGGGCTCCAAATTGTCGTGCCACCCGATATGGGTAATAGGGAACGGCACGGTAAGGCCGAGCAACGGGGTGGGTGGCAGCGTTTGTAAGCAAAGCAAGCTCTCTTTTCATGGAACCAACCAGCACACCATTGGAATGTCTCAGGAGCTGGGTCTCTTAGGAAGTTTACCTAATTTGAACGGCTTTGATTGGGAATGTATGGTCCTAAAACCATAAATTTTTGTAATGGATTTTCGAAATCATTCATTTCAGACGATCGCATGAAGCCTCAAAATTCGCTTAGATGAGAAAAGAGCCGAGACTTGTAAAATTTCCGAAAAGACGCACATGATTTTCTCCGTGTTTTCTTTAAAATGATTAAAAGACAAGAATGTTTCAGTTAAAATCATGTTGACATAATTTTGCCCCCTCAAGATCTGATCAACTATCCATGCCATCTTCGGACTTATGACATTTCTTTGATGGGGGAAGATGATGACCGAAAAAAGGCCAAGAGGAAAATCTCACTTTTTTGGGTCATAGGTTGATTTTGAAAACAGGCATTCATAAATTCTAGTGGGCAGGTATTATGGTTGTTTTCAAGAATTTGCCTCATAACATGGACTTCGTTCTTAAAAGTCGCGCTAACCCATGCAATGGGATGATGCCTATTGATGGCCCGACAAGCTTTTTCTCGAGAGGCATTCCGGTGATGATCTTTGTATTCCTCCAGAGTTGGGGTTAGCTCAAACCTACCAAACATAAAAGTAATTGTCCTCGGGCACCAGAATGTGCCATGGCTTGTATGACTTCGGGACGAATAGTGATTTGGATCAACAATAAAAGATGATCGACTTTGGCTTTCACGCGCTCTTGGGCAAACTAGTTCAATTGACCCCACCATTTGAAGAGCTCTGCTTTGGGAGCGAGAATGAGCTGGATATCATCTTCTCCTATCGCATATAAACTAGGACTCGAAAAACTTACCCTAAATTGCCGTGGGCCAATAAAAAGACTGAATAAAAGTAAAGAAATCACTTTGCTTTTAAAGAAAATGGGAAGCACAAAGACATGCGCATGGGATGTGTGGCTCGATTTCTAGCTGAGAAGGCTTGTCGAAATTAAAAGAGTATCCACTTGTCGTAGTCTCGCATTAGCAGAATACCCTCTTAACCTCAGCTAAGAAATTTGGAAAAAAGAAAGGCAACCTCTACATCGTAGTCTCACGTTTGAGGTCGTATCTTTTTTAACACCATCCTAGATATCCTATGGTGGCCCAGGTCCGGCGGCCAAATTGTGTGTGCCATATGTAGTGTTAAAACAGTAAAGCATGCACAATAGTTTATAATCACAAGACAATCTATTTTAAGCAAAATTAAAGTAAATTTCTAAGCTACTGACCTACATAAAGAAAAAAAAAAACAAAAAGAAGTTAGTAAAGTGTTTAAACAAGATAAAATGGCCTAAGTCCCCAAATCATCACCAGCGGAATCGCCAAGCTATCGCGACCTCTTTTTTCGACGCTCGCAATTAAGTACGGGCGCCGACGGAGGCTAATGGTTTGGCTAAAATTATTAGACTCGGACTCTCCCAGGTCCACTAATTCACAACTTTAATAGTCCAAGTTTTTAACCTGTAAGTCAATTTTTAAAACGAAGTCGCCACTAATCAATTTAGGGTGGATTGATTAGAAACCCATGCAAAGTATTCGGAGAAATACTTTGCTCCTGCGTAACCAGAAAAATTAAGATCGGGGACTTGATTACACTAGTTAATCATTAATGCCCTTTCGGTACCTAATCTTGTTTAATCTCTTAAGGTTTTTGGGATGTTTGAGGGATTTTCCATGCATTTTGGGAAGGAAAAACATTTTTGGGGTCTTTTCTATTTTTTGAACATCAAAGGGATTTTTTTTTTTTTTTGGTATTTTTAGAAAATACAAGTCCTTTTGGCTTTTTATGAAAATTTTTGGCTTTTTATGAATTTTTGGCCTTTTTTTGGATTTTTGACTTTTTTGGAATATATGAAATATTTTTGATATTTTGATATTTTGGAAAATAAAATATTTTTTGATATCTTTTAATATTTTTCGATTTTCTGGAAAATAAAATATTTTTTATTATTTTTTATTATTTTTCGAAAATAAATCATTTTTTATTTTTTTAAAATAATTTGTTTATTTATTTTTATTAAAATATTATTTATAATAAAATAATATAAAAAATGACCGGGTCGGATTCGCGGGTTGGGTCGACCCAAGTCGTCCCGAAATGCAAACGGGCTTACATAGCGGGCCCGACTTATTTTTTCTTTTTATTTATTTATTATTTCTTTTTTTGCGGCCCATTAGCTCATCTTTAAACCGACCGGCCGACCCAATGACCTGGTTTGGCGAAACCTTACCCAACTCGAGAACCCAACTTCACGACCCAATTTTCCAGCATAACCCTCCTCGGATCGACCCACGGTTGCGACCCAATTTCCGCCGCCCCCCCAAAATGCGGAAACCCTACCCGACTCCTAGCCCGGGTCCGACTCAACCACCCGGGGTCGTGACCCAGAAAATCGGGAACCCTAGGGTTCCCGATTCGCGGCGCCAAGGAGGGGCTGAGGTGCCACCGAGGCAAACGACGACGACGACAGTGACGGTGGCGACGGTGACAACGGCGACGGTGGCGACGGTGACAACGGCGACGGTGGCGACGGCGACGATGGCGACCCTTATTACCTGGGACAAGGTGGTGGATGGTGAGCGGCAAAGACGGCGACAACGGCAGAGGGTGCTTGATGCCCCTTTGCCTCATGCTCTCTCTCTCTCTCTCTCTCTCTCTCTCTCTCTCTCTCTCTCAACCCTTTCCTCCGGCTGGCCTCGGATCTCCGACCACTCGTCCTCGAGCCTCCCCTGAAATCTCTTAGTGGGAAGTCCAAGGTGTAAAACCCTTGATCGGCCTCCCTCTTTCCATTTCGTCTCCTTCGTCGTTGACGTCAGGGGCCTATTTATAGGCGAGGGGGGCGGCCGGTCGATGGAGCTTCGACCGTCGGTCCTTTCACGTCGAGCGGCCTCCGCCAGCCGAACCGGTGTCCCCATTCGATGCTAGCTGCCCCTGCTTCACGTCCCATCACTACTCCTCCTCTCTCTGCTTCGGCATCACGCACGTCGCCGTCTCCGGCACATGGAGCCTATCCACGCAAGGAAGACGACAAATGCACGGGTTAGGTCGGGTCCGGATCCGCTTCGGTCACGTGGGGAAGGAAAATCGTCGAGCTGGGCTTGAAGGCCCAACCCGACGCGCTGCAACGTCTTTTTTCTGTTTTCTTTCTTTTTCATTTTTGTTGTTTTTGTTTTTTTTATTATCCGAAAAAAGAGGAAATAAATAGATAAATAAATAAATAAAACTAATTAATTAAAAAAACTAATTAATAATTTAGGCGTCTACATCCTAATTAGCATTTTTTTAAAGCTATTCATACCCTTCCAATAAGGCGACACCTGCTTGAAATTTCAGATCCGATTCAGTGGTATTATACCATCCAACTAGCGCTTCAAAAACTGCTCAAAACTCTTTTGCCTTGTGGAGATTCAGTAGGGTATGGACACTTAGCTAGAGAATAGATCGCAACGTAAAAACAAAGAAATTACACGCATTTGGAATTAAAAGCACAATGAAGAACTACAGGCTACTATGTATGATAGAACTGCAGAGGCGAAAGATCCAAGATTTTAGAAACCAGGAAAAGAAAAGGAAATACGGGGGAAATTCCCTTAGCTAAAAATACACTTTAACTCTTCTCTTTTTTGTAAAAGCAATTCTTGTAATTCTTTTGATTTTCTGATTTTTTTTTCTATTTTACCTTCTCTTTTCTCTATTCTCTTTTCATTTTTCCCTTTTTCCCTCTACCGGCCATCGATGAGGCCTATGTATGAATACAAATAGCCCGTGAATAGAGACTTGCATATTTATATTGTAGTCAAGATTGAAGTTTGATTTGACTATATATATTTATAGATGGCCCTTTCCAACCAATACCAAAAACACTCAAATCAAATACATAACTTCCAAAGCTCTAAGAAATATCCTATGAGTAGATTATTGACATGTTTTCGAATAATTTAAGAATCACACGGTATCAAAAACGTAGGTTAAGGGTCGTGGTGCTATACTCTCAATATTCAAAGATCATTCTAACTTACTAGACTCCAACCTATCTCATAGCATCATACTCAAAAGTACCTATGTAGAGTGATATTAGGAACAAAGTCACATGAGAGAGAGAGAGAGAGAGAGAGAGAAGCCCTAGGTCAGCTACTTAGATGATAGAATTGGGAGAGAGAAGCCCTAGGTCGGCTACTTAGATGATAGAATTGGGAGAGTGACTTACACGTATGGAAATTTAGTCATAAAATCGAATAAATCTTTTTGTCCATGCTAGTTTAGGAAAATGAGCACAAATTTGTCGATTCAAATCAGAATAACCTGATTCCAAAGCAAAAGAATAGAGACTTGAAGAATCACAATTTTTGTGTTTTCAATTTCCTCAACTAAGCATCGTAGGCTTGTCAATTTTTTATGAAAGTGGGCTAAACGGTGGTGGACAAAATGAAAAAAAGTACAAGAACTTCATTGGTTGCTCTTCTAGACCCCTGGGGAAGTCAAAATAGCATCAATTCTTCGAAATTAATGGCTGTAACTCTTCAAAGATGCAGGCTTTAAAAGCCCTAACTCTTCAAGGATAGAGTGGAAACTCTTCTAGGTTTTCAAGGGGTTTGAACTCTTTAAGGTTCAAGAGAGTTGCACTAAGCAAATTTCATTAATCAAATTCGGTCTATAATTTTAGACTCATTGACCTTTTATATCAAAACAAAAGAAGAGTACGAGGCTAGACTCAAGCATAGAAAATAATAGTCATCAATGTACATAGAATCTAGAAGCTATTAAAATTGAAGCAATATTTACCAATGCTTTTGCTCGTCCGAATGTGCCTTGATGTAAGTTTTAATGTTTGGGAAATGATAAAATCTTTATGACAAAACAGAGTGTCGTTGATATTGAATGCATGCTAATCTTCTTGGTCGAACAAGTTGGTCTCGAATATGACTACATCAAGAGAGAGAGAGAGAGAGAGAGAGAGAGAGAGAGAGAGAGGAGCTATTTCCCTCCAATGATGATAATTTTATTGACAACTTCTATATGATGTAAGAGATATAACTTTTGTGGACTTAAAGACACTTTATTGAACCTTTTAGGATATATAAGTGGCCCAGCCATCATATATTGCTGGGAAAAGCGTTAAAAAAAAGTCATAAACCTTTTGTATTTGTGCCAATTTAGTTCTAAACATTTTTACTTAGTGCCGATTCAGTCCTTTCCGGCTAATTTTGGTCGGATTTTGCTGACTGGATGCCAGTTGCCTGACATGGCCTGATCAGTACTCACATGGATAACCTTTAACAATATTTTAATATTTTTGAATTTTTGAATTTTTGAATTTTTTTTCTTTTTCTTTTTCTTTTTTTTTTTAATTTTTCCATCCCCTTATCCTTCGGCAACCGGCCATAGGCAATGGTCGGTGAGGCAACCTCGCCAGCCACCTCACCAATGGCTGCGAGGGCGGCCTCACGCTGGGCTAAATGGTTTTGGAAAATAATATTCAATATAGTCGTTGTACCTAAAGCAATATGTGGAAATGTAAACGCAAGAAATCAGATCATCAGAACACCCAAGGTACAACCTGTACAAGACAAAACCCAAACACACCCATGCTCATCCACTCAGGGAAGCATTCACAAGCAGCAGAATTCAAGATTCAAGAACCACCCTCCGTAAATGTACAGCGACTATTGAAGGCAGTCTCTAAGGAAATAAAATTACATAAACAAGACAGATAGCAGTAAAAAGAGACGGAGCTCCTCCATGGTTTAGAAGTGATGGTGGTGCTTCTTGCCATGATGAGACTCTTTATATTTTTTCTTGGCCTCCTTCCTCTCGTGGTGCTCGTGGAAGGCGAAACCGACAGCCCCAACGGCAGCAGCGGCGGCTATTTCCTCCTGTATCTTGTGCCGGTGAGCATGCTCCGGATCCTTCTTGGCCATATGCTTCTCATGCTGCAATTTGCACATCATTAATCAGGAATTGCGTGCACGAAACAAAATGAGGGAAGGTAAAGAGGAAAGCAAAAAAAAAAAAAAAGTTCTCTACTCTGTATAATTTTTTTTTTAATACAAGCTCTGAGCATGGGATAAGCTCGAGAAAAAAATTTTAATTTATTCACTTTGAAAAGAAGTATTTGATCATGTAAATAGTGCTATGGACTACAACTATGTTTTTTGTTTAAGCCAATTGTAGGGAAATCTTATTCCTCTAGCCGATGGATCAAGGAAATCAATTGAATTCAAACTATTGTTCATTTATAAGGATGATCCATTCTCGCATGGCATGCCATTATCATGTCTAGTTGAAATATGTGAGTTTAATCTAGATCTTTTGCATCTAATGCTCGTGAATAACCTGACGATTCAGGTCAATAAGGTGAAAACGTAAATTTTATCTAAATTATAAAATGCGAAAAGAATTTCAAGAATTGAAAAGAAGATAATTATTACCAAGGCATAAGCACCGGCAGCGACGGCACCGAGCTCGCCAATCTGCTGGAGGTGCTTGTGGTGCTTCTCCTCCTTCTTGTAATCGACTACAGGCTTCGTGAAGGCATCATCCTTCTTGTGGTGGCTGCGGTGGTGGTGGTGGTGATGGTGGTGTCCTTCGGCCATAGTTGGTGGTTGTTTTTTTTTTAGGAATACTAGAATTGACGAAGGATCAGGGAAAGGACTATAGCTGAATTGTATGGTATGCGTTGTGAGACCGTTCGAGAGGGAGTGGCGTATTTATAGGGAAGTTGGTACATGCAAAGTCTCGCATCCAATCGGGCCAACGCGGGAAGACTTAAACGCGTGATGGACGGTCGGGATTGCTTAGTCTGGTCCTGCTCGATGCATTTTGTCTTCTTTCGATAAATTGGTTATTTGTATGTCAAACAAAAACAAAAAAATTAGGGGACAATTTTTTTTTTTTTTTTTTTGGGGGTGTTTTCTAGTTGAGGGATTTTTTGGGAGGACAAATTTATTAGAGAACAATGCTCTAATAATACCATATACTTGACAATGATGTTTTTATCGTTTCCCTTTGATTTGTCTGATGATAATTTCTTAGTCTTGAGCTTGAATTGCAAGATTTGTTTAATAATGTAATCGTAGGGGTCCAAAGTCTAAGATGAGACTTTCTGGTGGAGGTGGGTGCTTTTAACTTATTGATTAAGTAATTGCATCGCATGAATGTGCTCTATGGGTCGTCCCGTGATTTCATACCAAATTGTTTTTACAAAAGTGATCGTCTCTTTTTAGATGCTTTAAAAATAAGAGAATACGTTAATTTTTCCATCACTGTACTTCTGTTTTTTTCTTTTCTTTTCCTGCTATACTCTTAGATTGTTTGTAAGAGGCATGGTGTTATATCCCTATTAATTTGCAAGTGATGAAACCCGAATTTAATTAGATAGCAGAACTAGTTTGTATATGCTCCATCAATGCATTTGCTGAAACCTTGTCTACTTATACTAACATGTGGAATGGTAAAAAAAAAAAAAAAATTGTTCCTAGTGTGTGTAATGACATTACATGATCTTGAGGCATGATGGATAGTTTCGTCCTGATTCTACTTGACAAACAAAGCTAAATCAGCTCAAATATCTGTCTATGCCGTATAACACCTCGGCAATGGTTAGTAGCTCCCTCAAATGTGAACAATTTTATGCCCTTTTTTCTTGAGATTATTAGATGCCGGCACCATTGACTTTATTTTAGTTATTTAATTTAGTGGAAATCCTTCATTTTAGAATTCGCTGACGCCTATGTACATATAAAATCAAAGGGTAGATATTATCCGGTGTTGTTTAGAAGATGAACATCAATAAAACATATATAAATGAATAAATAAGTAAAATGAAAAATCCGAGGAGTACATCGCACATTGCACTTTATCCAAAGCATCCCAGTACCAACACTCTTCGCCTATGATTTGAAAGTAGGCTGTACATCTTTATTTCCAGTGGTAAATATCAAAGCTCGTTTGAGATGATGCCCTTTTTGGCCTTGGTTCTCTTGTACTTTGAATGAATGTCCACCAATATATACTTCGAAAAACAATCGTATCAGTTATGATTTGAAGAACATTCTCTTCTTTGACTTTCCATTGTTTAGGATTCCAAACACCATTCTCTACGACCAAAATCAAGACTGGGCATGTTCTACCAGGTTGGCAAGACCATTAAAAAAAACCAAGAAAGAACCGAAATTCAAGCACAACCCGAAGATCTCCGGAAGCTTCGAAGGCGGCTGTGGAGGAAAGGCAATTGGCTATGGCTCGCCTTAGCAGCTTGGGCAGCTTCTCCATTTGAGGAAGATCTCGACCTCGAAACGCCCCAAAGCGACCAGTCCCGTTATCGCCGGCGCCAAATTGCCAGTGTCTCGAGATGCTCTAATATGGTCGTATGATGCATGGTTGAAAGCCCGACATGTCTAGCTTCGATGAATCAAGTTTCCCTGCAATTTGGAAGTCCTTTGAAGGAAATAATGCCCGAAGTACTAGTCCTAAATATTTGCATGTGTTGCCAATTGAGTTTACCCGACTATTTTAATCGGAAATCATTGACGTCTATACCAGTAGAGCTGCATAGGATGGTTGGAGTTGATGTGACCAATTTTTTTTATATAATTTTTCTTCTTTGTTTATTTCTTTTTTTTTTTTCCTATCAAGTTCGACAAGGATCGCCAGCTAACCCTTGCCAGCCAGAAGGTTACATCAACAATCAGATAATAATTAATAAAAGAATTTACTTAAAGTATCCTTAGAAACTATATTAAAAGATGGACAGACTCAAAATGTCTAAACATAAGCTAACACGATTTGGGGAAAGCTCCCTTTTTGTTCAATTTCTTGATCTTGTCCCTTTGTCATAATAAAGGTAATAATCATCTACAAATTCCATCACAATTTTCTTATATGGCGGCTTGGTTGGCATTCCATATGCGATTCAACACTCCATGCCATTCGGTGGAAGGGTGTTCTGAAATATCGCACCATGTCGGGTGTGGCATTGGACGACCATTCCATATGACCTTTTGAAGTTTCCCGTTGACCTCAAGAATATGATCAATTATGTCCCCGCTCTCCCATCGATAATTATCCAAATCGGTTATCAAATTCGCAAGCCTTTCCTTTTGTTCGGTATGTACGCGAATGGGCGATCGGAGGCTTAAGGGGAGGCATTGTTCCACACAAATGCAGAATAAATAGGGATTACATATAATTAGACATAATTGAAAAGGAAACAAATTCTTTTCCGTTTTTTTTTTTTTTTTTTTTTTTTTTTTTTTTTTTTTTTCAACGGTCAACGGTCAACGGTCAACGGTCAAACGGGTCAACGGTCAACGGTCTTCAACGGTCAACGAGTCAACTGTCGTGGTCCAGCCGGGTCGGACGGGTCGGGTCTCCGGTTCGGGTCGGGTCGGACGGACCGGCCGCACGTTTATGCCAGTTCATTTCTGGGTTTTGCGCTTGGGGGCGCGTCGGCGCGCTTCGCGGCGTTCCACCACTCGTTGCGCTCGTCTCGACGAGACCCGTTTCGAAAAATTGCATGTACAGTCTCGGGTGTCGGGAATTTCTTGCCCGATCGGTGCGGCCGGGTGCTTTGGACGAAAATCATTAAAAAACACATCCCTGAGACATGAACGGTATCGGGAAAAGCACCCGACTATTTTAATCGGAAATCATTGTCTTTTTGAAGGAAATAATGCCGAAGTACTAAGAGGAGGAAATCTGGGATATTGTTAAGTTTGGTGTGATGCAGGCAGTGGTATGTAGCTATCGGCACGCATGATCGGGTTGGCAGGGGCGGCCATTGGAGGTTGGTTGATGGGCATGACCTATTATCTTTTTTTACACAGATAATGATTTAATTCTTGTTTTCAATTTACAAAGTATAGTTGCATCATGAGGAAAAATTATCTAAAAAATCATAAATTTATTGCATTTTAATCAATTCAATTCTAATCATTTCAATTGTGTAAATTGAGTCCTAAATATTTGCATGTGTTGCCAATTGAGTTTACCCGACTATTTTAATCGGAAATCAGGACCAATTTTTTTTATATAATTTTTCTTCTTTGTTTATTTATTTTTCTCTTTTTCCTATCAAGTTCGACAAGGATCGCCAGCTAACCCTTGCCAGCCAAAGGCAAGGATTGGGCAACCCTTGTTGGCGACTGGGTGAGGGCCGCAATGACTGAGGGCTTAACAGTTGGCAAGGGTTGGCCAGCAACTCTTTTGCTAGGCTTGGAAGGAAAAAGAAAGAAAGGAAGAAAGAAAAAAAGCTCATCAATTAATACATATCCATGGATGCCTGCGTGAATTATGCAAAATCAAGAGGCCGTTTAATTTGACGTTCACCAAATTAGTCATATTTAAATTTCTCTTTCACCAAAATAAAAGAACCTTCCAATATCTTATAAAAACTTCGGAAAGATTTGAGGTGACGTGTGGTTACACGACGACTTTTCTAAAAAGATTAAACGCGTTTTGACATTACAATTCCATGTTTTTTTGTCTTCTACGGTTTTATTAGGGGCACATATGGCCCAGTGCACTCCTCTTGAAGTCGCGTGTCGATTTTGGTGCCTTCGCGTTCGCCCCTAAAATGCATACTCGGATGACGGCGGGTCTTCCCCGCGTCCGCGACTTCGTCTTTGTCAACAAAACCAAAATGAACGCTCCGACGATGGCGTGTCTTCGCCTCGTCCGCCTCAGCACGTCGTCCATGCCGCGTGAAGAACAAACCGAATTGAATCAAATCACACTTCAATATATCCGAAAAGATAAAATATATTTTACATACCTACGCGCGCGCATATATATATATATATATATATATTATATAATTGGAGGGTTAGTGAAATGACCTTTGACTAGTACTAGTAGTACTCGGCGAGGAGGAGGAGGAGGACATGCTAATTGTTGGCCAGGATACAAGCAAGATCAACGACTTAAAAAAGGAATTAAGCAAGTCCTTTGCAACGAAGGATTTGGGCCCGCAAAACAAATTCTTGGAATGGAAATCTTGCGAGATAGGCAAAATCGTAAATTCTAGTTATTTCAAGAACGGTATGTTAATAAACATGAATAAATCCAAAGTAGTTTGTTCTCCACTTGCAAATCATTTCAAACCCAGCTTAGAGCAGTGCCCAAAATGTGACACTAAAAAGAAGGAAATGGAAAAAGTTCCTTATGCATCGGTAGTTGGCAACCTAATGCACGCGATGATATGCATGAGACCTAATATGGCCTATGTAGTTGGTGTGGTAAGCAGATTTCTATCCAATCCCGATAAGGAACATTGGGTAGTAGTCAAATGGATATTCAAGTATCTTTGAGGTACTTCTAATAACCGTATATGCTTTGGTGATGGTAAAATTGTTTTTTAGATTCAAACATAGTAGTGGACATGGACTCCAGAAAGTTTACATTGGGATATATAATGACTTTTGCATGGGGAGCAGTTTCATGGCAATCTTGACTACAAAAATGTGTTGCCCTATCTACTGCTGAAGTATAGTATATTGCAATAACGGAAGCATGTAAAGAACTCTTGTGGATCAAGAAGTTGAAGTGGGCCACAACCAAGATTGGATACGTGATGTGTTGGAAGAAAAAGCCCCATAGCTAAAGAAAATACACACTAACAACAACGATTCAAATATAATGACAAAATCTCTATCTACAGTGAAGACGCAAACCTGTTGAACTTTTGTAGGTTTGACACCTTCACTCGTGAGGGGGAGATTTGTTGAGTAGGTCACTATCAATTGAAGAGGCCAACACAATTGTGTATATCTATAGTAAAATATGTATAGTAGTGAGTATGTAAAAGTAAAAAGAAAAAAGAATCAAGAGGGATCGGAAGATAAATCAACATGATCTTCCACATCCAGAAAATCAAGAAGACTGGGAAACAAATCAAAGTGATATTCTCAAATCTACAAAATCACAAGAGATTAGGAAATAAATCTACGTGATTTTCATATCGTACAATTCAATTGCATTTGCTCCTATAAATAGGAGTCATTCTCAACAGAGTTGTATATACAAAAGCAAGAATATCATAGCAGCGTAGTGGAAGATACAGTTTTTTTCTTTCAAGAGAAAGTTATATTTGAGAGAGTTATTTAGTTTGTGAGAAGTTTAAATCCACGAATTGAAGATGGTACCTTAGTGTAAAGTTGTATCCTATTATTTATCATAGTGGAAGTTTGAAGTGGACTATGGTCTTGTGATTTTTCCCTTCATCTTGGAGGTTTTTCACATTAAAATTCTGGTGTTATTTACTATTCATCTTTACCACTTTTATTCAATATTTTATCCTATTTAATTTTCAGAAAACTAGTAGTGGAAAAAAATATCAGGGCCTTCTCCACAAATATCATTCTTTTTACCAACAACATGAAGCTTGAAGATAGAATGAACTCCATCTGGATAGATTGGTGATTTAGATGTTTCAAAAAATGAATAATTGATAATCATATGGATGGGTGGAAGCTTTATACCTAATTAAGAAAGCATAAAAGAACTACTCTTTTTCTCCTTGATTTGATCCCACAGACACATGGGCAGTGAAGATCTTCTGTTATTCCCTATTTCTCTTCAATGCTTGTTAATCTCGAAGTCCAAGTATAGGGAACAGTGCATGTTTCCTGGGTCCAACCAAGAGTTCTGGGCATTCTGCAAGTTAAATCCTTGCGAGATCGGTGGGATGGTTAACTGGATAAAGTACACACTGCTTTGCTATCCATTGAAGCGGAAACACCTGATCTCGTCACTGTGTAGTCTTATGTTGCTTTCCTCTCCGCCAATTGTGACATCCCTTAACTAAATTTGCCGACAACAAAGTGAAAGGAGGTGAAAGAAAAGATACCAGCGAGGCAGTTGGGCACTTTGTCCATACTGGGGCTTCCTTCTG
Source organism: Eucalyptus erythrocorys (assembly GCA_014182555.1). Classification (NCBI taxonomy): domain Eukaryota; kingdom Viridiplantae; phylum Streptophyta; class Magnoliopsida; order Myrtales; family Myrtaceae; genus Eucalyptus; species Eucalyptus erythrocorys. The sequence goes on along the minus strand of CM024601.1, from coordinate 20,342,534 downwards.
TGTCCTTATGTTTTCTTCAATCATTTTTCATTGCAAGTGGATGTCTCAGGCGCTTTAGGGGAATGTTTTCAGCAGTCGATCAGACTTATTTGTTAGGTTGAAGATGATCATTTACTGACTAAAGACAGATACAGAATATGCAAGGAGAATCTCATTTGATATTCCTGATATGATTTGCGTTGTGCATGGATTGCTCATTATATTTTCAAATGAACATGAAATTCGTTGTGCCAATTGTCTCACTCTCGCGTGCATAAGCTCGCATTGCTCGTGCTTCTTAGGGTATATGATGCCACTGTATATATCTGCATGCTCCATGGCCTTGAGTTCTTCATGATTGAAGATTTGGGTTTCGGCAAATTTGACGAAGTGACTATGGCTCTCGCTCTCGCGCGCGCACAATGCTCGTGCTTCTTGGGGCATATATGGGTTGACACTGTACATATCTGCATACTCCGCGGCCTGCAAAGTTGATGTGTGAAAGCTATGCCATATGATACCATTTGCAATCCCTGCTATCGACACTGGACAAGTGGGAGTTGTCCTATCATATTGTTCCCTTAATTAGGGCAATCCGTGTCCTAAACTCGATGAATTTCTTTCTTGCTGCAGTTTTGTAGCTATCCTATTTAGCATTTTTTTTTTTTTTTTTTTTAAAGCTATTCATACCCTTCCAATAAAGTGACACCTGCTTGAAATTTCAGATCCGATTCAGTGGTATTATACTAGCCAACTAGCACTTCAAAAACGGCTCAAAACCCTTTTGCCTTGTGGAGATTCTATAGGGTATGGACTCTTAGCAAGAGAATAGATCGACATAAAAACAAATTAATTACTCGCATTTGGAATTAAAAGCACAGTGAAGAACTACAAGCTACTATGTATGATAGAACTACATAGGAGAAAGATCCAAGATTTTAGAAGCCAGGAAAAGAAAAGGAAATATGGGGGGAATTCCCTCAGCTGAAAAGGAAATACGGGGGGAATTCCCGCAGCTAAAAATACACTATAATCTCTTCTCTTTTTTGTAAAAGCAATTTTGTAATTCTTTTGATTTTCTGATTTTTTTTTTCTATTCCTCCTTTTCTTTTCTCTATTCTCTTTTCATACTTCCCTTTTTCCCTCTACCAACCATCGACAAGGCCTAGGTACGAATACAAATAGCCTGTGAATAGAGACTTGCATATTTATATTGGAGTCAAGATTGAAGTTTGATTTGACTATATATATATTTATAGATAGCCCTTTCCAACCAAAAGCAAAAACACTCAAATCAAATATGTAACTTCCAAAGTTTTAAGAAATATCCAATAAGTAGATTATTGACATGTTTTTGAATAGTTTAAGAATCACATGGTATCAGGAACGTAGGTTAAGGGTTTATGTTGTGGTGCTATTCTCTCAATAATCAAAGATCATTCTAACTCACTAGACTCTGACCAATCTCATAGCATCGTACTCATAAGTACCTATGTAGAGAGATATTAGGGAACAAAGTCACATATGAGAGAGAGAGAGAGAGAGAGAGAGAGAGAGAGAGAGAGAGAGAGAGCCCTAGGTCAACTACTTAGACGATAGAATTGGGAGAGTGACTTACATGTATGGAAATTTAGTCATAAAATCAAATAAAATTTTTTGTCCATGCTAGTTCAGGAAAATGAGCATAAATTTGTCGATTCGGATGAGACTAACCTGATTCCAAAGCAAAAGAATGGAGACTTGAAGAATCACAAATTTGTGTTTTCAATTTCCTCAAGTAAGCACTATAGGCTCGTCGATTTTTCAGGAAAGTGGGCTAAACGGTGGTGGACAGAATGAAAAAAGGTACAGGAACTTCAATGGTTGCTCTTCTAGGCCCCGGGAAGTTGAAATAGCAACAATTCTTCAAGATTGATGGTTGTAACTCTTCAAAGATGCACGCTTTAAACTCTTCAAGGACGGAGTGGAACCTCTTATAGGTTTTCAAGGGGTTTGAACTCTTTAAGGTTCAAGAGAGTTACACTAAGCAAATTTCATCAATCAAATTCGGTCTATAATTTATGGAGACTCATTGACCTTTTATATCAAAACAAAAGAAGAGTAAGAGGCTGCACTCAAGCATAGAAACTAATAGTCATTAATGTATGTAGAAACTAGAAGCTATTAAAATTGAAACAATATTTACCAATGCTTTTACTTGTCCCAAAGTGCCTTGATGCAAGTTTTAATGTTTGGGAAATGACAATATCTAAAGCACACTAATCTTCTTGGTTGAACAAGTTGGTCTTGAATACGAGCTACATCAAAGAGAGAGAGAAAGGAGCTATTTCCCTCCAACGATGATAATGTTATTGACAACTTCTATATGATGTAAGAGATATAACTTTTGTGGAATTAAATCGCTTGATTTGGGACAATATAGATTATAAATTATGTCATTTTGTGAGTTCATTTCAAACTGAATTGCAGTTCAATGACTCAGCCATATTTGAAAGAACTAACTTGGAAAAATCACGATAATGGACAATGATAATGACATGCACCCAGCACATAGACCCCACCAAATTAGTAGAAAATGTCAATGTGCTTAGTGAGGTCACGATGAAGATATCGCAATGGACTATTATTAGATAAATTTGCTAATTTGTACGTGTCCTCATGGGAGGACTCAAAACATCAATTCTAAGAAACTCTTATGTACTTTTTTGTCATGTACAGCCTTCTTACGTAATTTTTGAATTATAATTATATATAACATTGCGGAAAAGTGACTTTTTTAAATTTGATTCCATCGCGTTTTACTTAATTGACATTGACTAACCGGGTGTGGATCCATCGTATGCGGAGACTCTGTGCTAATTGGTTTTGGCAAATAATATTCAATATAATCTTTGTACCTAAAACAATATGTGGAAATGTAAACGCAAGAAATCAGATCATCAGAACACCCAAGGTACAACCTGTACAAGACGAAGCCCAAACACACCCATGCTCATCCTCTCAGGGAAGCATTCACAAGCAGCAGAATTCAAGATCCAAGAACCCCCCTCCGCAAATGTACAGCGACTGTTGAAGGCAGTCTCTAAGGAAATAAAATTACATAAACAAGACAGGTAGCAGTAAAAAGAGACGGAGATCCTCCATGGTTTAGAAGTGATGGTGATGCTTCTTGCCATGATGAGACTCTTTATATTTTTTCTTGGCCTCCTTCCTCTCGTGGTGCTCGTGGAAGGCGAACCCGACAGCCCCGACGGCGGCAGCAGCGGCTATTTCCTCCTCTATCTTGTGCCGGCGAGCATGCTCCGGGTCCTTCTTGGCCTTATGCTTCTCATGCTGCAATTTGCACATCATTAATCAGGAATTGCGTGCACGAAACAAAATGAGGGAAGGTAAAGAGGAAAGCAAAAAAAAAAAAAAAAAAAAAAAAAAAAAGTTCTCTACTCTGTATAATTTTTTTTTTTTTTTTTTATACAAGCTCTGAGCATGGGATAAGCTCGAGAAAAAAAAATTTTAATTTATTCACTTTGAAAAGAAGTATTTGATCATGTAAATAGTGCTATAGATTACAACTATGTTTTTGTTTAAGCCAATTGTAGGGAAATCTTCTTCCTCCAGCCGATGGGTGAAGGAAATCAATTGAATTCAAACTATTATTCATTTATAAGGATGATCCATTCTCGCATGGCATGCCATTAACATGTCTAGTTCAAAGATGTGAGTTTAATTGAGATCTTTTGCATCCAATGCTCATGATTAACCTGATGCTTTAGGTCAATAAGGTGAAGACGTAAAGTTTATCTAAATTATAAAATGGGAAAAAAAAATTCAAGAATTGAGAAGAAGATGATAATTATTACCAAGGCATAAGCACCGGCAGCGACGGCACCAAGCTCGCCGAGCTGCTGGAGGTGCTTGTGGTGCTTCTCCTCCTTCCTGTAATCGACTGTAGGCTCCGTGAAGATGACCCCAGGCTCCATGAAGGCATCATCCTTCTTGTGGTGGCTGCGGTGGTGGTGGTGGTGATGGTGGTGTCCTTCCGTCATGGTTGGTGGTTTTTTTTTTTTTTTTTTTGAGGAATACTAGAATTGACGAAGGATCAGGGAAAGGACTATAGCTGAAGTGTATGGTATGCGTTGTGAGACCGTTCGGGAGGGAGGGGCGTATTTATAGAGAAAGTTAGCACATATGCAAAGTCTCGCATCCAATCGGGCCAACGCGGGAGGCCTTAAACGCGTGATGGACAGTTAATTGGTTGGGAGGACAAATTTATTAGAGAACAATGCTCTAACAATTTCATATACTTGACAATGATGTTTTTATCGTTTCCCTTTAACTTCTCTGACAGTAAATTCTTCAAGTATTAAGCTTGAATTGCAAGATTCGTTTAATAATGTAATTGTAGGGGTCCAAAGTCTAAGATGAGACTTTCTAGTGGAGGTGGGTGGTTTTAACTTATTGATTAGGGAATTGCATCGCATGAATGTGCTTTATGGATCGTCCCGTGGTTTCATACCAACTCGTTTTTGTAAAAGTGATTGTCTCTTTTCAGATGCTTTAAGAATAAGAGAATACATTAATTTTTCCATCACCGTACTTCTATTTTTTTTCTTTTCTTCTTTTCCAGCTATACTGTTAGATTGTTTGTAAAAGGCATGGCATTATATCCCTATTAATTTTCAAGGACGAAACCCAAATTTAATTAGATTGCAGAACTAGTTCGTATATGCTCCATTAATGCATTTGTTGACGCCTTGTCTACTTATACTAACATGTGGAATATTAAAAAAAAAAAAAAAAAATGCTCCTACTGTATGTAATGACATTCCATGATCTTGAGGCACGATGGATAGTCTCATTCTGATTCTACTTGACAGACAAAGCTAAATCAACTCAGATATCCATATGTGCCATATAACACCTCGGGGATGGTTAGTAACTCCCTTGAATGTGAACAATTTTATGCCCTTTCTTCTTGAGATTATTAGATGCCGGCACCATTGAATTTATTTTAGTTATTTAATTTAGTGGAACCCTTTCGTTTTAGAATTGGCTGACGTGCCTATATACATATAAAATCAATGGGGTAGATATTATCTGGTGTTGATTAGAAGGTGGACATCAATAAAACATGTATAAATGAATGAATAAGTAAAATTAAAAATCCAAAGACTATATGGCACATTGCACATTATCCAAAGCATCCAAGTACTAACACTCTTTGCCTATGATTTGAAAGCACGCTATACATCTTTATTTCCAGTGGTAAATATCAAAGCTCGTTTGAGATGATGCCTTTTTGGCCGTGTTCTCTTGCACTTTGAATGCATATCTCCACCCGTATATATTTTGGAAAACAATCGTATCAATTATGACTCGAAAAACATTTTGTTCTTTGACTTTCCATTGTTTCTTTAGGATTCCAAAATCAAGACTGGGCAAGTTCTACCCAGGTTGGCAAGACCAAATAAAAAAACCAAGAAAGAACCGCAATTCAAGCACAACCCAAAGATCTCTGGAACCTTTGAAGGCGGCCGTGGAGGAAAGGCAATTGGTTATGGCTCGCCTCAGCAGCTCAGGCAGCTTCTTCATTGAGGAAGATCTCGACCTTGAAATGCCCCAAAGCGACGGGTCCCGTTATCGCAGGCGCTGAATTGCCGGAGTCTCGAGATGCTCTAATATGGTCGTATGATGCATGGTTGAAAGCCCGACATGTCTAGCTTCGATGAATCAAGTTTCCCTGCAATTTGGAAGTCCTTTGAAGGAAATTATGCCCGAAATACTAAGAGGAAATCTGGGATATTGTTAAGTTTCGGTATAGTACGATGCAGGCCACACCGGTGGTATGGCCAGGCACGAGCAGGCTATCGGCACGCATGGTTGGGCTGGCGGGACGGCCATGTCGCGGGTTGGTTGCATAAATTTATGGGCATGAATGCTACTATTATCTTTTCGTACTGAAATACACGGACAATGATTTCAAATTCTTGTTTCAAATCAATTTTAGAAAGTATAGTTGCATCATGAGAAAAAATTATCTAAAATATCATAAATATATTGCATTTTAACTAATTCAATTATAATCCTTTTAATTGTGTTAATTGAGTTCTAAACATTTTCACGTGTTGTCAACTGAGTTTACCCGACTAATTTTAATCGGAAACCACTAACATGGATGCCAGTAGAGTTACATAGGATGGTTGAAGTTGATTTGACCATTTTTTTTTATAATTTTTCTTCTTTGTTTATTTATTTTCTTTTTTTTCCTATCAAGTTCAACAAGGATTGCCAGCTAACCCTTGCCAGCCAGAAGGCAAGGGCTAGGCGACCCTTGTTGGCGGCTGGGTGAGGGCCGCAATGAGTAAGGGCTTAATGGTTAGCAAGGGTTGGCCGGCAGCTCTTTTGCTAAGCTTGGAAGGAACAAGAAAAAAAAAAAAAAAAAAAAAGAAAGAAAGAAAGCTGATCGATTAATACATATCCATGAATGCCTGTGTGAATTATGCAAAATCAAGATGTTGTTTAGTTTGATGTTCACCAAATTAGTCATATTTAAATTTCTTTTTCACCAAAATAAAAGAACCTTCCAATATCTTATTAAAACTTTGCAAAGATTTGAGGTGACGTATGATGGCATGAAGATTTTTCTAAAAAACTTAAACGCGTTTTGACATTATAATTCCATGTTTTTGTGTCCCCTACGGTTTTATCAGGGGCACATATGGCCCAGTGCACTCCTCCTGAAGTCGCGTGTCGGTTTTTGGTGCCTTCGCGTTCGCCCCCAAAATGCATCCTCGGATGACGGCGGGTCTTCGCCGCGTTGGCAACTTCGTCTTTGTCAACAAAACCAAAATGAACGCTCCGACGATGGCGTGTCTTCGCCTCGTCCGCCTTAACGCGTCGTCCATACCGTGTGATAATGCTCTCATCGTCACGATGTTTTGGCCAGCATCGACTTCTTCACATAATCCCAAAGATGCAGCGGCATGACACAACGAAATCCTTGCGTGGAGCAGCCTTGTCCCGCATTGCATAGCTAGAGTACCGCCTGACATACGCGTCGAATCGGAAGCTAATGGGATCTACACATAAGAAAACGTTCAAGCTATGAGAGTATAGAGTTTATGTAGCTACGCAAAATTGCAAGATTTTGAAATACAAAGCTCCTTTTTCCATGACCTAATGATAGAATTGTCTTGCATTGAGGCCCATGGCCTGTTGCCGCATTAGCGATCTCCGATGAAAAAATCAAAATGATTATATTAAAATTTCCTGTAAAGACTTAGGATTAAATTAGCAAAAATTTAAAAGTTTTGGGACTGATTTGACTTCCGCACAAAATATTTAGGTGTAATTAAGTAATTTTCCAGGTTCATTTGAGACAATTTGATGGTTATAATTGTAATTGGTCATTAGCAATAGATCAATCCAACGAGTGAAGGAAATGAGAATTTTGAGACGGAAAGGGAGATTAATTGGAGGAGGAACTTTCCTTTTTTTGGGCTTTTGGAGGCCCACTGGCAAAGCCTTGCTAGCCCAACAGCCACCAGTCAAATAGATGGGCCTGATCGACACAGCCCAACCTGGCCTAGCCCAATTGCCACCCCTTCCTCATTATGTAAGTCAATATATTAGGTAAGCAAGGAATCATCTAATTTAGTGAAAATTCAACCATTAACTTTATTTTTATTTTTTTTGGCTGAAGTTTTTGGATCTATATTATTAAACCCAAGTGTCATTTATATTCCTACGAGAATCCCTCCAAGGCCCAAATAAGTTGATTGTGCCGGGCCAACCGGCCCAGCCCAATTGCCACCCCATCCTCATTATGTAAGTTGATATATTAGGTAAGCACTGAATCACCTAATTCAATGAAAATCCACCTATTAACTTTATTACTCTTATTATTATTATTATTTTGGGCTAAATTTATTGGATCTATATTATTAAACCCAAATTGTCATTTATATTCCTACAAGAATCCCTCCGATGCTCGGAGTTTGGGCCTTAGGGCCCAAATAAGTTGATTGTGCTAGCCCGACCGGGCCTAGCCCAATTGCCACCCTTCCCCATTATGTAGTCGATATATTAGGTATGAGTGGAATCATTCAATTTAGTAAAAATTTAACCATTAACTTTATTTTATTTTTTGCTAAATTTTTTGGATCTAGATTTTTAAACCAAAAGTGTCAAATATTATTTATATATTGAAATACATTTTAATTTTGTTAAGTTTTTTGATCGAATAATTTTAATTTTGTTAGTTTTGTTAATTTAAGAAGTTTAGTTTCCGATAAAAATAATTTTCTTAATATAAATATTAGAAATCATATCCACCTTTATCCCACCCTCTCATGAAATAATTTTATTCGTTTTATATCCCCCTTATATATGACTTTATCATATTTTGAGCACGCATCAAATGAAGAATAAGATAAATTTTATCATATTCTGAATTTTATCATGATTGCCAAATGCAATCAAGGTTTTCTATCTATTGTATTTTTGCATCAAATTCTTAGTAGTAGGTCTCATTAATGCTTTTCCTAGATTCGCTTGAGGCACATTTGTAACACATGTTCATTGTGTAGCTATAAATGTTATGTTGATGACATTTTCTGCGAAGCAACTTCAAGCATAACTTGCTTTTTGGTTACATGGTCCTTTCCAATTTGCCCTTATTTGTTTCATTTTTTTGTTAATCATCGTGTTAATACCATGATTTGTTTAACAAATTTGAAAGATAAAGAGCCTCTTGGGAACAAAGGTTGAGTGGATGTACTATATTCTCAAGGCATTTAATGCTGGTGATTTGCAACGCTGTTGAGAACTACGTCATGTACACAAGGCTGCTCTCAATGCACAACCTGGTTTGGTCGAAAATGACAAAAAACTATTGGAGAAAATCAACATTCTCTGCCTAATGGAAATCATATTCAGGTTTCGCTTTCTATTCTTTTCTTATCTCCATTTCTGTCATACTTATTATTTCACATTTTGCATTATAACTGTGTATTCCTCCACATATAAAATATACAATCTTATCCTGCAGCCGTGCATCAGAAGATAGGACAATTCCACCAAGCGTTATTGCTGACCGCCCAAAGTCTCTGTGTAGCTGATGTTGAGCACCTTCTCATGAAGAGCCTTTCTGTAAGTCTTCCTGATTCTTTTGTATTTCCCTTGGTGCTTGTGTCGTGCTGTGTTCTATGACATTGGATGAGTAGATTGGACGTCATCATTATTCTGGCTGTGTGTATATGATCCTTCTCTAGTTTAGAGTTCATATGGCTTTAGTTTGACTCAGCCTTATGGTGCAGCTGTATACACGAAGCTTGAAGACAGAATGAACTCCATCTGGATAGATTGGTGGTTTAGATGTTTCAAAAAATGAATAATTGATAGCCATATGGATGGGTGGAAGCTTTATACCTAATTAAGAGAGCATAAAAGAACTACTCTTTTTCTCCTTGGTCTGATCCCACAGACACATGGGCAGCGAAGATCTTCTGTTCTTCGCTATTTCTCTTCAATTCTGGTTAATCTCAAAGTCCAAGTAGAGGGAACAGTGCATATTTCCTGGGTCCAACCAAGAGTTCTGGGCATTCTGCAAGTTAAATCCTAGCAAGATCGGTTGGATGGTTGGCTGGATAAAGCGCACACTGCTTTGCTATCCGTTGAAGCAGAAACACCTGATCTCGTCACTGTGTAGTCTTATGTTGCTTTTACCTCCGCCAATTGTAACATCCGTTGACTAAGTTTGCCGACAACAAAGCGAAAGGAGGTGAAAGAAAAGAGACAAGTGCGAGGCAGTTGGGCATTTTGTCCATACCTGGGCTTCTTTCTGTGTCCCTAAGTTCTCTTCAATCATTTTTCATTGCAAGTGGCTGTCTCATGCGCTTCAGGGGAATGTTTTCAGCTGTCGATTAGAGACTTATTTATTAGGTTGAAGATGATCATTTACTGACTAAATACAGACAGCAGAATGTGCAAGGAGAATCTCATTCGATATTTTCTATATGATTTGCGTCATGTATGAATTGCTTATTATATTTTCAAATGAACATAAAATTCATTGTGCCAATTGTCTCACTCCCGCGTGCGTGCACTCGCATTGCTGGTACTTCTTAGGGCATATGATGCCACTATATATCTGCATGCTCCATGGCCTTGAGTTCTTCATGATTGAACATTTGGGCTTCAGCAAATTCAACGAATTGACAACGGCTCTCACTCTCGTGCGCGCACATAATGCTCGTGCTTCTTAGGGCATATATGGGTTGACACTGTACATATCTGCATACTCCATGGCCAGCAAAGTCGATGTATGAGAGCCATGCCATATGATACCATTTGCATTCCCTGCTATCGGCAATGGACAAGTAGGAGTTGTCCTATCACACTGTTCCCTTAATTAGGGCAATCCGTGTCCCAAATTCGATGAATTTCTTTCTTGATGCAGTTTTGTAGCTATCCTATTTAGCATTTTTTTAAAGCTATTTATAACCTTCCAATAAGGCGACACCTGCTTGAAATTTCAGATCCGATTCAGTGGTATTATACCAGCCAACTAGCTCTTCAAAATCTGCTCAAAACCCTTTTGCGTTGTTGAGATTCAATAGGGTATGGACACTTAGCTAGAGGATAGTTGGCAACGTAAAAACAAAGAAATTACTTGCATTTGGAATTAAAAGCACAATAAAGAACTACAGGCTACTATGTATGATAGAACTACAGAGGAGAAAGATCCAAAAAAGAAAAGGAAATACGGGGGTAATTCCCTCAGCTAAAAATACACTTTAATCTCCTCTTTTTTGTAAAAGTGATTTTTGTAATTCTTTTGATTTTCTGATTTTTTTCTTTTTTTTCTTTTATTTTTTTTTTTTGGTAAAGAATTTTTTTTTTCCTTTCCTTTTCTCTCTTCTCTTTTCATTTTTCCCTTTTTCCCTCCACTGGCCATCGACGAGGCTTGTGTATGAATACAAATAGCTCGTGAATAGAGACTTGCATATTTATATTGTAGTCAAGATTGAAGTTTGATTTGACTATATATATTTATATATAGCGATTTTCGACCAAAATCAAAAACACTCAAATCAAATACGTAACTTCCAAAGCTTTAAGAAACATCCTATAAGTAGATTATTGACATTTTTTCGAATAGTTTAAGAATCACACGGTAACAGGGACGTAGGTTAAGGGTTTGTGTTGTGGTGCTATACTCTCAATAATCAAAGATCATTCTAACTCGCTAGACTCCGACCAATCTCACAGCATCATATTCATAAGTTACCTATGTAGAGAGATATTAGGGAACAAAGTCGCATGAGAGAGAGAGAGAGAGAGAGAGAGAGAGAGAGAGAGAGAGAGTCGGCTACTTAGACGATAGGATTGGCTACTTAGACGATAGGATCGGCTACTTAGACGATAGAATCAAGAGAGTGATTTACATGTATGGAAACTTAGTCATAAGATCGAATAATTTTTTTTTTCCATGCTAGTTCAAGAAAATGTGCATAAATTTGTCGATTTAGATTAGAATGACCTGATTCCAAAGCAAAATAATGGAGACTCGAAGAATCACAAATTTTGTGTTTTCAATTTCCTCAACTAAGCACTATAAGCTTGTCAATATTTTTTGAAAGTGGGCTAAAGGTGGTGGACAAAATGAAAAAAAAAAAAAAAAAAAAAGTATAGGAACTTCAATGGTGGCTTTTCTAGGCCTCCGAGGAAGTTGAAATAGCATCAATCCTTCGAGATTGATGGTTGCAACTCTTCAAAGGTGTAGGCTTTAAAAGCCCCAACTCTTCAAGGATAAAGTGGAAACTCTTCTTGGTTTTAAAGGGATTTGAACTCTTTAAGGTTCAAGAGAGTTACGCTAAGCAAATTTCATTAATCAAATTCGGTTTATAATTTGTAGAGACTCATTGACCTTTTATATCAAAACAAAAGAAGAGTAAGAGCTAGGCTCAAGCATAGAAACTAATAGTCATTAATGTACGTAGAAACTAGAAGCTATTAAAATTGAAACAATATTTACCAATGCTTTTGCTCGCCCCAAAGTGCCTTGATGCAAGTTTTAATGTTTGAGAAATGACAAAATCTTTGTGACAAAATAGAGTGTCGTTGATATTGAACACACGCTAATCATCTTGGTTGAACAAGTTGGTCTTGAATACGGGCTACATCAAAGAGAGAGAGAAAGGGGCTATTTCCCTCCAATGATGATAATTTTATTGACAACTTCTATATGATGTAAGAGATATAATTTTTGTGGAATTAAAGACACTTTATTGAACCTTTTCAAGATATATAAATGGGCCAGCCATCATATATCTCTGGGAAAAGTGTTCAAAAATTCTTAAACCTTTTGTATTTGTGCCAATTTAGTCCTAAACATTTTTACTTAGTGTCGATTTAGTCCTTTTCGGCTAATATTGGCCGGATTTTGTTGATCTGGATCTGGTCGGCTGACATCGCCTAATCGTACTCACATGGATAACTTTTAATAATATTTTAATATTTTTGAATTTTTGAATTTTTGAATTTTCTTTTTCTTTTTCTTTTTTTATTTTTTCCATCCCCTCATCCAATCGATCGCCAAACCTCGGCAACCGACCAGAGGAAATGGTCGGCGAGGTGACCTTGCCGGCCACCTCACCAATGGTTGGAAGGGCAGCCTTGCGCTGGGCGACGAGGCTTGTCCTTGTTGGATCCGGCGAGGGTCGAGCCTCTCCCATGGCTAGCAAGGCTCGACCTCGCCAATGCCACCCATATCCAGCGAGGGTGAGCCTCGTTGATGCTGCCCAGGCCGCAATTCGGCGAGGTCGAGCCTCGCTAGCCCAACGCTAGGTCGCCAAATCCGGCGAGGTCCAGCGAGGTTGACCTCACCGACTGTCACCTCTAACCATTCGCCGAGGTCCGATGACCCGTTAGAGGAGAAGAAGGGGAAAAAAAAAAGAAAAAGAAAAGAAAATAAAAATTATTAAAATATTATTTAAAATTATCAACGTTAGCACTGATCAGGTCACGTCAGCCGACTAGTATCCAGTCAGCAAAATCCGGCCAAAATTAACAGGAAATGACTGAATTAACACTAAGTAAAAAGATTTAGGACTTTTTTTAACACTTTTCCCTATATCACTTGATCTGGGACAATATAGATTATTAATTATGTCATTTTATGAGTTCATTTCAAACTGAATCGCAGTTAATTGACTCAGCCATATTTGAAAGAACTAACTTGGAAAAAATCACAATAATGGACTATGATAATGACATGCACCTAGCACATAGATCCCACCAAATTAGTAGAAAATGTCAATGTGCTTAGTGAGGTCACGATGAAGATATCGCAATGGACTGTTATTAGATAAATTTGCTAATTTGTACGTGTCCTCGTGGGAGGACTCAAACCATCAGTTCTAAGAAACTCTTATATACTTTTATGTCATGCACAGCTTTTTAACGCACTTTTTGAATTATAATGATATATAACATTGCGATCAAGTGATTTTTTTTTTTTTTTTAATTTGACGCCATCGCGTTTTAGTTAATTGACATTGACTAACCGGGTGTGGATCCATCCTACGTGAAGACTGTGTGCTAACTGGTTTTGGAAAATAATATTCAATATAATCATTGTACCTAAAGCAATATGTGGAAATGTAAACGCAAGAAATCAGATCATCAGAACACCCAAGGTACAACCTGTACAAGACAAAACCCAAACACACCCATGCTCATCCACTCAGGGAAGCGTTCACAAGCAGCAGAATTCAAGATTCAAGAACCACCCTCCGCAAATGTACAGCGACTGTTGAAGGCAGTCTCTAAGGAAATAAAATTACATAAACAAGAAAGATAGCAGCAAAATGAGACGGAGATCCTCCATGGTTTAGAAGTGATGGTGATGCTTCTTGCCATGATGAGACTCTTCATATTTTTTCTTGGCCTCCTTCTTCTCGTGGTGCTCGTGGAAGGCGAACCCAACGGCCCCGACGGCAGCGGTGGCAGCTATTTCCTCCTCTATCTTGTGCCGGTGAGCGTGCTCCGGGTCCTTCTTGGCCTTATGCTTCTCATGCTGCAATTTGCACATCATTAATCAGGAATTGCGTGCACGAAACAGAATGAGTTAAGGTAAAGAGGAAAGGGAAAAAAAAAGTTCTCTATTATGTATACTTTTTTCTTATACAAGCTCTGAGCATGGGATAAGTTCGAGAAAAAAAAATTAATTTATTCACTTGAAAAGAAGTATTTGATCGTGTAAATAGTGCTATGGATTACAGCTACGTTTTCTGTTTAAGCCAATTGTAGGGAAATCTTATTCCTCTAGTTGATGGGTGAAGGAAATCAATTAAATTCAAACTATTGTTCATTTATAAGCATGATCCATTCTCGCACGGCATGCCATTATCATGTCGAGTTGAAATATGTGAGTTTAATCAAGATCTTTTGCATATAATGCTTGTGAATAATATGATGATTCAGGTCAATAAGGTGAAGACATAAATTTTAGCTAAATTATAAAATGGGAAAAAAATTTCAAGAATTGAGAAGAAGATGATAATTATTACCAAGGCATAAGCACCGGCAGCGACGGCACCGAGCTCGCCGAGCTGCTGGAGGTGCTTGTGGTGCTTCTCCTCCTTCCTGTAATCGACCGTAGGCTCTGTGAAGACAACACCGGGCTCCGTGAAGACAACGCCAGGCTCCATGAAGGCATCATCCTTCTTGTGGTGGCTGCGGTGGTGGTGGTGGTGGTGGTGGTGATGGTGGTGTCCTTCGGCCATGGTGGGTGGTCGTTCTTTTGAGGAATACTAGAATTGACGAAGGATCAGGGAGAGGAATATGGCTGAAGTGTATTGTATGCGTTGTGAGACCGTTCGAGAGGGAGGGGTGTATTTATAGGGAAAGTTGGCACACGCAAAGTCTCGCATCCAATCGGGCCAACGCGGGAGGCCCTAAACGCGTGATGGACAGTCAGGATTGGGTGGTCTGGTTCTTCTCGCTGCATTTTTATCGTCTTTCGATAAAGCAGTAGTTTGACAATGATGTTTTTATCGTTTCCCTTTGATTTATCTGATGATAATTTCTTCCGGTCTTGAGCTTGAATTGCAAGATTTGTTTAATAACACGTAATTGTAGGGGTCCAAAGTCTAAGGTGAGACTTTCTGGTGGAGGTGGGTGGTTTTAACTTATTGATTAAGGAATCACATAGTATGAATGTGCTCTATGGGTCATACCATGATCTTATACTGACTTGTTTTTGCAAAGTGATCGACTTTTTCTAGATGCTTTAAGAATAAGAGAATATGTTAATTTTTCCATCACCGTACTTCCCTTTTTTTTTTTTTTTTTTTTTTTTTTGCTTTTCTTTTCTTGCTATACTCTTAGATTGTTTGTAAGAGGCATGGCATTATATCCCTATTAATTTTCAAGGGACGAAACCCGAATTTAATTAGATAGCAAAACTAGTTCGTATATGCTCCATCAATGCATTTGTTGACGCCTTGTCTACTTATACTAACACGTGGAATAGTTAAAAAAATAAAATAAAAAATGCTCCTAGTGTATGTAATGACATTCCATGATCTTGAGGCACAATGGATAGTCTCATTCTAATTCTATTTAATAGACAAAGCTAAATCAGCTCAGATTTCCATATGTGCCATATAACACATCGGGGATGGTTAGTAGCTCCCTTGAATGTGAACAATTTTGTGCCCTTTCTTCTTAAGATTATTAGATGCCAGCACCATTGACTTTATTTAGTTGTTTAATTTATTGGAACCCCTTCATTTTAGAATTGGCTGACGTGCCTATATACATATAAAATCAATGGGTAGATATTATCTGGTGTTGATTAGAAGGTAGGCATCAATAAAACGTATATAAATGAATAAATAAGTAAAATTAAAAATCCAAAGACTACATGGCACATTGCACATTATCCAAAGCATCCAAGTACTAACACTCTTTGCCTATGATTTGAAAGCAGGCTGTACATCTTTATTTCCAATGATAAATATCCAAGCTCGTTTGAGATGATGCCCTTTTTGGCCTTGGTTCTGTTGTACTTTGAATGCATGTCTCCATCGATATATACTTTGAAAAACAATCGTATCAGTTATGATTTGAAGAAACATTCTCTTCTTTGACTTTCCATTGGTTCTATAGGATTTCAAACACCATTCTTTACGACCAAAATCAAGACTGGGCATGTTCTAACCAGGTTGGCAAGACCAATAAAAAAAAAAAACCAAGAAAGAACCAAAATTCAAGCACAACCCGAAGATCTCCAGAAGCTTCAAAGGCGGCGGTGGAGGAAAGGCAATTGGCTATGGCTCGCCTTAGCAGCTCGGGCAGCTTCTTCATTGAGGAAGATCTCCACCTCGAAACGCCCCAAAGCGACTGGCACATTATTGCCGGCGCCGAATTGCCAATGTCTTGAGATGCTCCAATATGGTTGTATGATGCATGGTTGAAAGCCCGGCATGTCTAGCTTCGATGAATCAAATTTCCCCGCAATTTGGAAGTCCTTTGAAGGAAATTATGCGCGAAGTACCAAGAGGAGGAAATCTGGGATATTGTTAAGTTTCCGACAGGCCGTGCTGGTGGTATGGCTAGGCACAAGCAGGCTATCGGCATGCATGGTCGGGCTAGCGAGACGGCCATGTCGCGGGCTGGTTGCATGAATTTATGGGCATGAATACTACTATTATCTTCTCATACCGAAATATTTTCAAGTTCTTGTTTCAAATCAATTTTACAAAGTACAATCGCATTATGAGGAAAAATGATCTAAAAAGTCATAAATCTGTTGCATTTTGACTAATTCAATTCTAATCATTTCAACTGTGTCAAATTTTTTTTTTTGGTCAGTCCTACTCTATACCTATTCTACATTCACTCTCAGACTTTTGCCCTGCCTCTTTGCAAGGCGTGGGAGTCGAAACCCACTCCTGAAACTTGCACGTCCCCACCCCATCCCTCCCTAAGAAAGTGAGGATTTGAACCTCTCACCTCTCCTTTCCATATTGGAAAGGTGGCCACTGAGGCGAACTGTGTCAATTGAGTCTTAAATATTTTCATATGTTGCCAATTGAGTTTACCCGGCTAATTTTAATAGGAAATCATTGAAGTGGATGCTAGTAATGCTACATAGGACTATTGGGGTTAATATGACTAACTTTCTTATAATTTTTCCTCTTTGTTTTTTTGTTTTCGTTTTTTTTTTCCTATCAAGTCTGACAAGGATTGCTAACTAACCTTTGTTGGCGACCGGGTGAGGGCCACGATGATTGAGGGCTTAATGGTTGGGAAGGGTTGGCCAGCAACTCTTTTGCTAGGCTTGGGGATAAAAAAAAAAAAAAAAAAGAAGAAGAAGAAGAAGAAGAACAGAAAGAAAGAAAGCTGATCGATTAATACATATACATGGATGCCTATATGAATTATGCAAAACCAGTTTAGTTTGACGTTCACCAAATTAGTCATATTTTAATTTCTCTTTCACCAAAATAAAAGAACCTTCCAATATCTTATAAAAACTTCGGAAAATTTTGAAGTGACGTGTGGTGACCTGAAGACTTTTCTGAAAAAATTAAACGCGTTTTGACATTATAATTCCATGTTTTTGTGTCTTCTATGGTTTTATAAGGGGCACATATGGCCCAGTACGCTCCTCTTCAAGTCGCGTGTCGGTTTTTGGTCCCTTCGCGTTCGCCCGTATAACTGCATCCTCGGATGACGGCGGGTCTTCGCCGCGTCGGCGACTTCGTCTTTGTCAACAAAACCAAAATGAACGCTCCGACGATGGCGTGTCTTCGCCTCATCCTCCTTAACGCGTCGTCCATACCGTGTGATTTTGCTCTCATCGTCGCGAGGATTTGGCCAGCATCGACTTCTTCACCTAATCCCAAGTTGCAGTGGCATGACACGACGAAATCTTTGCGCGGAGCAGCCTTGTCCGGCATTGCATAGCTAGAGTACCACTTGACGCATGCGTCGAATCGGAATATAATGGGATCTACACATCATCGCAAGAAAACGTTCGATCATCTGTCGCATCCTAGCGGGAGAAGAGTAAATCCGATCAAGTCATGAGAGTATAGAGTTTATGTAGATACGCAAAATACAAAGCTCTTTCTTTTTCCAAGGATTGATGATAGATTTGTCTTGCGTGGCGGCACGTGACTTGCTGCCGCGTTAGCGATCCCCGATGAAAATTAATTGGAAGGATTATATTAAAATTTTATGTAAAGACTTAAGATTAAACTAGTAAAAATTAAAAAAAAAAATTAGGACAAGTTCGACTTCCGTACAATATATTTTTGCGTGTGATTAAGTAATTTTCCAAATTCATTTGAGGTAAATTGATGGTTACAGTAGTAATTGGTCATTGGCAACGGATCGATCCAACAAGTGAAGGAGTGGAGAATTTTGAGAAGGAAAGGGAGATTGAGGAAGAACTTTCCTTTTCGGCTTTTGGGGGCCCACTGGCAAAGCCCCCCGGCCCAAAGGCCACCGGTCAAGTAGATGGGCCCTGATTTTGGGCCTTCGGGCCCATATAGTTCAATTTAGGCTGAGCCTTTTACCAGGCCATCTCAAGAGAAGATGGGCCTGATCGACACAGCCCCACCAGCCCAGCCAATTGCCACCCCTCCTCACTATGTAAGTATATTAGGTAAGCGCGGAATCATCTAATTCAGTGAAAATTCAACTTTTAACTTTATTAATTTATTAATTTATTTATTTTTCTAAGCCTTTTTTTTATCAACCAAAAAAAAAAAAAAAAAACCCAAAGTGTCATTTATATTCCTACGAGAATCCCTCCTAGGCCCGGAGTTTGGGCCTTAGGGCCAAAATAAGTTGATTGTGCCAGCCCGACCAGGCCAGGCCCAATTGCCACCCTTCCTCGTTATGTAGTCGATACATTAGGTATGAGTGGAATCATCCAATTTAGTACAAATTTAACCATTAATATTATTTTATTTTTTGCTAAATTTCTCGGATCTAGATTATTAAACCAAAAGTGTCATTTATATTCCAACAAGAATCCCTCCGTTGCCCGGGTCAAGAAGCATTCAATGGGCTAGGGTGGCCCCATTTTTCAGAATTACTATTAAAACATATAATGGCGACATTAATTAGCCACCTACTTTCCTTTTATGCATAAACCCACCTCACAAAAATCCTTCTTCCATCTATTTATGGAACTGATAGTTGTTTAGAAATAAATTTAGAAATAAATAGTTGGTTGTTTACCAGTTAAAAAAAAAAAAAAACTAATGGTTGTTTACAATTATTTATAAAAATAGCAAATTTCTTCATCCAAAATTTTGTTATCAACATAAAAATGCTTAGTTTTTAAAAGAGTAATATGAAAAAGGTTTTTTTAATCTCCCTGTCCAATTAAGGTCATTAAAATAATTCCGGAGGTGGAAACTTAGTAAAGCTTTAAATCGCAAGTGAATCACGAGATAATTAACCTACCTCCGAATTAAATCCCCCTCAAGAAATCGCTACTATCGCTCTCGTCGCCTCTTATAAATCCAAATTAAATTGCTAAGACTCACATGCTTATAAATAACATCTCATTATTTTTTTTTTTCACTTTCCACTCTTACCTAATTCAGACTTGGCAATCTTTATCTATCCGAGATTCCCAATAAAATTCTTTGCAAAATAAAAATAATTTAGTACGAAGAACAAACCGAACCGAACCGAAGCAAACAACACCTCTCATAAATCCAAATTAAATTGCTAAGACTCACATGCTTATAAATAAAATCTCATTTTTTTTTTTCACTTTCCACTCTTACCTAATTCAGACTTGGCAATCTTTATCTATCCAAGATTCCCAATAAAATTCTTTGCAAAATAAAAATAATTTAGTACGAAGAACAAACCGAACCGAACCGAAGCAAACAACACCTCTCATAAATCCAAATTAAATTGCTAAGACTCACATGCTTATAAATAAAATCTCATTTTTTTTTTCACTTTCCACTCTTACCTAATTCAGACTTGGCAATCTTTATCTATCCGAGGTTCCCAATAAAATTCTTTGCAAAATAAAAATAATTTAATTCAAAGAACAAACCGAACCGAAGCAAACAACGCCTCTCATAAATCCAAATTAAATTGCCAAGACTCACATGCTGATAAATAACATCTCATTTTTTTTTTTTCACTTTCCACTTTTACCTAATTCAGACTTGGCAATCTTTATCCATCCGAGGTTCCCAATAAAATTCTTTGCAAAATAAAAATAATTTAGTACGGAGAGCAAACCGAACCGAACTAAATCACACTCCAATATATCTGAAAGGAAAAAAATTAAAATATATTTTACGTACCCACACACATATATATATATTATATATAAAAGGAGGGTCAGTGAAATGACCTTTGACTAGTACTGGTAGTACTCGGCGACGAGGAGGAGGAGGAGGAGGGAAGGAAAAAAGGAGCTCATGTCGTTTCACGCTTCGGTGAGGGCTAAAACCTAAAAACGCAAAGGCCAGGGCAGTGCCGCTGCTGCTCCCCGCTGCTGCCAAATGCCTACATAGACATTACGTTGGATATTCTCTCCCTCCCCCCCCTTAGCCCAAACAAAAACCCAAGCAAGATCTCTCTCTTTCTCTCTCCTCTTTCTCTGTCTCTCTCTCTCTCTCTCTCCTCCTCCTCCGCCCTCGCCCACACCATCACCATCGACTCCGCTCCCTCGCCGCTCGATCGAATCGAGCTGTCCTCCCCCTCCCTCTCCCTCTTCGATTCCGCCGATCGCCGCCGCCGCCGCCGCCGCCGACGACGACGACCGACGACGACGACCGTCTCCGCCGTCTCCGGTGGGCCCTTCCGAGGAAGCCGCGACAATCCGTCTCCGGCGTCGCCGGCGCCCTCGCGGTTTGATCTGGCTCCGTGCGCGCCCGCGGGTGAGTTCGGTGAGTTCTCTCTCGGCGCGTTGCGGTCTCCGCCTCCGGCCTCCGACCTCCGGACCTCCGACCTGGGACCTGGGCCCCCGATCGGGTCAGCGGGTCGATGGGGGTGGGGGCTCGATTGTGGAATCCGCATTTGGTTTGACTAGCGGGGAATTAGGTTTTTTTTATATTTTTTAATTTTTTTTTTTAATTGGGGCGAGATCGTGTATGCGGTGCGGTGGGAAAAGGGGATTGCCGATTCGGTCCGCTTAGGGTTTTCGTCGAGGATGGGGGCTGATTGGGGAGATGCTTGCGATTTCGGTCTGGGATGGGTTGGGTTGGGTTCCTAAACGGAAGTTCAGGGTTTTCGCAGAAGACGAATTGGTTTGGTCTGATCCGTGGTGTCCGGGATCACAGAGATCGACCCTGGTGACACTGCTGTAGAATCTTTATCTCTGTTGACACCTCATGTGTCGAAGTAGCAATTAGGCGGCCTCAGCTATCCTTGATTGAGCAATTACTGTTTTTTTCCCCCTCCCAGTGCGTATTCGATGTGACCATTTTTTGTTGAGTTGCTGGTCTTTTGTTGCATGCCTTGTAACTACGTTAGATAGGTGTATAATTATTGTCTTGTGATTTTACAGGTCCCGTTCGGTCATCAGGATTATTTGGTTTCTCCCTGTAGGTATATTGTTTGGACATACACATTCTGTTGGAAGTGTGAATTGTATGTTGAGGGGGTGGCACAACAGTTGCCGGTTTAAGTTATATGCACTGACAATACAGTTTGTATGTGTTTACCTATGAGATGACATCTCGGGGAAGGCCCATGTTTGATCTGAATGAACCTCCTCCGGGGGATGATGAAGAGAATGACAGTGTTGTCAGCATGCTGCCGCAGAAGGCTCTTCCATCTTCAAATCCTCACAGTTCCACCATGCTTGTGTCATCAGTAGTTCCTCAAAGAATTGCCAACAATAATGCTTTCTCACATGCATCATCTGTGTCAGGTTTTCAACCTTTTGTTCGTCCCAAAGCTGCTCATATCCCTGAGCTGGGTTGTGCTGAGCAGAAGAATGCGGGGGATAGGAATTCCGTTGTTCCCTCATCATCAAAATTGAGTGATATTGAGGAGAAGAATCCAGCAAGTCTTGAGGAGAAGAATCCAGCAAGTCTGTTGGTTTCTGACTCTGTGGCAGGTCGTAATGTTGAGAGAGAAGAAGGTGAATGGTTGGATGATGATGGCGCTGCTGATCCACATAGATCTAGCAGTTTGCATGAACCAGGCAAAGCTTCACGAGGAAAAGGACTGATTGAATTGGAGGATTCTAATGCTTCAGGGGTGGTTAATGAGATTGTTTCTTGCAATGGCAAAATTTCTGAAAGTGTTAAGGGTGAGAATTCAGCTTCTGCACCTGCTGGTCTAAACTTGCACCCAAATGATAACGAAAGCAACGACAGCCACAATGTCGAGGGCAATGCTAAAATAGATTCTTCTAATGGTATTCCGGAGGAAGCTAGTGTAGGTACAAAACAAAAAGAAGTCAAAGGCATTGAGGCGAGCTATGCTCTGAAATGTGCAAATAATCCTGGAAAGAGGAAGATGGACCAACATAAAGAAGCTATGCTAGGTAAGAAGCGCAACAGACAGACCATGTTTCTTAATCTGGAAGATGTAAAGCAAGCTGGACAAATGAAGACTTCAACTCCAAGGCGACCAAACTTTTCATCAACTACAGGCACTCGTTCTGCGAAAGAAACTCGAACTATTCCTCCTCCTTCTGAACGCGTTGTCGAAAAACTGGGTCAATCCATATCTAAGGACCTGAAAAGAGTGGATGTATCTGCTATTGAAGGAGGCAGTACGGCTGAGCAGAGTGATTCTAAGCCCGAATGCAATGGCGATGTAGATGCTGGAGTACTTGCTAAGCCTAAGAAACTGAGTAACAATAATGACCCTCCTGCTGAATTGTCACAACCTTCAAGGCAGAGTTCCTGGAAGCAACCCATGGATCCAAGACAGCCGAAAAGTTCTCCACTTCCTAACAAGAAGCCAGGTTTAATCAGTCAGATCTCCTTGGATTCAAAGTCAGTGAATAAGAAGCATCTTGTCCCCAAGAAGCAAACGATAATTAATTCTACCTATCAAGATACATCAGTTGAGCGCCTGATACGTGAGGTGACCAATGAGAAATTTTGGCAACAACCTGGTATAATAACATCAGCCATGCTTCCTGTTCATGTTTTTTAAAAATTGGTCTCTGTGCACTGAAAAATTTTGCTGATGCTACAATGCATATGTTTCATTCCTTTGGATAACTTTTTTCTAATAGTATTTTGATGAATTTAATGCTTGAAAGACATCAAAAGGGCATATTGTGCTGTGCAATCAAATCTCTGACTTTTCATCATTGCCTCTTATAGCTTCACCAAGAAGGGTAGGGCTTCCCATGAAAGGCCATGCTTGTTACTTAGACATTTGTGTAGCATGTTGTAAGAACCAAGAAGGTTCATTCTTTTTGTGCGAGGTTGCTGTAAAGTTTACAGTTAAAATCAAGGGGCTGTTTTGGCTGGTTGGGCTGGAAATCAGTTTATAGTCAAGTCTGGTCTTGCCTACTTAACGATCTCTGACCAAAACCGGATCAAACTGAAATCAACCCAATTCGACTTGTATAATGGGGACAATTGGACTGGGATTGCTAAAGGCTAAGTCGTTACTTGTAATTTGAAACATGCGGTGAGTATAAGAGTCAGTTGGATGTTAGGGTTTCATCGATTATTGAAGTGATTCGGATCTGGATGTTTCCTATTCATGTGAGTTTTTGGCCTGTATGTGAGATCTGAGATCTAGATTAGAGTTAATCTTTCCACAGATGAATTCTAACCCTTTCTTTGGCTGCCATGAGACTCCTGCGTGATTATCCATTCATTTACCTGCATATTGCAGCACTGAACGTGCGTTTGAGTTTGGAAGGGGCCCAGAATATCTTGGTCCAAATGCATGTTCTTTTATTTGTATGCAGTCATACCGCAAATGGTGATATTGGCTTTTATTAGCCTATACTGTCTTGTTTGTTTCTGCTTGTGATGATATTTGTTTCATTTAGCTTAGCTATGTGTCTGATTCCTTGCTGGTTCTCTTAAGTGTAAAAGGTGACGTGGCTTCTTGTGTTCCAGGGGAGACTGATCTACAGTGCGTTCCCGGTCGATTTGAGTCTGTAGAAGAGTACATCAGAGTATTTGAGCCTTTACTTTTTGAGGAATGCCGTGCACAGCTTTACAGTACATGGGAGGAGTTAACTGAAACAATTTCGAGAGATACACATGTAATGGTTCGAGTGCGGAATATCGAAAGGAGGGAAAGAGGTAATAATACTTTTGCCAAATTGGAGGTGTTTTCTTCTTCAGGAATTTGGAGCTTGTGTTGCATAGTTTCGAGGACATTTTACACATCTATCATTTCCATATCTCTCTTTTTATGTACAACATCGTTTTGTAGCCTACATTTTGAAAGGGTTCTGTCTGAAGTGGAATCACATTATGTAAGGCATGTTGCGCATTTGCTGCAGCAGTGGTGCTTTTGTTATTTTAGGCCAGACTCTGTAATTGATTGACCTAAATAATAGCTGAAAGCGAGTAAGCCTGTCCATGGCTGATTGGATGTTGTACTTCTTTAACAGGTCAAGCATTTGGTTTTTACTTGGCGTCTTGTGAATTTATTGTTTAAGAAACATTCTGACTTCTGTCTT
This sequence comes from Eucalyptus erythrocorys, assembly GCA_014182555.1. Taxonomy (NCBI): domain Eukaryota; kingdom Viridiplantae; phylum Streptophyta; class Magnoliopsida; order Myrtales; family Myrtaceae; genus Eucalyptus; species Eucalyptus erythrocorys. Next base: position 20,317,888 of record CM024601.1, on the reverse strand, counting down.
ACCCAGTGGGACATTTTAATAGTCTGTCTAGAAATCAAGGATTTCTTAAGTCGGTCATTTGGATGCTGTCAGATGTGAAATCATTAATGCATGGCCTTGTGTATTCTTAGAGTAAAAACTTTTCGAGGAATTGTGTGGTAGGCATGAGGCACAAAAAATTCATCTGAGAAAGTTCACATAAACCATGCTGCTCTTGTACTGGATTTAGATGTTGTGGACCTCTGGCCTAGCTTTTGTTCCGTCGAAGTTCTTTTGTACCTACTCTTCCATGATGGATTTATGTTCATTAGGTGTGCTTGCAATTGAAGATTAGTGCTTGCATGGTCTTATTCTTTAATAAAGAATAATAAAAAGTTAAGATGGTAAATGTACTAATTATGGCTCTCTCTCTCTCTCTCTCTCTCTCTCTCTCTCTCTCACACACACACACACACACACACACACACACATGCATGCACACATGCACGCACGCATGCACATGCTCACATTTTTGTATGTATATATGTACTGACTAAATTGTTTCTCAGGATGGTATGATGTGACGGTTCTTCCAATAAATGAGTGCAAATGGATGTTTAAGGAGGGGGATGTTGGGGTCCTTTCAACCCCTAGGCCTGGATCATTCAGATCCAAAAGAAACAATTTCTCTGTCAATGGCGAGGGGGACGAGCATGAGATAACTGGACGTGTGACTGGAACGGTTAGGCGATTTATGCCTATTGATACTCGTGACCCTCCTGGAGCAATTCTTCACTTCTATGTTGGCGATTCTTATGATTCCAGCAGGTTAAGTTTACCATATTCAGCGTTAGATTATTTTCCCGTGAATGGAATTGTTTCTATATATTATCTATGTTGTGTCATACCCATGTACTAACTCTAATCGTGTTCTCCTAATGGACATTTTCAGTGAGGGCAATGAAGAACACATCTTAAGGAAAATCCAGCCTAGAGGCATCTGGTATTTAACTGTCCTGGGCTCTCTTGCTACCACTCAACGGGAGTATATTGCTTTGCATGCATTTCGTCGCCTTAATTTGCAGGTACAACTGGATTTTTTTTTTGTTTTTTTATATAACTGCAATTTTACTTGGGTTAAATCACGTCTAACTGATTCTCTTCTTTTCAGATGCAAACAGCGATACTTCAGCCTAGTCCTGAGCAGTTTCCTAATTATGAGCAGCAGATCCCTGCCATGCCAGAGTGCTTCACTCAGAAGTTTGCAGAACACTTAAACAGGACCTTTAATGCACCCCAACTGTCAGCAATACAGTGGGCTGCTATGCATACAGCTGCTGGTACAAGTAGTGGGACAACAAAGAGGCAGGAACCATGGCCCTTCACTCTTGTCCAAGGCCCTCCAGGTACAGGCAAGACACATACTGTATGGGGTATGTTGAATGTGATCCATCTGGTTCAGTATCAACATTATTACAACTCATTGCTCAAAAAACTGGCACCTGAAAGCTACAAGCAACCTAGTGAGGGCAGTTCTGATAATAATGCAACTGGATCAATTGATGAAGTTCTTCAGAGCATGGATCAGAGTCTTTTTCGGACTCTTCCAAAGCTCTGCCCAAAGCCTAGAATGTTAGTGTGTGCTCCTTCCACTGCAGCAATAGATGAGCTCCTGGCTCGTGTTCTTGATCGTGGTTTCATTGATGGGGAAATGAGGATATATAAACCTGATGTAGCTCGAGTTGGAGTCGACTCACAAACACGTGCAGCTCAGGCCGTCTCTGTTGAAAGGAGAACTGAGCAACTTCTTGCCATGGGTAAAGAGGAGGTGTATGCCTGGTTGCACAGGTTGAGAAGTAGTGAAGCTCAATTCTCTCAGGAGATAGCCGAAATTCAAATGAAACTCAACAGTGCAGCTGCTGCTATTCGTTCTCAAGGATCTGTAGGTGTGGATCCTGATGTCTTGATGGCAAGGGACCAGAACCGTGATGCATTGCTCAAGCAACTTGCTCAAGCAGTTGAGAACAGGGACAAAGTGCTGGTTGAGATGTCTCGCATCCTCATTGTAGAAGTAAAGTTTCGTACTGGTAGTAATTTTAATTTGGAAGAGGCCCGTGCCAGTCTTGAGGCAAGTTATGCCAATGAAGCTGAGATTGTCTTCACTACTGTTTCAAGCAGTGGTAGAAAGTTATTCTCTCGCCTTTCTCATGGTTTCGATATGGTGGTCATTGATGAGGCAGCACAGGCCAGTGAGGTGGCTGTCCTTCCTCCCCTTTCTCTTGGTGCTGCTAGATGTGTTCTGGTTGGGGATCCACAGCAGCTTCCTGCCACTGTGATCAGCAAAGCAGCTGGGACTCTGCTATACAGCAGGAGCCTTTTTGAGAGATTTCAACAGGCTGGATGCCCAACAATGTTGTTGTCTGTTCAGTATAGGATGCATCCACAAATCCGTGATTTCCCTTCCAGGTACTTTTACCAGGGACGCCAGAGCGATAGCGAGAGTGTAGCGAAGTTACCTGATGAGGTATATTACAGGGATCCATTGCTAAGACCTTACTTATTTTATGATATTACACACGGTCGGGAATCCCACCGAGGTGGTTCTGTCTCCTACCAAAATATACACGAAGCACAGTTTTGTCTCCGTATATATGAGCATTTACAGAAAACTCTGAAATCTGTGGGTGTGGGGAAGATTACCGTGGGCATAATTACACCTTACAAGTTGCAGTTAAAATGCCTTCAACGTGAATTTGAGGAGGTTCTGAATTCAGAAGAAGGGAAGGATATTTATATCAATACTGTTGATGCTTTCCAAGGACAAGAACGTGATGTCATTATAATGTCGTGTGTCCGTGCTTCTAGTCATGGAGTTGGCTTTGTTGCAGATATTCGTCGAATGAATGTTGCTCTAACTCGTGCTAGGAGAGCTCTATGGGTATGGGTTCATCTACTCTGTTCTTTTACATTTCTGTTTTTTGCTCTTTCCCTGTCCTTTCCGCTTGTCAACTCACAGGGACAGATTCTGATTGTTTTCGTGTCTTTTTATCTTAATAGGTAATGGGAAATGCTAATGCTTTAATTCAGTCTGAAGACTGGGCTGCATTGATTGATGATGCCAAAGCCAGAAATTGTTACATGGACATGGATTCTGTCCCTAAAGAGTTCTACATATCCAAAGGACCGACTCTAGCTCCCCTGCCAGGTAAGGCTCCTTTGAATTCAAGGGGTTTGAGGTCAAGTGGGTCGAGGCATAGATTGACAGACACAAATACAGAGCCCAGGTCAATGGTGGCACCAGAAGATGATGAGAAGTTGCCAGCATCCCTAAACTCTAGGAATGGAAATTTCCGGCCTCTTAAGCCACCCGTGGAGAATTCACTGGAAGGTGTTGATCAGGTGGGTGACAGATCAAGAGAATCCTGGCAATACGGTGCACAGAAGAAGCAGCAGGGTTCCTCTGGACCAATGTGGAAGAGAGATCACTAATTGCTTGTCCTCTTTGTATTTTGATCTTTGCCAAACTCAAGCTCCACCTTGTGTTCCGTTTATAAAAAATGCGGAACACAGTGCTTGCCTGAGGGGGAGAAAAGCTCCGATGGCTGGAGATGTTGCTCAAACGAGTGAAAAAAGGACAGAATCAGGTCTCCGCTGAACTACTTTTGTTTGATAATTGAAAGTTTCTTAGGAGATTAGCCATAGAGAGGATCGGAAATTCTCGGCAACCCCACCTTGCACGGGAAACCTTGCTGCAACATGTCTGGCCAGTCTGCCCCTCTCGCTATCTTTTTGCTGAGAGCCAGGTATCGGGCCTTATGTGGGGATGAGATGTCTCAGTAAACTTGCTGGCGTCGGATTTTAAGGTAAGAACATTGCTTTCTTTAAGTAGTTTTCTGATAATTATAGCACGGTGATAGCGGAATTTCTACAAGTGTCAAAAAGAAAAAAAGTTATAAAGGCGCTCAGAAATCAGAAATGTGGGCATGAACGCAAATTTTATGCAGACTAGAAATTTAGAGTCATAGTTTTTGTCAAAGGAGTGTTTGACTCTTGAATGGGCTCTGCTTGCTCAGGCTCTCAGTCTCTCTGGGCATATACAAGTGGATGGTGGACACACTTCTCTGTGACTGCCCCTTCTCTTTAGTTGCACTGAAGCTTCTTAATATGTATGAAAGGAAGGGAATGAAAGAAAGAACGAACAAAAAAACTTGTGTACTTGGTTGGAATGCTTTGCTCTTTCTCAAGGGGAAGAGAGGCATATCCGCGACGGGGGATGCCTCAGCAAGGTGTTGGAGGGCATGGATTTGTATATAATGAATAATTTCCCTTTCATTTTGATTGTCACTTCATTCAGAGTAGGAATTCAATTCTTTGATTTAGATTAGTCGATGCATGTGCTTTTAGTTATGTTCTATTTATATACATTATAATTGTCGACGGAAAGGGAAAGAGGCCTCGTATCCTTTCCTCCTCTTCATCTGCGACTCTTTTCGCTGTTGTTTGTAACTCAGGCAGTTCTCTGCTTGTCTAGGGGAGAGACTCAAGACTATTTATCTCTCTGGTTGTGCAGTGAGGATCCATTCACCTTTGCACCGAAATGGAATTGAATCGCCCTCTGATTCTGGAATAATAGCTTGGAATGCGACCGCTAAAAGCCATCTCCAATCTTGCTAATTACAGGGAGCGCCGTCTGACTGGTATACAGAAATAAGTCTGGCTTGTTTCCTGGGGGATGTATCATGCTCTTAACCTAGAAATATTAGCAAACCTTAAATTAGCAAGTGATGTTGAAATGTCCTTTGGACTTCCCTATTCCAGGCGAAGATGGGGTGGGATCTTGTGATGGTGGCGTTATATTGACTCCAGTGAGTGTCCTTCCATGCCAAAAATTGGCAATAGTTTGGATGAAGATTTCAATGTATCCGGTTTCCCTCACTCGAATCCACGTGGTATGTGAACTCCATCGGTTCATCTCACCTTGGCAGATTACGTAGTCTTGCGTATCGTTTGAACGGATCGTCCCGTATGACAAATAGCTTATAATCTAGCTTATTCCATGTTTTTCTTTCTTTGAAGTCGTCACATGAGGATATACGGAACCGTCGTGCCCAGCGGCGAGACACAAATTGCTCATTTATAAAATGTGTAGTCTTGTTTCTTTTTTCTTTTTAACTTTTCCTTTTCGCTTGATGGAAATTTTTGGATCGAGGGGCCGTGGGCCACCATCGGCCCACTAAGTATGTGTTAAATAACAATATATATTGTGGGAGATCATTTAAGTGAACCAACTTACATCTGCTAAAATGAATGATGGATTGTCAAATTTATCGGGATCCATGGAGACCCATCACTTTTGGTGATCCGGATTTAGCTGAGCGCATTTCTTACGCTTTACGCAGTAATTTCTCATCGGAGAGAGTCTACCGACACCAAGACACGAAGGGTTGCTCAAGGAGGGAGTAAGAGGGTGTTGCATCTTGCATGATTACAGGCTCAACTCCAGAAACAGTCTCTTTTTATCTTTTTCTTTTTTTCTAATGCAGAAACAATTAGAACATTTGATAATTTGTCCACATTTATAGAAAAGTGTCAACAAGCGTATATTGCTATGCATGCATTCCATCCCCTCAATTCGCGTGTTATGCCTCGTCTTACTGATTCTATCCTCTTCAGACGTAGATACCTGAGCCTAAAAAGGGGCCTCAAAATGTGAAGAAGAGGAAGAGCGACACAATGGCATTTACACAGCATTGGTGCTGCTCCACGACCTTTATAAGATCAAGAAGAAGCTTAAGAGGAGAAGTCTCATCCACTTGTTTAGGCTCAGCAAAATTGTTCGAAAAGTCCTGAACCTTTTGTATTTTCGTAAATTCAATATTAAACATTTCAAATTTTCCAATTGAGTCCTAAATCTTTTTACCGTTTGGCAGTTGAGCTCAGCTAGCTAGTTTCGATTAGAAATTATTGACCAGGATGCTAGCCGTCCTATATGACATGATTAGTTCTAACGTGAGCATTTTTAAATAATATCTTGATTTTTTAATGATTTTTTGATTTTTTTTTTTTGCCAATTCTTTTTGCTGATGGCCGACAAATGGCCACCAGCTATAGGTGGTGCTCGGTGAGGCTGAGTCCCTTCTAGGCCATGGCGGCCTCACTAGGCAAGGGTCAGCAAAGGCAAGGCAATGCCTGGCGTGGCCATGATGGCCTAAGTGAGGCTTGGCCTCGCCATGTCTAGCAAGGCTGTCCCTTGCTAGCCAACTGCTGTGGTCAGTGACTGTTTGTCAACCACTAGAAAAAAAAAAAAAAAAAAAGAAGAATAGAGAAAAAAAGAACGAAATTAAAAAAAAAAGTATAAAATTTTTAAAATATTGTTAAAATATTATTTAAAAATATTTATGGTAGTGCTAGTTATGCCATGTAAGATAATTGACTATAAAACTTGTCAAAGTTAGAAAAGTAGGACCTATTAAAAAGAAAGTTGTTGATGAGATTAAATTTGATAGGTACCCAGATTTAAGGTGAAATTCTTCAATAAATAGTAACTTATTGTCACCTTTTAATTGGACTTGATATGGTAAGAAGTCCATCTCATTCGACTAGATGATATGACAAGCATGTCCTCATTAAATGAAAAGGACAATCATTCATTTCTAGTCATCTACTCATTTAGCAACCATAATGAATCTATGAGTATATGAAGGTGTAACGTTAGCTCATCTCAGCACATCACTACGCTAGGTCACAAAGCTGTCAAAACTCATTACGAGAGAGAGGCTAAGAATATTTTAGGTGTCAGTAACCATGGAAGTAACAACATCCAAGAGATTGGGGTGAAGGATATTTGTGGTGGCTCAGCATATCCCTCAAGTTGATGCATAAATGTCGCCGATGCCCAACTTGTCAAGTGAGCTATAAAAGGCCTTGCTTGAGGTTGCCTTTTTCAATATATCTACTAACTAATCTTTAGACCTCACAAATGGGAATTGAACTATCTTTGCATCCGGATTCTACTTAATAAAATGATGATCAACCTCAATATGTTTGGTTTGGTCATGCTGCACGGGATTATATGATATGTCAATAGCTGTCTTGTTATCACAAAAGATCTTCATATTTGATCTAGGAGGAAATCCCAATTTGGACATTAGCTTTCTAAGCCACAAAAGTTCACATAGCCCTTTTGCCATTCCTCTGAACTTTGCCATCGCACTTGATAAAGCCACCACTTTTATTTCTTACTTCTCCAAGTGACTACATTCCCACCACAAATGTAAAATACCCTAAAGTTAACCTCTTGCCATACACACTACTTGCCTAGTCTGCGTCTGTATAACCTTCAATTCCAAGATGACCATTCCTTAGGAATTGTAATCCTCTCCCTAGAGATGCTTTCAAATACTGAATTATTCTCACCACGACATTCATATGATCTTCAATGGGAGCATGTATGAATTGACTTACGATACTTACCGCATATGCAATGTCTGCATGCATATGCAATAAGTAGATTGACTTCCCTACTAACCTTTGATATCTCTCCTTGTTTGTGGGTACTTGATTATGATACTCTCCAAGTTTATGATTCTGAACAATTGGGGTATCTACTAGCTTACAGTCTAGCATCCCTACTTTTGCCAACAATCTAGTACATACTTTCTTTGAGACAAGAGTATTCCCCTTTTTGACCTTGCTACCTCTATCCCCAAAAAATACCTTAGTTCTCCCAAGTTTTTTACCTTGAACTCTTTTGAAAGCTTCCTTTGGAGTAAGGTAATTTCTTCCATGTCATCCCCTGTAATGATCATATCGTCAACATAGATGATCAATGTAGTTATCTTCCATTGTCGTCGAAGAAACAAGGTGCGATCCGACTCACTTTGCATGTACCCACACTTCTTCATTGCCTCATTGAATCGATTGAACAAAGCCCTTGGTGATTGCTTCAAACCATACAAGGACCTTTTCAATTTGCAATCCTTACCTGGATGTGAGGGAGATCTATATCGCGGTGGTACATCCATATAAATCTCCTCCTCTAAGTCACCATGGAGGAAGGCATTCTTCACATCAAACTGATGTAGTGGCTAGTCTAAATTAGCTGCAAGAGACACCAAAACTCGAACGGTATTAAGTTTTGCAATTGAAGAAAAAGTCTCTTGGTAGTCAATTTCATACATCTATATGTACCCCTTTGCTACCTTGACTTGTATCTTTCGATGGATCCATTCGCCTTATACTTAATAAAAAAATCCATATGCATCCTGCTATTTTTTTTTTTTGGTAAGTCCACCAATTCCCATGTTCTATTCTTCTGCAATGCCTCTATCTCTTCTTCCATAGCCTGAACCCATTGTGGATCCTCCAAAGCTTCCTGCACTCCATTCAGAATGCTAATTGAAGATACAGCCAACACAAACTCCTTCAATGTTTCAGATAACTTTCATGTTGAGACATAATTTGTGATAGAATATTTCGATCTTCTTTCTTCGGCGTCTAGTGAGTATTGATTTGGAGGCTTTCCCCAATTGTGCTTAACAGGTAATTTATATTCCACAAACATAGTAGATTCATCAAGCAAGTCTAAGGCAATATGGGAGATTACCTTAGAAAAATCCTCATGAGCTTGGTCGGGTACTAAAGAAGAGGAGAGAGGGGGGTTGTTTAACTTGTTTCTATGTGGGTATTTCACCCCCTATTGGTTCCTGCAAGGCTTTCGTAGCTACACCCGTCGCAAATCCATTACCACAGCACCATTTATCACTTGTCTAGTAGCTCCACCATCAACACCAACTATGTCAGCACCACCCCCACATCACCCATAACAGATCTAGCACCAATTGGACCGTGCCTGGCTCCTCCATTACCAATAGTTGGAGCTTGCCTAGCCCTACCATCATCGATGTCAGGGCTGTCGTCCCCACTATCATCAATACTACCATCACCCCCAACAATAGCGTCCCTTCCTTCAGGTATAACCCAAGCAATAGTCTCCCACCAATTCTTCCTTTCTAGTCGATTCTCTCTCTGAAAGGTAGAATTGGTACTCAGGTAAAAAAATTCTCATTCGACAAATGTGACGTCCATAGTCACATAGGTTTTCTTAGTAGATGGGTTGTAGCATTGCCCTTCTGATGAGTACCATACCTCAAGAACACACACCGTAAGGCACACGAATCAAGTTTGGTGCATTGGTTATTCAAGATATGAACAAATGCAACACATCCAAACACACATGGAGGAATTGTTAGGACTGATGGCAATGGGACGGATGTAGAGAGAGCTTGTAGAGGCATATGGAAATCTAGCACTTTCGAGGGCATTCGGTTGAGGAGATGCACCACCGTAGCAACGGCATTATCCCGAAAATGTGGAGGAACATGTCCCTCAATTAAGATGGTTCAAGCGGTTTCGAGGATATGTCGATTCTTCTGTTTAGCCACTCCATTCTATTGTGGAGTCTGTGTACACGAGGTCTCATGAATGAGACAATGCTGCTCGAAGTATTCTATGAGATATCGATTCACATATTCTCTGCCATTATCGCTCCGAAAAAATTGCAACTTAGCATCAAACTGTGTTTGAACCATCTTGTGAAACACTTTAAACACATTAGCCACTTCATCCTTAGTTTTCATCAAGTAAAACCAAATTATACGTGTACAATCATCAACAAAGATAACAAACCACCAACAACTTGAGATAGCAGTAATAGGAAACACACCCCAAACATCAAAGTGAACTAACAAAAAAGGCTTGTTATTCTTATTTGAACTTATGGGAAATGAAACACAGTGATTCTTAGCCAAAATGCAAGTCTGGCAACAGAAATCCAACTCTTTTAGATCCGAAAATAACTCAGGAAACAACTTTTTCATATAGCAAAATGAAGGATGTCCCAATTGTCGATACCAAAGCCAAATATGTTTTTTTTATTACTAAGTGAACTCCGAACTTGATGCACAGTTCTAGACTTGAAATCATCTAGATAGTATACCCCCCCCACCCCAATCTTTTAGTACCACGTCCAATGATCTCCTTCGTGAGGCTACAAAAGACAGAATTGAGGATACATTAGAACAACACAATTCATATCTTCTACAAGCTGTCCAACAAAAATCAATTTTGTGGTTAATGACCGGACAAGTAAGGTGTGAGGCAACGACAACTAAGGGGAAACCGCCACCGTACCAGCCCCTGTTACTGGGTATGTATACCTATTCGCATTTGTGATACTACATCATCTTGGCTTTGTAATGTTCACAAAATCGTTTGGGTTAAAGGTCGGTTTCATAGCCCCCAAATCAATAACCCATCCATCACAATTGTTGTGATTAGGGAGAACCAGTGCAACACCACAATTACCTTGGATATTACCTGAACTGAACATAGCCGATTGGTTTTGAGTTTCATCCTTGGGCACCAAAGACAGTTGAGGTTCCATCTTAGCAAGGGAAGCCTTCCCTTTTCGACTATTAGTACCCCTGTCAGCTTATTTTCGCACCTTCAATTCCTTCCACCACTCTGGATAGCCATGGAGTTTAAAGCTTGTCTCTCGAGTATGCTTAGCATTCCCACAGTGTGAGCATCCTCTAGATGGAGTTGTAGTTCGTGGACCCTTATTTGTCCGCCCTCCCCCCTTGCGTAGCTTCTGATTTATTCATTTGCATAGTTGGCATTACTGGGAATTCTCAAACACCTGTCTTGTTTCCCTATGCCACCATGGCAGCAAACCCATGCGTGGGATCAGTATGGGTGGGCATCACTAATTATCTTTGTTGACACCTAAATTTTATTGACCCAAGCATTGATTTTTTGCATAAAAATTAGGGATTAATTTTAACCCCTAAAAAAAAATGCATCAGAACAAATAAAATGAAAAAATGGAAAAAAAAGGGGAAAACTGATTTGATTGTTTATGCATGAAAGTTTGAAATTCTGATTAGTATTTAGATTTTGATAAATGCAGAAACAATTAAAAAATCAGGTGAATAAATGGCAAGGATTTTGATAAAATGGAATAAATCAAGCAAAATCGAGCTGATTGCGAAATCATGCTTCGATTTGCAGGCTTGATTTAATGCAACAGAAAATGGAAACCCGGAAGTTGCTATAAAAGATGGCCGTTTGGAAATCACTATGAAAGGGCCACAATTTTCGTGAGAAGGGATGGGGGAAAAATTAAAAAATTTTGAGAGAATTCGTGCAAAAAAATTTAGAAAGAAAAAAGAAGTCAAAAGTCAAAAAAAGTGTTTTTGTCCTATTTTCTGAAAAAATGCCTATAGAGAGAGTTCAGAGAAGGGACATGCGGCTAGAGAGGAAAAAAGAAGAAAAACAAAGAGAAAAGAAAAGAAAAAAAAGCAGCAACAACTGTTCGTCTTCTTCACGTCATTGCCTGAGCATCGATGTTCCTGCCTCTGCGCCGCCGCAGGCAACCCACGAGCACCACCGCCGCTTCACCAGGCCCCACGTCTCCGTGCTTCCTCTGCACCCGACGACCTCGACTCCTTCGCGCTTGATGACCGCATCCTCCGACCGAGCGCCGTCTTGCCTCACTAGCAACCCAGCGGTTCGCCTCCCCGAGCACTCACCAGCACTAAGTTGCGCCTCAGCCTGTGCCGCCCACTGCACCAACACCTTTGCTCTTGCCGGCCCGTGACAGCCCGAGCACCTTCGTCGCGGACACCCGTTGCTCGCGCTTGCATCTCCGCTTGACGATCACACTTGATGCTCGCCTCTCCGACCAGTGACCCAACGCTGCCACACTGCTTTGCTCACCCACACCGGTACGCGACCCACCTCTGCAGATTGCTCTCTGCTGGTCTCTGCTAGCCCCCGCCCTGTAACACCACAGAACTCGAGCACCTCCGGCCTCCCTCGCCATTGCACCTCCTCGAGCAGCCACAACGCCTCTATTCCCCTTTGTTGGTCACTGCACGCCATGTTGCCTGCCATCGCGTTGCACCACCGCTTGTGATGCCCCTCATCGTCGCCACCGGTCAGTTCTCACCAGAGCTCTGATGCCGGCCATCCTTTGTTCGGCGCCAATCACCTTCTTTGTTGTCCTCCCTTTTAGGTGGTTTTATTTTGTTTATCTTCTTTTTATTTTTCATTTATTTTATTTTATCTTATTTTATTTCAGCTTCTAAGTTTAGTTATTTAAATTAGATTATTTGATATATTGTAGACAATAACTGTAGGGGTTTTGCCCAAAATTGTTATAATTATTAATTTGATCCGTAAGACGTCAAATCATTTATTTAATTATATTAATTTTTGGACTTTTTGGTAGAGTTTCAATTGTTGAATCATTATAATTATTAATTTGGTTTGTAAAACTTCGGATCAGATTTTCAATTATTTCGAACTCTTTGTCGTGATAATTAGGATTAGAATAATTGTTAATTTGACCTATGATTAAAACAGGTTATTTTTTCTATTATTTTAATCCTTTATTTGTTGACTATATTGATCGTTTAGATTTAATATTCATTTGATAATTACTTGTCTTAAAAAAAAACTAAAAGAATAATAATAAAAAATCAAAAATCAAAATTTTGCATGAGCATATAGATTTAATAAATTAGACAAGGAGGTTTAGTAAATTAATTTTTTTAGGATTACATTTTTATGATTGCATTCTTAATATTAGGTGCATGTTAATCCAAAAATATTAGGTTCATGTTAATTAATTTGCATAATAGGTTCATTTAATTAAAATATGTTTATTAGTAATAATAGGTGCATGTTCACATTAGTGCCGGCCACACCTCATGGGACAAAACGGTCGCCATTCACTAGACCCTGCCTTTGTCAATGGTTTCTAGCCAAAATTGCATGAAATGACTAACTCAACAATTTGTCAAAAGGTTTAAAACTAAATTAGCAAATTGTCTAAATTCGCACAATTGAATGGTTTAAGACTACATTGGCAAATCATTGAAAGATTTAGGACTAAATTGATGCAATTAAAAAGTTTTAGAACTGAATTTGTTGCTGTGCAATAGGTTTTGGATTTTTTGGACAATTTTCCCTAAAAAACTAAATGGTTCAACTTGCTCATCTAAAGTCTATCAGGCAAAAGACACTTCAAGATGACATTACATTTTCCATCGATTTGCCCCTAAAATCACAAGATAACATTTCTGGTGTCGGACACAATTCAGTACTTTAAAATGCATGTTTTTATGATAAAATTCTAATTTCAAGAGAACCCAAAAATAATTGCTTGGTGTGTTTAATTCCTTTGATGTGATTTATTTATTTATTTATTTTTATTGAATGTTTAATAGTGGATGAAAATTTTTATGGTCACCATATTTGCATGATAGTAATTTATGTTAAAATAAATCTTAGCTGCCTGCAAAAACATTTTTAAAAGATAAAAGAAATGGTACCGAAAGGGCATCAGGGAAGTCTAATGCAACCAAGTCCCTGTATCCTTAGTCTTTGGCAGCGAGGATACCGGGTACGTCCCTAACATTTCTAAGGTGTTAAATGTTATTGCAGATAGGAGGTATAAGGGGAGTAGTTTTTGCTAATCCTTGTCTTGCACGAAAATGTGAGGATGAATGATTTATTTTTCCCTGATTAGAAGTGTTGTTTGTATTTAAACTGTTGTGCATGTCTTATTGTTTTTAGCACTACACTATTGCACACACAACTTGCTATCGGACCTAGACTGAAGGATTCTTAGGATGGTGTTGAGAAGGATACTTCCTCCAAAAGAGACTGCTATATAGAGGTTGACCTTCTCTTCCCCGAAAGTCTTTCATGGTGTCGAATGTGTTTGTCCATATCCGCGAGACTGCGTGATTATAGGACATTCCATGCGACTGAGCCAGAGTTAGGGGGACCTGGCATGTTACACGAGACTGTGGCGGTCAGATCATCCTCTTAGCTCCACTTTGTTAAGCCATCTAGGCAGAAATCGAGTCTCACATTTCATGCGTGTGTCTATGTGATTGTCATCCCTTCTCGGTGAAGGTAAACTGTCCGAACTTTCCCTTTGCAATTTACATACTTTATTGCAATCAGTCCATGATAATGTTTTACCCTTAGGAAAACCGTTGTATCGTTCATTTCTACTTTTGAGGTCTCAAGATGATGCCATATGGTCTTGGAAGAAGGGGTCAAAGCATTCGAAACCCCATTAAAGCCCCTCAGAGGTCCTGTTCTGCTAGATTAAGGACCATGAAAGAGGTGGAGGAAGTTCTGGAGGACAAAGACAGGGAAGACGGAACCTGCCACCTGAGCAAGGGCGAGGGATGCAAAATTCATTGCCTCCCAATATTTGTGAGACGTTTCCTGGCCCTCTAAGGATGATGCAAAATGAAGTAGAAGTGATAGACACCATGGGGCAGCCAAGTGGTAAATTCGACTACTATGTGAAGTATTTGGCTCCTCCAAGCTTCTACATCAACCCTCGAGATATTATCCTAGATGGATGGGGTGGCATGGATGATCCGGCACTCCCAAAGATAGAGAACCTTGATGATGTGCTAGAAGGAATCACTAGTTTGTTCGATGACCTCCTCATAGACGCCATTGACAAGGGATCATCAGAAGAAATGGGTCCTGGTCCACGAGAGTGACTCATTTATTGCTTTCGTACATTCCCCTGCGTGGGAATTTTATTGCTTTATAGGAAATTTTTTCAATTTATTCTTTTTCACTTTCCGTTTAAAGATTGAGCATTGCATTTACCATTTAGTAAATGTAATTCAATTGATAATTATCAATACAATTACAAGTTTTATTTTGAGGACATGATGGGGTAAACCAAACCAGTCTAATGACGATATCCAATCATGAAAAGAAAATATCATCCACGGAGAAATCTTGAGACTGGGCTTTTTCATGCTTCCTCATAAAAAAAAAGTTAAAAAAAAAACATTTTTGAAACCATTTCAAAAGCATTCATTAGGTTAGTCTTGTTTAATTTTCTGGCTCGTTTACTTCATGTTTCAGAGCATCATTTTCTCAATCTGATGAGAAAGCATCTGTAAGAGGCACACCAGGTTATAATTGGCTCAACTGTCAAGAACACATTCCTATTGTGATAGATTGGGGGGGATGACATATTTGGTAATGACCCGATTAAGATAAAATCTCGACCCAAGCCAAAAATGGATATTCCATTTGCTTTTACTTTGATATTGCATAGCATCATACTCATACATGTTCTCTTGTGTAGGGGCAAAAGTGGATTTTCAATGATAGGGACAATCCAAAGACATCAACTATTGAGGCAATCCCATTATGGAGAAATCATGAATGCTTAAAACCATTTTTTAGGTGTGGAAAACTGTTTGTTTTAAAGTTGACAATTTTTTATACCTAAAGTTGTTGAGTTCTTTTTAAAAAGGATTTTGCATGGTGACTCTTACATGTTTTGTCCACTAATTCCACTAAAGAATATCAAGATGGACTAATTTATTGAATGATGTGGAATGAATTGAGCATACTAAATGAGATAAGTCGGGATGATGAAAGGCAAACCCTATCCTATACATAGTTCCCTACTCATACACTTGTGAGGTGAGTGTAGGAAGGTTCGTATCCACAAGGTAAAGAATTCTCTCGGAAAAGGTATGACAACCGGAATGATGAGGGGCATGTTTATTTCTCTATCCTAAACACTACAGGTGATCCATTGCTTAATCCCTTTGAGCCCCATACACTTATGAAGATTTTTTTTCAAACTACCCCTGTCAAGAACTACCTTACATCAGGGCAAATTGGAGAAAAAAAATAGCACCATAAGGTGGAGAAAATGAAAAGAAATTTTCTTGCTCTCACTTGCATCAATCTTCAAGTTGTGCTATTACATTAAATTCATGTGGTAATTTAAGTGCCTTAGGATGACGAAGAGCATTTCTTTCTTTATCCTACATACTTATATCCATTGTTTAGCCCACTTGAGCTTGCAATTTCGTTTCTTCAAACCTAGTTAGTGATCATCCCCCACACAGGGACAAGGCAAAAGGTAGATGAAGACTCTTGAAAAGTTTGAGTGTCATTCAAAGTGTAATTGCTTGACACACACATTGTGTGCAAGAATTGAAATCAAAATAGAACTAAGGGGCATGAAAAAACAGTATGCTTGGTAAAAGCAAGGCCAATGCCCATGAAAAAGAAATGAAAAAAAAAATGCATGAAAACTAGGGGCATGAAAAAAGTGATGTGCCTGGAAGAAGCAAGGGCAATGAAAATGAAAAAGAAAGAATCACGATAGGTGACTATCACTTGCAAAAGGTTGTATCTCAATGGAGCAGTACTCAAAGAGTCAAGATCAATGGCACATCCCTGGTGAAAGAGAAGATCGGTGGCAATGCCTAGATGATCATCAATTTTGACCCTTATACACATCTTTGAGCCTAACAATCTTTTGTTTCTCAACTCATGATCTTGGCCTACGTTACGTCCCTTATAAAGTCTCTTCAGATTAGGGCACTTGAATTAACATAGGAGTTCATATGTTTATAAATATCGCTCGAAGAAGTGTGGACAAGATTATTTATTTCTCATTTTGCAAGGTTCTTGACTTGTAAATCTGGAGATGATTCCAAAGCTGTTCTTTCACAAGCCTTGACTCAAAGAGTCCATTTATTAAGCTATTGACCAAACCCACATTACAGTCCCTATTAAAAATCCCTAAGATTGGTAAGGTCGTACCGCTTGCGAGAATACTCGAACTACTTCCGTGGGGCTGCGTGGAGGCCCACGTGCTACCGCTGATGGACGAGGAGATGAAGGAGAAGGTCAAGAGCAGGGATGGAATGAAGGTAGTTGTGAGGGACGCGGACACACGTGAGGAGCATGAGCTCGTGTTCCGCTACGGGGAATCCTCGAAGAGCTACGTGATGAATGGTGATGGGAACAAGCTGTTCGTCAAGGGGCGAGGGTTGGAGGTGGGGGACGAGATCGGCATGTTCTGGGACAGGGTCGATCGCAAGTTCCACTTCACGGTCTATCGCAAGGTTGCTTGTGGCACGAGCAACGCAGTCCCTTGAGCTTTCATTGGAAAGTTTTAGCGAAAGGAGCTTGTTCTCTATATTTTTCTTTTTCTCCTTTTCAAAGTTAGTTTCTTTTATTTATTGTACTTTTATGTTGTCAAACCGTATTGTCGGTTTGTTCGCATAAGATATTCTTTGTTTGGAGTTTAGTATATAATCTTGGTTTCCTTGAATAATTTTCGGTGAAAAATATTTCACTATAATAATAATTCCAGCGAAACCCTAATCATGAATATAATCTTGGTTTCCTTTCAACTTTGTCAATTAAGTCCTAAATCTTTATTTTGTTCGAATTCACTGACGTAGACACCGATTGTCCTATGTGGTATGGCTAGTGTTGATATGAATAAATTTTAATAATTTAATTTTTTTCTTTTTTTAATTCCTTTTTTCCTTTTTCCCTTTTTTTTCCCTTTTTTTGGCGAGGTTGACTCTCGTCAAGATCTAGCGAGGGGCAACCTCATCAACATTTGGTTAGGCCAGCAAGGGTTGGCCTCGTCAAAGGCCAACGAGGGTGACCTTGCCAGAGGAAGAAAAGGAAGAACAAAAAAGAGAAAAAAATAAAAATTAATAAAATTTTGTACATACCAGCTCTAATCATGTCATATAGGATAGTCAACGTTCACGCAAGTGAATTCCAATTAAAATTGGTCATATAGATTTAATTGATAAAATATTAAAATATTTAAAACTCAATTAATAAATTTAAAAGGTTTAAGACTAAATTGACAAAAATATAATGTTTTTAGGATTTTTAGATAATTTTTCTCTTGCCTCTTCCTATGTCGCCAACATTGATGATGACAAGGAGGATTGTGACCGGAGCCAAGAAGAGGTCTCATCTCTGCATTTTCGCTTAACCCTCGACTTTTCCCCGCTGACACCGTGCACTAACGATGGAGAAAGCTTGTCCTTCTCGGTCGGTGATGAGCAAATTGATTTTCTTCGAAACCAATCTAACTGACTATCATATGACATAAAGAAAAGCAGCTCCCGAACAACGATGTCGACCCTAACCATTGGGGTTTCCACTCTTCCAACATGGAAAGAGGAGGTGGGGGGTTTGAATCCCCACCTTTTCAAGGGGGTTAGGGTGGGGACGATTTAGTTTCAGGAGTAGTTTCGACTTATATCCACTCTCTCCAATGAGGCAGGGCAAAAGTCTGAGAGTGAGAATTGAAGTAGAAATAGAGTAGGACCGACAAAAAAAAAAAAACAGCGATGTCGGCACTGCTTTCTTGTAAAAATATATTTCTTTTAAGTAAATATGCTTAATGATTAGAGACCCCACCATCAGCAAAATGCATGTATAAAATCTAGACTCTGGCAAGTATTCGTGAACGGTTTGAACATTAACTATTTCTTGATTCGATCAAGTACCTTTTTCTTTTTCTTTTTAATTATTTGCCACATCTTATGTGGTAGTATATGTTCTTGCATGTCAATTGTGTGAGGAAAACATTTGTCCAGCAATTTTATTAAATCTCACGTCGATTGGAAATCATTGATGTGACGCTAGCCATCCATTAAAATCTAGCTCGGCTCGAAATTGTATAGTGCTTGAATGAAACGAAAAAGGCCGTCTGTCCGGAGTTAACGTAAAATCTCGGGTTTTCTTAAATACGAGGCAAAGAGCTACATTCAGAAAGATATTGCTGCGAGAATAATTTCAACAAAAGCAATAACGGAAGCCCTTGGACCTGAGCAGATCCTTAAACTGCTCAATTTATCGGAGTCAACCCCAAACATAAAATGAGGTAATGATAATCGGGGGGACAATTACCAAACAGGCAAAGTCGCCCGCCTGATCCTCGTGACGCCTTCCCTGGTCACTGACCCAAGTTCATGGCAGGCCCCCACCCGTTTCACTCCTTTTCGCAGTCACCCCCACGAGGTGTCAACTGTAGTGCATAACCAGGCGATGTCCTGCCAATGGGCTTCTTCGATGTTTTGACTTTCGAGAGACAAGGAGAAGAGGAAGATTGCGGCTACGATCCATGGAAACCGCTCAATTTGGGAAAGACTAATATATTCAATTATTCCTAATTGAATATGTTTTCTCAAGAGATACTGGAGAACCATTTGGATTAATAATTTCTGTACTTTGTCATATTAAATTATTATGTTTTAGGAAACATATAACCTTATGGCCCAGTCCCCACAAACGTGCTTAGTCATTGCACTACCTTTGATCCTTTTTCCCTAATCCAACGTGAATTAGTAAATACTTTGTAGCACAACCATAGTTTGATCACTCTCAATGGTCTAAGGTGCAAAATTTATGGGATTTCCACACTTCTAATTTCATGCCGTCTCTCCATAAAAAGAAATAACATAAATCAGAAGAAAATGAAGAAATTCATGAAGACATTCAATTTCTTCCGACCCCAAATCTCCTCTGATCATCATCGACTGCTCACCACTGGCACCATACACGGTCTCTTCATCCTGCGTTTGCGATGTTGGCAGCATCAACGATGACAATGAGAATAATACTTGGGACCAAGAAGAAGTTTCATCTCCATGTTTTCGGCTAAGCCCCAACTTTTTCCCTATTAGTGCCTCTGCACTGACATTCTAGAAAGCTTGTCTTTTTCGGTCGGGAACCACAAAATAGATTTCTTTGAAACCAAGCTGACCACCACGTAAGACAAAGGGAAGCAACTCCCGAAAAGCGATGGGCCCAATATGCTGCTCCCCAATACGTTGCCCTGCTTTCTTTTGATTAAAATATGCTTATTGATGGCCACCCACCACCAGCTTGTATAAAGTCTGGACTCCGGCGAGTCTTTATCGACTGTTTGAATATCTACTTTTCCGAAGTTAATTCGATCAAGCATCGATTCTTTTTCTTTTTTTCCTTTTTGTGCCACAAGTTACGTGGTGGTGCACGTTTTTGCATGCCGATTTTGAGAGGTAAGGAATTGTCCAGCAATTTTGTTAGATCTGACGTTGGCTGGGAGTCGTTGATGTGGACACTAACTGTCTTTTATGGCATGGCCGATGACTGACGCCGACGCGAATAATTTTTTTAATTTTTTTAATTTTTATTTAATTTTTTATTGTTTATTTTCTTTTCTCTTTTTTTCCCTTTTATTTTTCCATAGGACTGATGACCCCATCGAACCTAGGCAAGAGCTGCGATACCCTTGTCAACAACAATAAGGTAAAAAAATAGAAAGATAAATAAAAGATAGATTTCTTAAAAATAAAAAATAAAATAAAAATGTTATTAAAATGAGTGCATGGAGGAAAATCAATTCAAATTTTCCATACCAAACTATAGAAAATATTTTTAAGCTTATTTTCAAGTTTTAGTCAAATATCTAAAAATATTGTCATTTTTCTAGAAAATAGCTTATTAAAAAATATTTTTAGAAACGCAATATTTTATGCAATCTACTATCAATTTCGAAGAACCCAAGAAAATAATGTGCATGTCGTGTTACATATGATCTTAGAAAAGGTCCAAGCCAAAGGGGGATTAAGATATATTGGTTGGGGACGAAGAGGATGGACCCTAGGAACCAATATGTCCTAAGATTGTTTTGTTTGAACTGTGGGATGTAAAATTCGAAGGTATTCTCGGGGACAAGGAAAGAAAAACTCTCTCTAATTGGGGGACAAAGCGTGAGAGTACTGACACATTAAAATTAGAAAGGCATCCAAGCTGGGTGTCGAGTTATCGAACTATCACTGGAAGCCTCTATGGGGAGCTTGCTTCTTGTTAGTTAGACACGTGTTTCGCGTGTCTAGAACCGACACGTCTAAGAATATATATTGGTGGGAGAGGATGACCCCTACAAAAGAAATCCGAAAGCGGTTGAATTCCAAGCCCAAAGACACGTCTTAAAGTAGGCATTTATTTGATACCCAATTGATATTTGTTACTTCATAATAGTAGTGTATCAATTCTATATTAAGATCTACCATTTCTCTTTGATTTGCAACATTTAGGCTCTGTTCGTTTTGCGGAAAATAATTTTTAAGAAAACGTTTTCCGGATTTTCCGGTGTTCGTTTCATGGAAAATAAATTCCTTGGGGAAAATATTTTCCATCCAAGGAAAAAAGTCTTCTAAAGTAAGGGAAAATGTTTTCCACTTTTGAAAAGTGGAAAACATTTTCCTCACTGATCTCTCTTACCTCACATCTATACAAATCTTTACTTTCTCCTCTCATTTCTTCTTCCTTTTTTTTTTTAATCGAATTATTTTTAGTTTTCTTCGCCTTTTTTAATTTGAATTATTTTTAATTTCCTTTTTCTTTTCTTTTCCTTTTTCTTTTATTTTTTATTTTTTATTTTTCTTTTATTTGTTTCCTATCTTCTTCTTTCTTCGCTAGTCGTCAAACCAGACGAACCTCAAACTCATTGATCTTAAACTTGCGCTCGTCGATCGGCGAGTCTTGAGCTTGGCACTCGTGCTCATCAATTTGGTGAGCGGAAAGTATTTTCCTTACCGAACACCGGAAAACATTTTCCGAAACACTTTCAGGTTTTAGCCGAACACGAGAAAATATTGTCATTTTCTGGAAAATGACTTGGGAAAATATTT
This sequence comes from Eucalyptus erythrocorys, assembly GCA_014182555.1. Taxonomy (NCBI): domain Eukaryota; kingdom Viridiplantae; phylum Streptophyta; class Magnoliopsida; order Myrtales; family Myrtaceae; genus Eucalyptus; species Eucalyptus erythrocorys. The sequence continues at coordinate 20,296,358 of CM024601.1, read as the reverse complement.
TCCGGAGATGGCCTATTTTCCGCAAAACGAACGGACCCTTAATGTATTCGAATCTTTTAATATTGCTAGCATTAGTCTCTTTTAGGGAATCGTGCAATTTTTGAATTTAGTAACTCCAATCCCATTTGATATTTGGACCCAGTGCAGGTTTGAATGAGAATCAAGTTTCAGGTGCCTCTTGTATATATTTTACATCTTATTTTCATCCCTCCCAATTTTTAACATCAAAACACGGGAATTAAAATCCTCAATTCATTTATTTGAATAAGAGTTCAAGTAAGATATATCAGTAATTCAAAAGGAATTATAAATTTTAGGGGACAGAACTTCCCTGCAAATTCAAATCTCTGTAGATTAGCATGCAAGAAACCATACCTAAAAGGGAAAAAAAAACCATTAGAAACCTTAAACTATGATAAATATGACACATTTACCCTAAACTTTTTTTGTTACACAAAAAGTCCAAAATTTGTACCTATGTAATATATTTGCCCCAAACTTAATTTGAGGTAACGTGTTGCGCATATACAATTTAAAATTTTTGGTGTCATAAAAAAAAAAAAATTGGAGTGTCACATAGGTATAAGTTTTGGGTTTTTTTTTTGTCATAAAAAATTTCAAGATAAATGTGTCGCAATAAGTATAATTTAGGATTTCTGATAGCTTTTTCCTTACCTAAAATAAGGTATTTACTTATTGTTCCGTGCCTAATAAAATAGCTATTATTTCTTTTTGCAAGATATTTTTTATTAAGACAAAACCCAAAAACCGGTGTATGTGCGCAACCAGTACGGATTCCTAAAAGTGATCAAATTACAATTAGAAAGAATTAAGTTGAACTACAACCTATTTACTAAATCGGGTTGGATTTCAAGCGCATGGTAACAAGTGATAATTTGACCGGAATAAGTAAAACAATCACAAATCCATGCGGTTCTCTATTATTGAAAAAAGAAAAAACCATTAGTGGGAAAATTTAAGTGGAGATTAATGAATTTGTCCTTCCATCCCTTATGGAAAAGGGAAGGAAAAAAAAAAAAAAAGCCGATCTTCGTTAGGAAATCAATCTGGAATCTTGGATTTATCTCCTTTTTTATTCTTTAGTAATCCCCAACGTATACTAATCCGAACCGGACTCCTAATCCCATTTCCAACGGCAAACAACGGTAAACTATAAATTCTCTCCAACCTCCTAGTCCTCGTCGTCTTGGTTTCTATTCTCTCTCCAACGTTGTCTCTCTCTCTCTCTCTCTCTCTCTCTCTCTCTCTCTCTAAATTTCTCTTCACCGTGTTGCCCTCTGTTGTTCTTGCGGAGCACTTTTTCCTGTTTCTTCGACCCGAAAACCATGAAGCTTGTCGATCCCTTCACCCTGGAATTGCCTCCGACTGGCGACGTCCCGAGAGGCGAGTCACACACGCTGCTGCAGTCGATCGGCTCTTCGTCATGCGTTTCTTATCTGCACGACCACGAGAGAAATCACGAAGAAGAGGGTGGAGAAACTTCGTCTGCTGCAGTGGAGGTGCCAGCTCGCGTCTTCTTCCCCCTCACGCCAGATCCAACGAGGGGTTTCTTGGGCTCGAAGGAACTCAGTGCCCCTCCAGCCCGACCGGAGCGAAAGTCCACGGCCTCACTCACTGACGACGGAACTCTGATCGTGGAGAAGAAGGCGAAGCGCTGTAGAAGCCAGAAGGGAAAGAGAGGGGCCTCAGAATGTGAAGCAGAGGAAGAGAGATGCGGGGACGTTTCCACGGAGCTGGTGCTGCGCTATGACCCTTACAAGATCAAGAAGACGCTTACGAAGAGCGATCTTGGCCACCTGTCGAGGCTCTTGATCACGCGGGCGGGCGTGGCGACCTACGTGCTCCCTTGCATGGATGAAGAGAGAGCGAGGCGAGTCAAGAGCAGCGAGGGTGCCAAGGTCGTGGTGCGGGAAGCGGACACACGCTCCGAGCACCAACTGGTGTTTGCTTACTGGGCATCTTCAGGGTCCTACGTCCTGAAGGGATGCTGGATGAAGGAGTTCGTGCAGCGGAGGGGGTTGGCTGAAGGCGATGAGATCGGGATACATTGGGATCCTATTGCTAGCAAGTTCAATTTCAGCCTTCTTCACAAGGCGAATTAGCATCTCATGAAACCGACTACTGATCAATTAAGTGACCACCATATCATTCAATTAGATTTGAACTTGAATTAGTATTTCTTTTGTTGTTTGGTAGGTGACCAAGGGAAAAAAAGTAATAATAACCTTTAGAGAAAGTGATGGAATTTTGCTGTTATTCAATTCTTTTTGAGTGTTTCCTTTTTATTATGGTAATTATGGTAATATACGTGCTTTTCCGTCCGTTCTTATATATTATATACATGCATGAAGGTATACTTCAGAGAGAAACTTACCGTGTTGGCTTCTTTAAATGATATTTGATTAACCTGGAACATGAATGAAGCTCAAGGTTTCCTACTTCGTGGTAAAAGCTTGTGCGAATTGGAATGGGAAACTTGACCACGGATGTGCATTGATTGTTGGTTTTATATCCTAACACAATCACATCATCGTCTCAGTGACCAATCTTTTGAGCTTGAAAAAATATAAGAGGCGATTGCTGTAGACTCTCGACCATCCAAAAAACATGGAATAGACTTGCAAATTTTGCTGAGAACCGCAATGGCCAACACACCACGATCCTACGGTACCAAAAGGATCCTAAGTCAGAATATCATTAAGAGCACCGAAACTGGTTCGCAATCCTCACGAGCATAGAACAATATAGGAGCCAAACCATTGTCATTACATTTATATATGAAAGATTATATATCACACGCCCTTGATAACACTGTGCATAAGAGGGGCCTAAATTAATATCGCATGTACAATTCCGCCCGATATTTCGGCAGAGACAACATCTGAGTGACGAAAATTCATCATGCATTTTGGGGGAGAAGGCGTCATGGGCTTTTACAGAAAGCACAGACAAAGGCTACTTTAAGAACAACATGATGCAGCTGCCGTCCTCTCAGCAGGTCTGTCCATGAGAACCATTCCCGACGGGTTCATTCCTGGCTGAGCCCTGGGTAGTCTTTTAGCTGTATCCATGAAAAATAAAACAGTAAGTTACATGGAATTGACAAACTAAGAAAATGTGCACCACAAAAATTGACAGGAACATTTCATTATAGAAGGTATTGTAGATAATTCGCTGTAATCACCAGCCTCGGTTGAGAGCAGAGACAAACTATAAGCAATATCCAAATTTCTAAACCTAATAACGGAGTTCACAGCATGCAGTATCTACAGCAAAGACGAGTACATGTACATGAAAACCAGTCAAGCAATGGCGTGCATGATATGAACTAAGCATTTGCGAGACAAATACATTGACAAGACAGTGATACCTATTTCATAGAAAATGTCATTGACGTTTGCAGCAGTTTTTGCAGATGTTTCCATAAAGAAGAGACCGTGTTCTTGGGCATATGTTTGTGCTTCCTGCGGTAAAATGGGACCAGACATAAGCAATTTATAGAATAAGCAATTTATAGAGGACAACAATTGAAAATGAGTCTCATTATCCAACAATCTGGACCAAACCTACAGTTTCTCCTTTGACTGATATCAATTATAAAGACGATCAATCAAAACCTTTATGCTGACTAGAAACCAAGCCACAAAATCATTGTCAACAGTGCCATTGCATAATCAATCAACTTCTTCTCATGCCTTGCCTATTGACAGTGAGCTCGACAAAGTTAGGCTTGGTTGACTCTTGACTTCCAATTGAGCTCCAAAAAAGTCGGTCATCTCCTTAAATGACAATGACCACTTTGAATTGGAGTCAACTCACATCATAAAAAAATCAATGGAGACACTCTTTTCTTCACTCTGTGCCACTTTATCTAACCAACTCAAATAGTATCATTTTGATGCTTGCACTTTCCAATAATTATAAGTTTCGACCTTCAGGAATTAGTAATCATCAAGTTCCACCTTTCATTAGGACTGCAGAATATAAGGATTGCCAAGGTTACAAATAAGGATAAAAAAGCAGCATGAACAATCTCCCAACCGATTATCTATAAAAGGGATAAACTTCAAAAGACTAACTTTCCTGATTTCACACATCTTTAGCCAACGAGATGATTTCTGTAGAGGACTGAAGGGTTGGATAGGCATCAGATTGTGCAAAGATAAACACAAGTATCCACAAAAGATTTCTCATACAAGATTTTGTCTACAGAGAAGGGAGAGGAAGAGGAGCGTGCACAGAAGTACACAGTAAATAAAAAGGAGTATCGGTTCTTCTCAATTAATTTCTTCTCCAAACATTGCATGAGATTGGAAGATGTAGATATCCAACATCTAGCGTATACTGAGGTAGGCACCCCGTTATTGCCACCTCAATGAAATTGCACTTACCTCTTGATAAAAGAAAATATAATTTCAGATGAAACAGAAGCAATCACCTCAAAAGCAAAACAGCAGGAAAACTGTAATTACCTCAGCTGTAACCTTCCGGGCATCCAACAAATCTGCTTTATTTCCAGCGAGAGCCATAACCATGTTAGGATTACCTTTGACAGGAATGGAGACAGCTAATGAGCTCAACTACTAACCATGAAATTATTATAAGATGATATAAGGTTCTTGCTGAAGAAACATAAGGAGGTCAAATCCAAACACCTCCATGATAAATTACACAATATAATTGTGTAGACCGGCACCCCAAGGTTATAATAAACATAAAAAAATGTCTCTTTTAACACAAGAAAAGAACAAAAAGTCACAAGCATATTGGAGATCAAGAAGTTAAAAAAGTCTACCTACTTAGAAGCCACAAAACATAAATAAACATAAACGCCAATGGCAAAGCAAAACACATAACTATAACATAGAGAAATTAAACAAAAAGATTTATTCACTACCCTATGCCTGAAGTTCTTGAACCCACTTTTTGGCTCGCTCAAATGATGCCTACAAGAAAGAAAACAGTCTTGTCACTTTGCTAGGAAAACATCTAAGCCAAAAGAAAGCACTAAGCTGCAGAGCATCGAAGCAGATGCAGAACTGTAAAGTTAAAGTCTTCCGATACGGACATAGATCTTTAGCAAGGCAGATAAATACAACCATATTTGAACAAATCATATGTCATGCCATACAAATAGTCAGATCATCAATGCCTCACCTCCATGTACAAGCCTGACACTCAAGTAAATATGAACAGAGAAAAGGAAAAGCTAGATTATAAGGGCAATACGAGTAATTAGTAAGAGGAACCATGAACATCATGTAAAGGCAGTTGAGCATAAGAAGGGAAATTGGATCAAGCACCATGATTAGAATAATTGTTAAATTATTGATCCAATTTTCTAGAAACTTCAAGATAAATATGAGCTAGAAAATTCAAGAAAAATTCTAGAAGACTATGGAATTATTTCTGAAAATGGCAGAGATATTTGCATTAAAAAGTCCACTGTTCAAGAAAAAAATTGTAAAAGAAAGTACTAGAAGATGGGCCAAGTCAGTGGAGCACAACTATAAATAGGAAAGGGGGGGAGCGCAGCAGATAGTAGAGCAAAAAGGTAAGCTCCTCCCCTTCCCTTTGTACTACAATAAACAATAAATAAAAGTTCCTTTTTTCTTTGTACTTCTCTTCCACTCTCTTTTACTTTGTCCTTGCCCACTTTGTTCTTAGTTCATTTGCTCTCTTGATAATTCACACATAAAACACACACTTGCACACACATTAAATACACGCTTCCGCAAACACCAACAGTGGTATCAGAGCCACGTCTTTGGTTGGTATTGGGCGTTTGTCCTACCTACCCATTCCTAAAACTACCCTTTCCAAATACCTATTAACTAAACCATGGCCAACTCTACCTCATCCTCATTTCCCATCCCCATTTTTGATGGGAACAACTATGACTTTTGGAGCATAAAAATGACCACATTCTTAATGGCCCAAGACTTGTGGGACATCGTGGAGAGAGGTTGCGAGGCTCCGCTAGAAGGTGCAAGTGTTTCGAAGGATCAACTACAAAAGGATGCAAGGGCGCTATACTTTATCCAGCAAGCATTCTCGGAAATCATATTTCCGAGAATAATTGGAGCAAGGACTACAAAAGGGGCTTGGGATATACTATGAGAAGAATTTCAAGGATCAGAAAAGGTACGCACTATTCGCCTTCAAACTCTGAGAAGAGATTTTGAGAATTCTAAAATGAAAAATTATGAGACCGTACAAGAATATTGTGGAAAATTAAAGGAAATCGTTAATCAAATGAGAGCCTATGGAGATGGGATAACGGATCAAAGGGTTGTTGAGAAAATATTGGTGTAACTTACCAAAAAATACAACTCCATAGTTACAACTATAGAAGGAACTAAAGACTTGACGACCCTATCAATAAGTGAATTAATTAGCTCTCTAGAAGCACATGAGAAAAGACTAATGGCACGAGAAGATTCAGTTGAAAGTGCCTTTCAGTCTAGAGTAAATATATGGTCTCATCAAACTAAAAATGGTGGAAAGAGCTCATGGAAAAACAAAAGAGGAGGAGAAATTATAAAAAAGGAAAATTATCCACCTTGTGGTATTTGCAAGAAAACAAATCATTTGGAGAAGGATTGCTGGTTTAAAAATAAAAAACAATGCCGCTTTTGTAAAAGATATGGCCACGTAGAAAAAGATTGTCGCTCGAAAACAAATAATCGAGCAAACTATGTAGAAAAAAAGGGAAGTGAAGAGAATACATTCTACGCAGGCCAAGCGGCAAATGACAATAAAAGTGAAACATGGTACATCGATAGTGGGTGTAGTAATCACATGATAGGGGACAAAACTATATTCACTGATATTGATAAGTAGGTGAAATCCCAAGTAAAGTTGGGCAATGGTGCATTAGTAGATGTCAAAGGAAAAGGCACCATCGCCGTGGAAACGAATAAAGGCCCAAAATATATACATAATGTACATCTAGTCCCTCGTCTTGCACAAAATCTCTTAAGTGTGGGCCAAATGATACAAAGTGGGTATTCTCTATATTTTAATGGAGATACTTGCATTATCTATGATAAATATAAAAATATTATTGCCTCTGTTAAGATGAAAAATAACAATTTTCTTATTCGATGGAAATATGTCAAAGATATAGCCATGAAAGCTCAACTTGATGATTCATGGCTATGGCATCGAAGATTTGGCCACTTCAATTTTGGTGGGCTAAAAACTCTCCATCAAAAAAATATGATGAGAGATTTTCTAGGCATTACAGAAATTTCAGATGTTTGTGAAGGCTGTCTTCTTGGAAAACAACAGAAACAGTCCTTCCCATCTGGAGGTACATGGAGAGCTAAGAAACCATTGGAACTTGTCCACACGGACGTGTGTGGTCCGATGAGGACACCAACACCTAGTCAAAATAAATATTTCATCCTATTCATTGATGATTACACAAGAATGACGTGGGTATACTTTCTTCGAGAAAGATATGAGGTTTTCCCTATCTTCAGAAAATTCAAGAACCACGTAGAGAATCAAAGTGGCCAAAGAATCAATCAAAGTCCTAAGGAGTGACAGAGGCACAGAATACAATTCAAATGAGTTTAATAAATTCTATGAAGATGAAGGAGTCCATCATCAACTAATTGTTGGCTACACCCCAGAACAAAATGGAGTAGCTGAAAGAAAAAATAGAATCGTCATGGAGATGGCAAGGTCTATGCTAAAGGAGAAAGGCCTTCCCGACACTTTTTGGGCAGAAGCAGTTTATACTGCAGTATACTTGTTAAACAGGTGTCCAACTAAAACTGTTCAAAATAAAACACCAGTCGAAGCATGGAGTGGATGGAAACCTTCGGCAAAGCATCTCAAAGTGTTTGGATGCATTTGCTACGTCCACATCCCTGCTCAAAAAAGGAATAAGCTAGATGAAAAGACAGAAAAAGGAATATTCCTTGGCTACAGTGACCAATCAAAAGGCTATTGGGTTTACAACCTAAGAACCAAGAAGCTTATGATTAGTCGAGACGTCGAGTTCAACGAGAATGCTGCTTGGAATTGGGAAGATGAGAAGATCGAGAAGAAGTATATCACCTTGCCAAACATACCACCTGCTCAAGAGGAGTCAACGTCACAAGAAGAAGGAGAAGTATTGGATTCCACCACTCACGATATAACTCCACCAAGCTCTCCAAGAGTGACGCAAGAAGAATCTACTCTAGAGTCTCTAGTACTAAGGGTAAAAGCCCTTAGAAGAATTTACGACACATGCAACTTTGCTATTTTGGAACCAGAAAACTATGAACAAGCATCCAAAGAAGAAGTCTGGATAAAAGCCATGGAGGAAGAGATCAAGATGATCGAGAAAAATGAAACTTGGGAGCTTGTTGATCGACCCGAAGACAAAGAGATCATTGGCGTCAAGTGGGTCTACAAGACGAAGCTCAACACGGATGGATCAATCTAGAAGCATAAAGCAAGGCTTGTGGCGAAAGGATACTAGCAACAACCAGGTATCGACTATATTGAAACTTTTGCTCCCGTCGCTCGACTTGATACTATTTGAGCACTTATAGCCCTAGCGGCACAAAAAGAATGGAAGATTTATCAACTAGATGTGAAGTCAGCATTCCTAAATGGATATCTTCAAGAAGAAATTTATGCAGCTCAACCAGAATGCTTTATCCTCAAAGGCCAAGAAGAAAAAGTTCTCAAACTCAAAAAAGCCTTATATGGGTTAAAACAAGCACCACGTGCGTGGTATAATAGAATTGATGAGTACTTCATCAAGCAAGGATTCAGGAGGAGTATGAGTGATCTAACACTCTACATCAAAACCCAAGGTAAGTCCGACACTCTCATTGTCTCTCTATATGTAGATGATCTCACATATACAGGAAATAATGAGACAATGATCCAAGAATTCAAAAAAGAAATGATGAAGACTTTTGAGATGACGGACTTGGGCTTGATGCATTACTTCCTTGGCATCGAGATTGACCAAAACAAAGGAGTGTTTATCTCGCAGAAAAATATATAGAGAATCTCTTAAAGAAATTCAAGATGAACTATTGCAAAGCAGTTTCAACTCCGCTTATGACAAATGAGAAACTATTGAAAGAAGATGGAGCAAAAAAAGCTGACGCCACCCTCTACAGAAGTTTGATTGGTAGTCTACTATATCTCACTACTACACGACCGGATACTATGTATGTGACAAGTTTACTATCAAGATTCATGCAAAGTCCGAGTCAAATTCACTTTGGAGCTGCTAAGAGAATTCTTAGGTATTTACGAGAAACTATAAATTACAACATTTGGTATCAACCGAGTACAAATACCAAGCTCATTGGCTACACTGATAGTGATTGGGCTGGTTCAGCTGATGATAGGAGAAGTACTACTAGCTATGCCTTCACACTGGGTTCTGGAATATTCTCATGGGCATCCAAAAAACAAGACTCAGTGGCACAGTCTACCGTCGAAGCTGAATACATCGCAGCTGCAATGACCACCAGTCAAGCAATATGGCTTCGAAGAATTTTAGAAGACATTGGAGAAGCACAGATGGAATCAACTCCAATACTTTGCGACGATAAGTTCGCAATTGCTATATCAATGAATCCAATATTCCATGGAAAAACCAAACATATCGACATCAAATATTACTTCATACGAGAGGCGCAAAATAACAAAGAGATTGAGCTGAAATATTGCAAAACCGAGGAACAAGTAGCGGACATCTTCACTAAAGCACTATCGCGAGCCAAGTTCGAGACATTGCGGGAAATGCTTGGAGTAACACGAAATTGGATCAAGGAGGAGTGTTAAATTATTGATCCAACTTTTTAGAAACTTCAAGATAAATATGAGCTAGAAAATTCAAGAAAAATTCTAGAAGACTCTATGGAATTATCTCTGAAAATGGCAGAGATATTTGCATTAAAAAGTCTACTGTTCAAGAAAAAAAATTGTAAAAGAAAGTACTAGAAGATGGGCCAAGTCGGTGGAGCACAACTATAAATAGGAAAGGGGGGGGGAGCGTAGCAGATAGTAGAGCAAAAAGGTAAGGTCCTCCCCTTCCCTTTGTACTACAATAAACAATAAATAAAAGTTCCTTTTTTTCTTTGTACTTCTCTTCCACTCTCTTTTACTTTGTCCTTGCCCACTTTGTTCTTAGTTCATTCGCTCTCTTGATAATTCACACATAAAACACACACTTGCACACACATTAAATACACGTTTCCGCAAACACCAACAATAATACATCAACAACAAGTTTCAAGTATATCCTGTGGAAAAAAACAAGAGAATAACTCTTCAACAAAGACAGTTGAACATAAGAGCAAGGACAACAATATAGTATGCACCTAATATACTCAAGACAAGCACACTTATGACACCACAAGATCATTAAAATGCAATGTTGATATCAAAGAACAGAACAATTGTGAGACTGCCAACATTATCATCATTGATGTGAGACTGCCAGTGTGCAGCGTCTTAACCAATTGGGATTGTTATACTCATTGAGTTTATAAGCCATCACTTCCAGATACACAGCAAGAACAAGAGCACTTTCACAACCAAAACCAAACAATTAATCATAACTCCAACCCAACAAAGGTCAGCTAGGTCTAAGTGAAGGATAAATTGGTTTGCTCTTTGATAATTCCACAGAGAACTCATACCATGGGAGCAAAAATTCAACTAAAGAATATGTAATGACCCCTTGAGGACACAAACTTGTACGTGGCAATTTGGCATGGTTCCCAAGAATCAAAAGTAAGGACCAGCTTATGCAACTCCATTATCAGAAAATGATCATCTTTCGAAAACTTAGGCGCTAGAATGCTAAAACTGGAAGCCAAAAGAAGCCGATTTGCATGTTACATGAATTCATTGTAGTGAAAATTATTATTTTGCATGAAGATCTCTTCCAACAGTCAAAGATTAGTTGACTTAGCAACATCATACAGCATTGGAGGCAATAATTGGATTGTTGTTAGCTTCACTTACTAGGTTTCTCATGTCTTATACAATGATTGCTGCCGTAGCTCCTCTATATTTCATGGGAGCCAAGCTGTGGTATCTCTCTTGGCTAGCTGTATCCCAGATCTCAAACTTCACAGTTGCATCATTTATAGCCAAAGTCTGAGAAAAGAAGGCAGCACCGATGGTGGATTCCTACAACATCAAAAGTACTTCATAGTCAAGCTACTATGACAAGAAACAAAATTGGCTGAAATTTATAAATCAATACTCTAGTTTTGTGAACCTGAAATTCAACGAACTGGCCTTTAACAAACCGCAGTGCTAAGCTAGATTTTCCAGCTCCAACATCTCCAAGAAGCACCTAATGTACAAAAAAGAACAAGCAAAAACAAAAGGTTCGATGAAATAAGGTTGCGCATGGTAAAATTTCTGTTTCTCAATTTCTCAATTTCTCTGTTCCCCACAAGAGGTTTGGAATAGAAATCCGTTTGGTAATGCAAATTGATTTCTCTATTTTTGAAACAAATTTGTTCTTCAGAAATTGTTTTGGAGGAGAAATCAGAAGCTATAAATTGTAGCTTTTCTATTTCTGTTTGAGAAATAGAAATTGTTTTCTTTTTCCCATACCCACTCCCCTTCAGCAAAAGTTGACCGAAGCTCCTCACCTTTCCTCACCTTTCCCATTTCTTCTACCCTCCTCAAACAAAGCCTAGCGACTCCGAAGCTCTTCCTCACCTCAAATCCGACGCCATCAACGCTCATCTCGCCGTCGCCATCGCCGTCGCCGCTCATCTCGCCGTCGCCGTCGGACCCGCCTCCTCCGTCCACGTCCCCAGTAGCCGTTGCCCATCTCCAGTCAAGAACCCTAAAGCGACTCCAAAGCTGTTCACCTTCGTCATCGACTCCGACATCGTCGCCGCTCATCTCGCCACTCATCTCGCCATCGCCTTCGGACCTGCCTCCTCTGTCTGCTCATCTCTAGCTTGATCAGGTTTTCTCTCAGCTCTGTCTCTGGCGCCCATGTCCTTTGTCGTGTCCGATGCCCTCGAGCCCGATTTCCCCATCATTTACATGAACACCGTCTTCGAGAGCTTCACTGAGTACAGGGCCGACAAGGTCCTTGGTCGGAACTGGTGAGTTCGTCCCTCTCGTGTTGATTTGATTCGTGGGGTGGGTAGTGGAAATGGAGAGGATTTCTGGGCTTTGCTCTTCTTTTGTTTTACTGTATAGGGGTATTCCTAGGATCTATCTGGAGAATGGAGGAGAGCTTGTTGTTTTGATGTTTGAGAATTTCAAACTGGTGGTTTGATACTATGAAGTTCAGCTCTAGACACTGCACCTCTCCTGTATTTGTCTTTCAGGTTTTCTGAAGGGGGAAAAGGGGGGGAGTTGGTGCTGATGGGCCTCGAGTTGAACTTCCTTCGGTACCACAAATATTGGAATCACTTCATAAAGGTGTTGCCTCAGCAGTCATCCTAGTCGTTCTACCTTACTGACAAATTTGGCAAGTCCAAGCTGAATAGCTGATTATTGGTTCAGAGATCTAACGCATTCACTTATCTTTGAAGATATCTGTGGCGTTTTTCGTTACTTAATATTTCTTACTTACCATTAATGCTTATTTTGTGGCACATCATATGCTCAAAAGTAAACTTCCGACATTTTCATGTGCTTGTTGGTATAAACAGCGTCCTTTTATAGGAAACTTTGCAACTAGCAAAAGTAAATATTATTGCTTCTTCCATGATACAGAGGATTGACTGATTCAAAACTGGAACATCGGATGCTACTAAATTGCATAATCGGTTTGTCTATTCTAGTCAACCAGAGAGCCAATTAGAGAGATATCTTCTAGTGATTTTTGAACTCATTTTCGCGAAGCAATCATAATATTAACAATGATTTTCTTCCTCTTTCTTCTTCAGTTTCTGAGCCTTTAGCCTAAATTTAATTGCTTAATGCCAATTCCATCTGTTTTTGTAATCCTTGTACTATGCCTCCCTAAAAAGATGATGAAGATCAGATAATAAACCTTTAGTCGGGAGTGTATGTTGCCATATTCACTGCTAAAGATAGCTTTGGAAACCCCATGGCATTAATAACACTACCTTTTTACTCTTCAAAAAGTTGATTTTGTTAGCCTAACCTATTTCCATGACAATTTGTTTTGAACCTATAATTATGGTGAAACGTAACCTATTTCCATGACAAACTTAAGACATTCTTTGAACTTTGTGTACTGTTCATAGCAAGCATGGCTGTCCTTTCTCTTGAACATAATCTACATTTAAGACTTGAGTATGGAATCAAGGCATACTGACTCGTATCCAAGTTATTAACAAGTGAGCAAATCCCTAAGATCTAACCTATTTATCTCATGGACAGGATTTGGCACCTCAATACGGAATTGAACCTATAGCACCATGTCTTCCTTGACAGTCAAATAGTTCCTCATTCTATGTGCTTTTTATTTCTGTGCCCTCATTTTTGGGAGACCTTCATAAAACTATTTTTTTTTTTTGTTTTTTAAATCCCCATTGAATACATCATTCTCAAAAGAAAGAAAAGGTGTCTAATTTGCTCACAGCATTGCTCATACTACTTTACACCTTGACAAACTGCAAATTCATTGAGCATTTGTTTAAAAATGGAGCATATGGATAAACCAAATTACCTTTTCTTTCATATGCATGACTAGTGCTATGTGATGTTGCAACTTGAAATTACATATGTAGATTTAAGTCTTGGGACACAAAAAGATGATTGATTACTATATTTGCTCTCATTGGACAATTTTCAAAACTAAATTGGATGGTGCAAATAATGTTTTACAGGCCTTGGCATTAGCTTTTCAGAAATTGTGTGATCCAGTTTACTCTGTTGTTTGAGGCTTAGAGATGTAGACTTATTTGTAGTGTGTATTGAAAGACTTCTTTTGCAGTTTTTTCATTTTCCCGTTAGTCAACTATTGCTTTTACTTAAGTAAGTCCTTGTATATCTCCGTCAGGGCCATATGAATGACAAAGAAAGTTTGCAATAGAAGGTTAAATAAAAGACTTACAGTTCTAAATTACTGAAGGCATTCAAAATCCATTGTAAAAGTTCAAGTTCTTGTTTCTAGATTTGAGGATTATGAGTGAATTGAATTACAAGATTTAGTTGGAAAAGTATCAAGCAGAAGATTACATGCATTGCGCATGATCCTTTATTCAAAAATGATAAACCATATGAAAATGAAGAAGGTCCTTGGTTTCTATGTTTTCATCAGTAAGATATTCGTTATAGTAATGAGACAACAGAGATTATGCTAGATTTCCGACATTGAGCTATCATGAAAGCTGAAATACCTTTTAAGTAGTGATATGATTTGAAGGATAGTCTTATAATACTTCTGCTTTCTTCTGCGTATCAGCATGTTTGTTCTACAGTAGACAAAGTCGAAGAACCTGCAGTTACTTGATTTACCTTTCCCTTTGTGCTCTCTTTTGTTCTTTTAGGAGATTTGACCCAGTTGATTAAAGGTGCAATTTTTCCGGCTGCCTCTGTTCTGGTCGTTCTAGTGGGTGGTAAAAAATGGAGAGGATTTGGGCTCTGATCTTCTTTGTTTTACTATTTGGGGGTAGTCCTGGGATCTATGTGAAGAATGAAGGAGACCTTTTTGCTTTGTTGATGGTTCTGTAAAATCGAAATTTGGTTCTCAAGGGTCTGATTGATGATTTCAAATGAGCAGGTAGATCATGTTATTTAGCTTTGAGGCCTTCATGAGACTTGAAATAAATTTGACAAGCTTTAAAATGACATATTGCATGCATGAATCAACTATCATTTGCTATGTTTAACATTTTTTCTAATCCATTCTGAAATCTGAAATTTGCCTTGATCAGAAATGCATATTCTGTTTTTGTGGGCCTACTTGTTTGCCATTTTTCCATGATATTTTAGGCATAGATTTTGAGGTTGAATCCTTGATGAAAGTTGTCTGAAACATCGATGTCCACAGCATATAAAAATTTGAGAATTCTTTAACATCACTTGATAGGATTGAAATGCCATGCATTCTGTGTTTCTCTGCTGTCCTGTTCTGTTCCTAATTGACCTGCTGTGCAATTGAATTGATACGAGCTGGTTGCTATGATTTTTTGTGTTCGAAGTCTTCATGAAAGTCAAAGACAGTTCGATTATCTTTCTAACGAGCTAAAAAATCCCTCAATCGAACTTTATTTTATGTAGTTTCTGCATGTTCAAAGTTTAGTCTAAAATCTGCCAATTATTATTATTTTTTTTTTGTCTCTATTTCATATGACCTGTGCATGCTTGCTGTTTCATATGACCTGTGCATGGTTGATTTTCACTGTGGACAGCATATAAACTTTCCAAAAAAGAGGGTAAAGTCGGCACGCCAGAAAGGCCTCTGTCTGATCTTGGGCTGTTGAGCTACAAAGGGTACTGGACAAGGGTTCTGTTGGACATTTTGAAAAAGCATAAAGCAAATATTTCTATCAAGGTAAGGTTTGGTGTTCTGTTCAGGGCATATCTTTTAATTGTTATTTGTTATTTGTTATTTGTTATGCCTTCATGATGTGCTTGTTAATCACAAGCTTTTGTTCTTCGATTGGTGGATCATCTAATATGGTTCATTGAATACTAATTCAGTTAAGGTTAAATGGCACCCCCAAAAGAAGCATTTATAGCAAAGTGGACTGAGCCTTTGACGAATTTACTTATAAGTTTGTTGGTGAAAGAAGTGAAAAAGGGAAATCGCCCCACTTGTACCTACAACAAAGTAGGATGGAATAACATACATATCGAGTTCAATAAACATACAGAACTCCACTTTAATGTAATTCAGTTGAAAAATAGGGTAAACAAACTAAAGAAGCAGTATAGTAGTTTTAAGAAGCTTCTTTCACAAACTGGATTTGGATGGGATAATGTCAACAAGACGATTCTTGTGGAGGATTCAAGTGTATGGAATTCTCACATCAAGGTATCACTTTACTTGGGTCCATTTTTTCTTACTGTGGGTGTAAGCTTTAATTATATTGTTAATTTATGTCATTTCTATGAAATTTACAGGATAATAGTGAATGGGCTAAATTCAAGAATGAAGGGTTTCCTCAATATCCATACCTTTGTATTGTGTTTGGCGATACATATGCTACTGGGCAGTATGCATCAGGAAATGTAGAAGAAAATGTAGCAGAGTATGTGGTGTCGGAGGGAGAAGACCATGATGTTAGTGGTGACAATGGTGGTGGTGCTACGGTACGTGATGCGGAGGAACTTAATGAGAACAATGTTGATGAGGGAGTCTTTGTATCTGACGCGACTCCCACCCCAGTTCGTGAGAAACACAAGTTGAATAGGACTCCAAATTCCAAGAGGAGAAGAAAGAGTAGAAACTCCGATCTCAGTGCCACTTGCAAAGCCATTCAAGAAATGGTAAAATTAAGGACGGCCCAATCAACAAGTGACTCCGTAACCTCAGAGACCTCACCTCATGTTGTCCCAGCTCATGTAGACCCCCACTCCGTAAGAGCCGTGGTCGACGTTTTAAATGACATGCCTAACTTGGAGTAGAATCTTTACAACAAGGCTATGGACCAGGAATGCATTAATGCCACTTGGAGAGAGACTTTCATCATTTCTCTACCTCAAAGGAGACGTGGACTTTTTGAATCACTTTGAGTAGTTGTTAAGAAACATGCTATAGAATTTTCATTCCATGACTTATGTATTTGAGACTTTGTTTGTTTATGTTTTTACGTTGCAATTATGATGACATTATTGCTATTGTTGATTACTATTAGAGTTCTTATCTAATGGGTTTATATTCTTATTTTGTGTGATGATATAAGTAATATGAATTAGGGTGAAAGTAGCATGTCTAATGGTCAAGTAGCATCAGTTGAACCAATTGAGCTGGATTTTGATGATTTTGATATTGATATACTGAGAGTATGGTTGGCCACTGTTGTAATGGATATATCCATGAATATGTCCATGCACACAAGAGAACCTATTAGGGACAGCTCATTATCATAATCGCAATGGATAAGAGAGGTTCTTGATGGGCATTCCGATAGAATATATGAAGCTTTCAGAATGGAGAGACATGTATTTCTCAACCTTTGTGATCTAATGAAAGCAAAAGGTTGGTTGAAAGATAGCCGATATATTAGGATAGATGAACCAATCGGGGATTTCTTATCTATGATTTGTCATAATAACTCCAATAGAGATTTATGTGAGAGATTCCAACGTTCGGGGCAAACTATAAGCAAATACTTCACTAAAGTATTGCAAGCATTTCTCAAATTGGCAAAAGAGGTTATCATACCACCATCCTTTGATGTTGTCCCAAAAGAGATTCTTATGGATCCTAATTATAAACGTTACTTCAAGGTAGAATTCTCATATATTCCTTTACACCATCAATTTTATTTTGTTGATAATCTTGTATAATATTAATCATTGATAAAATGACAGGGTTGTATAGGTGCCATTAATGGTACCCATATTCATGCTTCTGTACCTGTGTTGAAGCAAATCCCATTTAGAGGTAGGAAAGGCACCACCACTCAGAATGTAATGTGCATTTGTTCATTTGATATGAAATTTACTTTTGTATATGCTGGTTGGGAAGGCTCTGCGAACGATTGTCGAGTGCTTGCAGCAACACTCGAGACTCCTCGCTTGGAATTTCCTCGGCCACCACCAAGTATTTGCTTGTCCTTTAAGGAGTAATTTTCTTTATGATCATATTTATAGTTACAAATTATGATCAATGTATGAAAACATTGTTGTAGGCAAATATTATGTCGTGGATTCTGGTTATGCAGCAACTCCGGGGTTTTTAACTCCTTTTAGACGTGAACGGTATCATTTAAATGAATATAGGGGTAGAACGAGACGGCCAACAACTGCAAGAGAATTGTTCAATTATAGGCACTCTTCTCTCAGGAATGTTATTGAAAGATCATTTGGGGTATTGAAAAATCGCTTTTGCATTTTGAGGCACATGCCCTCGTTTGCAATTCGAAAGCAAGCACATATTGTAATTGCATGTTGTGCCATCCATAATTACATTCGTGATCAGGACAAGATGGATAAGAACTTTTCCCTATATGGAGATCCGCATTATGTGCCTGAACCTACGCAAGATGAGCTTGCAAACGATACATTGACCGAGGAGGGAAACGAAATGAACACGGTTAGCAAATCCATTGCCAACAAAATGGCAAGGGATAATAATATGCCGGAAATTCCATGAAATTGTATCATTGGCTTTTGTAATGTATTAGTATTATTTCGACTATTATTTTGTATTTGATGATTTCCTATGTTGTTATCTAATCAATTTCTATTTCTAGCACAACTTCCATTTTATTAATTTCGATTCTCTCGCAAATTGTGCCTCTAATCAATGTCAAAAAAGTGTAGTGACTTGAACCCGAATCTTGAATAAGGAGAATAAATACATTCACTATTTGCATATTAGCATTTGAAAATACCAAATCTTTTATAGTTTGCATATTAGCATTTTTTATACTAATTACTAGCTTTTATTTACATAAATTGCTAATGTTTTGAAGTTCCTAACTACTTTATCGAATTACCAATCTAAATTAAAGTGATTTACCAACTTTTATCAAATTAAATTACCATCACAAGCATCAAGAAGAGTGAGGTAAAAGGATGGGGACAACATGATTCATAGAAATAGAAATTTTTTTCTGTTATCAAACGGATTTCTGTTTCAGAAATAGAAATTTTGAGTTGTTATCAAACGGGTTTCTTTGTTCAGAAATTTGTCCAGGGAATAGAAATTGATTTCTCAATTTCTGGCGAGAAATCAATTTCTTCAACAGAAATTTTGTTATGCGCAGCCTAAGTAATCAGCTCGTGAAGAAGCACAGAAACAAATAGATCACAACATTGAATCATAACCATTTCAAGTTAAAGTGTGAGGAAAACGTACTTCGTATTATTCAATAAAGTTTAATATATATACATCAAAATAAACCCTAAAATTGGTAAAGACCCATTTACCCTTCTTACTTCTAACACTCCCCCTCAAGTTCGAGCATAAATATTAATCATGCCCAGCTTGTTACAAATATGTTCTATCCTCCCATTACCCAAGGATTTAGTGAAGATGTCTGCAAGTTGTTTGCTGGTTCGAATATGACTGGGAAGAATAACTCCACTTTGCAACTTCTCTCGGATAAAATGACAATCAACCTAAATGTGTTTTGTTCTCTCATGAAACACGGGATTGTAAGCTATATGCATTACAGCTTTATTATCGCACCATAGAGTCATGAGTCATGGGTACTAAATCTTTAAAGCCTAACTCAATCGATAACTGTCAAATCCACACTAATTCACATGTCACTTGTGCCATGTCTCTATATTCTGACTTAGCACTGGAGAGGGCAACAACACTTTGTCTCTTACTTTTTCATGATACCAGATTTCCTCCAACTAAGGTACAATACCCAGTAGTTGATCTTCTATCATCTAGAGACCCAGCCCAATCAGCATAAGAAAAACCTTCAACCCTGATATGACCATAGTTTTGGTAGACAATTCCTTTTCCCGGAGCTTTCTTCAAACACCTCAATATCCGAATAACTGCATCCTAGTGAGATGCACGAGGGGAAGACAAAAACTGGCTTACTACACTGACAGGAAAAGCAATGTCTGGTCGAGTAACTGTAAGATAATTCAGCTTATCAACCAGTCTTCTATATCTCTCGGGATTATTAAGAATTTCTCCTCCATCAGCAACTGATTTAAACCCTTGTTCCATGGGTGAATCAAGAGGCTTTGATCCCAACATACCTGTCTCAGTAAGCAAATCCAAGACATATTTTCACTGTGACAGAACAACACCTTTCTGTGATTGCGCCACTTCGATTCCTAGGAAATATTTCAATTTTCCTAAGTCCTTAGTTTGAAACTGTTGCTGAAGATAGGTTTTCAACTCAGCTATACCAACCAAGTCATCTCCCGTGATGATAATATCATCAACATACACAATCAAGAATAGTTTGTCTCCCCCTGATTGTTTATAAAAGAAAGAATGATGATTTCCACATCTTGATAGCCCAAAAGACAATACAACCTCAAAAAATCTTCCAAATCATACCCGTGGAGATTGTTTCAAACCATATAAAGACTTTTTGAATTTGCAAACAAGTCCAGACTCCCCCTGAGCAACAAACCCCGGAGGTTGCTTCATATAAACTTCCTCATGAAGAGTGCCATGCAAGAAAGCATTCTTAACATCAAGCTGAAATAAAGGCCAGTTATACGTTGCAGCAAGAGATCAAAATACGAATAGAAATAAGTTTGGCAACAGGAGAAAATGTGTCTAAATAGTCAACCCCATACACTTGAGCATACCCTTTGGGAACAAGTCTTGCTTTTAAACGAGCAAGAGAACCATCGAGGTTGACTTTTACAGCATACACCCATCGACAACCAATAACAGTTTTGCCTTGAGGAAGTGGTACTAAGTCCCAAGTTTGATTAATCTCGAGAACCTTTAATTCTTCTTCCATTGCTGTCCTCCAGCTAGAACTTTATAATGCCTCGACTTAGGGATAGGATATTGTTCAACAGTAGTTAAAAAGGCTCGAAAAGTAGGAGACACGGAAGAGTGAGAAATAAAACTTGCAATAGAATGTTGAGTACAAGGATGTGTACCTTTGCGATGAGCAATAGGAAGATCAAGATTAGATACAAGAGAAGGGTTAGCTAAAGGCGGATCTGGAGCAGAAGATGATGTAGTAGTGACAGGAGAAGTGGGGGGAGCAGTAGTAGCAACACGAGGATGTCGAGTATAAACCTGGAGAGGAGGTGGTTTCTCTGTAGATACTAGTGATATTTTTGGAATAATAGACCGAATGGTGGTCACATACAAGTCTTCATCCAATTCAGACACATCAATTGGAACATTATGATAAGGAGTGGATTCAAAAAATGAAACATAAGTTGTTACAAAATATTTTCTCAGTAATGGAGAATAACATCGATATCCCTTTTGAGTGCGAGAATAACCCATAAACATACACTTGAGTGCCTTGGGATCAAGTTTTGATACTCCAAGTCGATGATCACGAAAAAAACAGACACGACCAAAGATACGGGGTGGTAGGACAAATAGTGGTTCACTAGGAAACAAGGTGGAAAAAAGGAATACCACCTTGCAGAACAGAAGAAGGCATGCGATTAATGAGATAACATGTAGTTAGAACAGCATCAGACCAAAAGGTTTTTGAGACTTTCATCTCAAATAACATGGATCTAGTAACTTCCAATAAATGCCTATTTTTCCGTTCAGCAACACTATTCTGTTGTGGAGTATCAGGACAGGAAGATTCATGGATCATACCATGTTGAGTCATAAAATCAGAAAAAGATGTGGAAAAGTACTCCTTAGCATTATCAGAACGCAGAACTTTAACATGCATGCCAAATTGAGTATCAATTTCAGATATAAATGCACGAAAAATAGAAAATAATTTTGAACGATCTTTCATTAAATATAACCAAGTAACTCTGGAATAGTCATCGACAAAAGTAACAAAATATCTGAAACCTGAATTGGAAACCACATGACATGGACCCCAAATATCTGAATGAACTAATAAAAAAGGAGATGCTGATCGTTTAATGACTCAAGGTGTGTAACTAACACGATGTAATTTGCCAAGTTGGCATGACTCGCACTCTAGACTAGAAAGAGATTGAAAACTAGAATCCAACTTTTGAAGACTACTTAGAGAAGGATGACCAAGACGACAATGGATTTGATGTGGGGACGCAACACTTGTGCAAGCAACTGAAGAAGCATCTTCAAGTACATACAACCCCCCTTCCTTACATCCTCTACCAATCGTCTTCTTCGTAGCCAGATCCTGGAAAATACAAGAATCAGGATAAAAAGTTACTGAACACTGAAAGTTTTTGGTTAACTTACTAACAGACATGAGGTTAAATGGAAATTGTGGAAGATAAAGCACTGAGGAGAATGGCAATGAAGGAGTTGGGTTAATTGTGCCAATTCCCTTAACATGTGTAGGTGACCCATTGGCTAGTGTAACTATGGACGAAGATGAAGAAAAAGAGGAAAATATACCTGAAAGACCTAACATGTGATCAGAAGCCCCTGAATCAATGATCCAAGGACGAGAAGTAGCAGAAAGGCATGCAGTAGCATTACTTGTCTGTGCCAAAGTAGCAGTGGAAGAAACAGGTTGTGAAATTTGAGATTGTTTGTATCGAGCATATTCCTTACCAGTCATAACCACTACCTTGTCTTCAGATGACTGTGGACTAGAGTTAATATTAGACGCTATATTAGCGAACCGGTGCTTCTGCCCTGGTGTAGCACCCCTGAACTAACTGAGGTCGCCATAGTTACCTATCTCTATTTCGATAGTTAAAGTTAAGCCGTAAATTCTTAGGCATTTTTTTTTTTTTTTTATATAACAGTCCCAGCGCAAAATCTTACAGCGGAAGTAAAATTAACATCTTCATTCCTTTTCCCCGACAGTCATAACACAATGCACACCGACTATTTCATCAGAGTAGAAAGTCAAGGTCTGAACACTCTACATAGACATCTTTAATCGGTACATCAAAATGCCAAGGTCTTCTACACTCGGCTATACTTCAAAAGATGACCGACATCTTTTCCCACAGTCGTATACTTAAGGTCCAACGACCAGTGTTAGCATCCAAAAGTTCCCTTCTTCGCTATCCTCCTCCTCGCAGTCATATCCAACCACTCAATCTATCTACTAATCTGAAATGTTAATCCCCAAAAGGGGTGAGTATAACAACTCAGCAAATACATGATCCCTTTAGCTACTCACGCATCACACCAACAATCAAATATGTCATTGCATCATATAACATCATCAAATATGTCATCTCATCATATAATATCAATAAGTATATCTTTGCATCATATAACATTATCAAATGCTCATGCATATGCCAATATCATGCCATCACGCCATAGGTATTCTTTCATCCAAGCATTCATTTCCAATGCTCATGCATATACCATGCATATACCATGCATACATGTCTCTGAATACCCATGCACACATACCATGCACACATCTCATCCCATGCATGACTCAACCTCAAATTCACAACTTTTAATTTGCTTTTATTGCTCGCACCCAATCTTGGTGAATGCAAAAGAAAAACAAACAACCCCCCGGGTATGTATTCGAAAATACAACCGGGCTTCCGGCATCCCCTACGCTCCGGGCATCTCGGCACCCCGAGGCCATCCAAAATTACGCCCCCAGGGCCACTGGGCATCCGGCATTTACACTCCTTGGCCGGGCATCTCGCACCCCAACTGGCATCACGAGGAATCCTCCGGCACATACCATCCGGGCTTCCGGCATCCCCTACGCTCCGGGCATCTCAACTCCGAGGCCATCCAGATTTACGCCCCCAGGGCCACTGGGCATCCGGCATTTACACTCCCTGGCCGGGCATCTCGCACCCCAACTGGCATCACGAGGAATCCCCCGGCACACACCATCCGGGCTTCCCATTTATATTCAC
Source organism: Eucalyptus erythrocorys (assembly GCA_014182555.1). Lineage (NCBI taxonomy): Eukaryota > Viridiplantae > Streptophyta > Magnoliopsida > Myrtales > Myrtaceae > Eucalyptus > Eucalyptus erythrocorys. Next base: position 20,272,766 of record CM024601.1, on the reverse strand, counting down.
ATGCATGGTTCAATTTTCATATGGCATATGATATGATGCTCACTTCTCATGACTATATGCAATGTCAAACATCATCACTCATGTGGCATGAAAATCACATAGGACAACACCATTCATTTAGTTCACCTATCTTTTTCTTTAAAACCCATAAAATCCAGCATGCATGGTTTCTGAAAATGTTTAAATTGAATACCCAAATGACTCTAAAAAATTGTGAGATTTACACATGTGACAGTCGAGACATAATGGCACACTTTTCATGAAGAATACATGTTCTAAAAATCATCACATAAAAAGATACAACTCAACCATTGCAGCACAACAAATTCGGGCATAACAGCTTACACGGTTTCAGAATATCCTCAAATTAAATATTCAAATGACCTCTAAAAATCATGAAATTTTACCACATCACCATTAAGACATAAAGGCACAACTTTCATGGAGAACTCATGTCCAACCAACCCTCACACGAAAAGATACAAGTTCGGCAATACCATTTACAGTTTCGGGCACTCCAGATTGCATAGCTTTGAAATTACTTCAAATTAAATACCCAAACAACATTCAAAAATTATAAAATTTTATCACGTGATAGTCAAGAGTTTAAAGTAGATTTCTCATGAATACATTAACATCAAACTCGTCCTAGATGATTAGTTACAACAAATGAAATCTTCTGTCCATAGTACTGAACTGTCCAGAATCAACCCATCACCAAAAATTCGCCATTTGACCTACTTATCCTCCTTATTTTCTTCTGAATTTTGGATATGTTCTAGTTTAAAGTGTTTTCTTCAACTTTAATTTAGGAGTCGAAGTGATATTTCCAAAAGAAAGTCACCTTATGATCCCCATAACCTACTGACGTTCCACAAGCTAGTCGAGATTCCATGTCTTTGAGAAAATATGTGTTTAACTAAGCTATACTTGTTAGATTTGTCTCAATTTTGAGTATGTTGATCTTCCTGATGTTCCCTACAATTCTTATGAAGAAGTCGAAGAGAGATTTCCAGTAAAAAGTCATGTACAACAACCAAAGTTACTAGAGGTCGACATGCAATCCCAGAATTAACTGGTTTCGTAGAAAATGGGTTTCACCCCTCAAAACTCATCCATTTTACTTCAAATTTTAGTATTTTATAATTCAAAATGTGGGCTACAACTTTCATGAAGAAGTTGAAGTCAGAATCCAACTCTAAAGTCACCTACAGATCCTCACAACATTCGGGTGCAGAGAGTCTACTCGAGAACAGCTTAACCATTCCAATCCAAAACACTTCCAAACTTGGGTTTTTATACTCAATTCACACAAAATCAACTACCACACAGCAATACATTCACAATACAACATGCAAGAGTAGTTCAAGGATCAAGGCTTGCCTCTAATTTCAGCAAAACACACGCAAAATAGGCGGGCAAAGCAGCGGCGACGGACGGTTCCTTATTCTTTTCTCGCCGGCTCACTCTCTCCTTCTTTCGCTCGCTCGCCTGCTGCTTATTCTCTCTCTCTCTCTCTCTCTCTCTCTCTCTCAGTTTCTCTGTGTTCCGAAGCTGCCCCATATTCTTTCTTTTGGTTAGTCAACTAATTAGGTTAATAATCCTAAAATTCGGTGGCAGTAGGGAATGGAAAATGGCCTCCACGTTGGCCCTTGCATGCAAAGCACTTCATCCGCTGGCCACCTCACTTCTTCATGCAAAGGACGTGTCCACCATTTGCTCAATTCTTCTTCATGCGTTGGCCATCGAGTGAGGAGCAACGTGGCCGTTGCTGGCCATACTTCGGTCAACATCTTTCAAGCTTTGTTGACCCAACTTGTCGACAATTGAAGGGAGAGTGTAGAGTTGTTTTGGGCCAGCAGGTTACGACTTCATTATCCTTATTATACAGCCCAAATTTTCTCTATATATTGGCCTTAATCCATGCACACGCATGAGCTAAATACAGCCTACTCACATGGCCGTATGATGTCGCAACAATAAACAAGGGAGGTTCGATTTGTACAGTACACAACTGGACGGCCAATTTTAGTATAGAAAATATCTTGTTGATACATTTTGTGGAATAAATCTCGGTCTCACCAGTGGTGGTATGTAGGGATGAGACTATAACTGATTCAACGATCAAACCATCTCTAACCATGACCCATCGGTCCAATGGTGGTAACAAGATAATGCTCGTATATAATCCCAATGATATAGTCTGATGATAATTCCATCACTTAGTCATGGACCGTCGTATTTCGATGGTCGACTAAATTCTCAGATGCCACACCTGGTCTTCCATGTAGCTTGTAACAAAATTTTTGAATGTGACTAGGTTTGCCACAGTATTGACAAACTCGTGTAGTCCCAGAATTATCAGCAGATATGTGGAATTGTCCATAAGGATGCTGATTACCTTGACCTCTCCCTATTCCTATGCCTCAGCCTCCTCCTCGGACACCACGCCCACTATATCCACCACGATTTCCTCCATCACTCCTATTACCACTACCAGTTCAAGTCTGGGACACAAGAGCTAAACTCCCCACCATAGATGTAGTATCTTGAGAAGACTCACGAGATACTCGAAGACTCGAGCAAATGTATCTGTGAGTGATGCTATATTCAAAACCAAGACATCCTAAGAATCCCATTACAACCAATTGTTCCCTTTGACGTTGCATTTGTTGAATATCAGCTAAAATAGGGAGAACGGCATTCAACTCCTCATACAATCTCTTAAAGTCTGCAAAGTACTGGGTAATAGAGCGTTCCTTCCTTTCAAATCGATAAAACTCCTGCGATAGTTCATAAATCCGTGACAAATTATCTTGGCTAGAATACAGCACATTCAAATACTCCCATAGTTCTTGACTATATCAATATGAGTTACCATGTCGACTATATTACTCTCCATAGAATTCAACATTTGACCAAGAATACGTGCATCAACACCATCCCAAGTTACATCATCTCTGGGCTTAAACTTAGTTAAGTATCTATGTTGATTCCTGTTTGTCAAAGTAAGCTTTGCGATTTTCTTCCATTGGTGGAAGTTAGCACTACCTGCGAGCTTCTTATTAGTAATTCGATTAGATGAAGAGGAAATCACCTCAATCATCACAGTATTATTCTTCTCAGGATCTACTTCAATAGTACTCTTCGAGTGATCGCCCATTTTCCAAATAAAAATAAGCAAACTCTGACCTTAGCTTCCGTCAAACAACTCAACCTCAATAATTCAATAACCCAATATTACCACTACCATATAAAATGATAGAAGCTACCACACAACTTTCAAATCACCAAATAAATAACTGCACTATACCCAAGCAGCATCTTGCTTCATCACAAGTCTCAAATAAATTAATCAGCCAAATCAGCAACTTAAAAGAAAATTCTAACCCACAAAATCATCCTGACGAGTTTTATTGCTCTCTGTTACCCAACGAGTCCCTCGGCTACCGTTCTCTCTCTCTCTCTCTCTGCCTTCTCTCTCTCTAGGGTTTTCCCTCTCATTCACCAACCTCTGCTTCCACCTTTTAGCAGAGAGAGAGAGAAGTGGGGAGAGATGGTGCAGCGTCTCATGTACAAGAAGCGGCACAGCTACGCCACCAAGTCCAACCAACACAGGATCGTCAAAACCCCTGGTAGGCCAGCGAATCGCACAAGCCCGAGCGAGCCGCGCGAGCGTGATCAAGTTGCACGAGTAACGCAAGCGAGCCGTGCGGGCAACGTGAGTGAGCCATGCGAGCAGCGCGAGTGAGCCGCGCAAGCGAGTCGAATGAAGAAGCAAGAGAAACCCTATTCCGATGAGCGGCGGTGACAGCCAACTATTCCGGCGAGTGGCTGCTCCGTCGTATAGGGTTAAGCCCTACGCTCTGATACCATGTGAGGAAAACATACTTCGTATTATTCAATAAAGTTTAATATATACATCAAAATAAACCCTAAAAGTGGTAAAGACCCATTTACCCTTCTTACTTCTAACATAAAGCAGGCATGAAACCTTAAGAAAATATAGACGGGGTTCATGAACAAAAGCCTGCAATTATGAAACAGCGAGATAATACGCTTTTCATTGTGCAAGTTTTCTAGGTAAGTAGAGGAAAGATATAATATGTTCATCACACTTATCGTTCCAGTGTCATGATCACCATCGGTAATGCACTAGATTCTCTGCAACCAGGTTATTAGCATAAGGCCACAAAGTCACAGTAACGCAGAAAAATGATTGCATAAGGGCCTCTAGCTACTAATCTTTATTTTCTCATTATCTTTCTATTGCACCCATAAGCGCTTTTGATCAACTATACATTGACATTTTCAATCTAGCATTGCCAAAATTTCACTTTTCTACCCTACTATATTCCCACCTTAGAATTTTCCTTTGTTTTTTTTTTCGTTGCACCTCTTTAGCACCATCTTCTCCAACTGATAACGAAGCAAAGCACAATGGGGCATTCAGGAAGTTTAGAAAGATGACACGAGGAATAAAACTCCCAAGAACCAGAAAGACAAAGCAAGAAATGATCAAACAATAATTTTCATGTGGAAAAACTACATGTCGAATAGCCACCACTTTAAAGAGAAAATGTGGATCCAAAAATATGAGATCATAAAAATAAATAACACTCAACTGTCGACGCAGTGCATAAAGAGATGATTTTTTAAATAGGCTTGTTTAATGTTTTTCCTCTTCAATTAAACGATTTCATTAAGGTTGTGTCGTATAAACCAAAGATTACCACGTCACATAAAGACAAGTAGACTTTGTATTAAAGCGTGCACTTCACAACTTGATTTTGTGCAAGTACAAGTTGATCACTCTCAACGACCTATGACCCAAAATGTGTGGGATTTCCAAATTTCTAATTCTGTGCCACCTTTGCAGAAAAAGATATAGCATGGCTCAGGAGAAAACGAAGAAACCTATGAAGATGTTCGATTTCTTAGACTCCAAATCTCCTCCGATCCTCATCGATCATTCACTGCCGGGCACTATTCACAGGAAAAATTGTCCAAAAAGTCCTAAAGAGAGAGAAGAAGAAAGAAGAGAAGGAAAGAGACATGCAGTCCTGCCGTCACTTTTCTTTTTCTTTTTTTCTTTTTTTTCTTCCTGTGTCTGCCGCCCCTTGCGCACCATATTTCTAGCGAGGCCATATAATTTTCGTGGCTCGCCAATCAATTGCTCCACTAGCGTATAATTAAATTCCAGCAGCATATTTCAAGTGGGAAAATACGTTATTCCCTACCGATCAGGGTGAGTGGTGGGCGGGGCCCTCCACCCACCCACAGTCCACGGACCTCTATAAAGCGTAATGATATTTTGAGGAGATGAAGGAGAAGGTCAAGAGCAGGGATGGAATGAAGGTAGTTGTGAGGGACGCGGACACACGTGAGGAGCACGAGCTCGTGTTCCGCTACTGGGAATCCTGGAAGAGCTACGTGATGAATGGTGACTGGAACAAGCTGTTCGTCAAGGGGCGAGGGTTGGAGGTTGGGGACGAGATCGGCATGTTCTGGGACGGGGACGAGATCGGCATGTTCTGGGACAGGGCCGATCGCAAGTTCCACTTCTCGTCCATCGCAAGGTTGCTCGTGGCACGAGCAACGCGGTAGCTTGAGCTTTCATTGGAAAGTTTTAGCGAAAGGAGCTGGTCATCATCAATCGTAAGTTGTTCCGCACATTTTTCTTTTTCTCTTTTTCTAAGTTAGTTTCTTTTATGTACTGTACTTTTATGTTGCTCCGCACAATCATCAATCGTAAGTTGCGCTGCATATGTACCGGGAAGGCACCTCTAAATTTTCATGTCCAGCCAAAATCACTTGCCCCTCTCGAGGAAGCAAAGCCGGGTGAGTTGCCAACATCGTAAGGTTCTGGGGAGTTGGCCGCCAGGGGCGATATAACTGGCCACCTTGCCCTCAAAGAGGATCGGCTTGGCTTGAGCTCGGCAAGGCGCAGGTGCCATAGATCTACCGACGATGCAGAGGCGGGTCTTTCATGTTGTGGAGGTCGACCATGGCGGTGGCACAGGAGGAGATTGAAGCAGCAGGGGAAGCGGTATAAACAAGTGGGTTGCACGAGGGGGTCTCGGAGCGGACCCAAAATATAAAGAAACTAATTTTTGTCAAATTGTCTCGATCTCCCCGTCTTGAAGATTGTCCTCCTCCTTTAATTTGCTTTCGTCTTGCCATTGCCATTCAGGTATACAAATGTCTCAATTTCCTTGATGATATTAAGTTGTTGTCCATGCATCGGCTCTTTTTTCTCCTTGTGGGCGTGTGCTGGCATTGCACTGGGAGACCATTTGATCGGTGAAAAGAAAAGACGGAGATGGAAAAAGAACGTAAAAAAGGGGGAGGAAGAAGACAGGGAAGGGGGAATTAGGGGGAAGCGAGAAGATTAAGATGAAGTGGGGCCAGAGGGCCCCACCCACCCGCTGACCAAGAACGTGGATCAAGAACGTGGACCAAGATTAAGAGGGGGTGCGCCCGGTGGGTGGGTGGATGTAGAAAAGGGGGAAAAAGAGAAAGAAGACTGGAAACGGTGAGTTGGTGGGGCGCGGGCCTCCACCCACCCACTAACCAAGAACGTTGACCAAGAATGTCGAGAAGATTAAGAGGGGGTGGGGCGGTGGATGTAGAAAGGGGGAAAAGGAAAAGAAGACCAGAAACAGTGAGTGGGTGGGTGGAGGAGTTGGTGGGGCGGGGGCCTCCACCCACCCACTAACCAAGAACGTTGACCAAGAACGTCGAGAAGATTAAAAGGGGGTGGGGCGGTGGGTGGGTGGATGTAGAAAAGGGGGAAAAAGGAAAAGAAGACCGGAAACGGTGAGTTGGTGGGGCGGGGGCCTCCACCCACCCACTAAGCAAGAACTTTGACCAAGAACGTCGAGAAGATTAAGAGGAGGTGGGGCGGTGGGTGGGTGGACGTAGAAAAGGGGGAAAAGGAAAAGAAGGCGGAAGGGTCAGTTAGTGGGGGCGGGGACCTCCACCCACCCACCCACCGAACAAGAAAGTTAAGAGAAGGGGAAGAAGAAGAACACAGGAATAATCGAGCGGGGATGGGTGGGAGAAGTCCCACTAGCGAATAATTTAATTTGTGTAGTAAATTCTAAGGTCACCCTTTCAACTTGGAAGGGAAAGATGGACGGTTTGAATCCTCACCTTCTCGAGGATTTAGGTAGAGACGATTTAGTTTGGATTTCCGCTCTCACGCCCTGCATAGAGTAGGAATGACAAAAAAAAGATAATAATAATAATAATAAGTCCACGTGATCACGGACACACTTGCATGGGAAGCCTCCCACGGGCTACCGGAGGACCTACAGGCATTTGCTGCGAGCAGCATGATGCCATGACCTATGAAGCCAACGCGTGAGTGCAGGACCCGGTCAATAGCTGACGATGTTAAATATCACATTAAAACTCTATTCGTTTCACGGAAAATGTTTTCCGAATTTTCCGGCGTTCGTTTCACGGAAAATAAATTCTTAGGAGAAAATGTTTTCCATGAAAGGGAAAAAGTTTTCTAAATTTGGGAAAATGTTTTCCACTTTTAAAAGTGGAAAACATTTTCCTCACTTGATCTCTCTTATCTCACACATCTACAAATCCTCACTTCCTCCTCCAATTTCTTCTTCTTCTTTTTTTTTTTTATTCGAATTATTTTTAAATTGTATTTTTCTTTTTTTTTTTTTCAAATTATTTTTAATTTTTTATTTCTTTTCTATTTCTTTTCTTCTTTTTTTTGGCCAATGGGAGCGGAAAATATTTTCCTTACTGAACACTGGAAAATATTTTTCGAAACATTTTCAGGTTTTAGCCGAATACCAGAAAATATTGTCATTTTTCTGAAAAATGATTTCGGAAAAATATTTTCCGGAAATGGCCTATTTTCCGCGAAACGAATGGACCCTAATTGATAATTCACATTCATCAACTTCTCCATCTTTTTATTTTTGTTGCTTAGACTTCCAAATATTATTTTCTTTGTATTATTCTTCACTTTATTGCTCTTCTAGTAATTTTGCACCCAAATTCTCCTATCCCCAAGGTCGATTATTATGACTATCTTTTGTTCTATGGAAAGGTAATAATAACTCCTTTGACTCATAACATGGTACGAGAGTACTGTGATTAGCCTCTTTTCACTTCTATGTGCCTCTTATTAAAATGCACAAATAATGTTAAGAAAACACGCCTATGAGTGTTTTTGTTTCCGCTGTTAATCGTGTTGATTCATTTTTACCTATGCATGTGTTTTTATTTTCAAAACAAATCCCAACACCCTTCTCCCCTCGACCGGCGATCTCTTTTTCTTTTTTTTTCTTTTTTTAATTTCCAGTTCATATCAGTGCTGATTTTTTTTTTTTTTTTTCTAATTTTTAGTATGTTCTTAATTTCTTTCAATTTTTTGATGTGGCAGTCTTGACTCAGCTCCCTTTGTGCTTGAGGAAGCTCCATCACTACATTAAAGCCCATGCAACTAAAAATATGATGAATATGCAAAATTTCGCTACAGAAAAGCGATAGGCTTCACAAGTCTTAAGATGCATCAATCGTGCAAGTTTGCAGAAGGACCATATGTGGAGTTTGATTATGCCATATCCTCTCTAATTGGCACGTGGAAGAAAGCTTCAATTCCTCCAAGCTTTGGTAAAAGAACCTGCATAAAAACATTTTATATGTAGAATGACTGATATTTTTGATAAAGAATTGCGTTATGCTAAAATATGTGGGCAACTTTGTGAATGACCCCTAGCAAGTTAGCTTTTCCACCACCAACTGCCAAACTTGAATAAGGGGTGTAATTGCGTTATGCTAAAATATGTGGGCAACTTTGTGAATGACCCCTAGCAAGTTAGCTTTTCCACCACCAACTGCCAAACTTGAATAAGGGGTGTAAATAAGTCATCTCGAATCAATGGATTCATTGTAAAATCCCTTTATGATATAATGCATTTTTATTACAATTTTTTTGGCTGATGATAGATAAAGGGATTAAATGGTATAATTCTTTTGTTTTGTTGGTAGAGTGGAGGATTAGAAACATGACTATTGCTTTCCAATTGGCTGTTTTTGCATTAATTGCTACTTCATTAATCTTGCTGATTAGTGTACCCGTTGTATTTGCTTCTCCTGACGGCTGGTCGAGTAACAAAATTAGAAAATGAGGGTCTATTTGGCAAGTGTTTGTTTTTATTCTTTTGTTCCCGATAGTAAATTTGGAACAAAAAGGTGTTTGGTAAAATTTTTATTCTCGAGAACAAATTTCTATCTTTTTGTTCTTGGAAGTAGATTTAAAACAGAATCAATAATAAATAAATAAATAAATAAAAAAGGTCGATTCTTTGTTCCCGAGACAATTCTAGAATCAAGTCAACCTATTTTTTCTTTTTCCTCTTCTTTTTTCTTGTTTTTCTTCCCTCTCCCTCGTTCTTCAAGTGCTGCCGCTACCACCATTGCCGTCTATCGCCGCCACCACCACTCCTCACCGTTCGCCGTCGTCCGTCGGTCGCCAGGCCAAGGCGAGATCCGATGAGGCCTGGCAAGCTCGTCAGTGGCCAGGCGAGCTTCGCCCGGGCCTCCCTCGGCCACCTCGACACAACCTCGCCAAGGGCCGGCGACGCTCCGATGAGGTCGCCGACCCTCGCCCGGCCGGTCGTCGGTCATCCCAAGGTCAGCAACCAGCCACCTTGAAGCGAGCTTGCCGGGCGAGCTTCGCCCGGGCCTCCCTCGGCCACCTCGACACAACCTCGCCAAGGGCCGGCGACGCTCCGATGAGGTCGCCGACCCTCCCGGCCGATCGTCGGTCATCCCAAGGTCGGCAACCAGCCACCTTGAAGAAGAAGAAGAAGAAGAAGAAGAAGAAGAAGAAGAAGAAGAAGACGAAGGGGAGAAAGAAAGGAAAAAAAAAAAAAAAAAAAAGAGAGAGAAAAATAATAATGATTTGAAGTAGGAATTGAAATTTTACTATATAGAGAATACATATTTAATTTTATATTTTAATTTATTATTTAGTATTTATATTTATAGTTTATACTATAGTTTATTATTTACTATTTAATAAAAATTTGATTAGTTAATATTTTTATTACTTAGTATAGATATAATTAATCAATAGAATTTCTATGATTTGATAGAATTTTAGAATGGAATAGAATTCTAAATTCGAATTCTTTTGAAATTGAAAATATAATAAAATATAATATGATTTCTTCACTCATAATAAGACAATTATATTGGTGAGTGGTCCATGAGAATTCAATATCAAATTTACACTCATCTAAAAAGGTAATTGAAAAATAATTGCAATAGAAATTTTATGCAGTCACCAAACGTATTTATGTTCTTCTTTTATTCCAGAATCAAAAAATTTGTACAGTTACCAAACGTTTTCTTTTGCTCAGAAATTAATCTCGGAAACAAAATGATTATTAAACGCGCCCTGAATGACGAAACCTACTATAGAGGCTTACCTTTTCATTGAAGAAGCTAGGCAACGATAAGCCAGAGTTTATATGATCAAATGCTTGATGTAAACCTATGTCGGATGTGATCCATCATTGCCTCTCTTCGAATGAAGCGAATGTCCTCATTTTGGGGCACTAAGATATCGTCTATTTTGTTAAGGATGGATAGTGAATAATTATAAATTATTTGTGGAATCCACTTTTTCAAATAACAAATTATTTGCAAGATCCACTTTTACAAGAATTTATTACTCACAACAAGCTATGATTCTTAGAGGAGCTTAAAGATTGTAATGTTAGGAAAGTCCAAAGAAAAGTGGGGCGTCCATTCCATCTGTTTTTATATCGATCTGTGAGGGCGTCCATCATCATTGCATCGGGAGAACATTTGGTCGGTAAAAGAATAATGGGGTTTGTAAAGAACGTAGAAAGGGAAGAAGAAGATGTAGGACACAAATTGCGCAACCCCAAGATTTCCATAACTAGAACAAGAACACACGCCCAAAGAGTAGAAGATTAACGCACCTGTTCTAGGATCTCGTTCTTAAAAGCGGAAGCGGAAAGGATTGCCCACACTCAAGGGGTTTATCCACGCATCAAATCCTTTTCCTCTATTGCCCTCTGAGTCACTGGCTCAATGAGGCGGCCCCTCACGATTAGCGTTAGAATAACGCCCCTTAGGTGAGGATATGTGAGATTAGGGTTAGAGGAGAGACTTGAGCACTATTTATAGAGTTTCCAGCCAGTCCCCCTCATTACGGGCTAGGCTCAACTCGGCCCACACTAGCCAGACCCATATTAGACTAATTAAGAAACCTTCTATCTCACCTAAGACCAAACCCCGTAAAACGGTAAACGTTAAATGGTAAATAACAATGTCAATTAATTTAGTCCGCATATTAGGAAAATTCTAACAAAAGAATGGAATGGTCGATCGTGTATGGGTGAACTATAGTCAAAGTCTACTTTTCCAAAATGCAAGCAGCCCTGCCACCCAGGTTTAAAAAAAAGGGGTCAACACCTTAAAAAATTATAAATTGGTACACTTATGACAAATTTATCAAAAACTATTTTTTTTACCACCAAAAACCTCAAATTGGTATGCTTTTGACAAATTTACTCCAAATTGGTATACTTGTGACAAATTTACCCTCTATTAGTTTTCGTTAAATTTTAATTAAGTTAAATGACACGTGACAATTGATTGGTTTACTAATTTGAGATTTTACACTTTATTTGTCACAATTTACAATTTTTGTGATTTTTTGTGGTATTAATCCAATTTAGCGGAGGGTATAATTGTCACAAATTTATCAGTTTGGATTTTTTTTTTGTCAAATAAATTAATTTGGGGTAAATTTATTATAAATGTACAAGTTCAGAGTTTTTTTATGATTAGTCAAGGTAAATTTGTCACGGGTGTATTAGTTTAGGGTTTTTTATGGTCAAAAAGATAGTTTGGGGTAAATTTATCACGGATGTATTAGTTTAGGGTTTTTCAGGAATCCAAAAAAAAAAAAAAAAAAAAAAGACCAAGAGGTGCAAACGAATCCAGCATGCAAGGCTTACTACACTATCTTCCAGTTTGACCGAGTTTCCTCCGGCAGCCCCTCTATAAATACCTTTTTTCCTTCCACATCATTGTCTTCAGCACACGCGCACAACCCACCGAGCATAACTTATCACTCCCTAGCAAGCCAGAGAAGAAAAGAAAGGATGGCTCTCAAGAGGAAGCCGTGCGCAAAAAAAGAAAGTGCCCCAAAGACTGCCCGTTGGCCCCATACTTCCCTGCTGCCAGACGCCGAAGCTACCTAAAAGTCGAAAAAGTTTTCGGCGCAGGCAAAGTGGCGAAAGCCTTAAAGGTTCGCTCCCTTTTCTCTTTTGAAGCAAATTTTTTCCCACTACGCTTGAACTTTTTACCAAGTCTCAGGGGCGCCAATGATTTGGCTCAGTTCAAAACAGGCTTTCAGGAAAGTCTTCTCGAGCAAGTCCACCAGCATATACTTTACTTTCTATTAGTGAATTCCAAGTCCATGATAATCATTGACACACTTGCATGAGAAATTTTGCAGGGGTTGCCCAAGAATCAGCAAGCGGCCGCCGCGAGCAGTATGGTGTCCGAAGTGGATGCCCGCATAAGAGAGCCGGTCAATGGCTGCATCGGGGAGATAAATAGACTTCAAGCAGAAGTAGAGATGCTTCGGGGCCTGCTCGCCGAAAGCGAGGCCGAGGTGGCTCGTCTGAGAAACTGATCGAGACAGGCCAGGCTTAAACTGATCTGAGACCCAACGACGACTGGTCGCCCCTCCCACCGGCTTAAGGGTCTCTCGCGAAGCAAATCCATTCCTCAGTCGTCCTAGGGACGTTGTGTAGTATGACTCTGTACTTTTTTTTTTAATCTTTATTTTATGACTATGCACTTAATAATTAGAAACATAATGGAACTTATATTATCTGGGTTGGAAAGAGAAGATGAGGCTCATGTTCCAAGTGTCTAAATTCGAGGACGCGGCCCTAATCAAGCTTGATTAAACCGCAGATTAATTTAATTAAAATGATTAATTAAATCGGATTTCCCGAACCGGGATGACGTGCTATAACATTAAGGACGTAGCCACTGCCGTCTTCTCGTACAACCACGGCGGAACACCGCACGCGTTCTCTCTCTCTCTCTCTCTCCCTCTTTCTGCGTCTCGACTTCTGGTTCGAGCTTGTGCTTAGCTTTGCAAGAGCAGACGAAGCCGAGGTGAGAGGATCAGCGCTGCAGCGGAGCGACCGGGCGAGCATGTCGTCGTCGGCCGTGCAGTTCGCCGCCGCTTTCTCGCTCGATCGAATCGAGCTCCCCTCTCCCTCCCTCTCCCTCTTCGATTCTGCCGATCGCCGCCGCCGCCGCCGCCGCCCGCCGTCTCCGGGGGGCCCTTCCGAGGAAGCCGCGACAATCCGTCTCCGGCGTCGCCGGCGCCTCGTGGTTTGATCTGGCTCCGTGCGCGCCCGCGGGTGAGTTCGTTGAGTACTCTCTCGGCGTGTTGTGGTCTCTGCCTCGGACCTCCGACCCGGGCCCCCGATCGGGTTCGCCGGTCGATGGGGGTGGGGGCTCGATTGTGGAATTCGCATTTGGTTTGACTAGCGGGGAATTAGGTTTTTTAATTTTTAATTTTTTTTTTATTGGGGCGAGATCGTGTATGCGGTGCGGTGGGAAAAGGGGATTGCCGATTCGGTCCGTTTAGGGTTTTCGTTGAGGATGGGGGCTGATTGGGGAGATGCTTGCGATTTCAGTCTGGGATGGGTTGGGTTGGGTTCCTAAACGGAAGTTCAGGGTTTTCGCAGAAGACGAATTGGTTTGGTCTGATCCGTGGTGTCCTGGATCACAGAGATCGACCCTGGTGACACTGCTGTAGAATCTTTATCTCTGTTGACACCTCATGTGTCGAAGTAGCAATCAGGCGGCCTTGGCTATCCTTGATTGAGCAATTACTGTTTTTTCCCCCTCCCAGTGTGTATTCAATACGACCATTTTTTGTTGAGTTGCTGGTCTTTTGTTGCATGCCTTGTAACTACGTTAGATAGGTGTATAATTATTGTCTTGTGATTTTACAGGTCCCCTTTGGTCATCAGGATTATTTGGTTTCTCCCTGTAGGTATATTGTTTGGACATACACATTCTGTTGGAAGTGTGAATTGTATCTTGAGGGGGTGGCACAACAGTTGCCGGTTTAAGTTATATGCACTGACAATACAGTTTGTATGTGTTTACCTATGAGATGACATCTCGGGGAAGGCCCATGTTTGATCTGAATGAACCTCCTCCGGGGGATGATGAAGAGAATGACAGTGTTGTCAGCATGCTGCTGCAGAAGGCTCTTCCATCTTCAAATCCTCACAGTTCCACCATGCTTGTGTCATCAGTAGTTCCTCAAAGAATTGCCAACAATAATGCTTTCTCACATGCATCATCTGTGTCAGGTTTTCAACCTTTTGCTCGTCCCAAAGCTGCTCATCCCTGAGCTGGGTTGTGCTGAGCAGAAGAATGCAGGGGTTAGGAATTTCGTTGTTCCCTCATCATCAAAATTGAGTGATATTGAGGAGAAGAATCCAGCAAGTCTTGAGGAGAAGAATCCAGCAAGTCTGTTGGTTTCTGACTCTGTGGCAGGTCGTAATGTTGAGAGAGAAGAAGGTGAATGGTTGGATGATGATGGCTCTGCTGATCCACATAGATCTAGCAGTTTGCATGAACCAGGCAAAGCTTCACGAGGAAAAGGAATGATTGAATTGGAGGATTCTAATGCTTCAGGGGTGGTTAATGAGATTGTTTCTTGCAATGGCATAATTTCTGAAAGTGTTAAGGGCGAGAATTCAGCTTCTGCACCTGCTGGTCTAAACTTGCACCCAAATGATAATGAAAGCAACGACAGCCACAATGTCGAGGGCAATGCTAAAATAGATTCTTCTAATGGTATTCCGGAGGAAGCTAGTGTAGGTACAAAACAAAAAAGAAGTCAAAGGCATTGAGGCGAGCTATGCCCTGAAATGTGCAAATAATCCTGGAAAGAGGAAGATGGACCAACATAAAGAAGCTATGCTAGGTAAGAAGCGCAACAGACAGACCATGTTTCTTAATCTGGAAGATGTAAAGCAAGCTGGACAAATGAAGACTTCAACTCCAAGGCGACCAAACTTTTCATCAACTACAAGCACTCGTCTGCGAAAGAAACTCGAACTATTCCTCCTCCTCCTGAACGCGTTGTCGAAAAACTGGGTCAATCCATATCTAAGGACCTGAAAAGAGTGGATGTATCTGCTATTGAAGGTGGCAATACTGCTGAGCAGAGTGATTCTAAGCCCGAATGCAATGGCGATGTAGATGCTGGAGTACTTGCTAAGCCTAAGAAACTGAGTAACAATAATGACCCTCCTGCTGAATTGTCACAACCTTCAAGGCAGAGTTCCTGGAAGCAACCCATGGATCCAAGACAGCCGAAAAGTTCTCCACTTCCTAACAAGAAGCCAGGTTTAATCAGTCAGATCTCCTTGGATTCAAAGTCAGTGAATAAGAAGCATCTTGTCCCCAAGAAGCAAACAATAATTAATTCTACCTATCAAGATACATCAGTTGAGCGCCTGATACGTGAGGTGACCAATGAGAAATTTTGGCAACAACCTGGTATGATAACATCAGCCATGCTTCCTGTTCATGTTTTTTAAAAATTGGTCTCTGTGCACTGGAAAATTTTGCTGATGCTACGATGCATATGTTTCATTCCTTTGGATAACTTTTTTCCAATAGTATTTTGATGAATTTAATGCTTGAAAGACATCAAAAGGGCATATTGTGCTGTGCAATCAAAACTCTTGACTTTTCATCATTGCCTCTTATAGCTTCACCGAGAAGGGTAGGGCTTCCCATGAAAGGCTATGCTTGTTACTTAGACATTTGTGTAGCACGTTGTAAGAACCAAGAAGGTTCATTCTTTTTGTGCAAGGTTGCTGTAAATTTTACAGTTAAAATCAAGGGGCTGTTTTGGCTGGTTGGGCTGGAAATCAGTTTATAGTCAAGTCTGGTCTTGCCTACTTAACCATCTCTGACCAAAACCAGATCAAACTGAAATCAACCCAATTCGACTGGTATAATGGGGACAATTGGACTGGGATCGCTAAAGGCTAAGTCGTTACTTGTAATTTGAAACATGCGGTGAGTCTAAGAGTCAGTTGGATGTTAGGGTTTCATCGATTATTGAAGTGATTCGGATCTGGATGTTTCCTATTCATGGGAGTTTTTGGCCTGTATGTGAGATCTGAGATCTAGATTGGAGTTAATCTTTCCACAGATGAATTCTAACCCTTTCTTTGGCTGGCATGAGACTCCTGCGTGATTATCCATTCATTTACCTGCATATTGCAGCACTGAACATGCGTTTGAGTTTGGAAGGGGCCCAGAATATCATGGTCCAAATGCATGTTCTTTTATTTGTATGCAGTCATACCGCAAATGGTTATATCGGCTTTTATTAGCCTATACTGTCTTGTTTGTTTCTGCTTGTGATGATATTTGTTTCAATTAGCTTAGTTATGTGTCTGATTCCTTGCTGGTTCTCTTAAGTGTAAAAGGTGACGTGGCTTCTTGTGTTCCAGGGGAGACTGATCTACAGTGCGTTCCCGGTCGATTTGAGTCTGTAGAAGAGTACATCAGAGTATTTGAGCCTTTAGTTTTTGAGGAATGCCGTGCACAGCTTTACAGTACATGGGAGGAGTTAACTGAAACAATTTCGAGAGATACACATGTAATGGTTCGAGTGCGGACTATCGAAAGGAGGGAAAGAGGTAATAATACTTTTGCCAAATTGGAGGTGTTTTCTTTTTCAGGAATTTGGAGCTTATGTTGCATAGTTTCGAGGACATTTTACACATCTATCATTTCCAGACCTCTCTTTTTGTGTACAACAACGTTTTGTAGCCTACATTTTGAAAGGGTTCTGTCTGAAGTGGAATCACATTATGTAAGGCATGTTGCGCATTTGCTGCAGCAGTGGTGCTTTTGTTATTTTAGGCCAGACTCTGTAATTGATTGACCTAAATAATAGCTGAAAGCGAGTAAGCCTGTCCATGGCTGATTGGAAGTTGTACTTCTTTAACAGGTCAAGCATTTGGTTTTTACTTGGCGTCTCGTGAATTTATTGTTTAAGAAACATTCTGACTTCTGTCTTACCCAGTGGGACATTTTAATAGTTTGTCTAGAAATCAAGGATTTCTTAAGTCGGTCATTTGGATGCTGTCAGATGTGAAATCATTAATGCATGGCCTTGTGTATTCTTAGAGTAAAAACTTTTTGAGGAATTGTGTGGTAGGCCTGAGGCACAAAAAATTCATCTGAGAAAGTTCACATAAACCATGCTGCTCTTGTACTGGATTTAGATGTTGTGGACCTCTGACCCCAGCTTTTGTTCCGTGGAAGTTCTTTGTACCTACTCTTCCATGATGGATTTATGTTCATTAGGTGTGCTTGCAATTGAAGATTAGTGCTTGCATGGTCTTATTCTTTACTAAGCTTTGTTTTAGCAGTTCAGGCATCATACTAATTATGGCTCTCTCTCTCTCTCTCTCTCTCTCTCACACGCATGCACGCACGCCCGCACATGCTCACATTTTTGTATGTATATATGTACTGACTAAATTGTTTCTCAGGATGGTACGATGTGACGGTTCTTCCAATAAATGAGTGCAAATGGATGTTTAAGGAGGGGGATGTTGGGGTCCTTTCAACCCCTAGGCCTGGATCATTCAGATCCAAAAGAAACAATTTCTCTGTCAATGGCGAGGGGGAAGAGCATGAGATAACTGGACGTGTGACTGGAACAGTTAGGCGATTTATGCTATTGACACTCGTGACCCTCCTGAAGCAATCCTTCACTTCTATGTTGGCGATTCTTATGATCCCAGCAGGTCAAGTTTACCGTATTCAGCGTTAGATTATTTTCCCGTGAATGGAATTGTTTCTATATATTATCTGTGTTGTGTCATACCCATGTACTAACTCTAATCGTGTTCTCCTAATGGACATTTTCAGTGAGGGCAATGAAGAACACATCTTAAGGAAAATCCAGCCTAGAGGCATCTGGTATTTAACTGTCCTGGGCTCTCTTGCTACCACTCAACGGGAGTATATTGCTTTGCATGCATTTTGTCGCCTTAATTTGCAGGTACAACTGGATTTTTTTTTTTTTTTTTTTAATATAACTGCAATTTACTTGGGTTAAATCACGTCTAACTGATCCTCTTCTTTTCAGATGCAAACAGCGATACTTCAGCCTAGTCCTGAGCAGTTTCCTAATTATGAGCAGCAGATCCCTGCCATGCCGGAGTGCTTCACTCAGAAGTTTGCAGAACACTTAAACAGGACCTTTGGTGCACCCCAACTGTCAGCAATACAGTGGGCTGCTATGCATACGGCTGCTGGTACAAGTAGTGGGACAACAAAGAGGCAGGAACCATGGCCCTTCACTCTCGTCCAAGGCCCTCCAGGTACAGGCAAGACACATACTGTATGGGGTATGTTGAATTTGATCCATCTGGTTCAGTATCAACAGTATTACAACTCATTGCTCAAGAAACTGGCACCGGAAAGCCACAAGCAACCTAGCGAGGGCAGTTCTGATAATAATGCAACTGGATCAATTGATGAAGTTCTTCAGAGCATGGATCAGAGTCTTTTTCGGACTCTTCCAAAGCTCTGCCCAAAGCCTAGAATGTTAGTGTGTGCTCCTTCCAATGCAGCAACAGATGAGCTCCTGGCTCATGTTCTTGATCGTGGTTTCATTGATGGGGAAATGAGGATATATAAAACTGATGTAGCCCGAGTTGGAGTCGACTCACAAACACGTGCAGCTCAGGCCGTCTCTGTCGAAAGGAGAACTGAGCAACTTCTTGCCATGGGCAAAGAGGAGGTGTATGCCTGGTTGCACAGATTGAGAAGCAGTGAAGCTCAATTCTCTCAGGAGATAGCTGAAATTCAAATGAAACTCAACAGTGCAGCTGCTGCTATTCGTTCTCAAGGATCTGTAGGTGTGGATCCTGATGTTTTGATGGCAAGGAACCAGAATCGTGATGCATTGCTCAAGCAACTTGCTCAAGCAGTTGAGAACAGGGACAAAGTGCTGGTTGAGATGTCTCACATCCTCATTGTAGAAGTAAAGTTTCGTACTGGTAGTAATTTTAATTTGGAAGAGGCCCGCGCCAGTCTTGAGGCAAGTTATGCCAATGAAGCTGAGATTGTCTTCACTACCGTTTCAAGCAGTGGTAGAAAGTTATTCTCTCGCCTTTCTCATGGTTTCGATATGGTGGTCATTGATGAGGCAGCACAGGCCAGTGAGGTGGCAGTCCTTCCTCCCCTTTCTCTTGGTGCTGCTAGATGTGTTCTGGTTGGGGATCCACAGCAGCTTCCTGCCACTGTGATCAGCAAAGCAGCTGGGACTCTGCTATAAGCAGGAGCCTTTTTGAGAGATTTCAACAGGCTGGATGCCCAACAATGTTGTTGTCTGTTCAGTATAGGATGCATCCACAGATCCGTGATTTCCCTTCTAGGTACTTTTACCAGGGACGCCTGAGCAATAGCGAGAGTGTAGTGAAGTTACCTGATGAGGTATATTACAGGGATCCATTGCTAAGACCTTACTTATTTTATGATATTACACACGGTCGGGAATCCCACCGAGGCGGTTCTGTCTCCTACCAAAATATACATGAAGCACAGTTTTGTCTCTGTATATATGAGCATTTACAGAAAACTCTGAAATCTATGGGTGTGGGGAAGATTACCGTGGGCATAATTACACCTTCCAAGTTGCAGTTAAAATGCCTTCAACGTGAGTTTGAGGAGGTTCTGAATTCAGAAGAAGGGAAGGATATTTATATCAATACTGTTGATGCTTTCCAAGGACAAGAACGTGGTGTCATTATAATGTCGTGTGTTCATGCATCTAGTGAGTTGGCTTTGTTGCAGATATTCGTCGAATGAATGTTGCTCTAACTCGTGCTCGGAGAGCTCTATGGGTATGGGTTCATCTACTCTGTTCTTTTACATTTCTGTTTTTTGCTCTCTCCCTGTCCTGTCCGCTTGTCAACTTACAGGGACAGATTCTGATTGTTTTTGTGTCTTTTTATCTTAATAGGTAATGGGAAATGTTGATGCTTTAATTCAGTCTGAAGACTGGGCTGCATTGACTGATGATGCCAAAGCCAGAAATTGTTACATGGACATGGATTCTGTCCCCAAAGAGTTCTACATACCCAAAGGACCGACTCTAGCTCCCCTGCCAGGTAAGGCTCCTTTGAATTCAAGGGGGTCGAGGTCAGGTGGGTCAAGGCATAGATTGACAGACACAAACACGGAGCCCAGGTCACTGGTGGCACCAGAAGATGATGAGAAGTTGCCAGCATCCCTAATCTCTAGGAATGGAAATTTCCGGCCTCTTAAGCCACCTGTGGAGAATTCACTGGAAGGTGTTGATCAGGTGGGTGACAGATCAAGAGAATCCTGGCAATACGGTGCAGAGAAGAAGCAGCAGGGTTCCTCTGGACCAATGTGGAAGAGAGATCACTAATTGCTCGTCCTCTTTGTATTTTAATCTTTGCCAAACTCGAGCTCCACCTTGTGTTCCGTTTATTAAAAACGCGGAACACAGTGCTTGCCTGAGGGGGAGAAAAGCTCCGATGGCTGAAGATGTTGCTAAAACGAGTGAAAAAAGGACAGAATCAGGTCTCCACTGAACTACTTTTGTTTGATAATTGAAAGTTTCTTAGGAGATTAGCCATAGAGAGGATCGGAAATCCTCGGCAACCCCACCTTGCACGGGAAACTGTTATTTTTTTTTTTGGTCAGTTATGGGAAACTGTTATTACTAATCAAACAGTAAACAAAACAGAAACTAGAAGCTATGGACTTCGAATGAGGAAGATAGCACAGAAGAAAAAACAGAACACAAAACTTGCATGCATCAGTTCTTCTTAGAGAACTGTCGAGTACAAGACCTATATATAAGTGGTAACTGCTTACACACGTGCAGCATATAACTGCACTTAACCGTGCTAATGCACTTTCTCAAAATAATGAAAATATCAGCTGCATAATTAAACAAACTTAGCTAGAAAAATAAAATAGAAATGAAAGACAGAACAGAGGAACATTAGTAAAAACTAGCAGCACTGAGGCATAACAATCCAACAAACTCCTCCACGGATTTATTGCTGCTGCATACTCCAATTTTCTCTCTTAACACTTCAAATCTTCTAGCTTGAAGTGGTTTAGTGAACATATCTGCAAGTTGATCTTCAGATCTGCAGTAAACCAGCTTGACTTCACCATTCTGTTGCACCTCACGCAGAAAGAAGAATTTAACTTTGAAACGCTTGGTTTTGCCATGAAACACTAGATTCTGTGATATTGCTAGAGCAACTTGATTATCCACATTAATTTCGATACAACCACTGGAATTCAACCATAAATCCCTCATTATCTTCTTCAGCCACAAGGCTTGATTTGTAGCTGCAGTAGTAGCTTTTGCAGTAGATTGAGCTACAATGTCTTGTTTTTTAGAACACCAAGAGAAACAAGCTGAACCAAAACTAAAACAATAACCAGATGTACTCTTCATGTCATCTATCGAACCAGCCCAATCACTATCAGAAAATCCTTGTAAATTAAACTTTTGACCCCTCTGAAACATCACACCAAAGAACAAAGTTCCTTTTAGATACCTCAAGACCCTCTTTGCTGCAATCAAATGAAATTGACTTGAATCACTCATAAACTTGGATAAAACATTTACAGCAAATAGAATGTCTGGTCTAGTTGCTGTAAGATACATGAGGCACCCTATCAGACTTCTATACATCGAGGCATCTACTGCATCTATTCCATCATCCTTCTGCAGCTTCTCTTTAGCTGCCATAGGTGTACTGACACTTCAACAGTCTTCCATCTGAAACTTCTTTAAAATTTCCTTCATTTATTTCCTCTGGCAAATGAAGATTTCATATGGACTTTGCTTAACTTCCCAGACCTAAGAAATAAGCCATTTTTCCTAAGTCTGACATCACAAAACCTGCAAACAAACCTTGCTTAACATTTTCTATCAGTTCTGCATCATTTCCCGTCACCAATAAGTCATCTACATAGAGTGACAGAATTACCACACTGTGATTCACTTTTTACATAGGTTGTTAAACAAAAATTTCCTCTTCAAGCTCTCCATTTAGGAATGCAGACTTGACATCTAACTGAAAGATAGGCCATCCCTTCTTTGCTGCAACAGCTAACAGAAGCCTTATTGTATCCAGCCTTGCAACTGGAGCAAATGTTTCAGAATAGTCAACTCCCCGTATTTGAGCATAGCCTTTCACAACCAGTCTTGCTTTATACTATGGGTGTCAAAATGGGTCATTGACCCATTTATAGACCCATTTATAGCTAAATGGGTCGTTAATAGGTCAAGCTTGCACCTATAATGGGTTTTAAAAGTTAAAATGCTGAAATAAATGGGTCTTAAATGGGTCTGAGAGCAGACCCATTTATGACCCACTTATCGACCCACTAAAGTGAACCTATTTACTCTCCCTCTTTGACGTCTTTGTTTTCTCGCTTACCCTCCATCGTATGAGCACTCCTCCTTGCGTCGAGAGGCCGAGAGCTCACCGGCGAATTCCTCTGTCTTTTTCCGAGCACTCCTTCTCCTTGCGTTGTCAGCCGCCTCAGCCACCGTCGTTAGCCGCCGCTGTCGCCGCTGTCTTCATCAGCGTCTCCGTCCTCGGCGCCGCCTAGTAAAGATCCTCTCTCCCCCCCGGGGGATTTCCGGTCGCATTCTGCTCGCGAGCGATTGTGTGATTTCGTTGTTCTTTCTTTCCTAATCTTGTTAGGGGGATTTACATAACGGGAAGCAGCTTGATTGGTGTTGCGATCAAGGCTCCGAGAATCACTTTGAAGAATCTTATCAGGTACTTAGCCCTAATTTTCCCGAATTGAGTGTGCGGTGGAATTACGTCGCTCGATTGGCCGAGAAACTGGTGCATAGAACGGGAATGAGATGTGGTGGTGCTGGCTAGCTAGTTAGATCTTTAATGCTAACCTAATTGCTGCCATTGTATCCCCTTTGCTATAGCAACTGATTAGAATGAATGGATCTTCTATTAATTTTCTTACTTGAATTCTTGAGGCACATTATAGAAGCAGGAGAGTCATCAACTCTAGACCTCAATTTTGTTTAAAGTTGCCGTCTTTGCGTAGAAGGGGCTTTCTTGATGAAAATTTGAGTGCTTGCCTAGGGTTTTTCTTTGAAGGGTGAAGCTTGGGTGAGAGTTTACGTCACCTTTGAACGGTTGTTCTTTACAACTTTGGGTGTAAGTTGATCGTGTATATCGTCGAATTTGATTTTACTTGCTTAAGTTGCATTTTAGTAGTGCGGATGAAGCTGATTGCTCCTTTTCTTTTCATTTTTAGTCGAAGGTAATGTCCGCTCCGTTGGGTGTTCTTCGAATTTGGGTTGTGGGTTGTGGGCTTCGCTGCGCGTATCTGAACTAGATTCCTCGTTTTGTCTGTGTTTGATGATAACCCCCTTTGGTCTAGCTAGGTTGTAGCTGATTCTCCATTTTTTAGTTAGTGGACTTCGATTGTTAATGCTCATAGCCCTCTTACGATTTTGATAAACACTCAACCTCATTTATTGGGGAAAACTTTCGTTCATATAGACATATAGATCAATTACAATGTTTACTTTCTCTGTTTTTATTATGATGTTTTAGGTGCTTTCCTCCCCTGTTTTATCTGCTGTTTGCGAGAGATATTACAAAGTCACAGCAGAAGCATTACGAGTTTGTGGGGAGCTTGTTCGAGTTGTTTGCCCAAATATTGAGGTGGGGCTTATCTTATGATTTAAGATTTGTTAGTTGGCATGTCAAGACATAGCAAGGATCAAGGAGAATATTCAACTACCAAACGATCCAAGAGACGTAGAGATACATCCTTAGTTCACGAGGACGAGGAAGATATCTCTACTTGCTCTAAGCATTCAAGAAAACACACTTTGATTGTATGGTCTGAATTCGAAAAATTCATAGATGGTGATGGCATGAGTAAGGCTAAATGTAAGTGGTGTGAAGTAACTTATATGGCTAGCCATGGGACAAAAAACTTGTTGCGTCATTTAAATACTTGTCCTAACCGAGAGGTTAATGCTGATGGTTATGTGGTACCATTTGACCAAGGTGTGTTTAGAGATATGCTTGCAAGAGCAATAATCAAACACAATTATACATATTCTTTTGTAGAGCATGAGGCAACAAGAGAATTGTTGAGTTACCTCAACCCTAATGTGGAGCACATATCAAGGAATACAGCAAGAAGTGACGTGTTAAAATTTTATGAGAAAGAGAAGGGAATTTTGAAATCCAAATTATTGTCTCTTTCGAGCCGAATATGTTTGACTTCTGACCAATGGACTTCTATTACTAGGGATCATTATATGACTGTCACTGCTCATTATATTGATGAGGATTGGGAATTGCAGTCAAAAGTCTTAGGTTTCTCCTATGTGCCACCTCCATATAGTGGTCCCATACTTTTAGAAAAATTGTTGACTTTGTTGAGAGACTGGGATTTTCAGCATCACTTTAGATAATGCATCATACAATGACAACATGGTTGATATTTGGAGAAATACACCTTCTGTGAGATCCTCTTTGTTATGTGATGGACAGTTTTTTCATGTGCGTTGTGGTGCACATGTTTTGAATCTTATTGTACAGGAAGGTTTAAAGGTTATCGATGGATCATTACATAATATTAGAGAAGCTGTCAAGTATGTGAGGGCTACACAAGGGAGGAGAGTGAAATTTGCTGAATGTATATCGCGGTCATGCTTAAAGACTAGTAAAAAGGTACGCCAGGATGTGGCTATGAGATGGAATTCTACATACCTAATGCTTGAGGGTGCCATTTTCTTTGAATGTGCATTTTCACATTTGAAGTTAATTGACGATAACTTTGTCACATGTCCATCTTCTGAAGATTGGGTTAGTAGAAAGAAAATTGCTTTCTTGTTGAAACCATTTTATGATATTTCTACTATGTTCTCTAGAGTTAGATATCTTACGGCGAATTTATATTTTTATGGAGTATGGCAGATTCAGCTTCGTTTGATACAGGCAAGGGATAGTGAGGATGAGGCTATTAGTTCTATGGCTAAGGCAATGCTCAAAAAGTTTGAAAAATATTGGAAGTGTTATAGTGTTGTCTTATCATTTGCTCTTATATTAGATCCTCGCTATAAGTTACACTTGTTAGAGTTTTGCTACTCAAAGTTGGATATGGATGATCATGTGGAATTTGTACGCGGCATTCGAGAAAAACTCTATACACTTTTTGATGAATATGTGACCTCTGTGTCTGGAGAATCAACTAGTTGAGGTAACATTTCAATTGAAGACATCGATGAGAACATTGGGGATGACATTGATGAGTATGATGCATTTGAGAGTGAACACTTTGGATCACAATCTACTAAGTCACAATTGGATTTGTATTTAGAGGAGAATAGGCTTGATAGAAAGAAGTTCCCAGATCTCAATGTCCTTGATTATTGGAAGCTTCATTCTCATCGGTATCCCGAGTTATCCCTCATGGCACGTGATATATTGAGCATTCCTATCACTACCGTTGCCTCAGAATCAGCCTTCAGCATTGAGGACGCATTTTAAATAAATATCGTAGTTCCCTTTCCCCTGAAAGCGTAGAGGCTGAGCTGTGCACTAGAAATTGGTTATTTGGAGTTCCGCCTGAAGAAGATTTGGATGAAGAGTCTCTCATCATTGACTTTCAAGACTATTTGCATTAGGTACTTTTTTTTCATCTCATTCTTTTCATTTGCTCATATGATTTAATACACTTGTCTTCATAATGATGTATTCTTGGTATACTTTGATGTGCAGTTAGAGCTGCAATATTTGGTGCATTGTATATCATCCTTGGAAAGTGTGTTTGGTTTTTCCCTAATATTCTTGCTGAGGAAGCAACTCTTGGAGAACTATTCCGTTTCTGGCCCAATAAAGATGAGGAGGAGCGACCGAAGTGGACAACCAAGCTCTTTTATGCAATGGTGCTCTAGATCTCAAAAAAGTGCTCTGGAAGATGATTTCGAGGAAGAGGAAGAGAAGAGTGCTTTGAAAAAGCACTTTTCGTTGTAGGCATCTCCCACCAAAAAGTACCATCCTTCGAGCATTGTAGTTAGCTTTTGCACTGCAGTTGTGATTGAGGCTGTGGGTTCTCTTGTAGCTGTTGAGAGTGATGTTGTGAAAAGGATTCTCCCGCTTGTGATTTCGGAATTCAGCTTGGTATGAAAGGCGAGTTCAGAACACAAGGTAACATTAGAGTTAAATAAAGCTTCTGCAGGTGATTTTTTTTTTTTGGATTGGTAAAATGGAATTATTGCAAATTGGCTCCAATGGTGTGCCAATCCATGCAATACATTAGTAGCTATAGCTTATGTTGTCATTTGAGGTCTATCAGAGACTGGTGATGAGTAAGTTCTGTCATTAACGGGGCTTCTGTGCATGGAGGAGATTTTGGTCCAGCCTGGTGATAGGAAGCATCTATTTGCAGATTGATGTTCTTGGAGATGCAGATGACTTTGTCTCCTAAACTTGTAAAGAGTTTGATTCGATCAATTGCCGACATAGCTAGAGAAGAGGCAAAAGATGCCATGGGGCTACAATGGGTTCGATTATCATTTATTGCTCTAATCAATCTTCTTTAGGTATTATTTACTTTCATATGATGGCCTCTCACTTAAATCTGTTTTGATTCCATCCGTTCCCCTAATTTTATACGAACCAATATGTGCATTTTCACGTCAATCAGTTGTTTGGGATTTTATGCAATTAAATGACAAAGATGCATGACTGTGTAGCTGATTCCCCTCTACCACTTACACACCATGTTAGACAGCGTCCAAAAAAGAAAAAAGAGGGAAAGAACCAACACCGTTTATGTAGCTGGTCTTGACAAGGGGCACGACTGGTGTATTGCATGTGATGAACACTGTATTTGCAATTGTAGTTATGTCTCAATTGTATTTTCGATAATATTTGTATACTTCATCTTGCTTCCTTCTGTGCTTGCTGGTGTCATTACGACAGTCACAGTCTATGGATATGTTTCCAAAGAAAGCTCTGGAGATTGTGAAGGAGATTAGATACTCATTTGATCTTTCTTTCATTGAATAACTGCTTCCATTGACATTATTCTTAGATTTGTTTGGAATTTTACTTTGAAGGGATATTATTGGAATTTTGTCACAATTATCCAGAGAGTTCAACACAGATAAATTTCTTGTCTTGTTTTTAGAGTCTCTGCTTGAGTACAGGTATTAAAACATTTCAAATTTCTATTTATCTCTTTCATGCCATCTTACTCAACCTATAATGATTTTGGCAGTTTCTCAGATGCTTCATGCTGTTCCCTATTGGTATCCATAGTTGAGACGGTTCCTATAGGCATTGTAGTTGATCGTTTTATCTCAAAGGTCCTCTTTTCATGCCTGAAGTTATCCAAGAAAATGGATAGTTCTTCATCAGAAATAGGTGATCTCTCGTGATGTTCAGGACTTCATCACTCAGTTGTTATTTTTTCCCATTCTTTGTCTTAACAAGTAATTGCTGTATGTATTATGGACACTACAAAAACACTTTGTAGGAGTTTGGGCCAAAAAAATCTTGACTGTCACTATGAAGAGTTATCCATCCGAGCTGCATGAGTCCATTAGGAAGTTCCTGGAGGTCTGTGCTTAATTGCCTTTTCTGCATTCGTGTATGCAGCACTTTGTCCTCCTCTTGTATTTTACATATCAGTCTCTTTCTTCTTTTTATAGGATACGGATTTTGGAACCCATTTCCCCTGTAATTTTTAGCTTCTTACTGATTGGATTGCTTGTCTCTGGTTAGGGAAACTTGTGCCCTTTGTTTATTTTTGGTAGGAATTCTAGGTAGGGCTTGAGAATATTACTTCGGCATTTGCGAGAATTGAATGCGTAGATGCAGATAGGGAGAAGGGCAAAAGTAGAAAAAAAACGGGCATATCGAGTTGGCTTGATGTATTTATGGTTTTCCTGTTGGGGTTGAGCAGATGTTATGTTTAAATTATATGTGCTCTGTAGATTCTGGCTTAATGGATGTCTAGCATAGTTCTGTGTACACTTTCTCTGGTGACTGCTAAACCTGTTGAGTGTGCTTTGTTAATCTGTTCAATAGCTTTCTTCCTTATCCCCAAAAATGGTTTGTCCTTTTTGTACAACTTCTTGTGAACAATTCTTCTTTTGCATTGTCTATTTGGTTATTCCATCGATTCTTGCATATTTTCATTTAAGTACTTGTTGATGTTGGTGGAAAACGGATGGGCTGGGTGGAACTCTAGGATGTTAATCGTAAAGAAGAGTTTGTGAGGAGGATTGAAGAAGCTGCAAGAAGTAATCTGATCCTGATTTTCAGCTAACTTGTTGACGCCTAATTTTTTTGGTCTTTTATTTTTGGGATTTTAAATTATTACTATTTTCTTTGGTTTTATTTCATTTTGTTTTATTTTGATAAAAACCAAAAAAGCAATAAAAAACGAAAAAACCAGAAAAAACTAAAAAAGAAAAACGAAAAAACGAAAAAACGGGCTAAAACGGACAAGAGCGGCCGCGGCCCCTGGGCTTCGCTCGGACCCCGCGCCTGACCCGCTTCTCCTCACCCGACCCGGATCTTCATCGTCCTCGCTCGGTTTCTTGTACGATGCACGCGCCCGAGGCGTGATGCAGGCTGGGGGAGCAGCGCGAGCTGCACGGAGCACGTGGGAGAGCAGGGGGGTGGTCGGCCGACGGGACGCGTCGGATGGGATGCTAGTTCGGTCGACCGGAGCCACGGCGGTCTTCCCCGGTCGAACCCCCGTTGGCCGGCCATCCGCGGCCTATAAATACCCCCCTCCCCCCTTCGATTCGAGCACACCACAGCAGCACAGCAAGCGAGAGAGAGAGACTCGCGATCCTTGGAGCCCCGCTGAGAGACTTCAGTGGGAAGCCAAGGATCCGCGGCCCTCAATCCTCACTTCGCCTGAGTTGCAGAGAGAGAGAGAGGGAGAAGGAGAGAAAGGAGGGGCTGAAGCCCACGGTCACCGCCGCAAGGCCATCGTGCAGGTAATCGTCGAAATTGGTGCCGTCGCCGTCTTTCTCCTCTTAGCCCAGCTGTCGCCATCATCGCCGCCGCAACCGTCTCCGTCGCCGTCGTCGCCGCCCCCCTCGTTGCCCCAAATTGGAACCCTAGGGTTCCTGGTTTTCCGGGTCACGATCCGGGGTAACCGGGTCGGACCCGAGCCAGGAACCGAGTCGGACCCGAGCTAGGAACCGGGTAGGGTTCCACGAGTAAATGGGTGTATTGGAGGTCGGGTCGGGTCGTCGGGTCACGGAGCGGGTTGGGCCGTCGCGACGTCGTTTTGTAGGGAGAGAGAGTCGGGTCGAAGTTGGGTCGAGGTCGGGTCACGGAGCCGAGTCACGGATCGGGCTGGGGTTGGGCATTCGCGACATCCATAAACGACGGTGTTCTATGATGAGCGAAACGGCGTCGTTTTGTGACACGCGGACACAACGACGTTTTTGCGAATAGTGAAACGGCGTTGTTTCGCGAGGCCCAGACACGACGTCGTTTTGTGACTTCCGGATCGTCAAAAGCCGGTCGTCGGGCCGGGTTGGGCATTCCCACCCGGCCGCGATGTCATTTTGTCTTCTCGCCCAAACGCGGGCCTCGGCGCGTTTCGGGTCGACCGGGCGGATCCGACCCGGGTCGGTTTTTAAAGTATTTTTATTTCAAAAAAATCAAAAATATATTAAAAAATCAAAAAATGTTTTAAAATGTTTAAAAAATGTTTTAAATTTTCAAAAAAGAAATCATAAATCAAAACAAAAATTATCTATTTTCGAAAATATTTAGAAAAACCAAAAATTATTATTTTCCAAAATATCCAAAAATATTAAAATATATTAATATTTTCCAAAAAAATCAAAAATTGTCAAAAAACCCCAAAAATGCCAAATTTCCTAAAAAACCCAAAATTTTCATAAAAATGCCAAAAAGACTTGTATTTTTTCCAAAAATACTTCAAAAAATCCCTTTTATGTCCAAAAATGAGAAAAACACCTAAAAAAATGTGATTTTTCCAAAAAATGCATGAAAAACCCCCAAACATCCAAAAAAACCTTAGAGTTTAAACAAGATTAGGTACCGAAAAGGCATTAGTGATTAACTAGTCTAATCAAGTCCCAGATCCTAATTTCTCTGGTTGCGCAGGAGCAAGTATTTCTCCCGATACTTCGCTTGGGTTTCTAATCAACCTACCCCAAATTTATTAGTGGCGACTCCGTTTTAAAAAATTAATTTACAAACTAAATATTTTAAAGTCGTGAATTGGCGGACTTGGGAGAGTCCAGGCTTTAATTAAATCCAGCCGAGCCATTAGCCTCCTTAGGCGCGCGAGACTCGATCCGACCGGGCGCCCCCCAAAAAAGGGTCGCGACGCAGCGACTCATTTGGGGACTTTGAGGACTTAGGCCATATTTGTCTTGTTTAAATTTTTTGACTTGGTTTTTTTTTCCTTTTACAGGTCAATTGCTTATAAGTTTATTTTAAGATAGCTTAAATTAAATTGTCTTGTGATTATAAACTGCTGTGCATGCTTTACTGTTTTAAACACTACACATGGCACACACAACCCGGCCGCCGGACCTGGGCCGCCATAGGATTTTTAGGATGGTGTTAAGAAAGATACGGCCTCGAACGCGAGACTGCGATGTAGAGGTTGCCTTTCTTTTCCCCGATTTTCTTAGCCGAAGTTAAGGGGGTACGCTGCTAATGCGAGACTGCGACCGGCAGATGCCCTTTTAATTTCATCAAGCCTTCTGAGTTAGAAATCGAGCCGCACACCTCATGTGTATGTCTTTGTGCTTGTCATTTTACTTAAAAGCAGAGTAATTTATTTACTTTTTACTCAGTCTTTTTATTGACCCATGGCAATTTAGGATAAACTTTTCAAAATCCCGGTTTATATGCGATGGGGAAGATGACATCCAGTTTATTCCTACTCCCAAGGCGGAACTCTTTAGATGGTGGGGTCAGTTGAATCAGCCTACCCAGGAGCATGTAAAGGACAAGCTCGGCCATCTCCTTTCGTTGATCCGAATCACTGTTCGCCCCGAAGTCATACAAGCCATTGCACATTTCTGGTGCCCCAGGACACTTACCTTCATGTTCGGTAGGTTTGAGCTAACTCCGACTCTGGAAGAATACAACATCATCACTGGAATGCCCCTTGGGAAAGAGCTGGTCAGACCATCAACAGGCGCCCTCCCTTGGCGCGCACTAGCACATTTTTTAGAAATCGAGTTCCATGTTATGACGCAAATTCTCAATGATAACAACAACACCTGTCCTTTAGAATTCTTGAATGAATGTTTTCAAAATCAGTCCATGACTAAAAGAAGCGAGATTTTCCTCCTGGCATTTTTCGGGCTCATCGTTTTCCCCCACCAAAGAAACGTCATAAGTCCTAGAATGGTTTGGATCGTCAATCAAATCTTGGGAGGAGCCAATTATGTCAACATGATTTTAGCTGAGACTTTCCTATCCTTTAACCATTTTAAAGACAACACAGAAAAAATCATGCGAGCCTCTCTAGAAATTTTGCAAGTCTAGTTCTTTTCTCACTTGAGCGAATACCGGGGCATCATGCGATTGTTTGAAACAAACACTTCTGAGCATCCATTACAAAAATTCATGGTCTTAGGACCTTATATTCCTAATCAAATCAGTTTGCATTGGGTCGATTTCCTGAGAGATCCAGCTCTTGAGACATTCCAGTGGTGTGCTGGTTGGTTCCACGAAAAGAGGGCTCGCTTTGCCTACAGACGCACCCATCCAATTCCCTTGCTTGGCTGGACTGGCGCCATCCCCTATTATCCATTTCGAGTGGCACGACAATTCGGAGCCCTACAGGAGATCCCACCGCGTTCCAGGTGGAGAGTCCTTCCGGTCTTCTTCAGTACCAATGATAGCTATGCATTCGACATCTCCACTTGTGAAGAAACCTGGGATAAATGCCATCGCAAAAGGGTTGTGGTACCTGAAGGACTCGAAGGAGAAGAAAAAGCTCACCACGCTTCTGCGGCCTACATCCACCATTATCACATCTCGAAAAGGCACAAGCCATCGCTCCCTTAGTCCATCAGAGAGAACGGCATACTCGAGCCGATAGACCTTATGCGAATGATACGGGAAGTAGGCCAGATACCCGACTCAGAGACAGTCCAAGGAAGCGAACAGTCTTCACAAGACCCCCTGTCACATATGTAGTGATGTCTCCTTAGTTCTTTGAAAACTTTGTCCCATTGTCTAGGGACTTTTCTTTAAATGTCTGGTATTTGGTTCTGTCATTTCAATTCTTAGACATAGGAGTCTGTAAAAAACCCTCTTTTGATAAATGAAAGTAGTTAGATCG
This sequence comes from Eucalyptus erythrocorys, assembly GCA_014182555.1. Classification (NCBI taxonomy): domain Eukaryota; kingdom Viridiplantae; phylum Streptophyta; class Magnoliopsida; order Myrtales; family Myrtaceae; genus Eucalyptus; species Eucalyptus erythrocorys. The sequence continues at coordinate 20,240,243 of CM024601.1, read as the reverse complement.
TTGCCATGGGTCAATCTTTGCTTACTCTATGCTTATTCACTGTTTTCACGCACCAGCAGGTAATCATGAATCAGCAACCCTCAGCCACCGGCGATTGGCCCCTCATGATAGGGTCTGATCAGGATGAAGTGCAGAATCGCCTTGCCCACATTGAAGACGGCGTAGGGTAGATGTCCATTGCCCTTCGACAGCTCTCAAGACAGATAAAATCCACTCATGATGAGCCAAACTTTGTAATTACCCTAAGCACTGTCGTGACCCTTGCAAGCATGCTAAAAGCTAGCCAATACCATGAACAATTTGAAAAGATCATGAAAAAGTTAAGCCAACTACAGGGGCAGAATCCCATCGACTTATCCGACTACTCCAATTTCGAGATCCCTGAAAAATTCAAAACACCTGAATGTGAAAAGTATGCTGATACCTCCCACCCGGAAGCTTACCTACAGGCCTACCTGGTGCAAAGAATGATTCAATCATATCAGTTAGACCTGACCGGCCCTGCCTTACGATGGTACATTGTTAGAAAGATTAGTCTCCTTAAAACCTAGAAAGAATTAATCCATGTTTTCTGCCAAGAGTATGACGTCAGCCCTGACATAAGCCCTGCCCTACAAAGAACTAATGACTGTGGAACAAGAGAGGCCACTAGTTGCTGAGACAGGAGAGAAGCGTAGCAGTAAAGCCTTGCATAATGAATGGATAGTTGAACAGCACCCAACTATCAAAAAGTTTCCCAGTAGAAAAGGCAAAGAGCCTTTGCACGAGATCACAGGTTCAGAGCCTGTTCAAGACTAGGGCATGACAAAACCACTCCATAGACTTACCCTAAGAGCCAGGGTCCAAAGAATACCAGCCCCTATCAACTTGGAAAGTGACTCAGACAGTGAAACCTTAATATCTCTCACTTCCCTTAACGAAGTGGAGATAGCCAAGCGTAGGGCCTTACTCAAAAGATCTGGACCAGGAACCAAGAAAAGAAAGCCTAGCCAGATTGACACATCGTCCGACGACAAGCTACAGTACCAAAGCTCCAAGCATTCCTAGGAATACAACCTTGAAGGCAGCCATCCCTTGGAATATGATCACGAAGACTTCTCGCCCCTAGAATACCATCCCAAGGACTTCCGAGCGCTATTTCGACGGCGGGCGACGGTTCATCCTATAAGCAAGCATTTCCTGCTCTCATCCGAAGATGAAGGTCCGTCAGAAGGGGAGGAATACATCTTTATCCGCTACGATCCCGACGAAGTGCTAAGCTCGTCGCCCGACCGTGAGAATAGGTTAAATGCCCCATCCTCCCTCAGTGATTTTAACTTCGAAGAAAGCAATGGAGTAATCTCCGTAGAATCCAATGTCCCTGAAGAAGAAGAATTCGATGCTACAATGGGTATGCAGTGGGAAAATCAGTGGCCCAACCAAGACCTATCAGGCCCGTCTCACCCTCGTAGGATCTTAACCCCCATAGAGATGTGGATACCCAACCTCTACAAGTATAATGGCACGACTTGCCTCGTGGCTCACTTGTAGTATCTCTATGAAGAAATGAGTCGGTATTATGGCCCAGCAATGCTCACAACTCAGGCGTTTCAAGAAACCCTTACAGGGTCTGCATTACAGTGGTTCTTCACAGCAAATATTCATCTCATAGAAGATTGGAGCGAGCTGACTTCCACATTCCTGCATCAGTACCAAAGCCAGATTGGAATCGAGCTGCCATGCGAGGACTCGGCCCACTTTGAAAGAAGGCTGATGGAGAATTTCCGAACATATGCCGAGAGATGGAGGGCTCCCATAATGCAAATCTACCCTGAGCTGGCCGAAGAAGAGTTGATAAAACAGTTTATAGAAGCCTTGCCCTGTGACTACTGCTGCTGGCTGCACGGGTTGCACTTCTGTAGCTTCAACGAAGCGGTCATCGCATGCGAGTACTTCGAGTCTGCTGAAGACGAGGAATCCAAGGATGCTTAGCTCCAAGACTGGCACTAAGCATTCCCTTACACAGGAGTTGTCATGGGTTTTACTTGTTTTTATGCGATTTTACTTATTATGTCTAGTGTGCTAATGTCGTATTTTCCTTTCCAAGAACTCTGATGTATAATCCTAGTATTTTGTCTCGAAAACATGAGGAAGTATTCCAAACTTGCCCAGCGATGTTATCCAACCATGAAAAGAAAACTTCATCCAAGGAGAATACTGAGGGTTGGGCTTCCTCATGCTTTTTTCTCCTCGAAAATGCATTTTGAAAACAAAAAGTGTTTCATCGCCAAAAACCTTTGTCTAAATAAGATGATAAATTTGAGCATGTTTGTCTCTCTAATTCTCTCACTTTAGGTTTTAGAATGTCATTCCCTTTGATTTAATAAAAAGCATATGAAATTAGCACGTCATGTGAACAGGTCAAACGCGAAGACAATGTTCCAAGAAAATGGGGGCAAACAGAAAGGATCATCCTATTTCAAAAAAGGGTAAGTCTTATCCCCCTAACGTAATTTTGAAAATAACAACCTCTCCCTTTTATTGACAGGATACAAAGGATGAAGCATAATAGGTACAGGCATAGAGTTGAAATCCGGGCATCCATGATATGTCTCACTCCTGCCCAGCTCCCTCCTAAGCCAAAGGACTACCTTGTTGCACGACATGCCCAACCAGCCGGACTAACCCATAAGCATGAGGAAGAAGCTCCTTTAAAGCAATTACTGTCAACAGGGAGAAAATCCAGGCAGTCAAGGCGATCTATAGCCCGCACCCTGGACAGTGACTTTAAAGTCTAGAAGCCACACTCTAGATGCATGTTTTCCCCAAGGAGGAGTTGCCATCAGATAACTTTAGATTTTTGATTGCCCATCTCAAATTCCGTAAAAGCTTGAAGAGCGTGACCTTGCCCAATGCTGCTATGATCCAAGACGGAAGGAAAAAGTTTTCAAGAGGGAAACAATGAAAAGAATCCTCGACCGCAAGATACAAAAGATGAAATGTAATAGGTACAGGCATAGAGTTGAAACCAAGGCATCTATGACGTGCCTCACTCCTGCCCAGCTCCCTCCTAGACGAAAGGACTATTTCGTCATGCGACACAGCCAGGTGCCACAGCTTCGACAGGCCCAGGAGCATGAGGAAGAAATTCCTTCTCTTCCTTTAAAGTGATTACTATCAACAGGGGGAAAATCTAGACGATCAAGGCGATCTATGACCCCACACCTTAAACAATGACTTTGAAGTCCAAGAAGCTTCACTCCAGGGGCATTTTCTTCCAAGGAGTAATTGCCACCAAAATCGGAGGTTCTTGATTATCCATCTCAAATTCCATAAAAGCTTGAGATACATGACTTTTGCTCAGTAATGCTGTAGCCAAAGACAAAAGGAGAAATTCCACAGAAGGAATGCGTTGAAGATGAATCAACAACCAACAATCATGCATACATGGTCACAAATAAGGAAGGCCGACTGAAGGAAACATTGAACTATGCCGAGATAAATAGGCTGGCATCAACATTCAAATATCCTTAAGAGCTGGCATAGACAAGCTCTGGGGAAGGGTAATTTGGTATCGTTTCTAATACTCTCATTATCTGAACCTGCTCTTGACATGTTTTCCCTATTTGGCAGGAAACGTTACAACGCAAGAACCAAACCCGATGGTTAGGTTTGACCAAATGATACTAGCCAAGCTAGTGTACGGAGACGACTTGCGTCAAATAAACTCGTTTTCATGTAAGGAGATATGTCATCCACAAGCCAATTAAGGAGAGTAATTAACCTGACAGGGGAACACTAGATTTCATGTCCCCTCGTCCGCCTGATCATCTGCAAACCAGTGAACAGTAATGTTGTATCACTTCCAATTATTTGATTTCCAAAAAGAGATTCGTGACTAACACACTCTCTCTTGCCTTTTATAGGATCGCCTGTCCGTCCAAGATACGGAAAACAAATCAACGAAAGTCTTGTCAGACTCTGATAAACTTTTTGACATCTCAAGTATCACCAAAGCAAATGATAGAAATCCTTCGAGCCTCAAGTCACTTACAATCTGGGCCCTATTATTTGAGCCACTTCCACAGCTTCTCTTCTACAAAAAGCAAGAATATGAATTCCTGATCAGATCCCCGGTCCCTGGCTGATCTTGCATGTGTCACGTCCCTAACTAATAGGAGCAATTTATTGACACCCATCTGTAAATAACCCTTTGTAAATAACCTCTTTTGATGTTCAAATTTCAACACATTTGTGAATACCATTCAAACTGTTAATAATCTTTCTTGAGTAAAAGGCTATTCATTCATTTTTGAAAAACACAAAACTCTTTCACATCACATATCGTATGCCTCTTTTCATGTGAATTGTGCATGATGATCCTGTCTGTCTAAATCTTTGATTCCGTTAAAGGAATATTAGAATGGACTACTAAGTGAAGAATACAAGATTAATTGAGTATGCTGGATGAGGCGCGTCAGGATGATGACAGGCAAGCCATATCCCGTACACAGTCCCCCATCTACACACTTGTGAGATGAGTACAGAAAATTCCATGACTACAGGATAAAGAGTTCTCTCGCGAATGGTACGATGACCAAAATAGTGGGAGGTGTTCCATCGCCCGCTTTAAGCCCCATACACTGGCCAAATTTCCATCTCACCCCTTGTCAAAGAATCACCCCACACTGGGGCAAGCCAAAGGCAAGTCAGCATCACAAGGTGAGGAAAGGGATAGAAATTCTCTTGCTTGCTCTTGCATCAATCTTTGAGTGTCTTTATTTGCATTTGAACACTCGCATTAATTTAAGTGCCCTAGAGTCATGAAGAGCCTTTCTTTCCTTATGCATTTGTATCCATTGTAAAAACTCAATTGAGTCTGTGAAACCACCCTCACATGGAGGCAGAGCAGAAGCCACCACTCAGCATAATTAGAAGAGCCAGCAAAAGTCGAAGACTCAACAAGTCTACTAAAGGCATTTGCTTGAGCTTGTCAAGACCAGTTCCTTAAAGCAACAAGAACAAAAGAACCTGGGGCATAAAAAAGCAGTGTACCTGGTAAAAGCAAGGTCAATGCCCATGAGTGAAAAATTGGAAGAAAATGGGAGCATAAAAAAGTAGTGTGCCTGGTAAAAGCAAGGCCGATGCCCCAAACAAAAAAGCGGCCATTTGTATTCCCAAGAGAAGTTGTTGTTGAGGTCTATGGAACCTTCATCGGATCGTGAGGGGAAAGACCGGTGGCAAATGTCAAGGCAATCACCAGCTCTCACCCTTTCACACATGAGTCAAGCCTACATGGCACCCTATTGTAAAAAGTCTCTTCAAACTAGGGGCACTTCAATTAACATAGGATTTCATATGTTTATAAGCATCGCTCGAAGAAGTACGAGCAAGATTATTCCATCTCTTTTCTCAGGATCCTTGACTTGCAACAACCGGAGATAACCATGCAACATCTTTCCTACAAAGTCATGACCTTATCTGGTCCCCCTCTGATGAAGCCATTTACCTAGCCCTCATTACAACTCCAAAAAAGACATCTCACATTGGTAAAGTCGTATCATTTGCGAGAATACTCGGACCCCTGTTGACATGATGAAAGTGAGATAGTGTGGTCCTTATAAATCCTGCATCAATGGTTAGGATAAAGCAGCCTTTCCCATGAGAGTAAGTGGAAAGTCCTTTTAGACTGAAAGTCCCTCATCTGGCATGCTCAAGACATCTACATTCTAAACAAAAGTTGTTTTTCAAAATCTTCCCCAGTGGAATTCAGATGATGCAGAATCGACGAGGTCATCATGCATAAATCACATTTAATGTATGAATTTACAGCATATACAATCATTGCATACATGTCTGCATATTGTACAAATGATAAGTACATTGCTACAGACCAGAGATATTGCCAGGAAAGCATATCCCCATTCTTGTTCCCGGAGCTTTATATTTGAGTACCCCTCACTCACCAAGTACTCCCTTTCTTTAGCACTCAGTACGTGCGAGTTATTCCCAGGGTATCGATATTGGTAACTGACCAAATATCCCTTTATCTTTAAGTACCTACCACTATCTAGGTACCCGTGCTTAGCTTGATTTGTCCCTCAGGTATTGATATCTGCAGTTGCCCAAGCTTACCCCTGTTTTCAAGTGTTTGCCGCTACTCAAGTACCCTCTTTGTTAAACACTCGACCTATTCATCTTTGTCGTTAAAGTTTAGATGCTTGTGACTATCCAAGTATCCTCTCATCTCAAAGTATCGACCACTATTCGAACACCCCATTTCTGTGACACTCGACCTGCTAGAGTTGTCCTCAAAATCATGTCATTGGATGCTAGCAACCTCTCAAGCATTCCCCCACATCATGCGTCTACGATTACCCAGGTATGTTTTCTGACGCTTGGGCCAGTTGAGTGGTCCCTGATCATATTGTCATATATATGTGTCCATCCAAATATTCCTCTACTCGGTACGTTTGTGTACCTATAGCCATCTAGGTAAGCCTCGCGCTACATCTAAATTGCAAGAAAGTGGGAAACCTCCATAAGTATCTTAGGTACGCCTTTGGCATCCCCAATCCCCAGAAGGCAGGAGTCCTTCGCGAATACCCAAGGTACGTCCTCAGGTATTCCCAATTTCCAGAAGGCGGAAGGCCTTCACGAATAGCCAAGGTACGTCCTCGGCATTCCCAAAATCCAGAAGGCGCGAGGCCTTCACGAATACCCAAGGTACGTCCTCAGGTATTCCCAATTTCCAGAAGGCAGGAGGCCTTCACGAATAACCAAGGTACGTCCTCGGCATTCCCCACAATCCAGAAGGTGCGAGGCCTTCACGAATACCCAAGGTACGTCCCCAGGTATTCCCAATTTCCAGAAGGCGGGAGGCCTTCATGAATAGCCAAGGTACGTCCTCGGCATTCCCCACAATCTAGAAGGCGGGAGGCCTTCACGAATACCCAAGGTACGTCCCTAGGTATTCCCAATTTCCAGAAGGCGGGAGGCCTTCACGAATAGCCAAGGTACGTCCTCGGCATTCCCCACAATCCAGAAGGCGGGAGACCTTCATGAATACTCGAGGTACTTCCTCGATATTCCCCAATCCAGAAGGCAGGAGGCCTTCACGAATAGCCGAGGTACATCCTAGGCATTCCCCACAATCCAGAAGGCGGGTGACCTTCACGAATACCCGAGGTACTTCCTCAATATTCCCCAATTCAGAAGGTGGGAGGCCTTCGCAAATACCCGATGTACGTCCTCAGGTATTCCCAATCCCTAGAGGTGAGATACCTTCGCAAATATCCGAGGTACATCCCCGGTATTCCCAAATTCCAGGAGGCGGGAGGCCTTCATGAACATCTCAAGTACGTCCTCGATGTTCCCCAAATCCCAGGAAGCGGGAGGCCTTCATGAACATCTCATGTACGTCCTCAGTGTTCCCAATTCCAGGAGGCGGGAGGCCTTCATGAACATCCCAGGTACATCCTCGGTGTTCCCAATTTCCAGGAGATGGGAGGCTTTCAGAACATTCTAGGTACATTCCCGGTGTTCCCAATCACCAGAAGGCAGGAGGCCTTCACGAATATCCGAGGTACGTCCTCGGTATTCCCAAATTCCCAGAAGGCAGGAGGCCTTCATGAATATGCGAGGTCCGCTCTCGATATTTCCAAACTACCATAAGGCAAGAGGCCTTCATAAATATCCAAGGCATGTCCTTGATATTTCCAATTACCAGGAGGTGAGAAACCTTCATGAATATCCAAGGTATGTCCTCGATATTCCCATTACCAGGAGGTGAGAGACCTTCATGAATACCCGAGGCATGTCCTCGGTATTTCCAATTACTAGGAAGTAAGAGACCTTCGTGAATACATGAAGCATGTCCTCGGCATTCCCAATTCCCAAGAGATAAGAAACTTTCACAAATGTGCGAGGTACGTCCTCGATGTTCCCAATTACCAGAAGGTGAGAGACCCTCACGAATATCTCAGGCACGTCCTCGATATTCCTTATTTCCAGAAAGCAAGAGATCTTAAGAAATACCCAAGGTATGCTCTCCATATTTTCAATTATCAAAAACCCCTTCGATACTTGTGAACATTCAAGTATCCCTGAAACCTCGTACTTGCAATCATTCGAGTACCCTTTCAATGCTTATGACGCCTGCCAAGGCCCAAAAATCCGTCAGGTTAGTACTTGCGAATATCCATGTACTCTTTAAATGTGTTTGTGAATGTCCAGATATCCCCAGAGCAGATGCCCTGAGAAAGGTCGGCGCATCTCCCGAGAAAGGTCGGGTTTCAACTAGTGTCCCTGACAGAAGTCAAACACCCCCCAGAGCAGATACCCTGAGAAAGGTCGGTGCATCCCTCGAGAAAGGTCGGGTTTCAACTGGTGTCCCTGATAGAAGTCAAACACCCCCCAGAGCAGATGCCCTAAGAAAGGTCGGCGCATCCCCCGAGAAAGGTCGGGTTTCAACTGGTGTCCCTGCCAGAAGTCAAACACCCTCAAAATAGATGCCCTAAGAAAGGTCGGCGCATCTCCTGAGAATGGTTAGGTACCAACTGGTGCTCTCGATACAAATCAGACACCCCCAAATCAGATGCCCTGAGAAAGGTCGGCGCATCCCCCGAGAAAGGTTGGGTTTCAGCTGGTGTCCCTGACAAAAGTCAAACACCCCCCAAAAGAAGATGCCCTGAGAAAGGTCGGCACATCTCCTGAGAATGGTCAGGTACCAACTGGTGCTCTCGATACAAATCAGACACCCACAAATGAAATGTCCCGAGAAAGGTTGGTGCATTTCCCCTCACGGCAACCAAAGAGTGGTTTGGGTCCGAGACACCCCTCTAATTGCTCCAACAGGCGACCGAAGAATGGTTCGGGTCCTGGAGAAGTAGATCCCCGTCGCGGCGATCGAAGAATGGTTCGGGTCCAAGACAGCCCTCTGATTGCTCCAACAGGCGACCGAAGAATGGTTCGGGTCCTGGAGAAGTAATTACCCGTCAAGGCGACCAAAGAAAGGTTCGGGTCCTAGACAAATTATCTATTATTTTGACAAGCGACTGAAGAATGATTCGAGTCCTGGAAAAGCAGCCTCCTCACATCACCAGATAAGATGACGCCTTGATACTTGCTAAAACCCAGGGTTCACACCCTATCTCACTCATTTCCGGTAAGTAACTCCAGGCATCTTCTTATTTGTCTAAATATACGTAATGTTATATTTTTCTTTTTCTTTTAGGATAGTATGTCCTAAATAAGGTATAACTTGCTGCCCACGCTGGGTAAAAATTAGGCATCAATTTGTCTTTGAATGCAACCTCTGCGAGCTCACCTTCAAAGAGGGGCAACTGTTGACGCCTAATTTTTTTGGTCTTTTATTTTTGGGATTTTAAATTATTACTATTTTCTTCGGGTTTTATTTCATTTTTATTTTGTTTTGTTTTATTTTGATAAAAACCAAAAAAGCCAATAAAAAACGAAAAAACCAGAAAAAACTAAAAAAGAAAAACGAAAAAACTGAAAAATGGGCTAAAACGGACAAGAGTAGGCCACGGCCCTTTGGGCTTCCCTCGGACCCCCCGTGCTTGACCCGCTTCTCCTCACCCGACCCGGATCTTCATCGTCCTCGCCCGGTTTCGCGTACGATGCACGCGCCCGAGGTGCAATGCAGGCCGGGGGAGCAGCGCGAGCTGCATGGAGCACGTGGGAGAGCAGGGGGGTGGTCGGCTGACAGGACGCGTCGGATGGGACGTCGGTTCGGTCGGCCGGAGCCACGGCGGTCTTCCCCGGTCGAACCCCGTCGGCCAGCCGTTCGCGGCCTATAAATACCGCCCTCCCCCCTTTGATTCGAGCACACCACAGCAGCACAGCAAGCGAGAGAGAGGGAGACTCGCGATCCTTGGAGCCCCGCTGAGAGACTTCAGTGGGAAGCCAAGGATCCGCGCCCTCAATCGTCACTTTGCCGGAGTTGCAGAGAGAGAGAGGGAGAAGGAGAGAAAGGAGGGGCCGAAGCCCACGGTCGCCGCCGCCGCAAGGCCACCGTGCAGGTAACCGTCGAAATCGGTGCCGTCGCCGTCTTTCTCCTCTTAGCCCAGCCGTCGCCATCATCGCCACCGCAACCGTCTCCGTCGCTGTCGTCGCCGCCCCCCTCGCTGCCCCAAATTGGAACCCTAGGGTTCCTGGTTTTCAGTCGCGATCCGGGTAACCGGGTCGGACCCGGGCCAGGAATCGGGTAGGGTTCCACGAGTAAATGGGTGTATTGGAGGTCGGGTCGGGTCGTCGGGTCACGGAGCGGGTCGGGCCGTCGCGACGTCGTTTTGTAGGGAGAGATAGAGTCGGGTCGAAGTCGGGTCGAGGTCGGGTCACGGAGCTGAGTCATGGATCGGGCTGGGGTCGGGCATGCGCGACATCCATAAACGACGGCGTTCTACGATGAATGAAACGGCGTCGTTTTGTGACACGCGAACACGATGACGTTTTTGCGAATAGCGAAATGGCGTCGTTTCGCGAGGCCCAAACACGACGTCGTTTCGTGACTTCTGGATCGTCGAAAGCCGGTCGTCGGGCCGGGTCGGGCATTCCCACCCGGCCGCGACGTTGTTTTGTCTTCTCGCCCCGAAACACGGGCCTCGGCCACGTTTCGGGTCGACCCGGGCGGATCCGACCCGTGGATCGACCCGGGTCGGTTTTTTAAAGTATTTTTATTTCAAAAAAATCAAAAATAATATTTTATTTTAAAAAATATATTAAAAATCAAAAAATGTTTTAAAATGTTTAAAAAATGTTTTAAATTTTCAAAAAAATCAAAAAAAAAATATCTATTTTCGAAAATATTTAGATAAACCAAAAATTATTATTTTCCAAAATATCCAAAAATATTAAAATATATTAATATTTTCCAAAAAAATCAAAAATTGTCAAAAAACCCCAAAAATGCCAAATTTACTAAAAAACCCAAAATTTTCATAAAAATGCCAAAAAGACTTGTATTTTTCCAAAAATACTTCAAAAAAAAAAATCCCTTTTATGTCCAAAAATGAGAAAAACACCTAAAAAATGTGATTTTTTTTTTTCCAAAAATGCATGAAAACCCCCAAACATCCAAAAAACCTAGGTACCGAAAGGGCATTAGTGATTAACTAGTGTAATGAAGTCCCCGATCCTAATTTCTCTGATTGCGCAGGAGCGAGTATTTCTCTCGATACTTCGCTTGGGTTTCTAATCAACCTACCCTAAATTGATTAGTGGTGACTCCGTTTTAAAAAATTAATTTACAAACTAAATATTTTAAAGTCGTGAATTGACGGACTTGGGAGACTCCAGGCTTTAATTAAATCCAGCCGAGCCATTAGCCTCCTTAGGTGCATGAGACCCAATCCGGCCGGGCGCCCCCGAAAAAAGGGGTCATGTCAGGTAACTAATAGTGAAGTAGCACATATAATGATGTATTCTTGGTATACGTTTGTGGCCTCTATAGGACTAGGAAGCTATAGTTCCATGCAAGTGATGATGAGATTGTGCAACAATGAGACAAAGTAATGAGGACATTAACTTTTATAGTTCTAAGTTCCCCTTGAGACTCACATAATCCAGCATATTTTTTTTTTTTTGGTTTTTGATGTGCACAGTTAATATCTTGTTGCACGTAATATTTGCTTCAATAATGCACTTTTGACATGTAATTTCTTTTTCGGGGCTTCTGTCAAGGATTAGGTGCTATGGATCCAAACGTGTTGGGTATTGTGTGTATCATCAAATGTGGACTCCACACACATTATGCCACATCTATTTTATAAACAAGTTTAAATGGGTCCGGCCGCTAGCCATTGTCGTGGCCGGCGACTGGCCAAAGAAGAAGAAGAAGAAAAAATAAAAAGAAAAAAGAAAAATTATATTTAAAAATAAAAATAAAAATAAAAATAATTAATTTTTAAAAAATAAGAAATAATTAAAATTCGATTTTTAAAATAATTATTTTAAAAATTATAAAAATTTTCCATTAAATTTGTGTTGTATAAAATTATTTTAGCAATACCATTTTTAAATATATATATTTATATATAATAATAAATTAGGTTTAGTTAAATGGGTCGGGTATGGGTCGGGTATGGGTCGGGTCGGGTATGGGTCAAAATTTTTGCATTGCAATAAACGGGTCATAAACGGGTTAAATGGGTCGATTTGGGTCGGACCATTTATGACCCGACCCAAACTCGACCCGATCCACCCGTTTAACGGGTCTACTTTATACTTCACAAATACATCAGCTACTTTAGTCTTAGCTCGCAGAAAATAGATCCAACTCATTCTAGTCAAATCATCAGTGAAGGTAATAAAATACCTGCTACCATTGAGAGAGGATTCAGACATAGGTCCACATACATCTGTATGAACTAGTTCCAGCTTTTCACAAGTCCTCAAGCCTCCTCCTTTGAAGGGAAATCTGGCTTGTTTGCCAAGAAGACAGGTTCTGCATTGTGGAAATTCTTCCTCCAAGCTTGGCAAATCATCTACCAAGCTATTTTTCTGCATAGATAGCATACTCCTCTTGTGAACATGCCCAAGTCTTTTATGCCATAGCTCTGCATTTTCTTCTTTGCATTTCAAAGCCATTTGTTGCATCTCATGTGGCTTAAACATAAAACTTTTGTCCCTCATTGGAATTCTCAACACTTCTTTGCTGTCTGCATTTTTAATGAGACATCCCTTTCCTTTGAACTTCACTTTATAGCCCTTCTCAACTAATTGACCAACACTTAACAGATTTTGGTCAATATTTGGCACAAAGAGAACATCCCTGATCAGCTTCACCTCTTGGTTTCCTTCAATAGCAATTATACCTTTACCTTGCACTTCAATGTACTGTCCATTGCCAATTCTGACTCTGGACCTGATTGTCTTGTTTATGTTCCTGAACAGCTTCAAATTGCCAATCATGTGATTGGTATAGCCACTATCTACCAGCCATGTATCATTCTTGACTGAAGACTCACAAGCTGAAGCTACACACATGTGATCTTCCTCAATTTCATTTACCGCCACTTGTGCTTCTCCTGCTTGCTGATAAATTTTCTCTTTACAAATGGCTTCCATGTGACCCAACTTGTGGCATCTTCTACCTAACATCAGGTTTTCTCCAGCATCTAAAAAACTGATGATTGGTTCCACCACAGTACTGACATGGCTTTTTGTTCTTCTTCCATTTGTTAGACCCACCAGTGTTTCCTTCTTTTGGTACAACCCTCGAATCAGCAACATTTCCTCTGAACTGAATCCATTTCTTCCCTTTGCCTCCATCATTTTGCTTCACTTTGGCTTGCAATGCCCCCTCTACATGTTCTTCTCTCCTCTTTAGTCTTATGTGCTCCTGTGCTTGCAAAGCATTCAACAACTCTGCAAGTTTTATATCAGCCAAGTCTTGTATTTTCCAGAGAAGCTATAGTAGCTTCGAATTTCTCTGGAAGAGACACTAGGATCTTCTGAAGAAGCCTCTCATCTTTCAAGTTTGTCCCTAAAACTCTGATTTTATCAACTATCACCACCAGCCTATTAGAATATTCCTTCACTGACTCAGAATCCTTCATATGCTATCTCTCAAATTCTCTCAAGAGATTCAGCACCTTCATACTTCTTATCTTCTCATCTCCTTCATATTCTTCCTTCAAGAATTCCCATATAGCCTTTGCAGAGTCACACCTCATGATCTTGGTAAAGATGGTAGGTGAGACAGCAGCATACAAGCAAGATTTTGCCTTGGCTTTTCTTGTGGTTCTCTCTTTATGAAATTTGATTTGATTCATGGTTGGATTATTTGGAAGTGGAGCAACTTCATAATCATCCTCCACAGCCTCCCACAGATCGTGACCCTCCAGAAATGCTGTCATCTTAATAGCCCATGCTTGATAATTCTCTCCAGTAAATACTGGAGTAGCCATCGCAGAGAAACCACTCGACTCTGCCTCCATCAACCTTTAACTTCTTCACACTTCGATGCTTGCCTCACTTCACAATCCTGCTCTGATACCACTGTTGTTACTAATCAAACAGTAGACAAAATAGAAACCAGAAGCTATGGACTTTGAATGAGGAAGATAGCACAAAAGAAAAAACAGAACACAAAACTTGCATACATCAGTTCTTCTTCTTAGAGAACTGTCGAGTACAAGACCTACATATAAGTGGTAACTGTTTACACATGTGCAGCATATAACTGCACTTAACCGTGCTAATGCACTTTCTAAAAATAATGAAAATATCAGCTACATAATTAAACAAACTTAGCTAGAAAAATAAAACAGAAAAGAAAGACAGAACAGAGGAACATTAGTAAAAACCAGTAGCACTGAGGCATAACAATCCAACAGAAACCTTGCTGCAACATTTCTGGCCAGTCTGCTCCTCTCACCATCTTTTTGCTAAGAGCCCGGTATCGGGCCATATGTGGGGACGAGATGTCTCAGTAAACTTGCTAGCGTCGGATTTTAAGGTAAGAACGTTGCTTTCTTTAAGTAGTTTTCTGATAATTACAGCATGGTGATAGCGGAGTTTCTACAAGTGTCAAAAAGAAAAAAAGTAATAAAGGTGTTCAGAAATCAGAAATGTGGGCATGAATGCAAATTTTATGCAGACTAGAAATTTAAAGTCCTAATTTTTGTCAGAGGAGTGTTTGACTCTTGAATGGGCTCTGCTTGCTCAGGCTCTCTCAGTCTCTCGGGCAAATACAAGTGGATGGTGGACACACTTCTCTCGTGATTGCCCCTTCTCTTAAGTTGCACTTTGAAGCTTCTTAATATGTATGAAAGGAAGGGAATCAAAAAAAAAAGAACGAACGAAAAAAACTTGTGTACTCGGTTGGAATGCTTTGCTCTTTCTCAAGGGGAAGAGAGGCATATCCGCGACGGGGGATGCCTCAGAAAGGTGTTGGAGGGCATGGATTTGCATATAATGAATAATTTCCCTTTCATTTGGATTGTAACTTCATTCAGAGTAGGAATTCAATTCTTTGATTTAGATTAGTTGATGCATGTGCTTTTAGTTATATTCTATTTATATACATTACAATGCCGACGAAAAGGGAAAGAGGTCTTTTATCCTCTTTTCCTCTTCATCTGCGATTCTTTTCTCTGTTGTTTGTAACTTAGGCGGTTCTCTGCTTGTCTAGGGGATAGACTCAAGACTCTTTATCTCTCTGGTAGTGCAGTGAGGATCCATTCACCTTTGCACCGGAAGGGAATTGAATCGCCTTCCGATTCCGGAATAATAGCTTGGAATGCGACCGCTAAAAGCCATCTCCAATGTTGCTAATTACAGGGAGCGCCACCTGACTGGTATACAGAACTAAGTCTGGCTTGTTTCCTGGGGAATGTATCATGCTCTTAACCTAGAAATATTAGCAAACCTTAAATTAGCAAGTGATGTTGAAATGTCCTTTGGACTTCCCTATTCCTGGTGAAGATGGGGTCTGATCTTGTGATGGTGGGTTATATTGACTCTAGGGAGTGTTCTTTCATGCCAAAAATTGGCAATAGTTTGAACTAAGATTTCAATGTATCCGGTTTCCCTCACTCGAATACACGTGGCATGTGAACTTCACCGATTCATCTCACCTTGATAGATTACGTAGTCTTGTGTATCTTTTGAATAGATCGTCCCGTACGACAAATAGCTTATAATCTACACCATCTCTAGGCATTATTCATGTTTTTCTTTCTTTGAAGTCGTCACATGAGGACGTGAACTGTCTTATCTAGCGGCGGGACACAAATTGCTCATTTATATAATATGTGTACTCTTTTTTCTTTTTCTCTCTTTTTTTTTTTTTTAAATTTTCCTTTTCACTTGATGGAAATTTTCGGATCGAGGGGCCGTAGACCACCATCGGCCCACTATCGGCCCACTATGTGTTAAATAACAATATATATTGTGGGAAATCGTTTAAGTAAACCTACTTACATCTGCTAAAATGAATGATGGACTGTAAAATTTATCAGGATCCATGGAGACCCATCACTTTTGATGATCCAGATTTAGCTGAGAGCATGTCTTACGCTTTACGGAGTAATTTCTCATCGGAGAGAGTCTACCGACACCAAAACACGAAGGGTTGCTCAAGAAGGGAGTAAGAGGGTGTTGCATCTTGCATGATTACAGGCTCAACTTTAGAAAATGTGGATTTTCTGCAATATAAACGGACTCTTGAGCTAATTCTGATCTTTCTAGCTTCCTAACTCAAATGGTATTAGGAAAAACTAATGCGTTGAGTGCTTTAATTAGGACAAGCATCTAATGTTTATAATCCGCATCGTCTTTCAAGATTCGATAGTCACGGAGTTCGGAGGTACGTGTCTTTATGCTTCACCCAAGTTTGTTTAGATTTGTGAGAAAAAGGGAATTTAGGTTTAGTTTATTTGGCAAAAAAAAAAAAGAATAATTTAAAAATCATTTTTCTTAAAAATAATCGATTGTATCATTTGAAACAATTAGTTACTGAAAATTATTTTTATTAATTGTAATAATTTATGTTTAAATATTTTCGCGAACGATAAAAATATTTCTTGCTAGTTTAATTTTCGTCAAGGATATGACTGATATTTTTAGAAAAATATTTGTCAAATCATTATTTTTTCACAAAATTTATGGATGTTGTCAATTTTTTTCTTGCTTCCTTCTTCAAGCAAGACAATTTTTTTCTTGTCAAAGAAAAGCTTAATCGATCCAATAATGGATACGTAGTATATTTTCTTAACCATTGCCTAATTAGCAGGTGTGTATTTCATTACTAGTTGGTTGGATATTATTTGTGTTTTAAAATGGTCAATTAAAATATTTGTTATCACCAAATAAATCATTGGGCTGTTTTAACACATTACTCCTTGTCTGTCTACTCTTAACAATAACAAAATAATAAATTTGGGGAGATATTTTTCTATCGATTCTACATCTTAAGGTTGTCAGTTTGCAGATCATTTCATAATGTGGAAAAATATTATAATCGTTTCAAATTTGTGTATGATTTCCTTGAAAAGACATCACATATTATAACGGGTATATCTAACATCAAATCCATCGACATCCCCGTCTCTCACTCTCTTGATGCATTTGGCTGCGTGCGCAGCCAATTTTATTCTGGAGATAGCAAGTTTTGAGAAATTGAAACCTAAGGTTAAGGGTGCGTTTAGTTGGATTTTTTTGGGAAAATTTTTCAGGGAAATGCAAAGGGCTTTGAGTTAAAAATATTTTTTTAAAATGTAAATTGCATTTGGTAAATTATAATCTAAAAATCCATTATGAAGCACCTTTAAGTAAAATTGTGTTTGGAGGACTTATATTTACAAAGAACCTTTATTATTATAAAAAGAAAAAAAAATATTTAATTGGCAAAGGGTAGTGGCCACCGGCCATCCAAATCGCCTACGGCGGCTGCAACGACCTTAGACAGCCCCTAGAGACCACCATGAGGGCTGCCTAGAGTTAGGCGATCGCCGGCGGGGGTCACGTGACCTAGGCGAGACCCTCGCTTGAGGTTACGCTGCCTCGGCGAGGGCCGTGCTTGGGTCGCGTGGCCTGGCTGATGGCCACCTGGGGTGGGGTGACCCCCGGCGAGGTCGCAGTGACACAAATCGCATAGCCACTCACAGAGGTTGCCGCGACCCCCCAATGATAGTCGATTGGGTCGTCATGACTGTCGCCGACCTCCCTCTAGCTTGTCGCCAGCCTATCACAACCTTATGCAACCCCAACAGCTGCCCTCAACGAAGAAGATGAATAGTGAATGGAGAAGATGAACAGTAATGTTTGCATGCCAAGAAAGCCAATAAGCCCAAGGCATCCCAAGACCAATCTTGGGCTTTCAGTCTTCAAAAGGCTAACTTTCCTCTAATGGGGTTTATAAAATTTTTCCCAAACGCCAAATATTTGGTCAAAAGGATTTTGGATGTCCAAAGCCCATTTACAAAGCTATTTTCAAACGCAGCCTAAAAGTAACGGTTATGAACTCAGAGAGAGGGTAGGAGAGAGGAATATTATCTTTCTATTTTATTTTGTTTGCGAGTGGAATATGTCGAGTTATATTGTATTAGGAAATAAAATGATACAGTGTATGCACACGTACAAATCCAATTTCCTACTCTATTTCACATGTGCTTTCACTATAAATTGGGAAACCATGAACTCCATGTTTGAGATTTATCAAAGATCAAGCAATCCCAACCCAAAACATTTCTCTAAGTCCGACCCGAATTAGGCAACACTTTGTAGTGCGAGCACCTACTTCATAACTTGATCTTGTCCAACTGTAGTTCGATCACTTGCAACCATCTACGACGGTCTCCATCCCTTGGTCTCCACCACTTCTAATTTCTCACCGTCTCTCCATTGAAAGAAATAACATGGATAGCAAGAATGCAAAAAATACCCATCCACATTGCTTTCTTCAACCGCAAAACTACAATTGTCATCGACCACTTCAGGCCAATGGGCAATGAACAATTAAGACAACATTAGGCACGAATGGATTGCAAATAGTTGGGTGATTCATGTATCACCTGATCTTAAAGAGTAATGATGCATGACCGAAAGTCTATTTCTAGTGCACCCTACAACATCAAAGAGATTGTGATTAGATGATGGGTTTATGTCATTGCATCTTATCTTAGTTCAAAAAGAACCTAATTGTGTGAACCGAAAACTCAACATTGCTATTAAAAGAATTACAAACCGTCATGGGCACCCTAATATTCTTGTAGAATTTATAGCCAAATAGCTAAAGAATAGAGTTTCATTTTCCAAAGCAATAAAAAGGTTATTAAATTAGCCGAATAGGTAAATACAAAAGGAATTCAAGTACAAATTACATGTAGCCTCAATGGAAAAGAAATTGCATGTCTAGAGACTTTGAATTGAGATGTTAATAAATACACTAGGTTGCACAAAATTAGATGATTGGGTATATGTCATTGCATCCTTTCTAAGTCGCACTGAATTTGGTCCGTCTTAGTCGGCTTTTGTGCCTCATCATATGACTGTCTATTTGTTTAAGTTGACGAGTCCCCCTAAACCTATTGTCTATTTCCAAGCGCCCAATAAAATAATGAGCATGCCGTGTTGCATAGGAGGATCATAGAAAAGGTCCAAGCCAAAGGGGTATTAAGACATATTTGTGGGGGACAGGGAGGATGGACCCTATGAATTCCAATCCCAAAGCAATAGTTTAAGTAAATATACTTGCAACTGTAAGAGTTTTCCTTAACGTGGACTAAATTAATTAACGTTGTAATTTACCGTTTAACGGAGTTTAGTCTAAGGTGAGATAGAAGGTTTTTTAGTTAGTCTAATATGAGGCTGGTTAGTGTGGGCCGAGTTGAGCCTAGCCCATAATGAGGGGGACTGGTTGGAAACTCTAAAAATAGTGCTCAAGCCTCTCCTCTAACCCTAATTCTCACATATCCTCACCTAAGGGGCGTTATTCTAACGCTAAACGTGAGGAGCTGCCTCATTGAGCTAGTGATACAGAGGGCAATAGAGAAGAAGGATTTGCGTGAGGAACATTGTGTTTCCGCTTCCACTTCAAGAAAAATGGATCCCAGGTGCGTTGATCTTTCTATTTATTCATGCGAGTTCTTGTTCTAGTTATGGAGATCTTGGGATTGCGCAATTTGCGTCTAACATGTGGTATCAGAGCCTCCATAACCCTAGAACTTGAACGCAATTGTTTTTGCCCTAAATTATACGGATTTACCCTAATTTGTACAGATAAGCCCTAATTAGTACAGATCTTGCCCAAATTTGTGATTTTGGAAACTTTTTGTTCAATAAAAATTAAATTAAAACACAAATTTAGATTTGGGGAGACGAGATGAGCAAGAGTGTCGGTGGTGCATCGCCGGGGGAGGCTGCACGCACCCCAACGCGTGGCCACGCGCCGCCTGGGCATTGAAGGCGCGCCCCATGCGCCTTCACGCGCGCTCACGTGCGGATGCTGACGTTATCATGACGTCAGCAACCGGGTCCGCTGACATTAGCGGATCGCGTGTGCGACGCACGCGGGTGATGATGCCATGATGACGTCATCAACCCGGATCCGACTTGACTGATGACCCGACCTAACCGTTGACCCAACCCGAGACCATTGATTGACCCAATCCAACCGAGGATCCGACCCGATCTGTTGACCGACCTAACTCGGTCAATCAGTCGAACTGGGCGGCTGGATGGGACAGTCGGATCGGGAACCGGTCAGACTGCTACCGGTCGAACCGGTTTTGACCGGTCTTTAGGCACACATGTGAGCTCCATGCGCTGCGCACTCAGGTGGCACGTGCGGGCGCATGGAGGCTCGGTTCGGCGCGTGGCTGACGGCATTTAACTCGTATGGTCCTTCTCTATCTTGTGGTATATTTATTTTACATGTTTGGTGATTTTATGGATGTGAAAATACATACAAAGCCCTAAATACATGTATTTTTTAGTGTATTTTTGCTTATTTTTCTTGTATTTTCTGTGATATTGCAAATACAACTGTTTGATTATAGGTATATTATTACATAATTATTATAAAGGGGTGATTCATCAATAAAAATCAAACTTTATTGTGAACTGAAGTTGGCTTAATGAGATACAATCATTATGAGGTAGTAATTGAATTATGTATTAAGGTAATGAGAAACAGTAAAAGTCATGAAACTTTTGTTACTCATGCATACTCTTTTACATGCTGGTAATCTTTGAATGATGGACGTCTTAAGAACTCGTGACCAAACTGATTGTATTGATTTATACATCTGCTGAATGTGGGTGATGCATGTTAGTGAAGTTATTGCATATTGTACCTTGTACCTAAACTCATATGGTCATTGGTTAATATCCATCAAGTTGAATATTTTTTATGGTTAAGGAGTATGGCAATATTTATGCAGAGCAATAGTATCTACTGTTATAGTTTAGATATGTGGTTCTGTAGTTTGACTCAATTTATAGGCCACTAGTTGAAGTAATGATATTTGTTACTTAAAATTGACTAATAAATTAGTTGTTGGCCTTGGAGTCAATTTTGCCTTATGAAACTCATGAGCAATAATGGATCAGCTGTCTAGCTTATTGATCCGGTGTACCCTATATTGCTATTGATGATAATTTGTGATAGATCCTCTAGATCAACATTCTTTTTATGTTGTTCTGGTAATTTATAATTTGGGTGCACACGAGAAGTTTCCTGTGTCGCTGTGGTCGGTGATCTCATTGGAACCTGTCTTACAAGTTCTATATATATATATATATATGCATGTTCAATTTTATTAATGAATAAGACAATATAATTAGCATGATATGTGATTTTAGTGATATGTGCCCCTATCACTAAAGTTGAAATCACATGTATATGGTGTATGTGAGATGCAGATTTTATATTCCTGGTATGAGAGAGTTTCAAAGATTCAATTGAGTAGTGACCGCCAAAGTGGCACGCTTGATTGGGTTTGAGAAATTTCAGTCTCGTATGCTGATTGGGATGTCTCCTGATCTAATATATGGTCATACTCCCAAAGGAGGTGATTGTGTATTAGTTCATGGAGGGATACATGATGGTGTGGTGGAGGAGTGACTGATTCTAGTGGTTCATATGCCCAAAGGTGATGAATTCACGAAGATTGATATATATTCTCATAACCGCTATCATGTGGGAAGTGTACAATTGCATGTCATGTATTCTGCCCAAAGGTGATTATATGATTATGCGTGTAACTCTCTGGATGTGTACTTGTATGTCAAGTTACACGGTGCTCACATGATGCTAATTATATGCATTGCTTGTTTTTCAGTCACCTTTTCTATAATTAATAACTCCACTATTATTGAGGTTTTTACTGCTTCAAATTTTAAGTTGTGGACATATGATTTGTTGCTTGAGAAAAGAGCAACAGAATTAGCTTATTGTCCATGAAGCGTTCCATTCTGGAACACTTGAAATTTGGTTTGTTTGCTGACTGCACTGCTAAGAGATGATGGAAGCCTTAGTGGCCTGTAATTATGTCTTGTCTAATATCGAAATTAGGACACATCTGTAAAGATTGCATTTAAGTCCTAATGACATATACATCTGGTATATGGTTAAAAGGTTGTTTCCAAAAGTTTTCTATTTAGGGAAAATGACCGAGATAAAGAATAAATAATTACACTTAGTCTTAAAATGTTGTTAGGCTTAATAGTTGCCGCGAGTATTTTGGTAAGTATGACAATGCGAAATAGCTTAAAGGGTCATTTGTCAAATACTTGATAGATTCTAGGGTGGTAACTTAATTACTATACCTATAAATCCTGACGAAAGATTTGGCCGCAAGACATAAATGCGCCACAATTAACATGGTGATGAGTATGATTTGTAAGACTAAGTTATTTGGTCTTTTATGGGATGGTATTTTGAAAAACAACCTTTTCACACATAAATGTTGTTTCTTATCCTCAATTAAGTATGTATTTAGATGCCATAAAAGGTGATATGCAATCTATGAAACATGTTTGGAAACTTATTGACTTGTCTAAAGATCACAAGTTCTTTAGTTGCAAATTGGCGTACAAAACTAAAAGGATTTCAAAGAAAGATTATGGAGTTTAAAACTAAATTTGTAGTTAAAGTTTTCACTCTGAAAGAGGGGTAGAAAGTTAATAGTGAAGAAAAAATTATTTTTTTAAAAAATTCTTTCAGAGTGAATGTGGCATTAATAGTTTATTTATCTAGTTACGCCAAATAGATACAAAATCTATATAGTGCAATTGGAGGATTTTGCAACAGATTTAAGTAAACTTGTGAGTAGGCTAAAAGTCTTATTAGTAGTTTTATGCAAGTTTCCAGACAATATTAATAAAGTTTCATAGTGTTGTTATTTTTGTTCAATTGTGAACAAAATAATTCAATATACTATAAAGTCAGTGGGAGGAAATTTATTTTTCTCATATTCTATGTACATGATATTTTGTTTACAAGTAGTGACCTTGAGGCATCTTTTGTCCTTTGTACTAAGATCTATAAGGATTCTTCAAGGATTATTCTTGCCATATATATTGGATTTTATATTAGATTTTCTCGAAGGACATTTGTTGATCGTATTTTGGAAATATTCAATATACATCATTGCAAGTCAGGAACTACTCCTGTTGTTAAGGGTGATGGACTAAATCTATCGCCTTGTCCTTATTTAGATATTGAGAAAATCTAATTAAATGGTGTACCGTGTGCTAGTGCACTTAAAAGTATAATATATGCTTTGATTTTGCACTAGATTAAATATCGTCATTGCGATTGGACTTTTAGGTAGAAATAGAAATAAGTTGAATCCAAGATGTGATTTGAGTTGCTGCAAAAAAAAAAAAAAAAAAAAAGGTTTTAAGGTACTTAAAAGGACAAGAGATTATATGTTAATTTACAGACAAGTTTAATTCTTACAATTAGTAGGGTATTTAGATGTTAACTTTGCTGGCTGTTAGGATGATATAATATCAATAACAGGATACATATTTATTTTAGTAAGAAGTGCAGTACAGTAAATAAAGTTTTATTATGTAAGTAGAGTTTGTAACTTTTTTTTAGGCTGTTACTTGAGCTATTATGCTTCGGCACCTGATGAAGGAGTTGACCATTTTGACTTTATGGATAGACCTATACAGTTGAGTTGAGACAATACATTTGTTGTATTTTTATTAACTTTATTAATAACAAATGTTTCAAGTAGTCTAAATATATGGCGGTCAAATATTTTTGACCATAAAGAAATGATAGAGAAATGTGACTTATAATATAACATATTTTCACAGATGATGTGGTTGCAGATCCACTAGCTAAAGGCCTATGCCTATGTGTATTTAAGTGACATGTCATTAGCATGGGCCTAGGAGTATTTTCGGATACTGTTGTTTAGTGGGAGCTATTTTGGCTTTATTATGATAAAGTTCACATCTGTGGTTCGTTATATTTAGTAACGGTTTGATATGTGTCAACTTTTGCATTCAATAAAATATTTTTGAATGTGTTGTTATTATGTTGAATACATATTAAGGTCTCAAGGTATTTCTTAAACCTTGAGTAAAGGCTAGGGGCATCCAATTATTAGTCTTGTGCATATGTCTTATGATACATAAAGAAAGGTTAACCATAAGGACAAGACATATGTGGGTTCATTGGAACCATAAAGTCATTCTCTTGTGGCACAAGCTTTTGTGTTGCCCAAGATAAGAGAATGGTGACTGACAAATGGGATCTCTCTACGAGAGATGTTAGCCATTTGCCACACTACTATATTGAATCTATATCAATAAAGTTGAAAACACTTGTGACCATGGAAGGCTTTGTGTGTATACATGCAATTACTGCCATGATTCGGTGTTGGACACTTTATGGGATAGGATTGACTATTAAGAATTATCTCTCGACCAATGTGCGTACATACAATACAATTTCAATTAATATAGTCCAAGTGAGAGAATGTAAGAATTTTCCTTAATGTGGACTAAATTAATTGACGTTGTAATTTACCGTTTAATGTTTATCGTTTTACGGGGTTTGGTCTAAGGTGAGATAGAAGGTTTCTTAATTAGTCTAATATGGGGCTGGCTAGTGTGGGCCGAGTTGAGCTTGGCTCATAATGAGGGGGACTGGCTGAAAACTCTATAAATAGTGCTCAAGTCTGTCCTCTAACCCCAATTCTCACATATCCTCACTTAAGGGGCGTTATTCTAAAGCTAATCGTGAGGGGCCGCCTCATTGAGCCAGTGATATGGAGGGCAATAGAGGAGAATGATTTGCGCAAGGAACATTGTGTTTCCGTTTTCGCTTCAAGAACAATGGATCCCAGGTGCGTTGATCTTTCTATTTATTCATGCGAGTTCTTGTTCTAGTTATGGAGATCTTAGGATTGCGCAATTTGCGTCTAATAGCAACCACTATTATAGGAACCCACGATCACCATTTGGAGATTGCACGTGCTTTTTCCTTTTCCTTCCCCTCCTCGGGCTCTTGTCAGTATCTGTCCTCCCCTCTCCACCGCCCTCCGACCCACATTCAATTCACACACCATTTCAATGATGAGCATGGCCCATGTGAACTGTAAACGCAATGCATAAAGAGACAATGATCCTCCTAGTAGGCTTGTTTAATGCTTTTCCTCTTCAATCAAACGATTTCATGAAGGTTTGACTTTTTAGAGAGAGAAGAAGAGGAAGAGAGGAGACGCTAAGATCCATGGAAACCATTCCGATTATCAAGTGAGCTCATGTTGTTGGTCAATTATATTGAGGTCGTGTTGCTTCATATTGCTCGCTGCAATTGACATGAAATTGCTATGTGATCATTTGTTGCTTTGTCCATTTGGTTCATGGAGTTCTATACCCTGTGTCTTCTCTCTAGACTTGCACAATGCCCTATTGAGCTTTGTTAGGCCGCCGTCTCAAGTTCGACAAGTAAAATAAAACCAAAATCAAAAGTAGGAAAATAGCAGGGTAAAAAAGTGAAATTCTGGTAAAGCTCGATTGAAAAAGTCAATGTGCTCTGGATCCGTAGGGCCACTGCTTCCACGCAGGCAATAATAGAGAACTAAAGATCAGTTGCTTTTTCTACTCTCGACTAGATAACTAGTTGAAGAAGATTTTCGGTCGTCACCGATGGTGGTCCTGACACCAGAAGAATAGGTGTGATAAGCATGTCATATCCATTCCTCGGACTTACTGACAAAACTTGCACGGAAAAAGGTATAATTAGACCTACTCTTAATTGTTGTCCATGTTCGATTTCTTTGACCACAAATCTCCTCCAAACGTCATTGACCACTCATCAATGGTTTCTTCGTCCTCGGCGCACGTGTCTCTCCAGCCTCTCGGCCATACCATCCCCGCCCCTAATCAAGATCAATCTCCTAAAGTGCTAAACGGTCGCCGACTCCGAGATCCTTCCTGGTCCCACCCTTTCGCACAGTCGCTCGTCTCCCCTCCTCTCTTTTTCATGCTTCCCACCTACCACACTTCCTCAATCTCCCTCTCCCTCTCATGTATCCTCTCTCATGATTCCTAGTGGTGCCTCTAATATTTTATTGAAAGTGTGTGGCTATATGTGCGTGTTGCAGTATATTCTCTAGCTTATGGGTCGAAGTTTTCATTGCCATGACACCCGACAAGAACAATGAAGCCATTATAGCCGGTTCGATATATTTATCCAGCACATGCACGCTTGATTTGGACCTCCCAATCCACATTTCTGTTCACACACACTGCGGCAATGACAGGATCAAGCTCTGACCGGCAGCTTCTCCTCCATGAAAATTTAGATTGCGGGGTGTGTGATTACGATGAGATTACCAGCTCGAGAGAGACAAAACTCAGATGCTTTCGCCACGTCCTTGTCGTGCATAAACAACTGAATGAAAATTGAGCCGAGGTTTTAAGTGGGTTGAATAATGAGATTAGACGACCATCAAATGAAAAATAAATATTAATCAACTCCATCTCTGTACAAACAACACGACGCGATGTACACACCCCCTCTAAGCTGGAGACATCAATTCGAGACGCCAGCATCGGCACAAATGTCCCCACAAACCATTCACTTTTTTCTTTTTCCAACTTATAAATTTCAACCCCGTCAAAATATGCAAAGCTCTTTTTTCAATACATAACTCCACAATTTTTGTAAAGCTCTTGACAACCCGAGACTCTCTCTCTCTCTCTCTCTCTCTCTCTCTCTCTCTCTCCCTTCAAGAAAACGCACACCCAAGAACCGTGACACCTTAAAAAGCTCAGAACTTTGCCCCAAAAATCAAGAACCCACGCACCCGCGAGCCCAAGAACCGAGAGCTCCAAACTTGCCCAAGAAAAATCCCATACGACCACAAGCGCATATGGGGACTCTGGTGGGTCACGTCGCGCCGGGTTTCGGCTTCTTCCTCATCGGGCTGTGGCACTTGCTCAACCACATCAAGCTCCACGCCGCCCACCCCGGGTCCTACACGTTGCCGCCGTGGTTCACGGCCTCGCGGCTCAGGTATGCGGAGCTTTTCACCATCATGGCCGGTTGCTGCATGTCCGTGGCCATGGAGCTCTTCGTCGGCCCGAGCCGCCACCACCGCCCGATCCGGACTGGACCATCCCCTCCAACCACCTCCACAACTTCAAGCACTTCCTCATCTCCGCCTCCTTCTTCACCTACGCGGCTCTCGCGATAGTCCTCGACAAAACCCTGACCGGGCCCAAGATGGCCAAGACCAGGAACGGGCTGACCCTGCTGATGGGCGCCGCCACCTTCAGCCAGCAACACCTCCTCTTCCACCTCCACTCCGCCGACCACATGGGCGTCGAGGGCCAGTACCACCTCCTCCTCCAAGCGGTCATCGTCGTCTCCCTGGCCACCACCCTCCTCGGCATCGCCTTCCCCAGGAGCTTCCACGTCAGCTTCGTCCGGTCAGCGAGCATCCTCTTCCAAGGGGTCTGGCTCATGATCATGGGCTTCATGCTGTGGACCCCCAGCCTCCTCCCCAAAGGGTGCTTCCCCATATGCGCTTGTGGTCGTATGGGATTTTTCTTGGGCAAGTTTGGAGCTCTCGGTTCTTGGGCTCGCGGGTGCGCGGGTTCTTGATTTTTGGGGCAAAGTTCTGAGCTTTTTAAGGTGTCAAGGTTCTTGGGTGTGCGTTTTCTTGAAGGGACTGAGAGGGAGAGAGAGAGAGAGAGAGAGAGAGAGAGAGTCTCGGGTTGTCAAGAGCTTTACAAAAATTGTGGAGTTATGTATTGAAAAAAGAGCTTTGCATATTTTGAGGAGGTTGAAATTTATTAGTTGGAAAAAGAAAAAAGTGAATGGTTTGTGGGGACATTTGTGCCGATGCTGGCGTCTCGAATTGATGTCTCCAGCTTAGAGGGGTTGTGTACATCTCGTCGTGTTGTTTGTACAGAGATGGAGTTGATTAATATTTATTTTTCATTTGATGGTCGTCTAATCTCACTATTCAACCCACTTAAAATCTCGGCTCAATTTTCATTCAGTTGTTTATGCACGACAAGGACGTGGCGAAAGCATCTGAGTTTCGTCTCTCTCGAGCTGGTAATCTCATCGTAATCACACACCTCGCAATCTAAATTTTCATGGATGAACGATTCTCGAGTTTAAGCGGGGTCATCAACCTGTGTGACGCGTTCTAGAGCTGTGAGGACTCAGTGTCCAAAGCGGACAATATCACATAGTGGGGCTCGGGTCGTTACAAAGTGTGACAACCCGAGCGGCAGTGCGCGGGGAGGAGGGATAGCAGTGCGTCCGCGTCTCAGTCCCAGGACGTGCGCAAGGAAGGGGTCCCTGTCCCATATCGCCTAGGGAGGGAGTCTTGGGCTAGTTTATAATGCCTTAGGCCCCTCTAACTTGTGTGACATATTTTAAAGCCGTGAGAACTCAGTGTCCAAAGCGGACAATATCACACAGTGGGACTCGGGTCGTTACAAAGTGTGAGAGCCCGAGCGGCAGTGCGCGGGGAGGAGGGATGGTGGTGCGTCCGCGCCTTGGTCCCCGGACGTGCGCAAGGAAGGGGTCCCTCTTCCATATCACCTAGGGAGGGAGTCTTGGGCTAGTTTATAATGGCTTGGGCTTCTCTAACCTGTGTGATGCGTTTTAATGCTATGAGGACTCAGTGTCCAAAGCGGACAATATCACACAGTGGGGCTCGAGTCGTTACAAAGTGTGACGGCCCGAGCGGTGGTGCGCGGGGAGGAGGGATGTCGGTGTGTCCGCGCCTCGGTCCCTGGACGTGCGCAAGGAAGGGGTCCCTGTCCCACATCGCCTAGGGAGGGAGTCTTGGGCCAGTTTATAATGGCTTGGGCTCCTCTAACCTGTGTGACACGTTTTAAAGCCATGAGGACTCAGTGTCGAAAGCAGACAAAATCACACAGTGGGGCTTAGATCGTTACAAATGGTATCAGAGTCGACTCCCGACCGCGTGTGGGGCCACAGCGAGGGCGCTGTGCTCCCAAGGGGGGGAGAGTGTGATGGCTCGAGCGGCGGTGCGCGGGGAGATCGTTACAAATGGTATCAGAGTTGACTCCCGACCGTGTGTGGGGCCACAGCGAGGGCGCTGTGCTCCCAAGGGGGGAGAGTGTGATGGCCCGAGCGGCGGTGCGTGGGGAGGAGGGATGGCGGTGCGTCCTCGCCTCGGTCCCCGGACCAGCACAAGGAAGGGGTCCTTGTCCCACATCGCCTAGGGAGGGAGTCTTGGGCTAGTTTATAATGGCTTGGGCCCCTCTAACCTGTGTGACGCGTTTTAAAGCCATGAGGACTCAGTGCCCAAAGCAGACAATATCACACAGTGGGGCTCGGGTCGTTACATAGTGGTTCAGGATTGAAGTGTGCCGACCAATTCATCCACTGAAAGAGGCATGGTCCTCTGTGTTTCTCTTATAGATGTTTTGACATGATTCCAATCTTTGGAGAGCCCTCTCAATAATTTATTGACCTTCATAGGTCCTGAGATTGGCTGTCCTTGGTATGCCAAGCCGTTTACAATTTCTGTAAATCGACTGAACATATCCTTGATGGTTTCTCCTAGCTTCATTTTGAAGGCTTCATATTGACCAAGAAGGATGTTGATCTTGGTTTCTTTGACTCGATCTGTTCCTTCATAGGTGACATGCAATCTGTCCTAAACTTCTTTGGCTGTATTACAAGATGAAATTCTATTATACTCAGTAGGAGATAATGCACAATAGAGAGAGTAAATAGCCTTTGCATCAAGAGCATGTCTCTTAGAAATTTCTGCTTGTGGTAATCCTGCTCCATCAGCTATTTCTTTTCCTGTGCTTGATGTAGCTTTAGGAATAACCCCGTTCTCCACTACATCCCATTCTATAGGATCTTTAGATCTTAGGAACGCCTTCATCTTGTTTTTCCATACGTTGTAATCCTTGCCATCGAAGTAGGGAGGTCTGGTATTGCTTTGACCTTCAATTAACCTTGAAGTCAAAACACTAGCCATAGATCTTTAGCTTTAGAAGTAATAACACTTCTAACAAATAAGCAACCTGCTCTGATACCAATTGAAATGGGCTAGTGAATCAACCCAGAGGGGGGTGAATAGGTTGTTGCGGAATTCTTTTGGAATCTTTTGCGATGCAATACGTTGATATCAAAGATATATCAATTATAAACATATTACGTATTTAAAAAGTAAATAGAGTAGGGTAAGAGAGAATTGACACAAGGATTATAGTGGTTCGGCTTAGACCAAGCCTACGTCCACTCTTCACGCTGGCAGCCAACTGGCTGTAATCACCATGTAGCAAAAGAGTGCCTTTACAGTAGACGGATTAGACTTCTTCAATTGACAGTCTCTCCTACAGCCTTCTGCTGCTTTTGCACTATATCTCACTCTCTTTGATACACAATTTGAATATGAAAGATTTTAGAGAACAAGTGATTTTGAAGATTCTAACATCAAGATTTTTCTACCAGTCTCTCCTTGTTTCCAAGCAACGTCGATCCACCTTAAATAGTCTCCGTGCCATCATACCCGTTGGCACTTACCAAAACATTCATCCAATCAACCCGTTGGACTGAATCAATTTAAGTGATCTCCTTGTCCCGAAAACATAAGTAGACAGCAGCTCATCAATCTTGTTCGCCCATACAATCAGGATCTTGAGTTCCCAAAATTAGATTCTTCCAAAAATAATCTTGATCTTCAACGGATAAAATCTGAAGAATCAAATCTTCCAAACTCTTAATCACAGCCAGAGATATTCCATGGTTAAGATTAGGAAATACGAAATCTAATATCTTTCTTTCCGTGGCCATAAGAATAACCTGTCGCCAGCCTGTAAAAATCGCGAATTGTCTTCAGACTTAGATTTGGGTCTTGAGGGTCATCAGACTGAAATTGAGTCTTGAAGATCTTCAGACGGAAACTGAGTCTTGATTGACTTCAGACGGAAAAACTTCAGACCGAAATTCTGGGTCTGACTATCTTTGAAAACCTTTAGACCTTGACAAATTTAGACGTAGCCAACTGAGTCTTGGAGTCCTTAGACCACACTGTTGAGGCTGTTTTGTCAACTTCAAAACTCCAAGGGATTTTTCTTCAACAAGAGGGAGGTTGTCTACTCGATCCTATTTATAGAGTGGATGGAGACTGAAAGAGCCCAAAATTGAAGGGGAAGGCGAGGGAAAGGGCGGAAACAAGGGAGGAGTTCCAATTAGCAACAGTTAGCAGCATGAGAGAGAGGAGTCAAGTCTACTATTAAAAGTAAAGAGAAATCTTCTTGTTTTTTTGCGGCCAAATTGCTGGTCCAAAGAGAATTGTTGCACACAAGTCACAGCATTGCCTTTTGGAGATCGCTTTCAAAGCACAAAAGGCAAGTGACTTGCGTGCATTGCCTTTTGGAACTCACTCTCAAAGCAATGCACAAGCTTGAGATGAGAGAGTAGCTTTTTGCTCTCTCTCAACACGGATCCTCCCATCCGCTAAATTTCAAAGCCATATCTGCTAATTGGTCCTTAGACGGGATGGATATGACAAGCTATGCCAACAATTAATTGCCAATAATCCAATTAATTGGATTGCCCATAGTAGATGCATTCTTACTTAACTCTTACAAAAAGTTGGATATTTTTTGAATTCGGAATTTACCTACTAATATGGGTTACACAAATATAGAGCTGTCAAATTGAGTAATAATCCCATATACGATGGACTAAGTTGAAGTACGTGTTATACTATCATGTTCGATCCACTCGATTCTAAAATTTAGCTTTCGCTTTTTTCAAATAGCAATTGACTTCTTGCGTTCCACACGAGTGGATGCATGAAGGGTTTTCTCAACAAACTTTGCTATAATAATTTTTGTTCCTGTAGGGTGTCATGGCAACTAAACTTTGACCCTTTTGTCTCTTCCCTTCTCTTCTTTCTTCTTCTTCCCTCTGTTTTTTTCTTTAATGTTCTAAAAAGAAACTAATCATTTCTCAGAATTATGTATTAGTATAAACCACGGAGGTCGCCATGGTTGGCTTTAGTATATTTCAACTGAACTCAATGTTTACATACTTAGGTCTATCACGGGGAGCTCACCCTCCTGGGGTATCACCATGTTGGCATTCTGGATTGGAGAGGAGGAGAAGCTGCCGGTCAGAGCTTGATCCTGTCGTTGCTGTAGTGTGTGTGAACAGAAATGTGGATTGGGAGGTCCAGTCAAGCGTACTATGTGCTGGATAAATATATCGAACCGGCTATAATGGCTTCATTGTTCTTGTCAGGTGTCATGGTAACGAAAACTTCGACCCATAAGCTAGAGAATAAACTGCAACACGCACATATAGCCACACACTTTCGATAAATATTAGAGGCACCACTAGGAATCATGAGAGAGGATACGTGAGAGGGAGAGGGAGATTGAGAAAGTGTGGCAGGGGAGACGAGTGACCGTGCGAAAGGGTGGGACCAGGAAGGATCTCGGAGTTGGCGACCGTTTAGTACTTTAGGAGATTGATCTTGATTGGGGGCGGGGATGGTATGGTCGAGAGGCTGGAGAGACACGTGCGCCGAGGATGGAAGCGGGTGACCGGACGAAGGTGGTGCGGCGCGGGCGGCACGATTTTAGCGGACCCGCTTCCCCTTTCCAGCTAGTAATGTGATTTTGGAGTTTAACGGAGAGAGATGGAGGTGGGTACTGCTGCTGCTGCCGCCGTCGTGTTGCTCTTGCCTGTGTGTATATGTGATATAGATGTATATATATATATATATATATACACACATATAATCCTTTTCTATTAATTTATTCTTTAAACTCATATTGTTATTCAGAAATAATTATCACTGCTCTCCTCATCGTTATTTTCTTGTTTCTCGATCGGACTTGCTGCTATAGTTTTTACTTTCTTGATTAGACACTTGCCTCATCGTTTGTGAGGCCCCCCACGTGTCTTCGCTTTGCAAACCAACCCTTTGTTCTCTTGGAAGTCATTCTTTCTTTTTTCTACACC
This sequence comes from Eucalyptus erythrocorys, assembly GCA_014182555.1. Lineage (NCBI taxonomy): Eukaryota > Viridiplantae > Streptophyta > Magnoliopsida > Myrtales > Myrtaceae > Eucalyptus > Eucalyptus erythrocorys. The sequence goes on along the minus strand of CM024601.1, from coordinate 20,207,287 downwards.
CAAGGCGTGGAAAGAAAGAAAGAAGAAGAAAAATGGAACGGACATGGAAAAAAAGAAAAAGAAGATATAAAATAATTCTTTTTAAAAAAAGGATCACTTTTGTAAAATTGTTTTAGATGTGATGGGCCTTGCAAGCAATGGTATAGTCAAAACATTATTTAAAAAAAAAAGCTGTCTTAAGTCGAGTGGAAAAGGTGCCACCCATCAAGTAATTACATTGTGCACTACCCATAAAGTTGAGGGTTAGCCGAAAATGTAGAGGTAAACAAGTAAACAGTCGTGTGATGAGGCATGGGAGCAGACTAAGACGGACCAAATTCGGTCCAAATAAGATACGACGCAACGACATATACTCATCAATCTAGTTTTGTGAGCACAATCTTTGTGACATTGTAAGGTGCAATCTAAATAGACTTTCGAGTCATGCATCTTTACTCTTTAGGATCATGTGACATGTTAATCTCCCAACTATTAATGATCCATTCGTGTCGAACCTTTTCTTTAAAGAAATGATTGCGTAACCGTTTTTTATGTATTGTGAGAATAACAGTCTATTCTAGATCACAAAAAAATTAAATCATAAATAATTATAAATTACTGTGAAACCTACTTTTCAAAATTTTTAATTCACAATAGACTATTATTTTCATAATACTTTAAGTATTATTATGCTAGCGAAGCTCTTTATTTAATTGTTCATCCTTCGTTGGCCTAAAGCGGAGCGGGATCGATATTTTGACATGCTCGTTGCTGCTGCTGGTGTTCGCAACTCAAAAAACCGTCTTGAATGTTATTGCATGTCTGAGTAGGGAACGAGTTGAGGGCTCGCCAGGAACGTGGAGATGAATATTCTTCCCGACTTCGACTCTCTTTCTAATCATCGTCAATGTTAGTAACATCGGAAACATGGGACGAAGAAACCATAGATGAGTGGTCAATGACGTTTGGAGGAGATTTGCGGTCAAAGAAATCGAACATGGACAACAATTAAGAGTAGGTCTAATTATACCTTTTTCCGTGCAAGTTTTGCCAGTAAGTCCGAGGAATGGATATGACATGCTTATCACACCTATTCTTCCTGGTGTCAGGACCACTGTCGGCGACGACCGAAAATCTTCTTCGACTAGTTATCTGGTCGAGAGTAGAAATAGCAACTGATCTTTAGTTCTCTATTATTGCCTGTGCGGAAGCAGTGGCTTTACGGATCCAGAGCACATTGACTTTTTCAATCGAGCTTTACCAGAATTTCACTTTTTTACCCTGCTATTTTCCCACTTTTGATTTTGGTTTTATTTTACTTGTCGAACTTCTTTGGCGCTGGTCTTCTCGAGACGGCGGCCTAACAAAGCTCAATAGGGCATTGTGCAAGTCTAGAGAGAAGACACAGGGCATAGAACTCCACGAACCAAAGGGACAAAGCAACAAATGATCACATAGCAATTTCATGTCAATTGTGGCGAGAAATATGAAGCAACACACGACCTCAATATAATTGACCAACAACATGAGCTCACTTGGTAATTGAAATGGTTTCCATGGATCTTAGTGTCTCCTCTCTTCCTCTTCTTCTCTCTCTAAGAAGTCAAACCTTCATCAAATCGTTTGATTGAACAGGAAAAGCATTAAAGAAGCCTACTAGGAGGATCATCGTCTCTTTATGCACTGCGTTTACAGTTCACATGGGCCATGCTCATCATTGAAATGGTGTGTGAATTGAATGTGGGTCGGAGGGCGGTGGAGAGGGGAGGACAGATACTTTCAAGAGCCCGAGGAGGGAAAGGAAAAGGAAAAAGCACGTGGAATCTCCAAATGGTGACCGTGGGTTCCTATAATAGTGGTTGCAAGTATCTTTACTTAAACTATTGCTTTGGGATTGGAATTCGTAGGGTCCATCCTCCCTGTCCCCCACGAATATGTCTTAATACCCCTTTGGCTTGGACCTTTTCTAAGATCCTCCTATGCAACACGGCATGCTCATTATTTGTTTGGGCGCTTGGAAATAGACAGTAGGTTGAGGGGGACTCGTCAACTTAAACAAATAAACAGTCATATGATGAGCCACAAAAGCCGACTAAGATGGACCAAATTCAGTGCTACTAAGATAGGATGCAATGACATATACACAATCATCTAATTTTGTGCAACCTAGTGTATTTATTAATATCTCAATTCAAAGTCTCTAGACATACAATTTCTTTTCCGTTAAGGCTACATGTAATTTGTACTTGAATTCCTTTTGTATTTGCCTATTCGGCTAATTTAATAACCTTTTTTATTGCTTTGCGAAATGAAACTCTATTCTTTAGCTGTTTGGCTATAAATTCTGCAAGAATATTAGGGTGCCCATAAGGGTTTGTAATTCTTTTAATAGCAATGTTGAGTTTTCGGTTCACACAATTAGGTTCTTTTTGAACTAAGATAAGATGCAATGACATAAACCCATCATCTAATCACAATCTCTTTGATGTTGTAGGGTGCAGTAGAAATGGACTTTCGGGTCATGCATCATTACTCTTTAGGATCAGGAGATACATGAATCACCCAACTATTTGCAATCCATTCGTGCCGAATGTTGTCTTAATTGTTCATTGCCCATTGGCCTAAAGTGGTCGATGACATGTAGTTTTGCGGTTGAAGAAAGCAATGTTGATGGGTATTTTTTGCTTTCTTGCTGTCCATGTTATTTCTTTCAATGGAGAGATGGTGAGAAATTAGAAGTGGTGGAGACTAAGGGATGGAGACCGTCGTAGATGGTTGCCAGTGATTGAACTACAGTTGGACAAGATCAAGTTATGAAGTAGGTGCTCGCACTACAAAGTGTTGCCTAATTCGGGTCGGACTTAGAGAAATGTTTTGGGTTGGGATTGCTTAAATGATCTTTGATAAATCTCAAACATGGAGTTCATGGTTTCCCAATTTATAGTGAAAGCACATGTGAAATAGAGTAGGAAACTGGATTTGTACGCGTGCATACACTATATCATTTTATTTCCTAATACAATATAACTCGACATATTCCACACACACACAAAATAAAATAGAAAGATAATATTCCTCTCTCCCACCCTCTCTCTGAGTTCATAACTGTTACTTTTAGGCAGCGTTTGAGAATAGCTTTGTAAATGGGCTTTGGACATCCAAAATCCTTTTGACCAAATATTTGGCATTTGGGAAAAATTTTACAAACCTCATTAGAGGAAAGTTAGCCTTTTGAAGACTAAAAGCCCAAGATTGGTCTTGGGATGCCTTGGGCTTATTGGCTTTCTTGGCATGCAAACATTACCGTTCATCTCCTCCATTCACTGTTCATCTTCTTCGTTGAGGGCGGCTGTTGGGGTTGCGTAAGGTTGTGACAGGCTGGTGAAAGGCTAGAGGGAGGTCAGCGATAGTCATGACGACCCAATCGACTATCATTGGGGGGTCGCGGCAACCTCTGTGAGGGGCTATGCGATTTGTGTCACCGCGACCTCACTAGGGGTCGCACCACCCCAGGTGGCCGTCAGCCAGGCCACGCGACCCAAGCATAGCCCTTGCCTAGGCAACATAACCTTAAGCGAGGGTCTCGCTTGGGTCAAGTGACCCCCGCCGGCAATCGCCTAACTCTAGGTGGCCCTCATCAGTGGTCTCTAGGGGCTGTCTGAGGTCATTGCAGCCGCCGTAGGCAATTTGGATGGCCGGTGGCCACTACCCTTTGCTAATTAAATATTTTTTCTTTTTATAATAATAATGGTTCTTTGTAAATATAAGTCCTCCAAACACTACTTACTTAAAGGTACTTCATAATGGATTTTTAGATTATAATTTACCAAATGCAATTTACATTTTAAAAAATATTTTTAACTCAAAGCCCTTTGCATTTCCCTAAAAAATTTTCCCCAAAATCCAACTAAATGAACCCTTAACCTTAGGTTTCAATTTCTCAAAACTTGCTATCTCCAGAATAAAATTGGCTACGCACGCAGCCAAATGTATCAAGAGAGTGAGAGACGGGGATGTTGATGGATTTGATGTTAGATATGCCCGTTATAATATGTGATTTCTTTTCAAGGAAATCATACACAAATTTGAAACGATTATAATATTTTCCCACATTATGAAATGATCTGCAAACTGACAACCTTAAGATGTAGAATCGATCGAAAAATATCTCCCTAAATTTATTATTTTGTTATTGTTAAGAGTAGACAGACAAGGAGTAATGTGTTAAAACGGCCAGATGATTTATTTGGTGATAACAAATATTTTAATTGACCATTTTAAAACACAAATAATATCCAGCCAACTAGTAATGAAATAGACACCTACTAATTAGGCAATGGTTAAGAAAATATACTACGTATCCATTATTGGACCAATTAAGCTTTTCTTTGACAAGAAAAAAATTGTCTTCCTTGAAGCAGGAAGCGAGAAAAAAATTGACAACATCCATAAATTTCGTGGAAAATTAATGATCTGAAAAATATTTTTCTAAAAATATCAGTTATATTATTTACGAAAATTAAACTAGTGAGAAATATTTTTATCGTTCACGAAAATATTTAAACATAAATTATTGCTGTTAATAAAAATAATTTTCAGTAACTAATTATTTCAAATGATACAAGCGATTATTTTTAAGAAAAATGATTTTTAAATTATTCATTTTTTTGCCAAATAAACTAAACCTAAATTCCCTTTTTCTCAAAAAATCTAAACAAACTTGGGTGAAGCATAAAGACACGTACCTCCGAACTCCAGGACTATCGAATCTTGAAAGACGATGTGGATTATAAACATTAGATGCTTGTCCTAATTAAAGCACTCAACGCATTAGTTTTTCCCAATACCATTTGAGTTAGGAAGCTAGAAAGATCAGAATTAGCTCAAGAGTCCTTTTTTTTTTTTGGTCGAAAGGTAATATATTAACTTAAGAAGACCAAATGCAACCAGCTTTAACAGCATCCGAGTACAGAAGCGTAAAAAAGGAAAAAGGAAAAGGGGGAGTCCAAAGCTGGACCGAGTTATCCCTTGCATGGGCCCGTGCGGCCCAGTCAGTCACTGCATTTGCTTCCCTCCAGCAGAATCGCAATTCTAGGGTTTGGAAAGCAGAGAGGAGCGCAGTAGCCTCTGCAAAGAGAGGACGGAGGTTCCACAGAGGCGTCTTCTTCTCAGTTAAGGAGCCGACCATCACTCTGCAGTCCGATTCCATCACCAACGGAGTCTGACGGAAATCCTTTGCTAAAAGGTGCTGTAGAGCTAGGATTAAAGCACGAACTTCTGATTCCAGAGCAGAGGAAGCCGAAAAGCTACTGGAATAAGAATCTAAGAGCACCCCTCTGTGATCTTTACAAATCGCCGCCATGGATCCCTCAGAACTACCCTGAAGGTAAGACGCATCGATATTGCACTTTATTACCCCATGTTCGGGAGGTCTCCAGCTTTGCCAAGTATTTAACAAGTTTTCTGCTTTACTGGACTTGAGCGACGCCGAGGTGAGGACCAGATCATGCTGGGACAGAGCTGATTCGACTACAAATTGCATATTCAGGGGACACTGTCGAAATATGAAGGAGTTCCGTTGGCGCCATACATTCCAGAGGAGGTAAGCTAGCACTTCCAATTTCGGTGAGTTATGAGCTTCAATCTGTGACATTAACCAGTCATATAGGTGATTAGATCTGTTAGGCTGCATAATTATTCTGATGGAAGGGTGAGACCATACTGTTCTGGTTTTGGGACAAGATAGGAAAAGATGTTCTAGGTTTTCAGGGCTTCGATCATTACACAACAGGCAGAAAGGGTTGTCAATTATATGGCGACTATACAGGTTAGCTCTAGAGGGGAGGGAATTATGACAGGCCAACCATAAAAAAATTCGAGCCTTAGGCTCCACCTGCATTCTCCAAATACGGCTCCATAAAACTGTTGGAGTTTGATAGGACGAGGAGGCTGTTTGAGTGCCATGATTGACTGTCATTTGTTAAAGTATGTGGTAACTGCTCTTAACAGAAAATAGCCCATTCGCCGAAGCCGACCATATTAACTTATCTGGAGTGTATTGTGGTCTGACAGGTATAGAGAGGATCTCTTCAATAATCTGATCATCAAACATACTCTGAAGGACTGAAACATTCCAGCAATTATGGTTAACATCCAATAGGTCGGCAACAAAGACAGGATCCTGACGGTTTGCTGGGCCGCCTATAATACCCCGAGGTAACCATCCGTCTTCTCTAATTCTGATCGCTTTTCCATCACCCACTGACCAACGCACATTAGATATAATTGAATCCCGACCTAACAGGATGCTTTGCCAACCCCATGACGGTTGAGAGCCCTTAGCAACAAATTGAAAATCGATAGAAGGAAAATATAAGCCCTTAAATAGTCTAGCCCATAATGAATTAGGATTCTGCTAGAGCCTCCATGCTTGTTTACCAAGCATGGCCTTGTTGAACTGAGTGAGATCACGAAATCCTAAGCCACCATCAAGTTTACTGCGTTGCAGCTTAGACCAATGTAACCAATGAATGCCAGCCTTAGTTTGATCATTTTTCCACCTGAAACGAGCTATACTCCTCTCAATAGCTTGACATATGGACACTGGAATCTTAAAAATCGACATAGTATATGTAGGAATGGCTTGAATGACTGCTTTAATTAGTGTTTCCTTACCTCCTTTAGATAATAATTTCTCTTTCCATCCCTGCAGTTTTGAGTGAACACGTCCCACCAGCCAAGAAAGCATCTCCTTCTTGGATCGACCCCACTCCGAAGGTATGCCCAGGTACTTACCGCATCTGTTGATTACTGGAATACGCAATTCCATTGATAGATTTTCCTGTAGACGAATAGGACAATGCTTTTCTAGAATAATCCCTGATTTATTACGATTTAGAGCTTGTCCCGTTGCCATACAATATTGATTTAAGATGCTGCCAAAGTTCTGAAACTCAGTAATACTCCCTTCTAAGAAGAATATAGCATCGTCAGCGAAAAATAGGTGAGAGAGAGTGGGACACCTTGATTAAGTTTGATCCCTTTAATATGGCCCATAGAGACAGCTTCATTAATTTGGCAAGACAACACGTTCGCTAATAGAATGAAAATATAAGGGGAAAGGGGGTCACCTTGTCTCAAACCGCGAGTTGGGTGAAAAAAAGGAAGTTGGTCCCCATTCATCTTCACACTATAGGACACTGTAGTAATACATTGCATCACCCATTGGACAAAAACAAGATGAAAACCCAATTTCAGCAGATAATCCTTCAAGAAATCCCACTCCACCCTATCATAGGCTTTTTGCATGTCTGTTTTGAGGATAGCTCTAAATTTGCGAGTCGATGGATGAATCTTGATCTGATGTAGCATTTCTTGCACAATCATTATATTATCTTGAATTTGACGTCCACTAACAAAGGCTGCTTGCTCAGGAGATATCAGAGATGGAAGCCACAGTTTAAGACGATTGGCAAGTAATTTGGAAATGATCTTATAGGTGAAGTTACACAAATTGATGGGTCGGAATTGATCAAGATGCTCAGGATGAGAAACTTTAGGGATCAACACGAGGTAAGTTCTGTTTAAAGCTATTGGCATTAAGCCAGAATTGAGAAAATTCTGTACTAGAGAAAGCAAGTCCTCTTTAATAGTATTCCAGTTGGTCCTGTAAAAGAGGCCATTAAAACCGTCGGGGCCAGGAGCCTTAGTTGGTCCTAAGTGGAAAACTGCCTCATGAAGCTCTGTTAATGTGACTGGATGTAATAACTGGGCATTTATCTATGGGGTAGCTAACTGTGAACACTCATCAATGACAGGATTGTAATGTCGTGGACCCACAGAAGTATAAAGAGCAGAGAAAAAGGTAAGGGTCATTTGCTGTACCTCTTGAGGGTCACGAATCCATTGCTGGTTGTCATTCTGTAAGGTGCTAATTTGATTTCGTTGTCTGCGTTGCACAGTAGAGGTGTGAAAGAATTTTGTGTTTTTATCACCCCAATTTAGCCATTGAAGCCTTGATCTCATAGCCTAGAATTGCTCCTCACGCTGCCAGGTAGTCCAAAGTTCCTCCTTAATTTTAGACACTGCTGCTTTATCATACTGAAACTTCTTGTCATTTATAATATTTTGAAGTTGTTGATGAAGGTGAGAAATATGAAGATCTGCCCTGGAAAAATGACGACGACTCCAATGTTGTAAAGCATGAGCAGTTTTCCTAAGCTTAAAAGCAAAGCCAGGGTTAGGCGCCTGAGTACCATGCTAGACTCTTGAGATAAGTTCCTAACATTCTGCTTCCCTATCCCAGAAACTCTCATAAACGAAAGATTTATATCGCCGTTTGACAAGAGCTGTGGTGTCGAGAAGTAAAGGACAGTGATCCGAACCAATAGCTGGAAGAGTTAACACTTCAGCTTCAGGAAAAACCAATCTCCAATCAATGGAACACAACATCCAATCCAACCTCTCCTTCACCAATGTCTAAACTAGCTTCAGGTAAATTGACACCCTTTCAAAGGTAATTCCATGAGCTCACAATCAGAAATAAATGATCGAAAGGATGACATACGAAGAGGATCAGCAGGTCTCTTGCCAACCTTCTCCCACGGGTAAATTATCTCATTAAAATCCCCCATCATTATCCACGGTAGAGTATTAGAGTTGTGAATATGTCTAATTTCATCCCATAGTTGCTGTCTAGCATGGAAAAGATAGGGGGCGTGAATACCGGTGAGTCAAAAAGCCATACCATCCTCCCCTTCTCGGATTGTCAAATCTACATAATGCTGCGAAGCTTGTATCACCTTAACAGACAACAGGTTTGTCCAGAAAATGGCTATACCCCCCGCAAGCCCAATTGGATTGATTGTGTAGACATTCATGAACTTTAGACTTCTCTATACACGCTGTACTTTCTAATCATTATTTTTTTATTCCAAAAGTAACACCAGCTGGGGTTTTTCTTTAGCCACCAGGGCTTTGAGAGCATGAACTGTCAGGGGATTCCCCAAACCCTGACAGTTCCAACATAGGATTTTCATTTTTGGGGTGGAGGCTGTTGAGGGCTAGCCACCAAAGCCCAGGATCCAGCTTCTATCGCATCAAAAACCAGATTCTCCATAACGTCAGCATCATCTAACTGATCAAATAGGCAAGGCTTTGCCTCAACTATATTCAGCCTTTTCTGTTTCTTGGAAATGCCTGCCTTGGGAGGAATACGAGAGATTTTAGACTTCCTCATTTTGGGGGTGGGGGTCTCCCGGCTCTGAATTGCCTTATTTTCTCAGCTGCAGGTATCAGAGCAGTGTGAAGAGCATGTCCCTGTGATGTCCCTAGATGCCCCTAGGATGTCCCTGGAGATGGGGGTATTGGCATATTTGCTGAAGGATTTGGAATTGTCCCCGTGGGAGAGGGAGCAGGGAGCATCAAAGGAATATGGGGGATCTGAGATGGAGGGGTTTCTGGAACACGCTCCTCAGGTGGAGGCTGAGGGGGCTGAGGATCATAAAAAGTGCGCCAGTAAGGACTATGTTCCGTGACCTCAGCACGAAGCCATTGTCCATAAGATAAATGTCCATCAATTCTTGCTTCTACCAATGGCATTTTCTTGCAGGTTGCCGCATGATGTCCTAATATCCCACAGGTATAACAAAAATGACAAAGCCGTTCATAACGGAAATCCAACCACAGAGTCTTACCATGAAGACAGATGAACTTCCCAGTACGCAATGGTTCTGTGAGTTTTAATATCACCCGTACCCTGCCTGCGCCAATAGAATTGCCATCTCTGTTGTCTAATTTTACGTCAGTAACCTTTCCAATGTCTTGAACTGCTTTACGAAGAATATGCTCTGTAGTCCATTCTAATGGAAGGCCGAACACTTGAATCCAGAATAAACAGGTAGAGAAATCATAACACTGCAAGGGGGTATTAGGGATCCATGGTTTAAAAATAACCAGGTGCCCAGAAAACAACCATGGACCCCCCGCTTTGATCCTCTGTTTTTCAGCATAGGACCGAAATTTTGCGACATATAAACCTGTTTCCTTCTGAGTAATTTCTACTTGATTTGTGCACCAAGCACGTTTGAGGGCGATTTGAAAACCAGAGACATTAATAGATGGGTCAGACATAACTCGACCTACCAGACTTAACCGACAATCCTCAATTTTCTCAAGTGGTGGCGGATCATCCCAAATCTCAAGATTCTGTTCGGTAGTCAGTCAACCCAGTTTGGAACACAGCGCTGCCACACGATCATGCTCATGCAAGGCTTCAAGATTCATGATTCTCTACTACAAGACTCACCCCAACTAACAACTCGAAGAGAAGACCAAACCAAGAAAGGACAGGGGCCGAACTAGATGAAGGTATTACCCATGAGATGCGGAGTCCATGCACCGCCAATTCTAAAGAAAACCATCAAATGCATCCGTTTGGGACCAGCGGATGAGGAAACCCAGCGATGATAACTAAAAGGCAAAGAGGAACCAAGCCAAAGAGAACCTTAGGACGAGATCCCAACATGCAGATCAGAAAGACACACACCCAAGCCAGCACTTCCACCGCAAAGCCCTCCGGAATTGACCATCAGAAGCGAGCACCAAGGGGCCATGTAGAGAAGTCAGGAAGAAAACGGAAGGGAAAGAAGTGAAGGAGGATAGAAGTGCACTCTACGAAGCTCGTAGAAGAAATCTCGACAAAATCGAGAGAGAGAAACTTGCTAACCAAGCAAGACATTATCGATCGATTGCAGCAATTTGATAATTAGCAATGTGACAATTTTGGGGCTCATATGAAAATAGCCCACGTGCAAGTCGTGGATGACCCTTAGGCGGAGGTATGAATAAGTATTTCAAGAGTCCGTTTATATCGCAGAAAATCCACATTTTCTGGACTTAAGCCTGTAATCATGCAAGATGAAACACCCTCTTACTCCCTTCTTGAGCAACCCTTCGTGTTTTGGTGTCGGTAGACTCTCTTCGATGAGAAATTACTCCGTAAAGCGTAAGACATGCTCTCAACTAAATCTGGATCATCAAAAGTGATGGGTCTCCATGGATCCCGATAAATTTTACAGTCCCATCATTCATTTTAGCAAATGTAAGTAGGTTTACTTAAACGATTTCCCACAATATATATTGTTATTTAACACATACTGGGCCGATGGTGGCCCCCGGCCCCTCGATCCGAAAATTTCCATCAAGTGAAAAGGAAAATTTAAAAAAAAAAAAAGAGAAAAAGAAAAAAGAGTACACATATTATATAAATGAGCAATTTGTGTCTCACCACTCGATATGACGGTTCTGTATGTCCTCATGTGACGACTTCAAAGAAAGAAAAACATGAATAATGCCCAGAGGTGGCGTAGATTATAAGCTATTTGTCGTACGGGATGATTCGTTCAAAAGATACACAAGACTATGCAATCTGTCAAGGTGAGATGAACTGATGAAGTTCACATACCACGTGTATTCGAGTGAGGGAAACTGGATACATTGAAATCTTAGTTCAAACTATTGCCAATTTTTGGCATGCAAGAACACTCCCTGGAGTCAATATAACCCACCATCACAAGATCCCACCCCATCTTCGTCAGGAATAGGGAAGTCCAAAGGATATTTCAACATCACTTGCTAATTTAAGGTTTGCTAATATTTCTAGGTTAAGAGCATGATACATCCCCCAGGAAACAAGCCAGACTTAGTTTTGTATACCAGTCAAGCGACGCTCCCTGTAATTAGCAACATTGGAGATGGCTTTTAGCGGTTGCATTCCAAGCTATTATTCCAGAATCGGAGGGCGATTCAATTCCCTTCCGGTGCAAAGGTGAATGGATCCTCACTACACAACCAGAGAGATAAATAGTCTTGAGTCTATCCCCTAGACAAGCAGAGAACCGCCTAAGTTACAAACAACAGTGAAAAGAGTCGCAGATGAAGAGGAAAAAAGGATAAAAGACCTCTTTCCCTTTTCGTCGGCATTGTAATGCATATAAATAGAATATAACTAAAAGCACATGCATCGACTAATCTAAATCAAAGAATTGAATTCCTACTCTGGATGAAGTTACAATCAAAATGAAAGTGAAATTATTCATTATATGCAAATCCATGCCCTCCAACACCTTGATGAGGCATCCCCCATCGCGGATATGCCTCTTTTCCCCTTGAGAAAGAGCAAAGCATTCCAACCGAGTACACAAGTTTTTTCGTTCGTTCTTTTTTTGATTCCCTTCCTTTCATACATATTAAGAAGCTTCAGTGCAACTTAAGAGAAGGGGCAATCACAGAGAAGTGTGTCCACCATCCACTTGTATTTGCCCAGAGAGACTGAGAGAGCCTGAGCAAGCAAAGCCCATTCAAGAGTCAAACACTCCTCTGACAAAAATTATGACTTTAAATTTCTAGTCCGCATAAAATTTGCATTCATGCCCACATTTCTGATTTCTGAGCACCTTTATTACTTTTTTTTTTCTTTTTGACACTTGTAGAAACTCCGCTATTACCATGCTGTAATTATCAGAAAACTACTTAAAGAAAGCACCGTTCTTACCTTAAAATCCGACGCCAGCAAGTTTATTGAGACATCTCGTCCCCACATATGGCCCGATACCTGGCTCTTAGCAAAAAGATGGCGAGAGGAGCAGACTGGCCAGACATGTTGCAGCAAGGTTTCTGTTGGATTGTTATGCCTCAGTGCTGCTGGTTTTTACTAATGTTCCTCTGTTCTGTCTTTCTTTTCTGTTTTATTTTTCTAGCTAAGTTTGTTTAATTATGCGGCTGATATTTTCATTATTTTTAGAAAGTGCATTAGCATGGTTAAGTGTAGTTATATGCTGCACGTGTGTAAGCAGTTACCACTTATATATAGGTCTTGTACTGGACAGTTCTCTAAGAAGAAGAACTGATGTTGCAAGTTTTGTGTTCTGTTTTTTCTTTTGTACTATCTTCCTCATTCGAAGTCCATAGCTTTTGGTTTATGTTTTGTTTACTATTTGATTAGTAACAATAGTGGTATCAGAGCATGAATGATCTTGAGGGACTATGAAGTGAGGCAAGCATCGAAATGTGAAGAAGTTAAAGGTTGGTGGAGGCAGAGTCAAGTGGTTTCTCTATGATGGCTGCTCCAGTATTTATTGGAGAGAATTATCAAGCATGGGCTGTTAAGATGACATCATTTCTGGAGGGTCACGATCTGTGGGAGGCTGTGGAGGATGATTATGAAGTTGCTTCACTTCCAAATAATCCAACCATGAATCAAATCAAATTTCATAAAGAGAGAACCACAAGAAAAGTCAAGGCAAAATCTTGCCTGTATGTTGCTGTCTCGCCTACCATCTTTACCAGGATCATGAGGTGTGACTCTGCAAAGGCTATATGGGAATTCTTGAAGGAAGAATTTGAAGGAGATGAGAAGACAAGAAGTATGAAGGTGCTGAATCTCTTGAGAGAATTTGAGAGACAACAGATGAAGGATTCTAAGTCAGTGAAGGAATATTCTGATAGGCTGATGGGGATAGTTGATAAAATTAGAGTTTTAGGGACTGACTTGAAGGATGAGAGGCTTGTTTAGAAGATCCTGGTGTCTCTTCCAGAGAAATTCGAAGCTACTATAGCTTCTCTGGAAAATACAAGGGACTTGGCTGATATAAAACTTGTAGAGTTGTTGAATGCTTTGTAGGCACAGGAGCACAGAAGACTAACGAGGAGAGAAGAACATGTAGAGGGGGCATTGCAAGCCAAAGTGAAGCGAAATGATGGAGGCAAAGGGAAGAAATGGATTCAGTTTAGAGGAAATGTTGCTGATTTGAGGGTTGTACCAAAAGAAGGAAACACTGGTAGGTCTAGCAAATGGAAGAAGAACAAAAAGCCATGTCAGTACTGTGGTGGAACCAATCATCAGTTTTTTAGATGTTGGAGAAAACCTGATGCTAGGTGCAGAAGATGCCACAAGCTGGGTCACATGGAAGCCATTTGTAAAGGGAAAATTTATCAGCAAGCAAGAGAAACACAAGTGGCAGTAAATGAAATTGAGGAAGAGCACCTATTTGTAGCTTTAGCTTGTGAGTCTTCAGTCAAGAATGATACATGGCTGGTAGATAGTGGCTGTACCAATCACATGATTGGCAATTTGAAGCGGTTCAGAAACATAAACAAGACAATCAGGTCCAAAGTCAGAATTGGCAATGGACAGTACATTGAAGTGCAAGGTAAAGGTATAGTTTCTATTGAAGCAAACCAAGAGGTGAAGCTGATCAGGGATGTTCTCTTTGTACCAAATATTGACCAAAATCTGTTAAGTGTTGGTCAATTAGTTGAGAAGGGCTATAAAGTGAAGTTCGAAGGAAAGGCATGTCTCATTAAAAATGCAGATAGCAAAGAAGTGTTGAAAATTCCAATGAGGGACAAAAGTTTTATGTTTAAGCCACATGAGATGCAACAGATGGCTTTGAAATGCAAAGAAGAAAATGCAGAGCTATGGCATAAAAGACTTGGGCATGTTCACAAGAGGAGTATGCTATCTATGCAGAAAAATAGCTTGGCAAATGATTTGCCAAGCTTGGAGGAAGAATTTCCACAATGCAAAACCTGTCTTCTTGGCAAACAAGCCAGATTTCCCTTCAAAGGAGGAGGCTCGAGGACTTGTGAAAAGCTGGAACTAGTTCATACAGATGTATGTGGACCTATGTCTGAATCTTCTCTTAATGGTAGTATGTATTTTATTACCTTCACTGATGATTTGACTAGAATGAGTTGGATCTATTTTCTGCGAGCTAAGACTGAAGTAGCTAATGTATTTGTGAAGTTTAAAGCTTTAGTTGATAATCAAAGTGGGAAGAAGATCAAAACTCTTAGGTCTGACAATGGATCTGAGTATACAGCTAACAAGTTTAAGCTGATTTGTGAGCAAGTAGGAATTGTGCATCAGTTTACAGCTCCTTACTCACCCCAACAGAATGGGGTCAATGAGAGAAAAAAACAGAAGTATTATGGAGATGGCTAGATGTATGATGCAAGAGAAAAATTTGCCTAAGAGGTTCTGGGCTGAGGCAGCTAATACTGATGTGTTTTTGCTAAATAGACTGCCCACAAAAGCCTTAGAGAAATCGACATCTCTCGAAGTCTAGCAAGATGTTAAACCTTCTGTGAAAAATTGGAAGGTTTTTGGATGTTTGTGTTACACTCATGTTCCTGATGTTAAGAGGGGCAAACTTGATAAAAAAAGCAGAGATTGGGATCTTTGTTGGATATAGTCTTCAATCAAGAGCTTACAGGATTTTCTATCCCATGATAGGGAAAGTAACTGTGAGCAGAGATGTCATTTTTTTAGAGGAAGATGAGTGGAATTGGAAGGATGGAAGGTGTTGAAGAAAAATCCCTTGGAGTTTTGAAGTTGACAAAACAACCTTGAGAGTAAGGTCTGAAGAATCCAAGACTCAGTCGGTTAAGTCTAAAGATTTCAAGTCTCAAAGGTTTTCCGTTTGAAGACAGTCAAGACCCAAAGTTCGGTCTGAAGTTTTTCCATCTGAAGACTATCAAGACCCAGTTTCCGTCTGAAGACCTTTAAGACCCAAATCAAAGTCCGAAGACAGGTTTGCGATTTTGACAGCCGGGCAACGAGTTATTCTTATGGTTAAGGAAAGTGAGATTTGGATATTATATTCCCTATCTTATCCATAGAATATCACTGGCTGTGATCGTGAGCTCGGAAGATTTATTCTTCGGATTTTTATCCGTTGAAGAACAAGCATATTTTTGGAAGGATCTAATTTTGGGAACTCAAGATCTTGATTGTATGGGCGAACAGGATTGACGAGCTATTGTCTACTTATTTTTTCGGCGACGTGAAGATCACTTAAATTGATTCAGTCCAACGGGTTGATTGGATGAATTCTTGGAAAATGTCAACGGGTATGGAGACACGGAGCCTATTTAAGGTGGATTGTGTTGCTTGAAAAGACAGAGAGAGACTTGATAGAAAAATCTCGATGTTAGAACCTCCAAAATCTCTTGTTCTTTAAAATCTCTCGTGTTCAAATTGTGTATCAAAGAGAGTCACTTATAGTGCGAAAACAGCAGGAAGCTGTAGGAGAGACTATCTATTGAATAAGTCTAGTTCGTGAGTTGTAACTGCTCTCATTTGCTACATAGTGACTACAGCCAGTTGGCTGCCAGCGTGGAGAGTGGACGTAGGCTTGGAATAAGCCGAACCACTATAAACCTCGTGTCAATTCTCTCTTACCCTATCTCACTTATTTATAATTGCATGATCTATCTATTGTGATGCATTAGCTATATTAAATTGCTCTTTAATTAAAGATTCCAAAGAGAATTCTGTGATCACCTATTCACCCCCCTCTAGGTGGATTCACTAGCCAATATCAGAAGGATTCCAGAACTGCAGTACTTCAAAAGACAACCTGCAATAGATGTGGAGGCTAATGAAATAACAGAGGGATTGGAAGACAGTATAGATGACTTACCAGTGAGAGGCACAAGGTCACTTGCTGAGATCTATGAAAGAAGTAATGTGGTAGTGCTCGAACCATCCAACTTTGTGGAAGACAAGGAAGATCAGAGGTGGATTGCAGCAATGCAGGAGGAGATTGCAATGATCTAGAAAAATCAGACTTGGGAACTTCTAAATAGGCCACTAGACAAGAATGTGATTGGAGTTAAGTGGGTGTTTAGGACAAAACTCAATCCTGATGGTTCTGTCAATAAGTATAAAGCAAGACTGGTTGTGAAAGGCTATGCTCAAATATGAGGAGTTGACTATTCTGAAACATTTGCCCCAGTTGCAAGGCTGGATACAATAAGGCTTCTATTAGCTGTTGCAGCAGAGAAGGGATGGCCTATCTTTCAGTTAGATGTCAAGTCTACATTCCTAAATGGAGAGCTTGAAGAGGAAATTTTTGTTGAAGAACCTGGAGGTTTCAGCATCAAAGGGCAAGAGGAAAGTGTGTACAGACTCCGTAAAGCTCTATATGGACTGAAGCAAGCTCCAAGAGCCTAGGTATGGAAAAATAGATCGATATTTACAGGATTTTGGTTTTGTAAAAAGCTTAAGTGAGTTCACTCTTTATGTCAAGAAAGTGAATCACAGTGTGGTAATTCTGTCACTCTATGTAGATGACTTATTGGTGACGGGAAATGATGCAGAACTGATAGAAAATGTTAAGCAAGGTTTGTTTGCAGGTTTTGAGATGTCAGACTTAGGAAAAATGGCTTATTTCTTAGGTCTGGAAGTTAAGCAAAGTCCATATGAAATCTTCATTTGCCAGAGGAAATACATGAAGGAAATTTTTAAAAAGTTTCAGATGGAAGACTATCGAAGTGTCAATATACCTATGGCAGCTAAAGAGAAGCTGCATAAGGATGATGGAACAGATGTAGTAGATGCCTCGATGTATAGAAGTTTGATAAGGTGCCTCATGTATCTTACAGCAATCAGACCAAACATTCTATTTGCTGTAAGTGTTTCATCCAGGTTTATTAGTGATCCAAGTCAACTTCATTTGATTGCAGCAAAGAGGGTCTCGAGGTATCTAAAAGGAATTTTATTCTTCAGTGTGAAGTTTCAGAGGGGTCAAAAGTTTAATTTACAAGGATTTTCTGATAGTGATTGGGCTGGTTCAATGGATGACATGAAGAGTACATCTGGTTATTGTTTTAGTTTTGGTTCAGCTTGTTTTTCTTGGTGTTCTAAAAAACAAGACATTATAGCTCAATCTACTGTAGAAGCAGAATTCATAGCTGCTACAACAGCTGCAAATCAAGCTTTGTGGTTGAAGAAGATAATGAGGGATTTATGGTTGAATTCCAGTGGCTGTATCGAAATCAATGTGGATAATCAAGTTGCTCTAGCAATATCATAGAATCCAGTGTTTCATGGCAAAACCAAGTGTTTCAAAGTTAAATTCTTCTTTCTGCGTGAGGTGCAACAAAATGGTGAAGTCAAGCTGGTTTACTGCAGATCTGAAGATCAACTTGCAGATATGTTCACTAAACCACTTCAAGCTAGAAGATTTGAAGTGTTAAGAGAGAAAATTGGAGTATGCAGCAGCAATTGATCCAAGGAGGAGTTTATTGGATTGTTATGCCTCAGTGCTGCTGGTTTTTACTAATGTTCCTATGTTCTGTCTTTCTTTTCTGTTTTATTTTTCTAGCTAAGTTTGTTTAATTATGCAGCTGATATTTTCATTACTTTTAGAAAGTGCATTAGCACGATTAAGTGCAACTATATGCTGCACGTGCGTAAGCAGTTACCACTTATATATAGGTCTTGTACTCGACAGTTCTCTAAGAAGAAGAACTGATGTATGCAAGTTTTGTGTTCTGTTTTTTCTTATATGCTATCTTCCTTATTCGAAGTCCATAGCTTCTGGTTTCTGTTTTGTTTACTGTTTGATTAGTAACAACAGTTTCCCATGCAAGGTGGGGTTGCCGAGGATTTCCGATCCTCTCCATGGCTAATCTCCTAAGAAACTTTCAATTATCAAACAAAAGTAGTTCGGTGGAGACCTGATTCTGTCCTTTTTCACTCGTTTTAGCAACATCTTTAGCCATCGGAGCTTTTTGCCCCCTCAGGCAAGCACTGTGTTCCGCGTTTTTAATAAACGGAACACAAGGTGGAGCTCGAGTTTGGCAAAGATTAAAATACAAATAGGACAAGCAATTAGTGATCTCTCTTCCACATTGGTCCAGAGGAACCTTGCTGCTTCTTCTGTGCACCGTATTGCTAGGATTCTCTTGATCTGTCACCCACTTGATCAACACCTTCCAGTGAATTCTCCACGGGTGGCTTGAGAGGTCGGAAATTTCCATTCCTAGAGATTAGGGATGCTGGCAACTTCTCATCATCTTCTGGTGCCACCACTGACCTGGGCTCTGTGTTTGTGTCTATCAATTTATGCCTTGACCCACCTGACCTCGACCCCCTTGAATTCAAAGGAGCCTTACAGCGGGGGAGCTAGAGTCGGTCCTTTGGGTATGTAGAACTCTTTGGGGACGAAACCATGTCCATGTAACAATTTTGGCTTTGGCATCATCGGTTAATGCAGCCTAGTCTTGACTGAATTAAAGCATTAACATTTCCCATTACCTATTAAGATAAAAAGACACAAAAACAATCAGAATCTGTCCCTGTAAGTTGACAAGCGGACAGGACAGGGAGAGAGCAAAAAACGAAAATGTAAAAGAACAGAGTAGATGAACCCATACCCATAGAGCTCTCCTAGCATGAGTTAGAGCAACATTCATTCGACGAATAACTGCAACAAAGCCAACTCCATGACTAGAAGCACGAACATACGACATTATAATTGCATCATGTTCTTGTCCTTGGAAAGCATCAACGGTATTGATATAAATATCCTTCCCGTCTTCTGAATTCAGAACCTCCTCAAACTCACGTTGAAGGCATTTTAATTGCAACTTGTAAGGTGTAAAAGCCCATGGTAATCTTCCTCACACCCATAGATTTAAGAGTTTTCTGTAAATTCTCATATATACAGAGACAAAACTGTGCTTCGTGTATATTTTGGTAGGAGACAAAACCACCCCGGTGGGATTCCCGACCGTGTGTAATATCGTAAAATAAGCAAGGTCTTAGCAATGGATCCCTGTAATATACCTCATCAGGTAACTTAACTACACTCTCACTATTGCTTAGGCGTCCCTAGTAAAAGTACCTGGAAGGGAAATCACGGATTTGTGGATGCATCCTATACTGAACAGACAACAACATTGTTGGGCATCCAGCCTGTTGAAATCTCTTAAAATGGCTCCAGCTGTATAGCAGAGTCCCAGCTGCTTTTGCGATAACAAAGTGGCGGGAAGCCGCTGTGGATCCCCAACTTGAGAACACATCTAGCAAGCACCAAATGAAAGGGGTGGAAGGACTGCCACCTCACCGGCCTCGTGTCTTTGCCCGATCAATGACCACCATATCAAAACCATGAGAAAGGCGAGAGAATAACATTCTACCACTGCTTGAAACAGTAGTGAAGACAATCTTAGCTTCATTGGCATAACTTGCCTCAAGACTGGCGCGGGCCTCTTCCAAATTAAAATTACTACCGGTAGAAACTTTACTTCTACAATGACGATGCAAGACATCTCAACCGGCACTTTGTCCCTGTTCTCTACTGCTTAAGTAAGTTGCTTGAGCAATGCATCACGATTCTGGTCCCTTGCCATCAAAACATCTGGATCCACACCTACAGATCCTTGAGAACGAATAGCAGCGGCTGCACTATTGAGTTTCTTTTGAATTTCGGCTATCTCCTAAGAGAGTTGAGCTTCACTACTTCTTAATCTGTGTAACTAGGCATAAACCTCCTCTTTACCCATGGCAAGAAGTTGCTCAGTTCTCCTTTCAACAGAGACAGCCTCAGCTGCACGTGTTTGTGAGTCTACTCCAACTCGGGCTACATCAGATTTATATATCCTCATTTCCCCATCAATGAAACCACGATCAAGAACACGAGCCAGGAGCTCATCTGTTGCTGCATTGGAAGGAGCACACACTAACATTCTAGACTGTGGGCAGAGCTTTGGAAGAGTCCGAAAAAGACTCTAATCCATGCTCAGAAGAACTTCATCAATTGATCCAGTTGCATTATTATCAGAACTGCCCTCGCTAGGTTGCTTGTGGCTTTCCGATGCTAGTTTCTTTTGCAATGAGTTGTGATAATGTTGATACTGAACCGGATGGATCACATTCAACATACCCCATACAGTATGTGTCTTGCACATGCACGGGAGGGCCTTGGACAAGAGTGAAGGGCCATGGTTCCTACTTCTTTGTTATCCCACTACTTGTACCAGCAGCCGTATGCATAGCAGCCCACTGTATTGTTGACAGTTGGGGTGCGTTAAAGGTCCTGTTTAAGTGTTTTGCAAACTTCTGAGTGAAGCACCCCAGCATGGCAGGGATCTGCTGCTCATAATTAGGAAACTACTCAGGACTAGGCTGAAGTATCGCTGTTTGCATCTGAAAAGAAGAGAATCAGTTAGACGTGATTTAACCCAAGTAAAATTGTAGTTATATCGAAAAAAAAAAAAATCCAATTTTGCCTGCAAATTAAGGCGAAAAAATGCATGCAAAGCAATATACTCCCGTTGAGTGGTAGCGAGAGAGCCCAGGACAGTTAAATACCAGATGCCTCTAGGCTGGATTTTCCTTAAGATGTGCTCTTCATTGCCCTCACTGAAAATGTCCATTAGGAGAACACGATTAGAGTTAGTACATAGGTATGACACAGCATAGATAATACATAGAAATAATTCCATTCAACGGAAAAAAATCTAACGCTGAATACGGTAAACTTAACCAGCTGGGATCATAAGAATCGCCGACATAGAAGTGAAGGATTGCTCCATGAGGGTCACGAGTATCAATAGGCATAAATCGCCTAACCATACTAGTTATCTCATGCTCGTCCCCCTCGCCATTGACAGAGAAATTGTTTCTTTTGGACCTAAATGATCCAGGCCTAGGGGTTGAAAGGATCCCAATATCCCCCTCCTTAAACATCCATTTGCACTTGTTTTCTAATTTTTGGAAGGGAACCAAATCGATTGGCCCTAAAATTAGTTTGGAAGCAAAACAACCAATTCCAGAATTAATACGAGAACCGGCCTACCTTCTTCTTGGTCTTTTCTCTCTCTCTTTCTTTCTTTTTTTTTTTTTTTTTTGAAATTGAGAACCCAGTCAATTGAGGTTGATTCTCAGATTTTTTTCAAAGTTCTAAACCACTTTGATGACATTTGGGGTGTGTTGCCATTGTGGACTTTCTGCAAAATTCATAATGTTCTTTTTCATATCTTGATGGTAGAGAATCTCTCGTCTACAACAATCACCTTTTGTTTTAGAAAATAATGTTTTATATGACAAATTTACCATCCACTAGTTTTTGTTAAATTTGGATTAATACTATAAAAAATCATAAACCGATACACATGTAACTAACGACGGATAAAACCCCAAACTAATATACCCATCAACTATCATATATCACCGACTCAGAAATTCCACAGTAAGTCTAACATAAAATAACGGAGAGTAAATTTATCATTAGTGTACCGGTTTGAGGTTTTTAGTGTTCAAAAAATTAATATGAAGTAAATTTATTACAAACATACTAGTTTGAGGTTTTTCATGATATTAACCCTTAATGAAAATATTTCTTCTTATCAAATAAATCATCTGCTAGTTTTAGCACATCACTTCATGTCTACTCTCACCAAATAAATCATTTGGCACAAGCAATCCAGTGGCTTGAGTTTGTATTAGAAAGTTTTTGCTTTTATGTTGTCAAACTGAGTTGTCGGTTTGTTTGCATCATCTTAAATAATCAAGTGTGTAATTTCTGGATCATGTGGTTGGTTAAATTCCACAGTTCAGAATTGTACGGCTCCATTTGAATTAAAACTATCAATCTCCTTTTGCATAAAATATCCTCTATTTAGAGTTAGCACATAATCTTGGTTTCCTTGAATTATTTTCGGTAAAAAATATTTCGAAGAGCGATCGTGATTTGAAGGAGAAATCCCCCCAGCTTTCTAGTAAAAATAGATTCCTTTTAATTCCTAATTGAATATCTTTTCTTAAGAAATACTAAAGGAACCACATTATCATATTTTGGGAAACACATAATCTTATTCTCCCCCCCCCTCGGGGCCCCCGCCAACAAAGACGCACTTATTACACTACTTTGATCTTTTTTTCCTAATCCAACCCAAAGACTTTGTATTTCAACCCGGAAAAAGGCAAAGGGTGGTGTCAGTCAAACAAATGATGCGACTGGCCATTCCAAGCATGACTGCTTTGGCTCCAAAGATTTGATCTTCCTCTCCCTGTAATTATTGAATAGATGAGATTAAAATGCACGAAAGCGACCCTTAACCAGCGAATTATTATGCACCCACAACCATTTTGAGTTCAATGTAAACTTAATCTACAGAAGAGAGCTGGCCACACCACTCTAACTTTGTGTCTTCTTCCTCCTTACTCCCCTCTTTATATACCCCCCCTCTCCCCCACTTTTTTACCCATCTTCACCAAACTAAAGCTTCATATCTCTCTCTCTCTCTCTCTCTCTCAAGAAAGAAAGAAAGAAAGAAAGAAAGAAAGACATGGAACATAATATGCCTTTGGTGGCTAAGAAGATATGGCGCATAGTAAGCGTGGTGTTCTTCATGCTGAGGAAAGAAATATCCAAGAGGAGAATCATGATGGATCTCAACATGATGATGAAGCGCGGCAAGACCGCTGGCAAGGCCATCGGCAACCTCATGTTCTCCCATCACCACCACGCCTCCACTCGCTTGATAGCCATGCCTCGTCCTCCTCATCAGGGCCACTCGAGTACGAGTACAGCTGCAACAACAGCCCCGCCTTCCCGTCCAATTTCCCCAACCTCCACGCCAACAAGCGCAGGTGCATCCAACTGAACATGAGGTTGCCGATGGCCTTGCCGGCGATCTTGCCACGCTTCATCACCATGTTGAGATCCATCATGATTCTCCTCTTGGATATTTCTTTCCTCAGCATGAAGAACACCACGCTTACTATGCGCCATATCTTCTTAGCCGCCAAAGGCATATTTGTTCCATGTCTTTCTTTCTTTCTTTCTTTCTTTCTTTTGAGAGAGAGAGAGAGAGAGAGAGAGAGAGAGAGAGAGAGAGAGAGAGAGATGAAGCTTTAGTTTGGTGAAGATGGGTAAAAGAGTGGGGGAGAGGGGGGTATATAAAGAGGGGAGTAAGGAGGAAGAAGATGCAAAGTTAAGAGTGGTGTGGCCAGCTCTCTTCTGTAGATTAAGTAAGTTTACATTGAACTCAAAATGGCTGTGGGTGCATAATATTTCGCTGGTTAAGGGTCGCTTTCGTGCATTTTAATCTCATCTATTCAATAATTAGAGGGAGAGGAAGACTAGATCTTGGAGCCAAAGTAGTCCTGCTTGGAATGGCCAGTCGCATCATTTGTTTGACTGACACCACCCTTTGCCTTTTTCCGGGTTGGATTAGGAAAAAAAGATCAAAGTAGTGTAATAAGTGCGTCTTTGTTGGCGGGGCGCCCCGAGGGGGGGGGTAATAAGATTATGTGTTTCCCAAAATATGATAATGTGGTTCCTTTAGTATTTCTTAAGAAAAGATATTCAATTAGGAATTAAAAGGAATCTTTTTTTACTAGAAAGCTGGGGGGATTTCTCCTTCAAATCACGATCGCTCTTCAAAATATTTTTTTACCGAAAATAATTCAAGGAAACCAAGATTATGTGCTAACTCTAAATAGAGGATATTTTATGCAAAAGGAGATTGATAGTTTTAATTCAAATGGAGCCGTACAATTCTGAACTGTGGAATTTAACCAACCACATGATCCAGAAATTACACACTTGATTATTTAAGATGATGCAAACAAACCGACAACTCGGTTTGACAACATAAAAGTACAATACATAAAAGAAAATAACTTAGAAAAAGAGACAGAAAAATATAGAGAACAAGCTCCTTTCGCTTAAACTTTCCAATGAAAGCTCAAGGGACCGCATTGCTCGTGCCACAAGCAACCTTGCGATGGACCGGGATAAATTGGTTAAAGTGGGGAGATCGCAATACTAGATTTCTTCATGCTACCACACTTCAACGACAACAAAGAAATCGTATCCACCTGCTTGCGTGATGAAAATGAGGTATGGGTTCGGGATTCTGAATAGTTAAAGACAATGATTACCAATTATTTTTCACAGCTATATACCACTTCAGGTCCTCGATGTTATGAACAGGTTTTAGAGTAGTGCCCACAAGTGGTCACTTCAGATATGAATGCAAACCTTCTCGCACAAGTGACACTTGACGAAGTTAAAGGAGCTACATTTCAATTAGGTGCCTATAAAGCCCCAAGTCCCGATGGGTTAAATGGTCTATTTTATCAAACACATTGGGATGTTATTAAAGAGGATATAGTTAAGACAGTTAGGCAGTTTTTTCATATAGGATTCTTTCCTTCTGAGTTAAATCGCACTGCCATTACCTTGATTCCCAAAATCCCCAATCCAAAAAGTTTAGACAACTTCTGCCTTATTAGCTTGTGCAACTATGCTTATAAGATTATATCTAAGGTGCTAGCTAATAGATTAAAACCCTTGCTGCCAACCTTAATTTCTGAGGAGCAAAGTGCGTTTGTGAGCGGTAGGCAGATTCAAGACAATGTTTTATTAGTCCAGGAAGTGATCCATCAGCTCAAGGCAAGAAAAAGGAAGTGTCACTTTCAAGCTATTCTTAAATTGGATATGCGGAAGGCGTATGACCGTGTTGAGTGGGATTTTCTCAAGGATTATTTGCTCAAATTAGGATTCCACTCTCACTATGTCCAGCTAGTTATGCGGTGTGTCTCAACCACCTCTCTAAGCATGAAAATGAATGGTGAGTATTTGCAGCAGTTTCATCCCACTAAAGGGCTTCGGCGGGGAGATCCTTTATCCCCTTATTTATTCATTCTCATGGCCAATTTATTATCCTTTCTAATCCAAAATGCTATTGACATGGGTTGTCTCAAGGGTATTAAGCTGAATCACTAGTGTCCTACTCTATCGCATCTTTTCTTTGCTGATGATGCAGTGTTCTTTCTTGATGGTACCTTGCTGGAATGGCAAAATCTTACGAATCTATTAAACCATTATTGCCTAGCCACTAGACAAGCTATTAATCGTAATAAATCTGGTGTATTTTTCGGCCCATCTTGTCTTATTTCTCTGCAGGAAAATTTAGCTCGTGAATTAAGGGTACCTGTTTTACAGAGATGCAGTAAGTATTTAGGTATGCCTACTGATTGGGGATGCTCAAAAAAGGATATGTTCTCCTGGCTTATGAGTAGAATTCAGTCTAGACTAGAGGGATGGAAGGAGAAACTAATGTCGAAGGGTGGGAAGGAAGTTATGCTTAAGACTGTGATTCAAGCTATTCCTCAATATGTCATGTCTGTTTTCAAAATCCCTATTTCTCTATGTAAGGCTATTGAAAAGCGTATGGCTCAATTCTGGTGGAGTAATGACACAAGTAAGTCTGGAATTCATTGGCTTAGTTGGAAAGTGCTGCAAAACAGAAAGGATGTCGGAGGTTTGGGCTTTAGAGATTTGATTAGCTTTAACAAAGCTATGCTTGGTAAGCAAGCATGGCAGCTCCTTCAGCAACATTTATCTTTATAGGGGAAGTTTTTTAAAGGATTATACTTTCATTCTTCATCTTTTCTTAAAGCTATTAAAGGCTCTCGCCCATCTTGGGGCTAGCAGAGTCTCTTAAGTGGCAGGGAAGCCATTATCAACAATGTTCGTTGGTTAGTTGGTGATGGCAAATCAATAAATATCAGAGAAGACAGATGGCTTCCCATGGGCATTCTCGGTGGACCAAAGGCCCAAGACGAACCCCTACTGGTAGCTGATCTTATTGATCAGTCTACCAGCACATGGAAAATAGACTTATTGCACCACTTTTTTGACGTGCAGATCATACAACAGATCACAAACATACAGATACGACCTACCTTCACTCAGGATGAGCTCATATGGACAGCCACTGTTCCCGGTGCTTACACAATCAAATCCGCATATCATGTAATCAAACAAACAATAGAAGAAAGTTCAACTAGTGGTGCTTCTACATCATATCACACTCCTACCTAGTTTTGGCGTTTACTATGGAAGATGCCCACTGCTCCAAAGATCCGAGCCTTCCTGTGGGCTATCTATACCAACTTTGTAGCGACTCGAGACAACCTGCATTGGAGACATATTATTGAGAGTCCTTGCTGCTCTCTGTGTAAAAAAACCATTCCAGAAATAGTCGAACATATCTTTTTACTTTGCTCTTGGACTCATAGGGTATGGTCTCATCCCCAGATTGGTGTTCTCATAAATCCTAGCAACATCCAGCGTCTGGATTCATGGATCTTGTCTACCATCGGGAACCAGAACAGATTACCTAGATTGGCGCTACTCTCTAATGTGATGTGGCAGATCTGGCGAGCTCGAAATGGTTTTCTCTTCAGAGGGTCTTCTCTCGATCCAACCCAGGTTGCGTAGAGGCGGCTCAAGCTCATACACAAGTAGATCAGTTGTCGGCTTCTACCTGCTCGTTTAAGAAAAACTCCATTAAAAATCGAGATCTTCTCTAGCACCCCCCAGATCTAGGGGTTCTAAAGGTAAACATTGATGGCTCGTATCAACCAGGTAGCCAAGAGGGTACAATAGCATGTATTTGCAAGGATTACCAAGGCAAATTCACCGATGGGTTCTCCAAAGGCGTCGCGGCGTCCTCGGCCCTACAGGTGGAGATCCAAGCTTTATCCTTCGCTCTTCGGCATATTCTTGATCAGCGCCTCCAGCACGCAAGGATCATGGTAGAATTCGACAACTTATCCCTCGTTGAGACGCTGACCCGTCAGAAGCCGCCGTCATGGATGGATCGAGCTCTCTTCTCTGAAGTGGCGTTCTTGCTCACCCTTTTCTCCCCGCTCTCTCTAGGGTTCTGTTGAAGGGAAGCTAATGTGGTAGCCGACTGGGCCTGCAAGGCCCATCATCGATTTCCCTTCAGCCGTAACTAGGCTATTTTTCCTCCTTTTCAGCTTTTGGACCTGATTTGTGTGGAAGCTATTGCCGCTGGTTGTATGGTTTTCTCATCTTAATATATTCTTGCTTTTCTGATAAAAAAAAAAAAAACCTTGCGATGGACCGTGAAGTGGAACTTGCGATGGACCCTGTCCCAGAACATGCCGATCTCGTCCCCCACCTCCAACCCTCGCCCCTTGACGAACAGCTTGTTCCAACCACAATTCAGCACGTAGCTCTTCGAGGATTCCCAGTAGAGGAACACGAGCTCATGCTCCTCACATGTGTCCGCGTCCCTCACAACTACTTTCATTCCATCCCTGCTCTTGACCTTCTCCTTCATCTCCTCGTCCATCAACGATAGCATGTGGGCCTCCATGCAGCACTGCGAAAGCATGAGCCGCGACAAGTGATCATTGAGGTTGCTTTTCGTTAGCTTCTTCTTGATGTTACACTTGACAGCATAGTGGTTCTCTTCTTCGTCGTGTCTCAGAGGGGGCCTCCCGTTGTTGTTTGGGATGACACTACCAAACGATCTTTTCCTCTCTGCACAAATAAAGCGGGTTACTGTCAGATGTCGACGACTCAGCAGTTTCTGTTACATCATAATATACCTTAAAAAAAAAAAAATCTCGTTTTCTCTTTTCTTGTCATCTTTCTTCTTATCTCTCTCTCTCTTTTTAATATAAACTATAAACTAATAATTTCTCGGAATTATGTATTAGTATAGAAACCACGGAGGCGGCCATAGGATGGCTCTCGTATATTTTAATCAAATGAACGGTGTTCACTTACTCAGGTCAATCCCCGGGAGCTCACCCTCATTGGGTTTCACCATGTTGGCATTCTGGATTATAGAGGAGAAGCTGCCGAGGCTACTGAGTTGGAGTTTAGTGAAGTTGGACGGAAAGGGTAGGGCCGAGCTTGATCCTTCCATTGCCACAGCATGTGTGTGAAGAGAGTGTAGGTTGAGAGGGAGGTTGTCTGCTCCATCCTATTTATAGAGTGGATGGAGACTGAAAGAGCCCAAAATTGAAGGGGACAAAGGCGAGGGAAAGGGCGGAAACAAGGGAGGAGTTCCAATTAGCAACAGTTAGCAGCATGAGAGAGAGGAGTCAAGTCTACTATAAAAAGTAAAGAGAAATCTTCTTGTTTTTTTGTGGTTAAATTGTTGGTCCAAAGAGAATTGTTGCACACAAGTCACAGCATTGCCTTTCGGAGATCACTTTCAAAGCACAAAAGGCAAGTGACTTGCGTGCATTGCCTTTTGGAACTCACTCTCAAAGCAATGCACAAGCTTGAGATTTTTTTTTTTTTTGAGCCACAAGCTTGAGATGAGAGAGTAGCTTTTTGCTCTTTCTCAACACGGATCCTCCCATCCGCTAAATTTCAATGCCATATCTGCTAATTGGTCCTTAGACGGGATGGATATGACAAGCTATGCCAACAATTAATTGCCAATGATCCAATTAATTGGATTGCCCATAGTAGATGCATCCTTACTTAACTCTTATAAAAAGTTGGATATTTTTTGAATTCGGAATTTACCTACTAATATGGGTTACACAAATATAGAGCTGTCAAATTGAGTAATAATCCCATATACGATGGACTAAGTTGAAGTACGTGTTATACTATCATGTTAGATCCACTCAATTCTAAAATTTAGCTTTCGCTTTTTTCAAATAGCAATTGACTTCTTGCGTTCCACACGAGTGGATGCATGAAGGGTTTTCTCAACAAACTTTGCTATAATAATTTTTGTTCCTATAGGGTGTCATGGCAACTAAACTTTGACCCTTTTGTCTCTTCCCTTCTCTTCTTTCTTCTTCTTCCCTCTGTTTTTTTCTTTAATGTTCTAAAAAGAAACTAATCATTTCTTAGAATTATGTATTAGTATAAACCACGGAGGTCGCCATGGTTGGCTTTAGTATATTTCAGGCGAACGCAAAGTGTTTACATACTTAGGTCTATCACGGGGAGCTCACCCTCCTGGGGTGTCACCATGTTGGCATTCTAGATTGGAGAGGAGGAGAAGCTGCCGGTCAGAGCTTGATCATGTCGTTGCCGCAATGTGTGTGAACAGAAATGTGGATTTGGAGGTCTGGTCAAGCGTACTGTGTGCTGGATAAATATATCGAACCGGCTATAATGGTTTCATTGTTCTTGTCAGGTGTCATGGCAACGAAAACTTCGACCCATAAGCTAGAGAATATACTGCAACACGCACATATAGCCACACACTTTCGATAAAATATTAGAGGCACCATTAGGAATCATGAGAGAGGATACGTGAGAGGGAGAGGGAGATTGAGAAAGTGTGGCAGGTGGGAAGCATGAAAAAGAGAGGAGGGGAGACGAGCGACCGTGCGAAAGGGTGGGACCAGGAAGGATCTCGGAGTCGGCGACCGTTTAGCACTTTAGGAGATTGATCTTGATGGGGGGCAGGGATGGTATGGTCGAGAGGCTAGAGAGACTCGTGAGCCGAGAATGAAGAAACCACTGATGAGTGGTCAATGATGTTTGGAGGAGATTTGCGGTCAAAGAAATCGAACATGGACAACAATTAAGAGTAGGTCTAATTACACCTTTTTCTGTGCAACTTTTGTTAGTAAGTCCAAGGAATGGATATGACATGCTTATCACACCTATTCTTCCAGTGTTAGGACCACCATCGGTGACGACCGAAAATCTTCTTCAACTAGTCATCTAGTTGAGAGCGAGAAAAAAAGCAAGCGATCTTTAGTTCTCTATTATTGCCTGCACGGAAGCAGTGGCCCTACGGATCCAGAGCACATTGACTTTTTCAATCGAGCTTTACCAGAATTTCACTTTTTTACCCTGCTATTTTCCTACTTTTGATTTTGGTTTTATTTTACTTGTCGAACTCAAGACGGCGGCCTAACAAAGCTCAATAGGGCATTGTGCAAGTCTAGAGAGAAGACACAAGGTATAGAACTCCATGAACCAAAGGGACAAAGCAACAAATGATCACATAGCAATTTCATGTCAATTGTAGCAAGCAATATGAAGCAACACGACCTCAATATAATTGGCCAACAACATAAGCTCACTTGATAATCGGAATGGTTTCCATGGATCTTAGTGTCTCCTCTCTTCCTCTTCTTCTCTCTCTAAAAAGTCAAACCTTCGTGAAATCATTTGATTGAAGAGGAAAAGCATTAAACAAGCCTACTAGGAGGATCATTGTCTCTTTATGCACTGCATTTACAGTTCACATGGGCCATGCTCATCATTGAAATGGTGTGTGAATTGAATGTGGGTTGGAGGGCGGTGGAGAGGGGAGGACAGATACTGACAAGAGCCCGAGGAGGGGAAGGAAAAGGAAAAAGCACGTGGAATCTCCAAATGGTGACCGTGGGTTCCTATAATAGTGGTTGCTATTAGATGCAAATTGCGCAATCCCAAGATCTCCATAACCAGAACAAGAACTTGCATGAATAAATAGAAAGATCAACGCACTTGGGATCCATTGTTCTTGAAGCAGAAGTGGAAACACAATGTTCCTTGCGCAAATCCTTCTCCTCTATTGCCCTCCATATCACTGGCTCAATGAGGCGGCCCCTCACGTTTAGCGTTAGAATAACACCCCTTAGGTGAGGATATGTGAGAATTAGGGTTAGAGAAGAGACTTGAGCACTATTTATAGAGTTTTCAGCCAGTCCCCTCATTATGGGCTAGGCTCAACTCGGCCCACACTAGCCAGCCCCATATTAGACTAATTAAGAAACCTTCTATCTCACCTTAGACCAAACCCTGTAAAAAGATAAATGTTAAACGGTAAATTATAATGTCAATTAATTTAGTTCACATTAAGGAAAATTCTTATATTCTCCCACTTGGACTATATTAATTGAAATTTTATTGTATGTACGCACATTGGTCCAGAGATAATTCTTAATAGTCAATCTTATCCCATATAGTGTCCAACACCGAATCATGGTGGTAACTGCATGTATACACACAAAGCCTTCCATGGTCACAAGTGTTTTCAACTTTATTGATATGGATTCAATATGGTAGTGTGGCAAATGGCTAACACCTCTCATAGAGAGATCCCATTTGTCAGTCACCATTCTCTTACCTTAGGCGACACCAAAGCTTGTGCCATAAGAGAAGGACTTTATGGTTCCAATGAACCCACATATGTCTTGTCTTTACGGTTAACCTTTCTTTATGTATCACAAGACATATGCACAAGGCTAATAACTGGATGCCCCTAGCCTTCACTCAAGGTTTAAGACATACCTTGAGATCTTACTATGTATTCAACATAATAACAACACATTCAAAAATATTTTATTGAATGCAAAAGTTGACACATATCAAACCGTTACTAAATGTAGCGAAGCACAGATGCGAACTTTATCATAATAAAGCCAAAATAACTCCCACTAAATAACAGTATCCGAAAATATTCCTAGGCCCATGCTAATGACATGTCACTAAAATACACATGAGCATAGGCCTTTAGTTAGTGGATCTGCAACCACATCATCTGTGAAAATATGTTATATTATAAGTCACCTTTCTCTACCATTTCTTTATGGTCAAAAATATTTGACCGCCATATATTTAGACCCCTTGAGACATTTGTTATTAATGAAGTTAATAAAAATACAACAAATGTATTGTCTCAACTCAACTGTATGGGTCTATCCATAAAGTCAAAATGGTCAACTCCTTCATAAGGTACCGAAGCATAATAGCTCAAGTAATAGCCTAAAAGAAAGTTACAAACTCTACTTACATAGTAGAACTTTATTTACTGCACTGCACTTCTTGTTAACATAAATATGTATCATGTTATTGATATTATATCATCCTAACAGCCAGCAAAGTTAACATCTGAATACCCTGCTAACTGCAAGCATTAAACTTGTTTGTAAATTAACATATAATCTCTTGTCCTTTTAAGTACCTTAAAACAATTTTTTTTTTGGGCAGCAACTTAGATCGCGTCCTAGATTCAACTTATTTCTGCATAAAAGTCCTGTCGCAATGATGATATTTAATCTAGTGCAAAATCAAAGCATATATTATACTTTTAAGTGCACTAACACAAGGTACACCATTTAATTAGATTTTCTCAATATCTAAATAAGGACAATGCGATAGATTTAGTCCATCACCCTTAACAACAGGAGTAGTTCCTGACTTGCAATGATGTATATTGAATATTTCCAAAATACGATCAACAAATGTCCTTCGAGAAAATCTAATATAAAATCCAATATATATGGCAAGAATAATCCTTGAATAATCCTTACAGACCTCACTACAAAGGACAAAAGATGCCTCAAGGTCACTACTTGTAAACAAAATATCATGTACATAGAATATAAGAAAAATAAATTTCCTCCCACTGACCTTGTAGTATATTGAATTATTTTGTTCCCAATTGAACAAAAATAACAACACTATGAAACTTTATTAATATTGTCTGGAAACTTGCATAAAACTACTAATAAGACTTTCAGCCTACTCATAAGTTTACTTAAATCTATTGCAAAATCCTCCAATTGCACTATATAGATTTTGTATCTATTTGGCATAACTAAATAAATAAACTATTAATGTCACATTCACTTTGAAAGATTTTTTTAAAGAAATAATTATTTCTTCACTATTAACTATCCACCCCTCTTTCAGAGTGAAAACTTTAACTATAAGTTTAGTTTTGAACTCCATAATCTTTCTTTGAAATCCTTTTAGTTTTGTACACCAATTTGCAACTAAAGAACTTGTGATCTTTAGACAAATTAGTAAGTTTTCAAACATGTTTCATAGATTGCATATCGCCTTCTATGGCATCTAAATACATACTTAATTGAGGATAAGAAACAATATTTATGTGTGAAAATGTTGTTTTTCAAAATACTATCCCATAAAAGACTGAATAAATTAGTCTTACAAATCATACTCATCACCATGTTAATTATGGTGCATTTATGCCTTGCGGCCAAATCTTTTGTCATAATTTATAGGTATAGTAATTAAGTTACCACCCCATAATCTACCAACTATTTAACAAATAACCTTTTAAGCTATTTCGCATTATCATACTTGCCAAAATACTCACGGCAACTATTAAGTCTGACAACTTTTTAAGACTAATTGTAATTATTTATTCTTTATCTCGGTCATTTTCCCTAAATAGAAAACTTTTGGAAACAACCTTTTAACCATATACCAGATGTATATGTCATTAGGACTTAAATACAATCTTTACAGATGTGTCCTAATTTCGATATTAGACAAGATATAATTACAAGCCACTAAGGCTTCCATCATCTCTTAGCAGTGCTGTCAGTAGACAAACCAAATTTCAAGTGTTCCAGAATGGAACGCTTCATGGACAATAAGCTAATTCTATTGCTCTTTTATCAAGCAACAAATCATATGTCTACAACTTAAAATTTGAAGCAGTAAAAACCTCAATAATAGTGGAGTTATTAATTACAGAAAAGGTGACTGAAAAACAAGCAATACATATAATTAGCATCATGTGAGCACCGTGTAACTTGACGTACAAGTACACATCCAGAGAGTTACACGCATAATCATATAATTACCTTTGGGCAGAATACATGACATGCAGTTGTACACTCCCCACATGATAGCGGTTATTAGAATATATACCAATCTTCATGAATTCATCACCTTTGAGCATATGAACCACTAGGATCGGTCAGTCCTCCACGACACCATCATGTATCCCTCCATGAACTAATACACAATCACCTCCTTTGGGAGTATGACCATGCATTAGATCAAGAGACATCCCAATCAGCATACGAGACTGAAATTTCTCAAACCTAATCAAGTGTGCCACTTTGGCGGTCACTACTCAATTGAATCTTTGAAATTCTCTCATACCAGGGATATAAAATCTACATCTCACATACACCATATACATGTGATTTCAACTTTAGTAATAGGGGCACATATCACTGAAATCACATATCATGCTAATTACATTGTCTTATGCATCAATAAAATTAAACATGCATATACATATATATATATATATATATATATATATATATATATAACCTGTAAGACAGATTCCAATGAGATCACCGATCACAGCGACACAGGAAACTTCTCTTGTGCACCCAAATTATAGATTACCAGAACAACATAAAAAGAATGTTGATCTAGAGGATCTATCACAAATTATCATTAATAGCAATATAGGGTACACCGGATCAATAAGCTAGACAGCTGATCCATTATTGCTCATGAGTTTCATAAGGAAAAATTAACTCCAAGGCCAACAACTAATTTATTAGTCAATTTTAAGTAACAAATATCATTACTTCAACCAGTGGCCTATAAATTAAGTCAAACTACAGAACCACATATCTGAACTATAACAGTAGATACTATTGCTCTGCATAAATATTGCCATACTCCTTAACCATAAAAAATATTCAACTTGATAGATATTAACCAATGACCATATGAGTTTAGGTACAAGGTACAATATAAAATAACTTCACTAACATGCATCACCCACATTAAGTAGATGTATAAATCAATACAATCAATTTGGTCACGAGTTCTTAAGACGTCCATCATTCAAAGATTACCAGCATGTAAAAGAGTATGCATGAGTAACAAAAGTTTCATGACTTTTACTGTTTCTCATTACCTTAATACATAATTCAATTACTACCTCAGAATGATTGTATCTCATTAAGCCAACTTCAGTTCACAATAAAGTTTGATTTTTATTGATGAATCACCCTTTTATAATAATTATGTGATAATATACCTATAATCCAACATTTGTATTTCCAATATCACAGAAAATACAAGAAAAATACGCAAAAATACACTAAAAAATACACGTATTTAGGGCGTTGTATGTATTTTCACATCCATAAAATCACCAAATATGTAAAATAAATATACTACAAGATAGAAAAGGATCATACGAGTCGAACGCCGTCAGCCACGTGCCGATTCGAGCCTTCACGCGCCCGCACGCACCGCCTGAGTGCACGGCGCGTGGAGCTCACATGCGTGCCTAAAGATCGATCAAAACCAGTCCGACTATCCGGTCCAACTGCCCAGTCAACAGTTGACCGAGTCGGGTCGGTCAACGGATCGGGTCGGATCTTCGGACGGGTCGGGTCGGGACGGTCAACGATCCCAGGTTGAGTCAACGGTTGGGTTGGGTCATCAGTCGAGTCAGATTCGGGTCGATGACGTCATCATGGCGTCATCACCCGCGTGCATCGCACACGCGATCCGCTAATGTCAACAAACCCGGTTGCTGACGTCATGATAACGTCAGCATACACGCGTGAGCGCGCGTGAAGGCACGTGAGGCGCGCCTTCAACGCCCAAGCGGTGCGTGGCCGCGCGTGGGGGCGCGTGCCGTAAGGGTGAGCAGCAGTTTAGGGTTGACCCTGGATCAACCCTGGACCGGCCCAACCCTGCCGATCCTGGTCCGGTTCCCAAGGGGACTGGGTTGGTCCTTAGTCCTGAAATTCCATGACCAACACTGTACGAGTTGGTCCTCGGTCCTAAGAGTTTTGGGTCGGTCCAACCCTGGACCAACCCTGTATATTATATTATATTATATTATATTATTTTATATTATTTTATATATAATTCTTTTATATATTCAAACCTAAGTAAAATGTCTGTTATATTATATTATATTGAGATGTTCTATCAATAGCACTAATAGTAATTTCAATTTAAAACATTTGTTGAGTATTAATTATGTGTCGTTTGTTTTGTTTCCAAGTTTTTGGAAGTTCAAGTGAATTAACAAGATGTCAAGTTATATATTTATGATTTATATTAAGTATTTTGAACTTTTTATGGTTTAATTGTATTATACTAATGAATTTCAGCTACACTTTGCTTTTTAATTTGTGTCAAATGGTAGAAGTTTTTGAAGAGTAGAGTAGTACTACAGTTGCTACGGTGATTTGCTAGTCAAGTGGTGTGAAGCTCATTTTTTAATTGAGTGGACTCTACATAATCAAATGCAACAAAACGCTTTTGCATATGGTGTTATGAATATTAAAGATAGATGATTACAAGAACTTTCCATCTTGTCCCATATCTCGATGAGCGGTTAGCAAGTATGAAATTTCTATTATTGTGTCATCTTAAATTTGGTAAATATGTATTGGTATTTATAGTTTAGTTGCACAATGCCACATTATAGATGGATGTGTAATTTGAATTTATAGATTTGCTTTTTTAGGGAGTATAAAAATAAGACGGAAAAAATTATCAATCAGTCCCGGGTTGACCCTGGAACCGAACCGAACCCATTAGGTCGGTCCGGTCCTTGGTCCCGGCTCAATAGGGTCGATCCTTGGTCCTAAAAATTGAGGACCGACACTGTACGGGTTGGTCCTAGGGTTAGAGGGTGGCCTGAACCAACCCGGACCATGCTCACCCCTAGCGTGCGGCCTTCCCCGGTGATGCGCCGCCGACCCTCCTGCTCGTCTCGTCTCCCCAGATCTAAATTTGTGATTTAATTTAATTTTTATTGAACAAAAAGTCTCCAAAATCACAAATTAGGGCAAGATCTGTACTAATTAGGGCTTATCATTACAAATTAGGGTAAATCCGTACAATTTAGGGCAAAACCAATTGCGTTCAAGTTCTAGGGTTATGGAGGCTCTGATACCACATGTTAGACGCAAACTGCGCAATCCCAAGATCTCCATAACCATAACAAGAACTCGCATGAATAAATAGAAAGATCAACGCACCCGGGATCCATTGTTATTGAAGTGGAAGTGGAAACATAATGTTCCTTGCGCAAATCCTTCTCCTCTATTGCCCTCCGTATCAATGGCTCAATGAGGCGGCCCCTCACGTTTAACGTTAGAATAACGCCCCTTAGGTGAAGATATGTGAGAATTAGGGTTAGAGGAGAGACTTGAGCATTATTTATAAAGTTTCCAGCCAGTCCCCCTCATTATGGGCCAGGCTTAACTCGGCCCACACTAGCCAGCCTCATATTAGACTAATTAAGAAACCCTCTATCTCACCTTAGACCAAACCCCGTTAAACGGTAAATTACAACGTCAATTAATTTAGTCCATGTTAAGGAAAACTCTTACAGTTTCAAGTATCTTTACTTAAACTATTGCTTTGGGATTGGAATTCGTAGGGTCCATCCTCCCTGTCCCCCACGAATATGTCTTAATACCCTTTTGGCTTGGACCTTTTCTAAGATCCTCCTATGCAACACGACATGCTCATTATTTTATTGGGCGCTTGGAAATAGACAGTAGGTTTAGGGGGACTCGTCAACTTAAACAAATAAACAGTCATATGATGAGGCACAAAAGCCGACTAAGACGGACCAAATTCAGTGCGACTTAGATAGGATGCAATGACATATACCCAATCATCTAATTTTGTGCAACCTAGTGTATTTATTAATATCTCAAATCATAGTCTCTAGACATGCAATTTCTTTTCCATTGAGGCTACATTTAATTTGTACTTGAATTCCTTTTGTATTTACCTATTCGGCTAATTTAATAACCTTTTTTTTATTGCTTTGCAAAATGAAACTCTATTCTTTAGCTGTTTGGCTATAAATTCTACAAGAATATTAGGGTGCCCATAAGGGTTTGTAATTCTTTTAATAGCAATGTTGAGTTTTCGGTTCACACAATTAGGTGCTTTTTGAACTAAGATAAGATGCAATGACATAAACTCATCATCTATTCACAATCTCTTTGATGTTGTAGGGTGTAGTAGAAATAGACTTTCGAGTCATGCATCATTACTCTTTAAGATCAGGTGATACATGAATCACCCAACTATTTGCAATCCATTCATGCCTAATGTTGTCTTAATTGTTCATTGCCCAT
The DNA here is from genome assembly GCA_014182555.1 of Eucalyptus erythrocorys. Taxonomy (NCBI): domain Eukaryota; kingdom Viridiplantae; phylum Streptophyta; class Magnoliopsida; order Myrtales; family Myrtaceae; genus Eucalyptus; species Eucalyptus erythrocorys. The sequence continues at coordinate 20,168,808 of CM024601.1, read as the reverse complement.
TGGCCTAAAGTGGTCGATGATAATTGTAGTTTTGCGGTTGAAGAAAGCAATGTCGATGGGTAGTTTTTGCTTTCTTGCTGTTCAAGTTATTTCTTTCAATGGAGAGACGGTGAGAAATTAGAAGTGGTGGAGACCAAGGGATGGAGACCATTGTAGATGGTTGCAAGTGATCGAACTATAGTTAGACAAGATCAAGTTATGAAGTAGGTGCTTGCACTACAAAGTGTTGCCTAATTCGGGTCGGACTTAGAGAAATGTTTTGGGTTGGGATTGCTTAAATGATCTTTGATAAATCTCAAACATGGAGTTCATGGTTTCCCAATTTATAGTGAAAGCACATGTGAAATAGAGTAGGAAACTGGATTTGTATGCGTGCATACAATGTATCATTTTATTTCCTAATACAATATAACTCGACATATTCCACACACACACACAAAATAAAATAGAAAGATAATATTCCTCTCTCCCACCCTCTCTCTGAGTTCATAACCGTTACTTTTAGGCTGCGTTTGAGAATAGCTTTGTAAATGGGCTTTGGATGTCCAAAATCCTTTTGACCAAATATTTCTCGTTTGGGAAAAAAATTATAAACCCCATTAGAGGAAAGTTAGCCTTTTGAAGACTGAAAGCCCAAGAATGGTCTTGGGATGCCTTGGGCTTATTGGCTTTCTTGGCATGCAAACATTACTATTCATCTTCTCCATTCACTGTTCATCTTCTTCATTGAGGACAGTTGTTGGGGTTGCGTAAGGTTGTGACAGGCTGGCGAAAGGCTAGAGGGAGGTTGGCGACAGTCATGACGACCCCATCGACTATCATTGGGGGGTCGCGGCAACCTCTGTGAGGGGCTATGCGATTTGTGCCACTGCGACCTCGCTAGGGGTCGCCCCACCCCAGGTGGTCGTCGGCCAGGCCACACGACCCAAGCACGGCCCTCGCCGAGGCAGCGTAACCTCAAGCAAGGGTCTTGCCTGGGTCACATGACCCCTGCTGTCACATGACCCCTGCTGGCAATCGCCTAACTCTAGGCAGCCCTCATCAGTGGTCTCTAGGGGCTGTCTGATGTCGTTGCAGCTGTCGTAAGCGATTTGGATGGCCGGTGGCCACTACCCTTTGCCAATTAAATATATTTTGTTCTTTTTATAATAGTAAAGGTTCTTTGTAAATATAAGTCCTCCAAACACTATTTTACTTAAAGGTACTTCATAATGGATTTTTAGATTATAATTTGCCAAATGCAATTTACATTTAAAAATAATATTTTTAACTCAAAGCCCTTTGCATTTCCCTAAAAATTTTTCCCAAAAATCCAACTAAACGCACCCCAACCTTCTCAGGGAGGGACGGGGTGGGGACGCGCAAGTTTCAGGAGTGGGTTTCGACGCCCACGCCCTGCAAGAGGCAGAGCAAAAGTCTGAGAGTGAGTGTAAAATTGTTACAAAGTAGGACTGACAAAAAAAAAAAGATTTCTCAAAACTTGCTATCTCTAGAATAAAATTGGCTGCGCACGTAGCCAAATGTATCAAGAGAGTGAGAGACGGGGATGTCGATGGATTTGATGTTAGATATGCCCGTTATAATATGTGATTTCTTTTCAAGGAAATCATACACAAATTTGAAACGATTATAATATTTTTCCACATTATGAAATGATCTACAAACTGACAACCTTAAGATGTAAAATCGATCGAAAAATATCTCCCTAAATTTATTATTTTGTTATTGTTCAGAGTAGACAGACAAGGAGTAATGTGTTAAAATAGCCAGATGATTTATTTGGTGATAACAAATATTTTAATTGACCATTTTAAAACACAAATAATATCCAGCCAACTAGTAATGAAATACACACCTGCTAATTAGGCAATGGTTAAGAAAATATACTACGTATCCATTATTGGACCGATTAAGCTTCTCTTTGACAAGAAAAAAATTGTCTTGCTTGAAGCAGGAAGCGAGAAAAAAATTGACAACATCCATAAATTTCGTGGAAAATTAATGATTTGAAAAATATTTTTCTAAAAATATCAGTCATATTATTTACGAAAATTAAACTAGTGAGAAATATTTTTGTCGTTCACGAAAATATTTAAACATAAATTATTGCTGTTAATAAAAATAATTTTCAGTAACTAATTGTTTCAAATGATACAAGCGATTATTTTTAAGAAAAATGATTTTTAAATTATTCATTTTTTTTGCCAAATAAACTAAACCTAAATTCCCTTTTTCTCAAAAAATCTAAACAAACTTGGGTGAAGCATAAAGACACGTACCTCCGAACTCCGGGACTATCGAATCTTGAAAGACGATGCAGATTATAAACATTAGATGCTTGTCCTAATTAAAGCACTCAACGCATTAGTTTTTCCCAATACCATTTGAGTTAGGAAGCTAGAAAGATCAGAATTAGCTCAAGAGTCCGTTTATATCGCAGAAAATCCACATTTTCTCGAGTTGAGCCTGTAATCATGCAAGATGCAACACCCCCTTACTCCCTTCTTGAGCAACCCTTCGTGTTTTGGTGTCAGTAGACTCTCTCCGATGAGAAATTACTCCGTAAAGCGTAAGACATGCTCTCAACTAAATCTGGATCATCAAAAGTGATGGGTCTCCATGGATCCCGATAAATTTTACAGTCCATCATTCATTTTAGCAGATGTAAGTAGGTTTACTAAAACGATTTCCCACAATATATATTGTTATTTAACACATACTGGGCCGATGGTTGCCCATGGCCCCTCGATCCAAAGATTTCCATCAAGTGAAAAGGAAAATTTTAAAAAAAAAAAAGAGAGAGAAAAAGAAAAAAGAGTACACATTTTATATAAATGAGCAATTTGTGTCTCACAACTCGATATGACGGTTCTGTATGTCCTCATGTGATGACTTTGTTGACGCCTAATTTTTGGTTTTTAGTTTTGGGTTATTAATTAATTTTAATATTGTTTTTATTTCATTTTGTTTTGTCCGGAAAAAAACAGAAAAAATGAGAAAAAAAAACAGAAAAACAAGAAAAACCTAAAAAAACAGAAAAAATGGAAGAACCGGCCCAGGAGGTCTTCGGCCAAAGCTCGCGAGTCAGCCCACGCCCGAGCCCGACCCGTCTGACCCTCCTTCCACGCCTGAAATCGCGTGCGGTGCACGCGCAGGAGCCGCGACGACTGGGGAAAAGCAGGGCGGACGGTGGCGTGCACGGCAGCTCGAGGAGCAGCGATCATAGCACGTGGGGAAGGACGGGGCAGATGGCCGACGGGACATGTAACGACCCGGGCCCCACTGTATAATATTGTCCGCTTTGGATGGGATTGCACGAAGCCATTTCCCTCCCTCACGGCTTTAAAACGCGTCATACAGGTTAAGAGGGGCCCAAGCCATTATATATTGGCCCAAGACTTCCTCCCTAGGCGATGTGGGACAGGGACTCCTTCCTTGCGCACGTCCGGGGACTGAGGTGCGGACGCACCGCCATCCCTCTTTCTCGCGCACCGCCGCTCGGGCATGGCTTCGTGCAATCCCATCCAAAGCGGACAATATTATACGGTGGGGCCCGGGTCGTTATAAATGGTATCGAGCCGACTCCCGACCGCATGTGGGGCCACAGCCGAGGGCGCCGTGCTCCCAAGGAGGGGAGAGTGTGACGGCCCGAGCGGCGGTGCGCGGAAAGAGGGATGGCGGTGCGTCCGCGCCTCGCTCCCCGGACGTGCGCAAGGAAGGAGTCCCCATCCCATATCGCCTAGGGAGGAAGTCTTGGGCCAATATATAATGGCTTGGGCCCCTCTTAACCTGTATGACGTGTTTTAAAGCCGTGAGGGAGGGAAATGGCTTCGTACAATCCCATCCAAAGCGGACAATATTATACAGTGGGGCCCGGGTCGTTACAGGACACGTCAGATGGGACGCCGGTTCGGCCGGCCGGAGCCACGGCGTTCCCCCCCGTTCGAACCACCGTCGGCCGGCCACCCTTGGCCTATAAATACCCCTCTCCCCCGGTTGGTCAACGGACAGGGGAAAGCAAGAGTAGGAGGAGGAGTCGTGAGCCTTGAGTACCCACTGAGAGACTTCAGTGGGGCCGAGGATTCGCGACCCACGAATCCGCGCTTCGCCTGAGCCGAGAGAGAGAGAGAGAGAGAGAGAGAGAGAGAGAGAGAGAGGAAGGGGAGGCCAAAGCCCTGCCGTCACCGTCACCACTGCAGGTATCAAGCATCGCCATCGCTGTCGCCGCCGATCATCCCTCTCCAGGCCAGTCGCTATCGTCGTTGCCGTCCTCGCCGCCACCATCGCCGTGCCCTCTCGACGCCCTCCAATCCAGGAACCCTAGGGTTCCTGATTTGCCGGGTCACGATCCCGGGTCGTCGGGTCGGACTCGGATCGGGAACCAGGTAGGGTTCCTGTGCCTTGAAAGGAGGATGGAGTCGGGTCGGGGTTCGGACCGGGTCAGATGGGGTACGAAGGACACGACGCCGTTTCACGAGTTTAAAGGGGAGGTCGGAGTCGGGTCAAAGCTAGGACGAATCCGGGTCGGGTGTCCGGAGCGGCGTCGTTTCACGCGGTGTAAAGAACCGAGTCGGGCATGAAACGGTGTCGTTTTGGAGAGCCGGGTCGGATACGACGTCGTTGCGCGTCGAGTTGGAGGCCGGGTCGTAGTCGGGTCGGATCCAGGTCGGGTCGGTTTCCCCCGAGGCGGCGTCGTTTAGTCGTTTCAAAGGAAGTCGGGTCACAAGTCGGGCCGGATCCGGGTAGGGTTTCGCCCCGGGACCTGGGTCTCCAAGGTAGACGGCTACGACGTCGTTTTGGGCAAAAACGGGAACGCTGTCGTTTTGGGCGAGGAGCGGGTTGCAGCTCGTCAGGTCGGGCCGGATCCACCCATGCCCGGCCCGACGTCGTTTCGGCGCCTACTTCCCCCAAAACGCACGTCGGCCCACGTTTCGGTCGACCGGGCGGATCCGACCCATGGATCCGACCCGGGTCGTTTTTTTAAATATTCAAAAATAATATTTTATTTTCAAAATATATTAAAAATCATTTTAATTTTAAAAAAATCAAAAAATGTTTTAAAAATGTTTTATTTTCCAAAAAAATCAAAAATCAAAACAAAAATTATTTATTTTCGAAAATATTTAGAAAAATCAAAAAAATTATTATTTTCCAAAATATCCAAAAATATTAAAATATTTTAATATTTTTAAAAAATTGTCAAAAATCCCAAAAATGCCAAAATTCCTAAAAAAAGCCCAAATTTTTCATAAAAATGCCAAAAAGACTTGTATTTTCCCAGAAAATACCCCAAAAATCCAAAAATCCATTTTATGTCCAAAAGTTAGGAAATACCCAAAAAATGTGATTTTTCCCGAAAAACATGAAAAATCCCCAACATCCAAAAACCTTAGAGTTTAAACAAGATTAGGTACCGAAAGGGCATTAGTGATTAACTAGTGTAATCAAGTCCCCGATCCTAATTTCTCTCGGTTGTTGCGCAAGAGCAAGTATTTCTCCCGATACTTTGCTTGGGTTTCTAATCAACCTACCCCAAATTGATTAGTAGCGACTCCGTTCTAAAAATCAATTTACAAACCAAATACTTTAAAGTCGTGAATTGGCGGACTTGGGAGAGTCCAAGCTTTAATTAAATCAAGCCAAGCCATTAGCCTCCTTTCGGCGCTCGTACCCGATCCGGCCGGGCGCCCCCGAAAAAAAGGGGTCGGGACAGCTTGGCGACTCCGCTGGGGACTTTGAGGACTTAGGCCATATTTATCTTGTTTAAATTCTTTACTAACTTAGGTTTTTTTTTTCTTTTTGCAGGTCAATAATTTGAGAAGTTTATTTTAAGCTTACTTAAATTAAATTGTTTTGTGATTATAAACTGTTGTGCATGCTTTACTGTTTTAAACACTACACATGGCACACACAACCCGGCCGCCGGACCTGGGCCGCCATAGGATTTCTAGGATGGCGTTAAGAAAGATACGACCTCGAACGCGAGACTGCGATGTAGAGGTTGCCTTTCTTTTCCCCGAATTTCTTAGCCGAGGTTAAGGGGGTACGCGCTAACGCGAGATCGGATCGGCGGATGCCCTTTTAATTTCAACAAACCTTCTGAGATAGAAATCGAGCCGCACATCTCATGTGTATGTCTTTGTGCTTGTCATTTTTATTTAAAAGAAAAGTAATTTATTTTACTCAGTCTTTTTTTATTGGCCCATGGCAATTTAGGATAAAACTTTTCAAAGCCCGGGTTTATATGCGATGGGGGAAGATGACATTCAGTTTATTCCTACTCCCAAGGCGGAACTCTACAGATGGTGGGTTCAGTTGGATCAGCTTGCCCAGGAGCGTGTAAAGGACAAGCTCGGTCATCTCCTTTCGCTAATCCATATTACTATTCGCCCAGAAGTCATACAAAGCATTGCACATTTCTGGTGCCCAAGGACACTCACCTTTATATTTGGTAGGTTTGAGCTAACCCCAACCCTGGAAGAGTACAGTATCATCACTGGAATGCCCCTTGGAAAAGAACTGGTCAGACTATTGACAGGCCCCCTCCCTTGGTGTGAATTGGCACGGTTTTTAGGAGCTGAAATTCATGTTATGAAGCGAATTCTCGAAAACAACAATTACACCTGTCCACTAGGATTTTTGGATGCATGTTTTCAAAATCAGTCCATGGCTAAAAGAAGCAAGATTTTCCTCCTTGCATTTTCCGGGCTCATCGTTTTTCCCCACCAAAGAAATGCCATAAGTCCTAGAATAGTTTGGACCGTCAATTAAATCCTGGGAGGAGCCGACTATGTCAATCTAATTTTAGCTGAAACATTCTTGTCCCTTGATCTTTTTAAAGACAAAATAGAGAAAATCATGTGGGCTTCTTCCGAAATTTTACAAGTTTGGTTCTTTTCCCACTTGAGCAAATACTGGGGCATCATGCGATCGTTTGAAACAAACACTTCTGAGCATCCATTACAAAAATTCATTGTTTTAGAACCTTACATTCCTAATCAAACCTCTTTGCATTGGATTGACTTCTTGAGAAATCTAGCTCCTGAGGCATTCCAGTGGTGTGCCGATCGATTCCATAAAAAAGGGGCTCGCTTCAAGCACCGCCACCCAATTCCGCTACTCGATTGCGCCGGCGCTATTCCCTATCACCCGTATCGATTGGCACGACAGTTTGGAGCCCTTCAAATGATCCCGCCGCCTTCCAGAAGGAGAACCCCTCCGATCCTTTTCAACACAAGACTCGAAATCTCTACTGCCAAGGAAATTTGGGACAAGTGCCACCACAAACAGATCATGATACCTGAAAGGCTTGAAGGAGAAGAAGGAGCCCGCCACGCCTCTGCATTCTGCATCCACAAATATCATATCCCTACAAAGTAGAAGCCGTTGATCCATCGCTCAATCAAAGAGATCAGCCCGCACGAGCAGAGTTTTTGCGAAGAGAAATAGGCCAGATACCCGGCTCAGAGATAGTCCAAGGAAGTAAGCAGTCATCACAAGACCCCCTGTCGCATATGTAGTCGTGTCCCTTTAGTTTTTGAGAAAACCTTGTCCCATTGATTCGGGACTTTTTCTTTAAATGTCTAGCACTTCGTTCTGTCATTTCAATTCCTAGGCGTTAAGAGTTTGTAAAGCCTTTTTTGATGAATGAAAAATACACCGTTGCCCTGGGTCAATCTTTGTTTGCTCTATGCTTATTCATTATTTTCACCAAACAGGTAATCACGGAACGTCAACGTTCGCCGATCCAAACTCGCTCAAAAGCTAGAGCAAGAATGGCCGAAGAAAGTGTGCCAGGCCGTATTGCGGTCATGGAAAGTGAAATGAAGCAAGTCTTCAACGTGCTTCAGCAACTTTCAAAGCAGATAGACTCCATCCAGGGCAAACTTACCCCCACCCCCGCCTCAGTCGAGATTTTGCTACCATAATCATCCACTAGAGGTGATCAAGATAAAGAGCCCGACGATAACATGCTCAAATGGGAGGATGATCTGCACCAAATCATGATCGAGAAAGCTGAACTAGACATTTCGTCTAGAGCTGAGCATGACAAACGCCTCGAAAAGCTTGAAGAGAGGTTGAAACGATTGCAAGGCCTCCAAGACCCTATTTTGACGGACTTCTCCATTTATTCAATGTCAAAATGCCAGAAAAATTCAAAATGCCTGAGTTTGAGAAATATGATGGCACGACCTGCCCAAGGGCTCACTTGTAAATGTACCTGGTTCGGATAACCCAATATGTTAATAATGTACCATTAATGATCCAATTGTTCCAATCAAGTCTAGTAGGCCCTGCCCTGAGGTGGTACATTACAAAGAACATAAACATCCTTGAAACATGGAGTGAAGTAAGTGAGGCATTCCTCAAGTAGTATAAATTCATAATGGACATTACCCTTTCTCGTGAAGATCTTGAGCGTATTGAAAAGAAGAAGCACGAATCGTTCAAAGAATATCCTATTAGATGGAGGAATCTGGCCGCCCAAATTAGTCCTAAACCAACCGATCTCGAGCTAAGGAAAATGTTTATCAAAACTCTCCCTTATGAGTACCGCAATTGAATGGTAACCACGATCGCCGAATCATTTAATCAACTCATTCCAATTGGGGAGCAAATTGAAATAGGATTGAGGGAAGGTTGGTTCACTGAACCTGCACCCATGGACAAGATCAGTTTGAAGAGAGATAAAGAGCCCTCGGTAGATGTCAATGCAACCTATAATCATCCTCCAACAATTCAGGCAAATGCAAGACAGCAGCAGACTACCAATCATCAGTCGGCCCAGCGTTACAGCAACAGAAGACAATTTACTCCTCTTCCTGGACCTCCATCACAGGTACTGGCAATCCTCCGGAAAAAGAATCTCCTTTCGACTGAGCCAAAACGACCAAATGTCGAAAACTTCTCCAGCTATGATCCGTCCAAAATATGCGACTATCACATGGGAGAAGTGGGGCATTCAACTGATGAGTGCTTCGCCCTCAAGAGTCGAATCCAAAACCTGTTAGACACTAAAGCTTTCTCATTCCAGAGCAATCCGATCCCTGATCACACTGACGAAGTAAACGCAGTATTCAGTTCTGAAAATAGTCAGAGCAGGAATGTTGAAGCACATACCACTGACATCCATCAAGGGCTAGTAGAAGCCGAGTACTATTCAGGCAATGAAGTGCCTACCCTAGCAACAGAGAAAGAAGGGCCAGATGACGTGACCACCATGTTTGGAGACCTTTTCATGGACACCGCCAACGAAAGACCATAAGGGGAAATAGGTGCAGACACACTTAAGTGGAATCCTTTTTTTATTTCCTCGCAGAAGATTGTATATCTTTCTTAAGTTTGGCTTGTTTTCAACATCAGTTCCACTGGAGGAACTAATTTTCAAATCACTACTCCAAAGTGTAAATCCACCTATTAAATAAAGTTGAAAACATTCCGAGAGCATGAGGTGGTACCGTAAACCAGCCCAGCGATGTTATCCAACCACGAAAAGAAAAAGTCATCCAAGGAGAATACTGAGGGTTGGGCTGCCTCATGCTTTTTCTCCCCAAAAATGCATTTTGAAAAAAGAAAAGAATTTCATCGCCGAAAACCTTGGTCAAAATAAGATGATAAATTTAAGCATGTTTGTCATTTTGACTCTCTCACTTTATGTCTCAGAATATCGTCCCCTTAAATTTTAGCATGACAAAAGGCGTTTGAGATTGGCACATCATGTGAACAAGCCAAACATGAAGACATTGTTCCAAGGAAATGGGGGCAAACAGAAAAGATCATCCTATTTCAAAAAGGGTAAGTCTTATCCCCTAACATGACATTGAAAATAACAAACTCTCCCTTCTATTGACAGGATGCAGAGGATGAAGCATAATAGGTACAGGCATAGAGTTGAAATCCAGGCATCCGTGACATGTCTTGCTCCTGCCCAATTCCCTCCTGAACCGAAGGACTATCTTGCCACACGACATGCCCAACCAGCCGAATGTCACAGCTTTGACAAAAGCACGAGGAAGAAACTCCCTTAAAGCGCTCACGTCACGGGGAGAGAATCCGGGCGAGTCAAGGCGATCTCGTAGCCCATGCCCTGGACAATGACTTTAAAATCTAGAAGCCACACCCTAGATGCATGTTTTCCCCAAGGAGAAGTTGCCATCAGATAGCTTGAGGTTTTTGATTGTCCATCTCAAATTCCGTAAAAGCTTGAGGAGAATGGCTTTGCCCAATTGCTGCTACAATCCAAGACAGAACAAAAAGTTTTCAAAAGGGAAATAATGAAAAGAATCCTCAGCCGCAAGATACGGAAAATGAAACGTAATAGGTACAGGCATAGAGTTGAAATCAAAGCATCCATGACATGCCTCACTCCCCCCAAAGCAAAAGGACATAATAGGTACAGGCATAGAGTTGAAATCCAGGCATCCGTGACATGTCTTGCTCCTGCCCAATTCCCTCCTAAACCGAAGGACTATCTTGCCACACGACATGCCCAACCAGCCGAATGTCACAGCTTTGACAAAAGCACGAGGAAGAAACTCCCTTAAAACTGCTACTATCAACAGGGAGAGAATCTAGGCAGTCAAGGCGATCTGTAGCCCATGCCCTGGACAATGACTTTAAAATCTAGAAGCCACACTCTAGATGCATGTTTTCCCCAAGGAGAAGTTGCCATTAGATAGCTTGAGGTTTTTGATTGTCCATCTCAAATTCCGTAAAAGCTTGAGGAGAATGGCTTTGCCCAATTGCTGCTACAATCCAAGACAGAACAAAAAGTTTTCAAAAGGGAAACAATGAAAAGAATCCTCAGCCGCATGATACGGAAAATGAAACGTAATAGGTACAGGCATAGAGTTGAAATCAAAGCATCCATGACATGCCTCACTCCCCCCAAAGCAAAAGGACTATCTCGTCACGCGACACAACCAAGTGCCACGACTTCAACGGACTCAGGAGCATGAGGAAGAAATTCCTTCTCTACCTTTAAAAGTGATTACTGTCAATAGGGAGGAAATCCAGACAGTCAAGGCGATCTATGAGCCCACACGTTAGACAATGACTCTGAAATCTAGAAGCTTCACTCCTGAGGCAATCTCTTCCAAAGAGTAGTTGCCACCAGAATTTGAGGTTTTTGATTTGTCCATCTCAAATTCCATAGAAGCTTGAGGTACATGACTTTTGCTCAATAATGCTATAGCCAAAGACAAAAGGAGAAATTCCACAGAAGGAAGGCGTTAAAAGCGACCAGTAGTCACGCATGCAAGGAAGGCCAACGGGAGGAAACACCGAACCGTGCCAAGATGAATAGGCCATCCTCAACATTCAAGCATCCTCAAGAGCTACCACAGACAAGCTCTGGGGAAGGGTAATCTGGTATCGTTTCCAATACCCCTACTATCTGAACCCGTTTTTGACATGTTTTCCTATTTGACAGGAAACTTCACAACTCAAGGACCAAACTCAAAGGTTAGATTTGATAAATCAGTGCTAGTCAAGCTAGGGTGCAGAAATGACTTACATCAAATACACCTGGCTTCGTAAAGGGATGTATCATCCACAAGCCAATGATCGACCTGACGAAATGGGAACCACAAGACTTCATATCCTCCCCGTCCACTTAATCATCTGCAAACTAGTGAAGAGTAATGTTGTATCGCTCCCAATTGTCTGATTTCTGAAATAATTCGTGACTAACACGTTCTCTCTTACCTTTTACAGGACCACATAAGCCATCCAAGATACGGAAAATAAATCAATGAAAGTCTTGTCAGACTCTGATAAACCTTCCAAAGCAGAATGACACCTCAAGTATCACCAAAGCAAATGACAAAGAGCCTTCAAAGCCTCAAAGCACTTACAATCTAGGCCCTATTGATTGAGCCACTTCCTAGCTTCTCTTCTAGAAAAAGCAAGAGCAAAAATTCCTGGTCAGATCCCCAATCCTCGGCTGATCATGCATGTGTCATGTCCCTAACCAATAGAAGCATTTTATTGACACCCATCTGTAAATAACCCCTTTGTAAATAGCTCTTTCGATGTTTAAATTTCAACACGTTTACGAATACCATTTCACCAAGTAAGCACCCTTAAGAGCTGTTAATAGGTTTCTTCTGAGTAAAAACCATTCATTTATTTTTGGAAAACACCACACTCTTTCACATCACATACTGCATGCCTTTTGAATTGTGCATGATGATTTCGTCTATCTAAATCTTTGATTCTATCGAAGGATTATTAGAATAGACGGCCAAGTAAGGAATACAAGACTAATTGAGCATGTTGAATGAGGCATGTCGGAATGATGACAGGCAAGCCATATCCCACACACAGTCCTCCCATCCATATACTTGTGAGATGAGTACAGAAAATTCCATGACTACAAGGTAAAGAGTTCTCTCGCGGATGATACAATGACCAAAATAGTGGGAGGCATTCCATCACCATCTTGGGCCCCATACACTAGCCAAATTTCTATCTTACCCCTGTCAAAGAATCACCCCACATTGAGGCAAGCCAAAGGCAAGTCAGCGTCATGAGGTGAGGAAAGGGATAGAAATTCTCTTGCTTGCACTTGCATCAATCTTTGAGTGTCTTTATTGCATATGAACACTCACGTTAATTTAAGTGCCCTAGAGTCATGAAGAGCAATTCTTTCTTTACGCACTTGCATTCATTGTACAACTCAATAGAGTCTGTAAAATCACCCCCACAAGGAGACAAAGTAGAAGTTGCCATTCAAGCAGCATAATCAGAAGAGCCAACAAAAGAAGAAGACTCAACAAGTCTAATGAAGGCATTTGCTTGAACTCGTCAAGACCAGTTCCTCAAAAGACAAAAACCTGGGGCATAAAAAGCAGTGTACCTGGTAAAAGCAAGGTCAGTGCCCACGAATGAAAAATTGAAAAAGAAATGGGGGCATAAAAAGTAGTGTGCCTGGTAAAAGCAAGGCCGATGCCCCAAACAAAAGGGCAGTCATTTGTATCCCCAAGAGGAGTTGCCATCGAGATCCATGGAACCTTCACTAGACTGTAAGAGGAAAGGTCAGTGACAAACGCCAAGACGATCACCAGCTGTCACAAGAGTCAAGCCTAGGTAGCGTCCTATTGTAAAAAGTCTCTTCAAACTAGGGACACTTCAATTAACGTAGGATTTCATATGTTTATAAGCATCGCTCGAAGAAGTACGAGCAAGATTATTCTATCTCTTTTCACAGGATCCTTGACTTGCGAACCCAAAGATAACCGTGCAACATCTTCCCTACAAAGCCATGACTTCATTGGTCCCCCTTGATGAACCATTATCCAAGCTTTCATCACAAAAAAAAGACCTCTCACATTGGTAAAGTCGTATCATTTGCGAGAATACTCGGACCCCCGCTGACATGATGACAGTGAAATAGTGTGGTCCTTATAAATCCTGCATCAATGGTCAGGATAAAACAGCCTTTCCCATGAGAGTGAGTGGAAAGTCCTTTCAGACTGAAAGTCCCTCATTTGGCATGCTCAATACATCTACATTCTAAACAAAAGTTGTCTTTCAAAATCTTCCCCAATGTAATTCAAATGATACAGAGTTGACATGGTCATCATGCATAAATCGCATCTTTACAAGCACATACAATCATTGCATACATGTCTGCATATTGTATAAATAGCAAGCATACTCATAAAGATTAGAAATGTCACCGAAAAAAGCATTTCGGAAATGTCCCAGAAAGCATTTCCCGTTCTGTTTCCGGAACTTTGTGTTTGAGTACCTACTACTGTCTAGGTACCCCCCCTCTTATCGACACTCAGCTCATGCTAGTTGTTCCCAAAGTATTGATACTTGTAACTGACAAGTATCCATTTATCTTTAAGTACCTACCACTGTCTAGGTACCGATGCTCAGCTTGCTTGATTTGTCCCTCAAATATCGACATCTGCAATTACCCAAGCATCCCCCTATTTTCGAGTGTTTGCCACTACTTAAGTGCTCCCTCTGTTGACACTCGACCTATTCATGCTGTCATTAAAGTTTAGGTGCTTGTGACTGTCCAAGTATCCTCTCATCTTTAAGTACCGACCACTATTCGAGTACCCTTTTTATGACACTCGACCTGTTAGAGTTGTCCTCAAAATCATGACATTGGATGCTAGCAAGCTCTCAAGCATTCCCCCACATCATGCATCTGCAATTACCCAGGTAAGCCTCATGTCGGCATTCTAAAATACCAGGAGGTGAGAGACCTTCATGAATATCCAAGGTAAGTCCCCGATATTCCCTTTACCAGGAGGTGAGAGACCTTCATGAATATGCGAGGCATGTCCTCAATATTCCCATTACCAGGAGGTGAGAGACCTTCATGAATATCCAAGGTACGTCCTCAATATTCCCCTTACCAGGAGGTGAGAGACCTTCATGAATATCCAAGGTACGTCCCCGATATTCCCTTTACCAGGAGGTGAGAGACCTTCATGAATATGCGAGGCATGTCCTCAATATTCCCAATTACCAGAGGTGAGAAATCTTCACAGATATGCGAGGTACGTCCTCAATACTCCCAATCCCCAAGAGGTAAAGAAGCTTCCACGAGTATCACAGGTGCGCCCTCGATATTCCCAAATCCCCACAAGATAAGAGACCTTCACAAATACCTAAGGTATGCTCTCCATGTTTTCAATTATCAAATACCCCTTTCGATACTTGTGAATGTCCGAGTATCCCTAAAAACTCGTACTTGTGATTATCCATGTACCCCTTCAATGCTTATGATGCCTGCCAAGGCCCAAATATCCGTCAGGTTAGTACTTGTGAATATCCATGTACTCTTTAATATCTCTGTGAATGTCCAGATTACCCCCAGAGTAGATGCCCTGAGAAAGGTCGGCGCATTCCCCGAGAAAGGTCGGGTTTCAACTGGTGTCCCTGACAGAAGTCAAACACCCCCAAAATCAGATGCCCTGAGAAAGGTCGGCGCATCCCCTGAGAATGGTCAGGTGTCATTTGGTGTCCCTGACAGAAGTCAAACACCCCCCAAAAAAACAGATGCCCCGAGAAAGGTCGGCACATCTCCTGAGAATGGTCAGGTATCATCTGGTGTCCCTGACAGGAGTCAAACACCCTTCAAAAACAGATGCCCTGAGAAAGGTCGGCACATCTCCTGAGAATGGTCAGGTATCAATTGGTGTTCTCGATACAAATCAGACACCCCCAAATGAAGTGCCCTGATAAAGGTCAGTGCATTTCCCGTCACGGCGACCGAAGAATGGTTCGGGTCCGAGACACCCCTCTGATTGCTCCAACAGGCGACCGAAGAATGGTTCGGGTCCTGGAGAAGTAATCCCCCGTCACGGTGACCAAAGAATGGTTCGGGTCCGAGACACCCCTCTGATTGCTCCAATAGGCGACCGAAGAATGGTTCGGGTCCTAAAGAAGTAATCCCCCGTCACGGCGACCGAAGAATAGATTCGGGTCCGAGACAACCCTCTGATTGCTCCAACAGGCGACCGAAGAATGGTTCGGGTCCTAGACAAATTATCCATTGTTTTGACAGGCGACCAAAGAATGGTTCGAGTCCTGGAAAAGCAGCCCCCTCATATCACCAGGTAAGATGACGCCTCGATACTTGCCAAAACCCGGGGTTCACACCCTATCTCACTCATTCCCGGTAAGTAACTCCAGGTATCTTCTTATCTGTCTTACTGTGGTGTTATATTCCCTTTTTCCGTAGGATAATATGTCCTAAATAAGATATAATCTGCTGCCCATGCTAGGTAAAAAATTAGGCATCAGTTTGTCTTTGAATGCAACCTCTGCGAGCTCACCTTCAAAGAGGGGCAGCTGTTGACGCCTAATTTTTGGTTTTTAGTTTTGGGTTATTAATTAATTTTAATACTGTTTTTATTTCATTTTGTTTTGTCAGGAAAAAAACCGAAAAAACGAGAAAAAAAAACAGAAAAACAAGAAAAACCTAAAAAAACAGAAAAAACGAAAGAACCGGCCCAGGAGGTCTTCGGCCCAAAGCTCGCGGGTCAGCCCGCGCCTGAGCCCGACCCGTCTGACCCTCCTTCCTCGCCCAAAATCGCATGCGGTGCACGCGCCGGAGCCGCGACGACCGGGGAAAGGAAGGGCGGACGGTGGCGTGCACGGTAGCTCGAGGAGCAGTGATCAGAGCACGTGGGGAAGGACGGGGCAGATGGCCGACGGGACGCGTCGGATGGGATGCCGGTTCGGCCGACCGGAGCCGCGGCGTTCCCCCCCGGTCGAACCACCGTCAGCTGGCCACCCTTGGCCTATAAATACCCCTCTTCCCCCCCGTTGTTCAACAGACAGAGGTAGGAAAGCAGTAGGAGGAGGAGTCGTGAGCCTTGAGTACCCGCTGAGAGACTTCAGTGGGGCCGAGGATTCGCGACCCACGAATTCGCGCTTCGCCTGAGCCAGAGAGAGAGAGAGAGAGAGAGAGAGAGAGGAAGGGGAGGCCGCAGCCCTGCCGTCACCATCACCACTGCAGGTATCAAGCATCGTCATCGCTGTCGCCGCCGATCATCCCTCTCCAGGCCAGTCGCTGTCGCCGTTGCCGTCCTCGCCGCCACCGTCGCCGTGCCCTCTCGACGCCCTCCAATCCAGGAACCCTAGGGTTCCCGATTTGCCGGGTCACGATCCCGGGTCGCCGGGTCGGACCCGGATCGGGAACCAGGTAGGGTTCCTGTGCCTTGAAAGGAGGATGGAGTCGGGTCGAGGTTCGGACCGGGTCGGATGGGGTACGAAGGACACGATACCGTTTCACGAGTTTAAAGGGGAGGTCGGAGTCGGGTCAAAGCTAGGACGGATCCGGGTCAGGTGTCCGGAGCGGCGTCGTTTCACGCGATGTAAAGAACCGAGTCGGGCATGAAACGGTGTCGTTTTGGAAAGCCGGGTCAGATACGACGTCGTTTCGCGTCGAGTTGGAGGCCGGGTCATAGTCGGGTCGGATCCAGGTCGGGTCGGTTTCCCGAGGCGGCATCGTTTAATCGTTTCAAAGGAAGTCGGGTCGCAAGTCGGGCCGGATCCGGGTAGGGTTTCGCCCGGGACCCGGGTCTCCAAGGTAGACGGCTACGACGTCGTTTTGGGAAAAACGGGAACGCCGTCATTTTGGGCGAGGAGCGGGTCGCAGCTCGTCGGGTCGGGCCGGATCTACCCATGCCCAACCTGACGTCGTTTCGGCGCCTACTTCCCCCCCAAAACACACGCCGGCCCGCATTTCAGTCTAACCCGGGCGGATCCGACCCATGGATCCGACCTGGTCGTTTTTTTAAATATTCAAAAATAATATTTTATTTTCAAAATATATTAAAAATCATTTTAATTTTCAAAAAAATCAAAAAAATTTTTAAAAATGTTTTATTTTCCAAGAAAAATCAAAAATCAAAACAAAAATTATTTATTTTCGAAAATATTTAGAAAAATCAAAAAAATTATTATTTTCGAAAATATCCAAAAATATTAAAATATTTTAATATTTCAAAAAAAATGTCAAAAATCCCAAAAATGCCAAAATTCATAAAAAAAAGCCCAAAATTTTCATAAAAATGCCAAAAAGACTTGTATTTTCCCAGAAAATACCCCAAAAATCCAAAAATCCCTTTTATGTCCAAAAATGAGGGAAATACCCAAAAAATGTGATTTTTCCCAAAAAACATGAAAAATCCCCAAACATCCAAAAAACCTTAGAGTTTAAACAAGATTAGGTACCGAAAGGGCATTAGTGATTAACTAGTGTAATCAAGTCCCCAATCCTATTTTTCTCGGTTGCGTAGAGCAAGTATTTCTCCCGATACTTTGCTTGGGTTTCTAATCAACCTACCCCAAATTGATTAGTGGCGACTCCGTTCTAAAAATCAATTTACAAACCAAATACTTTAAAGTCGTGAATTGGCAGACTTGGGAGAGTCCAGGCTTTAATTAAATCAAGCCAAGCCATTAGCCTCCTTTCGGCGCTCGTACTCGATCCGGCCGGGCGCCCCCGAAAAAAAAGGGTCGCGACAGACTTCAAAGAAAGAAAAACAAGAATAATGCCTAGAGGTGGCGTAGATTATAAGCTATTTATCGTATGGGACGATCCGTTCAAAAGATACACAAGACTATGCAATCTGTCAAGGTGAGATGAACTGATGAAGTTCACATACCACGTGCATTCGAGTGAGGGAAACCGGATACATTGAAATCTTAGTTCAAAGTATTGCCAATTTTTGGCATGCAAGAGCACTCCCTGGAGTCAATATAACCCACCATCACAAGATCCCACCCCATCTTCGCTAGGAATAGGGAAGTCCAAAGGACATTTCAACATCACTTGCTAATTTAAGGTTTGCTAATATTTCTAGGTTAAGAGCATGATACATCCCCCAGGAAACAAGCCAGACCTAGTTCTGTATACCAATCAGGCAACACTCCCTGTAATTAGCAACATTGGAGATGGCTTTTAGCAGTCGCATTCCAAGCTATTATTCCAGAATCGGTGGGCGATTCAATTCCCTGCCTGTGCAAAGGTGAATGGATCCTCACTGCACAACCAAAGAGATAAATAGTCTTGAGTCTATCCCCTAGACAAGCAGAGAACCGCCTAAGTTACAAACAACAGCGAAAAGAGTCGCAGATAAAGAGGAAAAAAAGAATAAAAGACCTCTTTCCCTTTTCGTCGGCATTGTAATGTATATAAATAAAATATAACTAAAAGCACATGCATCGACTAATCTAAATCAAAGAATTGAATTCCTACTCTGGATGAAGTTACAATCAAAATGAAAGGGAAATTATTCATTATATGCAAACCCTTGCCCTCCAACACCTTGCTGAGGCATCCCCGTCGCGGATATGCCTCTCTGCCCCTTGAGAAAGAGCAAAGCATTCCAACCGAGTACACAAGTTTTTTTGTTCGTTCCTTTTTTGATTCCCTTCCTTTCATACATATTGAGAAGCTTTAGTGCAACTTAAGAGAAGGGGCGCTCACAGAGAAGTGTGTCCACCATCCACTTATATTTGCCCAGAGAGACTGAGAGAGCCTGAGCAAGCAGAGCCCATTCAAGAGTCAAACACTCCTCTGACAAAAATTATGACTTTAAATTTCTAGTCTGCATAAAATTTGCGTTCATGCCCTCATTTCTGATTTCTGAGCACCTTTATTACTTTTTTTCTTTTTGACACTTGTAGAAACTCCGCTATCACCATGCTGTAATTATCAGAAAACTACTTAAAGAAAGCAACATTCTTACCTTAAAATCCGACGCCAGCAAGTTTACTAAGACATCTCATCCCCACATACGGCCCGATACCTGGCTCGTAGCAAAAAGATGGCGAGAGGAGCAGACTGGCCAGACATGTTGCAGCAAGGTTTCTGTTGGATTGTTATGCCTCAGTGCTGCTGGTTTTTACTAATGTTCCTCTGTTCTGTCTTTCTTTTCTGTTTTATTTTTCTAGCTAAGTTTGTTTAATTATGCAGCTGATATTTTCATTATTTTTAGAAAGTGCATTGGCATGGTTAAGTGCAGTTATATGCTACACGTGTGTAAGCAGTTACCACTTATATATAGGTCTTGTACTCGACAGTTCTCTAAGAAGAAGAACTGATGTATGCAAGTTTTATGTTCTATTTTTTCTTCTGTGCTATCTTCCTCATTCCAAGTCCATAGCTTCTGGTTTCTGTTTGTTTACTGTTTGATTAGTAACAACAGTTTCCCATGCAAGGTAGGGTTGCCGAGGATTTCCGATCCTCTCTATGGCTAATCTCCTAAGAAACTTTCAATTATCAAACAAAAGTAGTTCAGTGGAGATCTAATTATGTCCTTTTTTCACTCGTTTTAGCAACATCTTTAGCCATCGGAGCTTTTCTCCCCCTCAGGCAAGCACTGTGTTCCGCGTTTTTAATAAACGGAACACAAGGTGGAGCTTGAGTTTGGCAAAGATTAAAATACAAAGAGGACAAGCAATTAGTGATCTCTCTTCCACATTGGTCCAGAGGAACCCTGCTACTTCTTCTGTGCACCGTATTGCCAAGATTCTCTTGATCCGTCACCCACCGATCAACACCTTCCAAAGTGAATTCTCCTGTGTGGCTTAAGAGGCCGGAAATTTCCATTCCTAGAGATTAGGGATGCTGGCAACTTCTCATCATCTTCTGGTGCCACCACTGACCTGGGCTCTGTGTTTGTGTCTGTCAATCTATGCCTTGACCCACCTGACCTCAACCCCCTTGAATTCAAAGGAGCCTTACCTGGCAGGGGAGCTAGAGTCGGTCCTTTGGGTATGTAGAACTCTTTGGGGACAGAATCCATGTCCATGTAACAATTTCTGGCTTTGGCATCATCAGTCAATGCAGCCCAGTCTTCAGATTGAATTAAAGCATTAACATTTCCCATTACCTATTAAGATAAAAAGACACAAAAACAATCAGAATCTGTCCCCCTAAGTTGACAAGCGGATAGGACAGGGAGAGAGTAAAAAACAGAAATGTAAAAGAACAGGGTAGATGAACCCATACCCATAGAGCTCTCCTAGCACGAGTTAGAGCAACGTTCATTCAACGAATAACTGCAACAAAGCCAACTCCATGACTAGAAGCACGAACATACGACATTATAATGGCATCACGTTCTTGTCCTTGGAAAGCATCAACGGTATTGATATAAATATCCTTCCCTTCTTCTAAATTCAGAACCTCCTCAAACTCACGTTGAAGGCATTTTAACTGCAACTTGTAAGGTGTAAAAGCCCACGGTAATCTTCCCCACACCCATAGATTTCAGAGTTTTCTGTAAATGCTCATATATACAGAGACAAAACTGTGATTCGTGTATATTTTGGTAGGAGACAGAACCACCCCGGTGGGATTCCCAACCGTGTGTAATATCGTAAAATAAGTAAGGTCTTAGCAATGGATCCATGTAATATACCTCATCAAGTAACTTCACTACACTCTCACTATTGCTTAGGCATTCCTAGTAAAAGTACCTGGAAGGGAAATTACGGATTTGTGGATGCATCCTATACTAAACAGACAACAACATTGTTGGGCATCCAGACTGTTGAAATCTCTCAAAATGGCTCCTGCTGTATAGCAGAGTCCCAGCTGCTTTGCTAATGACAGTGGCAAGAAGCTGCTGTGGAGCCCCAACTAGAACACATCTAGCAACACCAAATGAAAGGGGAGGAAGGACTGCCACCTCACTGGCCTGTGCTACCTTATCAATGACCACCATATCAAAACCATGAGAAAGGCGAGAGAATAACTTTCTACCTTTGCTTGAAAGAGTGAAGACAATCTCAGCTTCATTGGCATAACTTGCCTCAAGACTGGCGCGGGCCTCTTCCAAATTAAAATTACTACCTGTACGAAACTTTACTTCTACAATGACGATGCAAGACATCTCAACCGGCACTTTATCCCTGTTCTCAACTGCTTGAGCAAGTTGCTTGAGCAATGCATCACGATTCTTGTCCCTTGCCATCAAAACATCAGGATCCACACCTACAGATCCTTGAGAACAAATAGCAGCGGCTGCACTGTTGAGTTTCTTTTGAATTTCGACTATCTCCTGAGAGAGTTAAGATTCACTACTTCTTAATCTGTGCAACCAGGCATAAACCTCCTCTTTACCCATGGCAAGAAGTTGCTCAGTTCTCCTTTCAATAGAGACGGCCTCAGCTGCACGTGTTTGTGAGTCTACTCCAACTCGGGCTACATCAGATTTATATATCCTCATGTCCCCATTAATGAAACCACGATCAAGAACACGAGCTAGCAGCTCATCTGTTGCTGCATTGGAAGGAGCACACACTAACATTCTAGGCTTTGGGGGCGAGCTTTGGAAGAGTCCGAAAAAGACTCCGATCCATGCTCTGAAGAACTTCATCAATTGATCCAGTTGCATTATTATCAGAACTGCCCTCGCTAGGTTGCTTGTGGCTTTTCGGTGCCAGTTTCTTTTGCAATGAGTTGTGATAATGTTGATACTGAACCAGATGGATCACATTCAACATACCCCATACAATATGTGTCTTGCATGTACTTGGAGGGCCTTGGACGAGAGTGAAGGGCCATGGTTCTTGTCTCTTTGTTATCCCACTACTTGTACCAGCAGCCGTATGCATAGCAGCCCACTGTATTGCTGACAGTTGGGGTGCGTTAAAGGTCCCTGTTTAAGTGTTCTCGCAAACTTCGAGTGAAGCACCTCGGCATGGCAGGGATCTGCTGCTCATAATTAGGAAACCTGCTCGGGACTAGGCTGAAGTATCGATGTTTGCATCCGAAAAGAAGAGAATCAGTTAGACGTGATTTAACCCAAGTAAAATTGCATTTATATCGAAAAAAAAAAAAAAATCCAGTTTTGCCTGCAAATTAAGGCGACAAAATGCATGCAAAGCAATATACTCCCATTAAGTGGTAGCGAGAGAGCCCAGGACAGTTAAATACCAGATGCCTCTATGCTGGATTTTCCTTAAGATGTGTTCTTCATTGCCCTCACTGAAAATGTCCATTAGGAGAACACGATTAGAGTTAGTACATAGGTATGACACAACATAGATAATACATAGAAACAATTCCATTCAAGGGAAAATAATCTAAAGCTGAATACGGTAAACTTAACCTGCTGGGATCATAAGAATCGCCGACATAGAAGTGAAGGATTACTCCAGGAGGGTCACGAGTATCAATAGGCATAAATCACCTAACCGTACTAGTTATCTCATGCTCTTCCCCCTCGCCATTGACATAGAAATTGGTTCTTTTGGACCTGAATAATCCAGGCCTAGGGGTTGAAAGGATCCCAACATCCCCCTCCTTAAACATCCATTTGCACTCGTTTACTAATTTTTGGAAGGGAACCAAATCGATTGGCCCTAAAATTAGTTTGGAAGCAAAACAACCAATTCCAGAATTAATACGAGAACCGGCCTACCTTCTTCTTGGTTTTTTCTCTCTCTCTTTCTTTTTATTTTTTTATTTTTTTTATTTATTGAAATCGAGAACCGAGTCGGTTGAGGTTGATTCTCAAATTTTTTCAAAGTTCTAAACCACTTTGATAACATTTGGGGTGTGTTGCCATTGTGGACTTTCTGCAAAATTCATAACGTTCTTTTTCATATCTTGATGGTAGAGAATCTCTCGCCTACAACAATCACCTTTTGTTTTAGAAAATAATGTTTTATATGACAAATTTACCATCCATTAGTTTTTGTTAAATTTGGATTAATACTTTAAAAAATCATGAACCGATACACATGTAACTAATGATGGATAAAACCCCAAACTAATATACCCATCAACTATCATGTATCACCAACTCAGAAATTTCACAGTAAGTCTAACATAAAATAACGGAGAGTAAATTTATCATTAGTGTACCGATTTGAGATTTTTGGTGATCAAAAAATTAATATGAAGTAAATTTATTACAAACATACTAATTTGAGGTTTTTCATGGTATTAACCCTTAATGAAAATATTTCTTCTTATCAAATAAATCATCTACTAGTTTTAGCACATCACTTCATGTCTATCTCACCAAATAAATCATCTTGCTTTTTTTTTTAAACATGGGTTGTGCCTGGCGACTGTCAAAACAAGAGCATGATTGGGACCGAAAAGTTTCTTTTATTATTCCAATGAAGTAGTAAGTTTTTCTTTTTCAACTCAAATGCATATGATTCAACACTAATTAGGGAGATGTTAATTAGCTAACCGTGAATTATTTTTGTCATTAAAGAGTGTGTCTATTCAAGTTCTAATTAACTGCAATGCTAGATTCTGTTGCCCCCTATTGCCAGGGTTCTCTTTTTCTATCGCCTAGCTCGTTAGCACCTTCCAATGAATTCTCCATGGAGATTTCCATTCCTGGGGGTCCAGGATGCCGGCAACTTGTCGTCGTCGTCTCCTAGCTCGATCGTTGACCTCGGCTCCGTGTGCATGTCAGTCAATCTATCCCTCGACCCACTTCACCTCAACCAAATGAAGTGGATGAATAACTAATCCGATGAATGATCTCTTACGTGGCATTACTAAGAAATCTCGATCAGTAGATGTATGGCAGTGCCATGTCTTAAAATGCAATAGTTCTTTTTATTTATGGGTATCTTACTTGAAGAAATCATGTGATGAAAAATGTGATGGGAAAATATTTCTCGAATAAATATAAGTATATTGTTTCAATGAAAATTTTGTGTCTCGCCCTCCTAAGCTCAAATTCTCAGTCCACCATTGGCTATCGATAGTCGATATTAAAGAAAGAAAATTAGGGATAATGCCTAGAGGGGCGAATATTATAAGCTATTTGTCATACACTATACATGTAAGGGGATGATTTGTTCAAAAGATACATGACCGTTAAATTCTTGGTCAATAGATACAATATTAGGCCTATCAGAATGGATTCAAAACCCATTTGAGAACCCAAAAACAATTTGGGTAGTAATAAATTTCGTAGGCCAACATAATGGGCCTACAAAATAAAGATGGCAAAATAAGTGAATTACAAATGGGTCCATTATGAACCATTGACAACTCACTTACATTTCCAAGTCAGGTTACATCACTAATTAAGGGTGAACGATTTCAAATTCCATATAAATTCCACCTAGAATCCGAAACTTACTTATTGAAACAGATTTAAGCATTTCCTATAACTTGGAATATATCTTGTCATGGTTTTAAATCAATCCTAAAGTTTACCTAGGTTCTGTCTTTATTATTTTTTTTGAGTGCAATGCAACTAATTCTATTTTTTCCATCAAGATTAATACCTGAATCCAAACAAGAATTTGGCCACTAAAAACCAATAAAATTTCTCATCTTTTTTTTTCATGTGGACTTGGGCCACATTTGATAATGCTTCTGAGAGCATAAATAAAATAGAAACGTACTTAGTAATATTTTTGTTCTTGAAAATAGATTTCAAATAAAAGCCAAAAATATAAAAAAATTGCTTCTTATTCTCTAAAACATAAACAAGAAACACAAAAAAGATTGTTCATTGTTGTTGGGAACAATTCAAAAAATATATTCTCTTTGTTTTTGGTTCTTCTTCATTTCTTCCCCTTAGCCAATCACCGGCCTCGACGATGGCCAGCGAACAGCCAAACGAGGCCTTGCGACCTCGATGGAGCCTTGCCGGCCTTGGCAAGGTCACCCCGAGCTCACCAGCCATCGGTGAGCCCCTTGAGCCTCCCCATGGTTGGATAAGGTTTGAACTCGTCTAGCCACGATGAGGTCCTCGCCAAGCCACGTTGAGGCTCAGGGGGACCTCACCGATGGCTAGTGAGGCTCGAGGGGACCTTGCTAGTTGCCGGCCAGGCTCCCCGAGGCCGGCAGCAACCTCGACAGTGCTGGCATCTGTCATATGTGGATCTTGCCTCCCCCGTCCGCTTTTGTCCCCTTCTCTCCTTTTCCTTGGCCTCTTTCACTCTATCTCCACTCTATGTATACGGACTTGACCAGACCACCACCTCCCCAACCAACACGCTCTTCACACACTGCAGCAACGAGAGGCTCCATCGCAGACCCACCCCTTCCGACCAATTTCACCCAGGTCCTCCGCAGTTGCCCCACCAACTCCTCTCCAATCTTGAATGCCAACACGGCGACACCCCTGCGAGCTCCTAGTGATAGGCCTAGATGGGGTGAGTAGTGAGTGTGAGGCAGAGAGGCAGTCGTGTGCAGAGGCCATATGCAGGGCCGCCAAAGATTGGGGATTCTTCCAGGTGGTGAACCATGGGATTCGCCAAAGTTCGACATGAAATTGTTGTTTGGTCATTCGCTGCTTTGTCTCTCTAGTTCTTAGAGTTCTGTACTTCCATAATGCCCTATTTTGTTTTGTTAGTTATCATCTCGAGAAGACCGAGCAAAGGAGGTGCACCCAAAAAAGGAAATCAAAGTGGGAAAATAGCAGGGTAGAAAAGTGAAACTTTGGCAATGCTAGATCGAAAAAGTCAATGTATTGTTGATCAAAAGCACTTATGTGTACACAATAGAAAGCTAAGAGAGAATAAAGACTAGTGGCTAGAGGCCCCTCTGCTCTCAATCACATTTCTCTCTTTCCTCAAGTTACCTTGAGAAAGAAACAATGCAGAATTATTGATTTATTGCTTCTCTGAGACTTTGTGGCCTGTTGCTAATCATTTGGTTGTAGAAGAATCAAGGTCATTACTAATGGTGATGCTGACAATGAAGGATAAGTGCGATAAGCATGTTATATCTCTTCCTCTGCTTAGGAGGAAAACTTGCATAGCGAAAGGTGTATTGTCTAATTGCTTGATAATTGCCAGGCTTTTGTCGATGACCTCTGTCTAAATTTCCTTAAGCCTTCATGTTTGCATTAACTTGAAATGGTTATGACTTAGTACTATAATGTATTTCTTTTTGTGCTTCTTCAGAAGCTCATTACTTATTTTATCCAACCACCTGATTTTGCTTAATGTTTTTGGTACATTAGGTGCTTCTTGGAGATGTAGGAGCTGGACAATTTGGCTTAGTACTGCGGTTTGTTAAAGGCCAATACGTTAAATTTCAGGTTCACAAAACTCGATTGTTGATTTATGAGGTTGATTTTGTTTCTTTCTATAATAGTTGCTTGACTTTGAAGTACTTCTGATGTTGTAGGAATCCACCACCAGCGCTGCCTTCTTTTCTCTGACTTTGGCTGTAAATGATGCAACTGTGAAGTTTGAGATCTGAGATACTACTAGCCAGGAGAGATACCATAGCTTGGCTCATGTGTACTATAGAGGAGCTGCTGCAGCAATCATTGTGTCTCATGACAAATTTAGTAAGTGAAGCTAACAACAAACCGATTATGGGCTCCAATGCTATATTAAGTTGCTAAGTCAACAAATCTTTGACTGTGGCAAGAGATCTTATTGCAAAGTAACAGTTTCCATTACAAGAAAATGGATGTAATATTGGCTTTATTTATCTATGTTGTTGAAAATCTATGTCCATCTAAGAATTTAGTGAAATTAATCCTTACAATTCTGCATCTGCTTCAGTGCTCTGCAGCTCAGTGCTTTCTTGTGGCTTAGAAGTTTTTAGAGCAAAGTGACAATACTACTTTCTTGCTTGTAGGCATCATTTGAGCGAGCCAAAAAGTGGGTGCAAGAACTTCAAGCACAGGGTAGTGATAAATCTTTTTTGCTTGACTTCTCTATGTTATAGCTATTTGTTTGGCTTTGTTGTTGGTTTGCAGAAAAAGTGGTTTGCTTGTTATCCTTTTGCTTCCCCCTTTGGACTTTGAAATACTTGAGTAAGGAAGAGTTCATTTTACTTGGCCTCTGACCGTCAATTTCTCCATTTGAGATAGCTTTGTGGAGCAATTTGTGATGCTACTCACTGTTAATATGTGTTTGAGCTGTGATAATGTCGTCGAAAGTCTTCGTATTGCAGCTTCTTTGTTTTGTAATTTGTGTTGTTGCTTGCATATATTAAATATGCATTGCTTAATATTGCGTGCAATGAGTGGTATGTAGCTTTATTGGACTTCAAAATTGGACATGAAATTGTTATTTGATCATTTCATGCTTTGTTTCTCTGGTTCTTGGGAGTTCTACACCTCGTTTCATCTTTCTAAACTTCCAGAATGCCCTATTGTGCTTTGCTAGGTTATCATCTCGAGATGATAGTGCTAAAGAGGTGCAGTGGGGAAAAAAAATCAAAGTGGGAAGATAGGATGTTAGAAAAGTGAAATTCTGGTGAGGCTAGATTGAAAAAGACGATGTATAGTTGATCGAAAGTATACAATAGAAAGCTAATGAGAAAATAAAGATGAGGGGCTGGAGTCGAGGGAGCTCATGCCGAGCGGGGAGTACGGGAAGGAGGATGGGGAGGA
This sequence comes from Eucalyptus erythrocorys, assembly GCA_014182555.1. Taxonomy (NCBI): domain Eukaryota; kingdom Viridiplantae; phylum Streptophyta; class Magnoliopsida; order Myrtales; family Myrtaceae; genus Eucalyptus; species Eucalyptus erythrocorys. Next base: position 20,140,978 of record CM024601.1, on the reverse strand, counting down.
GGAGGAGGACGCCGATGACGAGGTCGGGGTTGGCAGGAAGTCGTTCTCGGGCCGATTGGATCGCCGTCTCCGGGAGCAGCACGTTCGGCTCCACGACTTCGAATGACGGTGAGTTGATTCGGGTTTTGCATTTTCTAGTGCGATTTTTAGGTCACCAGAGCTTTGGCTTTGAACAAAAACGTTGTAGGGTGGAATTCGCGGTGCACAGCAAGCAGACTTGGTGAAAATCGGTGGGAAAGATGTTTAGGCTGTTAAGCAAATGCGGCTATGCTTTAAATTTTTGTACTAGAACCACATATTCCTTCTAAGATCTGATTTTGCCTCTCTCTCTCTCTCTCTCTCTCTCTCTCTCTCTCTAAGCTGTGGCATGATTTCTGAAGATCGATTTGTTTTTTTTTCACCCATGAAGCACTATGTTTCTTTGGTTCTCTTGAGGATAAGTGTGCTTCGTCAAGGCCAAAAAAATAATTTGGCCCTCATGTTGGCCGTGAAGTTTTGTTGTCCTGACTGGTGTGTCATTTGCTGTTGCTATTTCTCATAAGACAATTTCTTTGGTCCCGTCTCCGCGAGCTTTATTAGGCCCGGAAGGCTCTTTGACTCTGCTGCTTCAGATGAAAATCATGACGTAACGATGGACTCTACAGCGTTCTCAATGCATTTCCGCAACCTTGCAAGATCCGACTCTGGCATGGAGAAGACGCCGACGGGCATTCATCTGACCTTTGATGAGAAGACACCGTCCGAAAAAAATACCTCTGCTAACTCTGGAAGTTTTATGATGCTAACAAATGCTAGGAAGGTGAGTCCAGAATCTGCTCATCCAATGCATAATGTTCAGAGCGACGATAAAGATTCAAATGAAATGAGCCTTATCGGGAATAATCCAAATAGGTATGACAATGGTAGACTTTCTCCTTCATTGGATGCCCTCCTGGCGGAAGGCAACCAGGATTTGCAAGTTCTTCCTGATTTTGATGTTGACAATGCAAATGCATCAGCTACTTTTGAGGTTTTCAATGCTGGTGAGGGTGGAAGCAGTAAGGAGAATTTTCAGGGCTCTGCAGATAACATAACGAGCTCTATGGGTACTGATGGAACCAATCAGATAACTGTTGCAGCTTATCATGAATTAGACAAGGCAAATAGTGTAGCACCCTAAAACCCCCTTAAGGTCGCCACAGTTGTCCTCCTTACTTTGCATTTCAAATTGAGCCGTGAATTCTTAGGCTTTTTTTTTTTTTTTTTTTTTTACAAACGGTCCCAGCGCACTTGTCTTGCGGAAGCGAAATCACATCTCACCAAATCTCCCTTCACATAACCAAAAAGGGCAATGCACACTAACTAAACATCATAGGATAGTGAAACCGAGTCATTTTTATTTACATATCTACAAGATGGATTCTTTTAGGGTAGGTACATATCAAAAGAAAAGCCAGCTCGTAGCTAACATGGCTTATACTCAAAAAGACAAAAACATCTACCCCTCTAAACGATCATACACAGATAAATCCATCTATCAGTCTCGGCTATGTCCAAAAAAATCTCAACTCCTAGCTTCCAGCTCCCCCTCAGGCTCTACATCCACCCTGGTGCGTCGGATGGCGGTGGTGGTAGCATGCCTCGCATGATCCCGTCCCAGCGCATGTGGACGGAAATGAACTCTTGAAACACTGGGCCATCCTCTAGACCCACCTCATAGCGTACCAACACCCGCACCCGGAAGAACGTCAACCTAGGGACGGATGGACAGTCGATCTCAGACACTTCCACCTCTACATCCGATGGAATACCATAAAAAGTGCCTGGTGAGACTGGCTGGAGCGGCATGGCTAGGCTGAAAGTTAGTCCCCAAAAAAGGGTGAGTATAACAACTCAGCAAATACATGATCTCTATGGCCACTCATACATCACACAAGACAGTCAAACATGTCACATCATCATATAACAACAACAGATATATCATGGCATCATATAGTATCAACAGATATAATCATGCCTATACCAACAATTAAGCCATAGGTATTCAATCATTCATGTACTTACTATCCAATGCTCATGCATGTACCATGCATCCATATCATTCAATACTCCGGCATACACCATGCATTCATATCTTTCAATGCCCATGCATACATCACCATATGCATAACTCATTTCCAATTCTTTTCACAATTTTAATTGACTTTTAATGCATTCCCAGCACACACCATCCGGGCTTCCGGCCCCCCACATTCCAGGCATCTCACACCCCAATTGGCATCACGAGGAATTCACGGCACACACCATCCGTGCTTCCGGCATTTACACTCCCTGGCCGGGCATCTCGCACCCCAACTGGCATCACGAGGAATTCACGGCACACACCATCCATGCTTCCGGCATCCCCTACGCTCCGGGCATCTCAACTCCGAGGCCATCCAGATTTACGCCCCCAGGGCCACTGGGCATCCGGCATTTTCACTCCCTGGCCGGGCATCCCGACACTACCGGGGCATCATCGGCTCACACCATCCGATGGTCTTCTCATTTATCATGATTTACAAACATAGGCATGGTTCATGGCATACAATATGATGCTCACCACTCATAACTATATGCAATGCCAAACGTCCTCATTCATGTGGCATGAAAATCACATAGAACAACTCCATTCAATTAGTTCCCATCATTTTCTATAAAACTCATAGAATTTAGCATGTATAGTTTTCTGAAAACGTTTAAACTAAATACCAAATGACTCCCAAAATTGTGAAACTTACACACGTGACAGTCAAGACAATATGGCACACTTTTCATGAAGAATGCATGTTCTAAATGTCAACACATAAAAAGATACAACTCAGCCATTGCGACACAGCAATTTTCAAACATCACAGCTTACACAGTTGCAGAATAACCCTAAATTAAATATCCAATTGTCCACTAAAAATCATGAAACTTTACCACATCAGCATTAAGACATAAAGGTACAACTTTCATTAAGAACTCATGTTCAAATAATCCTTACACAAAAAGATACAAATCGGCAATCCAATTCACAGTTTCAAGCATTCTAGTTTACACAGCTTTGGAAATTCTTCAAATTAAATACTCAAACAACATTCAAAAATTATGAAATTTCACCACATGATAGCCAAGAGTTTAAAGTAGATTTTTCCTGAAGACATTGACATCAGATTCGTCCTAGATAATTAGTTACAATAAACAAAATGTTTGTCCCTAGCACCGAACCGTCCAGAATCAACACACCACCGAAATTTTGCCATTTGACCTACCTATCCTCCTTCTTTTCTTCTGATTTTTGGATGTGTTCTAGTTTAAAGTGTTTTCTTCAACTTTCATTTAGAAGTCGAAGCAAGATTCCCAAAGGAAAGTCACCTTATGATCCCCGTAACCTACTGACGTTCCACAAGACAGTCCAGATTCCATGTCTTTGAGAAAATATGCATTTCACTAGGCTACACTTGTTGGATTTGTCTCAATTTTTAGTATGTTGTTCATCAAGATGTTCCCTACAATTCTTATGAAGGAGTCGAAGAGAAATTTCCAGTTGAAAGTCATGTACAACAACCAAACTCACCAGAGGTCGACATGCAAACCCAGAATTAGCTGGTTTCGTATAAAATGGGTTTCACCCCTCAAAATCCATCCATTTTGCTTCAAATTTGAGTATGTTATAATTCAAGATGTGGGCTACAACTTTTGTTTAGAAATTGAAGTCAGAATCTCACTCTAAAGTCACCTACAGATCATCACAAAATTCGGGTACAGAGAATCTACTCGAGACAGAATGCACCCTCAACAAATTCACTTCAAAAACCTCAATTTCTACCCTCAAAACTCACGAATTCAGCCACTAGACAACACTACATCAACATCACAGCAAGCATGAGTAGTTGAGAGACCAATTCTTGCCTTAAATTTCAGCTAGACGCACGAAGAAACGGATGGCAAATCGCGGGCGAGTCGGCTTCTTTCTTCTCTTCCTCCTTCTTCTTCTTTTCCTTTTCTCTTTTCTCTCTCTCTCACTCTCACTTGCACGGTCGAAACCCCTCACAAACCGGCCATTCCCTTTTTATTTCCCCTTAAGCCTTCATCATTAGAAGTAATGATGATCCTTGCATGCAAATTGACACTTAGCCAAGCTAGTGACACTTGGAAAACCAAAATGCCACACAGCCACTCTCTCTCCCTTGGCTTTGGTCGACCGTGGCCTCTCCATGGGCTCGATTGGTTGGCCCAATCAATCCCTCCTAGAGCCCACACCATTCGGCCCAAGTCCTCAAGCCCAAATCCCAAATTTAAATCCTCAAAATAATTAAATCTTGGTTAAGTTAATTACAAGATTAAATAATCTATAAACTCGAGTCTATGGATGTATAAATTCCAACCTTGTACTTCACATGGCCATAGTCATTTTCCTTCAAATACATGCCTTACAACTTCGGCCATAGACCTCACCGTGAATTATGAATAGAAAAGTCACTAGTCACAGTCACGGAAGTCTTTCCTTGCCTATTCATGGCTCAAGGATTTTCGTGAAATTTTGGGATGCCACAAATAGTGCTTCTGAAGGAATGTGCATTCAAAATGTTAGAAGTGATTTATCTAATATGGTTGACAGTTTTATTCTCGATGCTCCTGTTTATCTGCATATCCATACTCCTAATCAGACGCTGAAAGTAAGAACATTGTCCTAATCTATATTTTATTTGTTTATTTCCAGATTTGGTTTTTGAGTTTTAAATTTTGACCGGCTAAAACCACTCTAGCTTTACTGGGGCGTCTACAATATGTGCACCATCCTAGTACTTTTGAGTTTGATTGGTCTCAGAAACTAACGGTAGAATGGAAGTGTCTCTGGTTGCATGTAGCGGCCATCTGCTGCAGCTATATGCAGTATTACATGCTCTAGTTTAGGAGCAGCTTATGAGATGATAAAATGCATATAGTGGATGATGGATGTCTGTTGCTGAGATTGCATTTTATGAACAACGATGTATAATTTCGCAATTGACTAGTTGATGTGAATTACGCATCTGTTTCTCATCCATATTGGCTAGGCTATCTGCTTATCTGCTTCCCTTTCTTTATTTATTTATTTATTTTTGGTCTTCTGCCTAAAATTCAGTGAAGGCCATGCTGGGATCTTTCCAGATCAATTTTAAGCTTCTGGTTTCTTATACTTGCTCTCTATACAATAATCTGAACATTTTATGGGAATAAATGGACCGTATTTTGGGATGAAGCTTTTAATTCTCTTCTCCTTGCAGCTTGGATCTGAATTTCAACATGTGTCTGAAGCAACCATCGCGTCCTACTGAAAGAAAAGAACGGATCAACACAGGTTGCGGAGGGACATATAATCGAAAGTCCAGTCACAATTTCCAAAGGGAAAATACACAATCAAAGTCCTACTGAAAGAAAAGAACAGATCAACACAAGTATTTCCACGCATAAGATCGTGCTCGCGCGACCAAGAAAGAGAGAGAGAGAGCCCAAAATCCAAGAAAATCCCTACCCTTAAATCCAACTTCAACAAGATCAAAATTTTCAACAAAACCCACTTTCTTGCTCGTTCCCCACCAATGCTCATAGCTCATGCGAACCCGCTTTCATTCAAAAATCATATCGTTCACCATATATGGGACGTGGGGTCGACCACTCCCGCGTTAATCTCTCACAATTCAGGCGAAACCTCATGGCCCGATTCCTTTCTTTGACTTATAACTCAGAAAAGATCGACCGTTCAATGACGAAATAGCTCATGATTAGGGTTAGGGTTTTGCCAGAACCATTCCCACAACCAAATATCTTTCACGGAAAATACCCATTCGGTTTTTATTTAAGGAAATCAAGATTTGTGCCAACTTTGAACAGAGAATATCTCATGCAAAAGGAGACCAATAGCTTCGATTCAAACAGCGTAGTACATTTCCAAATTAAGCCGGAATTTAACCGATGACATAATCCAGAACTACATACTCAATTATGTGACATGATGCAAACAAACTATGCTAGGACTTAAGACAATACGGATTGACAACATAAAAGCATAGTGCATATAAGAAACCAACATTAGATTAACAGAGAAAAATAAAGACAACCAGCTCCTTTCGCTGAAACTTTCCATGAAAGCTCAAGCAACCTCGTTGCTCGTGCTTTGAGCAGCTTTGTGAAGGACTTTAAACAGGAACATTCGCTCGCGCTCGTCCCAGAACAGTCCGATCTCATCGCCTACAACCAACCCTCGCCTCTTGACGAACTGTTGTATCCAGCTGCCTTTCAGTAAGTAGCTCCTTGTGGATTTCCAGTAGCCAAAAACAAGCTGGTGTTGGCTGCTTGCGTCCGCATCCCACACGGGAACTTTCATCCCGGTCTTGCTCTTAACCCGCCCCTCTATCTCCTCGCCCTTCTCCTTGAACACGTGCCTGTCCACAAAGCTACGCGTAAGCAGGAGCCGCGACGAGTGGTCAACGTCACTTGCCGTTAGCTTCTTCTCGAACGGCCACGGGTCATATAGCAGCGTTAACTTTAAGGAGATGCCAGCATCATCCACCTCTTCTTCCTCATACCTCGGAACGGACCTCATGTTTTTGTTTTTACCAGCTGATGATCTTTTCCTCTGTGTCTTTCCCCCCTCCAGTGAGATTCTTTTATATGCCCCGGTGGCGAGGGGATTCTTTTATATGCCCACCGGGGGGGGGGCGGGGGTGGATTCGGTGATTCGGCGCGTCGATGACGCGCGCCAGAAGCATCAGAGAATATTCTAATTTTTCCAGAGCAACTACAAAGAGATTATTTAACCAAAAAGAGTTCAGATGTACAGTACCTATTCAAAAGTTTTCACAACTCAATCTCCAGCCTTTCCTGGATTCTCTGACTCTTATTGGTTAGGATTAGGGTTAAGAAGAAAGTAAAATCAATCTTTCTTCGAAATCGAACTCTAGGCTCTTCTTATCTTCTTAGTCACCCTAAGACAAGCTAATCTAGATTAATGCAACTACTACGCCTGATCGATTGGTTACCGGCTGTTCACTCTTTGAATGGAAAATTCGGGAAAAGGAGCCCGTTGTATGGGAAATATTTCAAGTTACCTCTCGCAAAACGAATGACAGTGACTGGAAAAAAGTTTGCTGACCCGTCGCTTGTGTGTGTGTGTATTATATATTTATAATCCTTTTCTGTTAATTATTCTCTAAACTAATATTCTTAACTAGATATAATCATCGATATTCTCCTAAACATTATATTCATGTTTCTCGATTGGACATAAAGTTCAAGATGGTGAGTGCATACGTGATATTGAATAGAAAACTGAACTATACATTTGTATGTGTTGTACAATTTTATTTCCTAATATAATGACCCAATAGATTTCTTAAAGAACAAAAGTAAAAAAGTTAGTCTCTTGGGGTTCACTATGGTTACTCTTTAAGTTTCAATTTCCTGAAACTTGCTATTTCCATAATAAAATTGGCTGTGCACACAGTCATTATGTATAAAGAGAAACATGGATGTCGTGCAGTTGGAATCAAATGTGCTTGTTATAATATATGACTTTTCGAAGGGTAAATAGATTATGTAACAAAGTATGATTTTTTCCATGTTATGTAATAATTTGAAAGTTAAGAAGTTAAATTCATTGAAAAATATCTCCCAATATATTTTTGTTATTGTTAAGAGTAAATATTACGTTTAAAAAAACCTAAACAAACTCAGGTTAGGCATAAAGACACCTACCTCTAGACTCCAAAATTATTGAATCTTGAAAGACGATGCGGATAATTAACATTAGATGATTGTCCTAATTGAAGCACTCGGCGGATTAGTTTTTCCTAATGCCATTCAAGTTAGGAAGCGAGAATGATGGGATTAACTTAAGAATAATGCTAAATATACTAAGACCAATCTACTCACAGTGTGTCGCATTCTAAGTGGCCATTTATTCAATACCCATTAACATATGCTACATCATAATAGAGTATCAACTTTATCTTAAGATCTAGCATTTCTCTTTAATTTGCAGCACTAAATGTATTCGGATCTTTTGATATTTCTAGCATTAGTCTCTATTAGGGCAGTGCAGTGAGTGCAAGACTACATGTTTCCTTACATGTGATAATATAATATAAGAAATACTTTGAGATCTCAATATGTATTCAACATAATAACAACACATTCAAAAATATTTTATTGAATGCAAAAGTTAACACATATCAAACCGTTACTAAATGTAACAAACCACAGATGTGAACTTTATCAGAATAAAGCCAAAATAGCTCACACTAAACAATAGTATTCGAAGATACTCCTAAACCCATGCTAATGACATGTCACTCAAATATGCATGAGCATAGGCCTTTAGTTAGTGGATCTGCAACCACATCATCTGTGAAAATATGTTATATTATAAGTCACCCTTCTCTACCATTTCTTTATGGTAAAAAATATTTGACCGCCATATATTTAGATCCCTTGATACATTTGTTATTAATAAAGTTAATAAAAATACAACAAATGTATTGTCTCAACTCAACTGTATAGGTCTATCCATAAAGCCAAACGGTCAACTCCTTCATAAGGTACCGAAGCATAATAGCTCAAGTAACAGCCTAAAAAAAAGTTACAAACTCTACTTACATAGTAGAACTTTATTTACTGTACTGCACGTCCTACTAACATAAATATGTATCATGTTATTGATATTATATCATCATAATAGCCAGCAAAGTTAACATCTGAATACTCTAGTAACTGCAAGAATTAAACTTGTCTGTAAATTAACATATAATCTCTTACCCTTTTAAGTACCTTAAAACCTTTTTTTTTTTTTTTTTTTTTTTTTTTTTTGGGCAGCAACTCAGATTGCGTCCTGGATTCAACTTATTTTTGCCTAAAAGTCCCGTCGCAATGACGATATTTAACCTAGTGCAAAATCAAAGCATATATTATACTTTTAAGTGCACTAACACAAGGTACACCATTTAATTAAATTTTCTCAATATCTAAATAAGGACAATGCTATAGATTTAGTCCATCACCCTTAACAAAGGATATCTCTTGCAAAAGAAAATTGATTTCTTCAATTCAGATAGTGATTTACAATTCCGAACCAAACTAGAACTTAATCGACGACAAGATTCAATGATATGCCGGAACTTTTCGACGACTTGATCTTTGAACGATAAATGTTCCTTCCAAAATCGTGCCTCTAGTCTTAATTGATCTATCAGATGAATTGGCTCTCAAATGGTAAATGTTCTCTCCAAAACTATGGGCCTTTAGTCTTATTGATCTTAAATTTAAAAACAACCCATGGACATTCTTTTAGTAACTATTGCTAATATTCATATTAGCAACTAACTATGATTCATCTCCATACGTGGTATCCATGGGTACCAATGTTAATCAATATATCTCAATCCCCACACTTGTGGGTAAGTTAGCATGCTCCTATTTATTCACATGGTATGTACATGACCATATGTACCAATCTCATCTCATGTGTTATTTATGGGTTTGTGCTAGATAAGTCATATTTTGGTGTCCATAGTTAGCTAATCAGCAAACCCAATAAAGTGAACAAATTGCATCTCCTCAATTAGCATTGGATCATATACCTTTCGAATCGAAAAGGGAAAACCTTATCTACTGCGTGGGACCAACAAGCTCTAATCATATTATTGTGATTTGTTTTGACTTTCTTCGATGACAAACCAACATTAAAAAGAGAAAGAAACGGCCGCGTTGCTCGTGCCACCACCAACCTTTGCACGGGACCGTGTCACTGTCATTGCCAGTGTGGGTACGAAGGGAGTGTGGATTGGGAGGGCCGGTAAAGTGTATCTGGGTTTGCTTCCTCTCTTTTCCACTGCGTGCATGTGCGGGAGAAGTCCATCGGTCTGCGTGGAGAAGTCCATTCAACCGAGTGTCCTTGTCAGGCGTCTAGGGTTTTTTGGCAACGACAAGTTAAGAGAACGTACTGCAACATTCATTCATATGCTTCTGATCAATCTAGAGGTCCTCATCGAGAATCACGAGAGAGAGAGAGAGAGAGAGAGAGAGAGAGAGAGAGGAGACAAAAATCGAACCGAGTCATGGGGGGTAAAGCGGAGGATGCGTGAGTGAGAGAGTTTAGGGGTTTATCGGAAGTACGGACGACAGGCCGGACCAACACGTGCCCCGATGATGGACACAAATAATATATACAAATAAAATAATTGCACTGGATAACGCAGCTATCATCCTCTTCCTCATCCATAAGTAGGGATTACTTTTACCTAATTTATTTGGAGTAGTATAACAGTAGAGTCCTAGTCAAAAGTAGCTTGTTTTAGGAGTTTGTTTTCACGTGTTTTGGATAGTGAGAGTCTATTAATGGGTCTTTGTTGTTGCTATTCTGTAGATATTTTCTTGTTAAGTGATTTGGATGTTCTGTCTATTTAATAAGTTTTGATCTAATGAATAAAGTAACGAAAGTTATAGCAGCAATTCTCTAGAGTGACTTCATCTTTGGGTCTATTTGATTAAATTTCAACAATTTCAATTCAAGAAAATTTAATGAAGAAATCGAACGTCTTCTTGGATTTTTTCCTTTCTTCTAATCCATGTTATCTCTTTTTCAGAAAGACGACACGGAATTAGAAGTGTGGAATTTGAATAGTCACAAAATAGAAATACTTTGGATTGGGTTGTCTAAGTGATATATGATTAATCAAAGTATCCTACTTCATGGTGAAAGCGCATGCAAGATAGAATAGAAAACTGAAGTGCGTATGTGCTCGAGTGATAAATCGAGCATTGGGCAATCATTGAGAAAAGAGTTCAAGGTGTAACTTTGGTCAGTTTAAGCTTTTGAGAAGAGATTGTCTTAGGAGAACGATTTCCCAAAACAAAAGGTGCTTGCTGTAAACGAGAGATTTTGCATCATCAAGATATGAAAAAGAATGTCATAAATTTTGCTGAGAGTCCACAATGGCCAACACCGCCCGAATGTTATCAAAGAGGATTAGAACTCCGAAAAAATTTGAGAAACAACCTTATTTGGTTCGGTTCCCGATTTAGAAAAAAAATGAAAAACAAAAAGGAAGAGGTAGGCCGGTTCTTATATTCATTTTGGAATTGGTTGTTTAAGTTCCAAACTTATTTTAGGGTCAATCAATTCAGTTCCCATTCCAAAAATCAAGAAGTGGATCTAGCAGGGTAGGGTCTAAATTCCATATTAGTAACCTACTTACCTTGAAAGCAATCACCTCAATTAGAAGATCAGGAAACATCATAAAAAATGTCATAAACCTATTGTATGAACCAATTTAGCCTTAAACCTTTCAATTATGTCAATTTAGTACTAAATATTTTGATGATTTGCCAAAGTAGCACTTCTAGCCAATTTTGGTTTTCAATCATTGATGTGGATGTTGGTCTCTTACATGGGATAATTGACATTGACATGGACAAATTTTATAACCTTCTTTTAAAAATTTTATGATTTTTTTATATTTTCTTTTCTTTTGTTCTTTTGTTCTTTTTCTTTTTCTCCACTAACGAAGACTTGACAACCCTCACTATCCCATGGGCGAGGGCCATGATGCCATTAGTGTGGTTAGTAAGGGTGTTGCGGCTCCGGCCGAGGTCTGCGGGGTCTCTAGTCTTGTGGGAAAAAAAAAAAACAAGAACATAAAAAGAAAGAAAAGGAATTCAATAAAAATTCCAAAATTTTTATAAAAAAAACTTATAAATTTTTTTGCGTTAGCATCAATTACCAATCAAGTCATGTAAGACGATCGACATCTAGTTTCACAATTTCCTACCTACGTGAGATCTAACAAAATCGTTGAACCAATTTTTTCCTCACAAAATCGGCATGCAAAAACATGCACTTCCCGTTAAGACGTGGCAAAAAAGGAGGAAACAGAAAAAATCGATACTTGACAAAGACTCGCTAGAGTCCAGACGCGTGCCGCTAATGATGGGGTGATCTTTGTGTTAGGTGGTAGTTACAATCAGATCGGTTTAAAGAAATCTGTTTTGTTGTCCCCCGACCGAGGAAGTAAGCTTGCACGAAGGTTAGTGCAGAATACTAGTAGGGAAAAAGTTGAGAGTTAGCCGAAAACATGGAGATAAAGCTTCTTCTTGGCTGTGATTGCCATTCTCATTATCATCCTTGACGTTGGCAACATCGGAAACGCGGGCCCAAGAGACTATGGATGTTGCCGGCAGAGAGCGAGCGATTGATGATGATGATGATGATGATGGGAGGAGATTTGGGATTGGAAGAAATCACACTTCTTCATGTGTTTCTTTGCTTCGTTCTGATATGTTAAATATATATCTCGAGTTTGAGTCCAATAAATTAAATTTGATCCTAGATTAATTGTTATTTGTGGAGTTTTGAATATTCCGAATTGTATATTTTACGGACATCTGAAGTCGATCAAAGTCAACTTCCTTTGGCGAATTAGAGCTGGCAATGGAAGAAAGCATAAAAGGAAATTATAGATAATGATTTCCTAATTACTATCGCCAAGAAGATTTCAAAAGAAGACTTGGACTTCGGACTTTCATCTACAAGTTGCGGTGAAGAAATAAAAGACAGGCAAGGCAACCCCAATTGTTGACTTTGTTGACCGAGTTCACTTAGGATTGCATGGGTTTCTTTCCACGCTCGAGTCGGACAACTATTGACTTATATATATTGAATTGTGGGCACTTTCGGCGTGAGTAATTGATAAGGGAGAGCGTGATTTTTGTGCCGTGCATATCCAGAGGTCTTCTTGAAGCGCCATGTGTGTGAGTGCTTACTGGGTGAAGACGTGTGGAGGAATCGTAAATTACGTCGTCCAAGCCATAAAATCTTGTGCTAGGATTTGTGAATTTTTTTGTGAGATTGAGAGATTATTTTGCAAGGAATTTTAAGGCTAAATATTAAGTGAATTATTGGGTGTAATTGGAGCTTAAGAGTATTTAAGTGATTCAAGTATACAATCTTCATTGCATCGCTTAATCTATAGTAAAATCCATCGCTGCTCTTCCTGTGAACATAATTCACTACGTATGAACCACATAATTTTGGTTTTCAATTTATTTTCTTTATTCTGTCTATTTTATTATTCGATCGCTCACCTTCCACGACATGATTCATGTTATTTCTTTTTTTGGAGAGATGACACGAAATTAGAAGTGTGAAAATCCCATGGATTTTGCACCTTAGATCGTCAAAGAGTGATCGAGCTATAGTTGTGCAGAATCATGTTGTGAAGTGCACGTTACGTTAATACAAAGTATTTATTAATTCGAATTGGATCAGGGGAAAATGATCAAAGATAGTGCAATGATTGTCTGTTTGTGTGTGTGTGTTTTTGTATTGGGGGTAAGGACATAAGACTATATGTTTCCTAAAACATGATAATTTAATATGATGAAGTATAGAAGTTATTAATCCGCGTGTGATTCTCCTCCTATATCTCTTAAGAAAACATATTCAATTAGGAATTAATTGAATATATTAGTCTTTCCCAAATTGAGTGGTTTACGTGGATCCTAGCATCCTCTAACTTCCTCTTCTTCTTCTCCCTCAAAAGTCAAAACATTAAACAAGCCTATTGGCAGGACCATCGCCTCGTTGTGCACCACGTCAACAGTCGACATTTGTGGGAATATGCCAAAAGTGGAACGGGTTGGGGCCGGCCATGATCTTCTGTCCGTAAGATCTAGTGACATGGGGCTTACCCCATCGCTTTTGTCGATTAGCTGCTTTCACGGGGAAAGGTTCCGTTGGCGTCCAAGAATCTATCAGTGCGGTAAATTAGAATGTGAAAAGATCCACCGTTTAATGATGAAATAATTTGTAGGGTTTCGTCGAAACTGTTCTCATCGAACTTGTATTTAGGGAAACCAAATTTCTATATTAACTCCAGACACAGGATATTTTTTCTTCCATTCAAATAACATTTAAAATTCCAAACTGAATCCGTATTTAATCAAATGTTGACGTCATTGTGACGCCCTCAACACGTCACAACTAACATGACTAACCAATTCTTTCCATTTTTAAGCATGTGGAAACGTGTAACGACAACTTAATACATACAAATTTCAAGCAACGCATGCAAAAATATAAAACCAGACACTTTCATTTCTTATCTATATATGTTTTAGGTGACAAGATTAGGGTGCACTAGGGGACAAGCAAAAGGTACTTTACTCCGTACTACACCCAAAAACTTCAATAGCTGCATAATCCTAATCTAGATACTATGTATGTACTATGTCGTCTATATGTCCAAAATCTTGGCTTGTCTTCCCAAAATGCTACTAATATGAAAAATAATGATCAACCACGAGTGAGCACAAAGCTTAACAAGTAAATTACTGGCCTGTCTATACCACATTGCTGGATCTAGTGAGGCCAAAGCCTCACTCGAGGCTAGCAATGCTCAGCTAGTTGGAATCAGGCAAGCTCGAGCTCACTTGTGGCTAGTTGCCGACCGTCGTCATGGCCGACGACCAACCAAAAGGAAGGAAAAAGAAAATAATAAATAAATAAAATTGATTTTAAAAAATAAAAATAAATAATAATTGTAATTTCAAAAAAATATATAAAATATATAAAATATTTAAAGGAATGCAAGGAGGAAAATTTAATCATATTTTTCACACCAAACAACAAAAAATATTTTCTAATTTATTTTTAGATTTTAGGCAAAAACCTGAAAGTATTGTAATTTTCATAAAAAATATTACATGAAAGTGTTTTAGCAATACCATTTTTTCCAAAAAAATCATAAGAGATAAGCTTTCTAAAGTTTAGTTAAATGGGTTGGGTAGGGATCAAGGATTTTGTATTGCAATAAATGAGTCATAAACGAGTTAAATGGGTTGATTTGGGCTAGATTGTTATGACTCAACTCGACTCGATCTTATCCACCCATTTGACAGGTTTAAGTAGACATAATTTAAGATTTTTAATGACTTTTTCTGTACTTAAAATAAGGTGTTTTATTCATTTTATTGTGCTTAGTAAAATAGCTATTATTTCTTTTTGTGAGATTTTTTTTAATTAAGACAAAACCCAAAAAATAGTGTGTATATGTGACCGGTACGGATTGCTTAGAGTGATCGAATTACAACTAGAAAGAATCAAGTTGAACTACAAGGTAATTCCTAAATCGGGTTGGGTTTAAAACGCATGATAACAAGTGCATGTGCGCATATAATGTAAAGCTATATATTTCCTAAAATGGGATAATTTGATGGAATAAGTAAAACAATCACAAATCCAGGCGGTTCTGTATTGTTGAAAAAAAGAAAAAAACCATTAGTGGGAAAATTTAAGTGGAGATTAATGAATTTGTCCTCCAATCCCTTACGGAAAAGGACAATGAAAGGCGATCTTCGTTAGAAAATCAATCTGGAATCTTGGATTTATTTCTTTTTTTTTTTTTAATAATCCCCGGCGTACACTAATCTGAACCGGACTCCTAATCCCATTTCCAACGGCAAACAACGGTAAACTATAAATTCTCTCCGACCTCCTAGTCCTCGTCGTCTTGGTTTCTATTCTCTCTCCAACGTTGTCTTCTCTCTCTCTCTCTCTCTCTCTCTCTCTCTCTCTCTAAATTTCTCTCCACCGTGTTGCCCTCTATTGTTCTTGCGGAGCACTTTTTCCTGTTTCTTCGAACCGAAAGCCATGAAGCTTGTCGATCCTTTCACCCTAGAATTGCCTCCGACTGGCGACGTCCCGAGAGGCGTGTCACACACGCTGCTGCCGTCGATCGGCTCTTCGAATGCGTTTCTTATCTGCATGACCACGAGAGGAATCACGAAGAATAGGGTGGAGAAACTTCGTCTGCTGCAGTGGTGGTGCCAGCTCGCGTCTTCTTTCCCCTCACGCCGGATCCAACAAGGGGTTATTTGGGCACGAAGGAACTCAGTGCCGCTCCAGCCCGACCGGAGCGAAAGTCCATGGCCTCACTCACTGGCGACGGAACTTTGATCATGGAGAAGAAGTTGAAGCGCTGTAGAAGCCAGAAGGAAAAGAGAGGGGCCTCAGAATGTGAAGTAGAGGAAGAGAGATGCGGAGACGTTTCCACGGAGTTGGTGCTGCGCTATGACCCTTATCAGATCAAGAAGACGCTTAAGAAGAGCGATCTTGGCCACCTGTCGAGGCTCTTGATCCCGCGGGCGGGCGTGGCGACCTACGTGCTCCCATGCATGGATGAAGAGAGAGCGAGGCGAGTCAAGAGCAGCGAGGGTGCCGAGGTCGTGGTGTGGGACGAGGACACACACTCCGAGCACCAACTGGTGTTTACTTACTGGGCATCGTCATTGCCTTAGAAAATGTGCACCGCAACAATTGGCGGGAACATTTCACCGTAGAAGGTATTATATATAATTCACTGTAATCACCATCCATGGTTGAAAGCAGAGACAAATTATAAACGGAGTTCAAAGCATGTAGTATCTAAGGCAAAGACAAGTACATGTAAATGAAAACCAGTATGGCGTGCATGATATAAACTATGCATTCTTGAGACGAATGCATTGACAAGACAGTTATACCTATTTCATAGAAAATGTTGTTGACATTTAGAGCAGTTTTTGCAGACGTTTCCATAAAGAAGAGACCGTGTTCTTGGGCATATGTTTGTGCTTCCTGCAGTAAAAAGGGACCACAAATGAGCAATTTATAGAGGACCATAATTGAAGTGAGTCTGATTAACATCCCGGTCCTTATCCAACAATCTGGACCAAACCCACGGTATGTTTCCAATAAACTTTCTCCTTTGACAGATACCAATTATAAATATGATCAATTAAAACCTTTATACTGATTAAAAACTGAGCCATAAGCTCATTGTCAACAGTGCCATTGCACTATCCTCTTGATAAAAGAAAACATAATTTTGGACGAAACAGAAGTAATCATCTCAGAAGCAGAACAGCAGGAAAACTGTAATTACCTCGGCTGTAACCTTCCAGGCATCCAACAAATCTGCTTTATTTTTAGTGAGAGCCATAACCATGTTTGGGTTACCTTTGACAAGAATGGAGACAACTAGTTAGCTCAAATTCTAACCATGAAATTATTGTAAGATGATATATGATTATTGCTGAAGAAAGATAAGGAGGTCCCATCCAAACACCTCCACAATAAATTACACATGATAATTGTGTGTATTGGCACCCCAAGGTCACACTGAACATAAAAAAATATCTCTTTTAACGCATGAAAAGAAGAACAAAAAGTCACAAGCATATTGGAGATCAAGAAGTTAAAAAAGTCTACCTACTTAGAAGCCGCCAAACATGCCAACGGAAAAGCCAAACAAATAACCATAACATAGAGAAGCTAAGCAAAAAGATTTAATCACTATCATGTGCTTGAAGTTCTTGCACCCACTTTTTGGCTCGCTCAAATGATGCCTACAAGTAAGAAAACAGTTGTCATGTTGCTAGGAAAATATCTAAGCCAAAAGAAAGCACTAAGCTGCAAAGCACTGAAGCAGATGTAGAGCCGCACAGGTGAAGTCTTCCGATATGGACATGGATCTTTAGCAAGGCAGAAAAATAGAACCATATTTGAACACAGTATATGTCATTGTCATACAAACAGTCAGAACAATGCCTCATCTCCATATACAAGCCCACACTTAGGTAGATATGAACAGAGAGAAAAAGAAAAGCAAGATTATAAGGGTAACACGAGTAATTAGCAAGAGGAACCAGTAATGTCATGCAAAGGCATAGATCGAGTAATCCCTTTTTGAGATAGGGGACTTCCCTCCTTTCCCCAACCGTATGCTTAAAGAGTGGACATTCCAAGTAGAACTATCCTGTAAATATTTTGCTAGGGAGTGCACAGCAACAAGATCAACTGTAAAAAAAATGGGATAATATATAAGAAGGAAAATTGGATCATGCACCATGATTAGAATAAAACATCAAGAACCAGTTTCAGGTATATCTTGTGGAAGAAAGATAATTGAAGACAGTTGAAGTTTACATTAACATAAAGGACAACACTATAGTATGCCTCTAATAGAGATATACTCAAAACAAGCTCACTTGTGACACCACAAGATCATTAAAATGCAATGCTGATATTAAAGAACAGGACAATTGTGAGACTGCCAACATTATCATCATTGATGCGAGACTGCCATTATGCAACGTCTTAAGAAACAAGAATTCTACTCATTGAATTTATTATAAGCCACCGCCTGCCTTGATACACGGCAAGTACAAGAAGCGCCTTCACAACCAAGACCAAACAATTAATCACAACTCCAACCCAACAAAGGTTAGCCAGGTCCCTAGAGAAGGATAAATTCGGTTTGCTCTTTGATAATTCCACGGAGAACTCATACCATGGGAGCAAAATGTCAATTAAATAATATGTAATGACCTCTTGTGGACACAAACTTGTACTCGAAAAGTTGCTGATGGTTCCCAAGAATCAAAAGTAAAGGACCAGCATATGCAACTCCATTGTCAGAAAATGAATATCTTTTGAAATGCTAAAATTGGAAGCCAAAAAGAAGCCGATTTACATATCACAGGAATTCCTTGTAGTGAAAACTATTACTTTGCATGAAAATCTCTTGCAACAGTCAAAGATTAGTCGACTTAGCAACATCATACAGCATTGGAGGTGATAATAGGTTTGTGATGTCATACACAATGATTGCCATGGCAGCTCCTCCATAGTACATGGGAGCCAAGCTGTGGTATCGCTCTTGGCCAGCTGTATCCCAGATCTCAAACTTCACAGTAGCATCATTTACAGCCAAAGTATGAGAAAAGAAGGCAGTGCCGATGGTAGATTCCTACAACATCAGAAGTACTTCATAGTCAAGCTGCTATGATAAGAAATAAAATCAGCTGAATATTATAAATCAAGACTCTAGTTTTGTGAACCACAAATTCAACGAACTGGCCTTTGACAAACCACAGCACTAAGCTAGATTTTCCAGCCCCAACATCTCCTAGAAGCACCTAATGAACAAAAAACAAGCAAAAACAGAGGCTTTGGTTAAATAAGTAATCAGGTCATGAAGAAGCATAGAAAGAAATAGATCACAATACCGAATCATAACCATTTCGAGTTAAAGCAAGCATGAAAGCTTAAGGAAATATAGATGGAGGTTATCAACAAAAGCCTGCAATTTTGAAACAACAAGATGATAGGCCTTTCACTGTGCAAGTTTTCTAAATAAGCAGAGGAAACAATATAATATGCTCATTACACTTATCCTTCCGATGCCAGGATCACCATTAGTAATGTAATAGATGCTTTTGCAACCAGGTGATTGGCAAAAGACTGCAAAGTCACAGAGAAGTAATACAGAAAAATGATTGCATAAGGACCTCTAGCCCCTAATCTTTATTTTCTTATTAGCTTTCTATTGTATACACATAAGCACTTTCAGTCAACTATACATCGACTTTTTCAATCTAGCCTTACCAGAATTTCACTTTTCTACCATCCTATTTTCCCACTTTGATTTTTTTTTTTTTCCCACCGCACCTCTTTAGCACTATCATCTCGAGATGTTAACCTAGCAAAGCACAATAGGGCATTCTGGAGGTTTAGAAAGATGAAACGAGGTGTAGACCTCCCAAGAACCAGAGAAACAGAGCATGAAAAAAATTTCATGTCCAATCTTGAAGTCCAATAAAGCTGCATACACTCATTGTACGCAATATGAAGCAACACCTATTTAATATAAGCAAGCAACAACACAAATTACAGAACAGAGAAGCTGCAATACAAAGACTATTGAGGACATTATCACGGCTCAAACACACATTAATAGCGAGTAGCATCACAAATTGCTCTACGAAGCTATCTCAAATGGAGAAATTGACGATCATAGGCCAAGTAAAACAAACTCTTGCTTACTCAAGTATTTCAAAGCCCAAAGGGGGAAGCAAAAGGATAACAAGCAAACCACTTTTTTTGCAAACCAACAGCAAAGCCAAACAAATAACTATAACATAGAGAAGTCAAGCAAAAAAGATTTATCACTACCCTGTGCTTGAAGTTCCTGCACCCACTTTTTGGCTTGCCCAAATGATGCCTACAAGCAAGAAAGCAGTATTATCACTTTGCTCTGAAAACATCTAAGCCACAAGAAAGCACTGAGCTGCAGAGAACCGAAGCAGATGCAGAATTGTAAGGATTAATTTCACTAAATTCTTAGATGGACATAGATTTTCAACAACACAGATAAATAAAGCCAATATTGCATCCATTTTCTTGTAGTGGAAACTGTTACTTCACAATAAGATCTCTTGCCACAGTCAAAGATTTGTCGACTTAGGAACTTAATACAGCATTGGAGCTCATAATTGGTTTGTTGTTGGCTTTGCTTACTAAATTTGTCATGAGACAATGATTGCCACAACAGCTCCTCTATAGTACACAGGAGACAAGCTGTGGTATCTCTCTTGGCTAGCAGTATCTCAGATCTCAAACTTCACAGTTGCATCATTTACAGCCAAAGTCTGAGAAAAGAAGGCAGCGTTGGTGGTGGATTCCTACAACATCAGAAGTACTTCAAAGTCAAGCAACTATTATAGAAAGAAACAAAATCAACCTCATAAATCAACAATCGAGTTTTGTGAACCTGAAATTTAACGTATTGGCCTTTAACAAACCGCAGTACTAAGCCAGATTGTCCAGCTCCTACATCTCCAAGAAGCACCTAATGTACCAAAAGCATCAAGCAAAATCAAGTGGTTGGATAAAATAAGTAATGAGCTTCTGAAGAAGCACAGAAAGAAATACATTACAATACTGAGCCATAACCATTTCAAGTTAATGCAAACATGAAGGCGTGAGGAAATATAGACAGAGATCATCGACAAAAGCCTGTCAATTATCAAACAATTAGACGATACACCTTTCACTGTGCAAGTTTTCCTAGTAAGCAGAGGAAGAGATATAATGTGCTTATCGCACTTATCCTTCCGTTGTTAGGATTACCATTAGTAATGACATAGATTCTTCTGCAACCAGATGATTAGCAGCAGGCCAGAAAGTCTCAGAGAAGCAATAAATCAATAATTCTGCATTGTTTCTGTCTCATGGTAACTTGAGGAAAAGAGAGAAATGTAATTGAGAGCAGAGAGGCCTCTAGCTACTATTCTTTATTCTCTTATTAGCTTTCTATTGTGTACACACAAGCACTTTCGATCAACAATACATTGACTTTTTCTATCTAGCGTTACCAAAGTTTCACTTTTCTACCCTGCTATTTTCCCACTTTGATTTCCTTTTTTGGTGCACCTCCTTTGCTCGGTCTTCTCGAGATGATAACTAACAAAACAGAATAGGGCATTATGGAAGTACAGAATTCTAAGAACTAGAGAGACAAAGTAGCGAATGACCAAACAACAATTTCATGTCGAACATTGGCGAATCTCATGGTTCACCACTTGGAAGAATCCCTAATCTTTGGCGGCCTTGCATATGGCCTCTGCACACGACTACCTCTCTGCCTCATACTCACTGCTCACCCCATCCAGGCCTATCACTGGGAGCTTGCGGGGGTGTCGCTGTGTTGGCATTCAAGATTGGAGAGGAGTTGGTGGGGCAACTGCGGAGGACCTGGGTTAAATTGGTCGGAAGGGGTGGGTCTGCGATGGAGCCTCTCGTTGCTGCAGTGTGTGAAGAGCATGTTGGTTGGGGAGGTGGTGGTCTGGTCAAGTCCGTATATATAGAGTGGTGAGAGAGTGAAAGAGGCCAAGGAGAAAAAGAGAAGGGGACAAAAGTGGATAGGGGAGGCAAGATCCACGTATGACAGATGCCAGCACTGTCGAGGTTGCCGCTGGCCTCGGGAGCCTGGCCGGCCATTGACAAGGTCCCCTTGAGCCTCGCTAGCCATCGACGAGGTCCCAACGACCAATGGTTAACAATGGCTCTGATGGGTGATTTTGCTAGAATAGGCAACAATGAGATCACTATTTTAGTAAATGACACGGAAAAGGGTAGTGACATTGATCCACAAGAAGCTCAGGAAACTCTTGAACTAGCAGAAGCTAACTTAAGAAAAGCTGAAGGTAAGAGACAAACAATTGAGGCAAATCTAGCTCTCAGATGAGCTAGGACACGAGTCGAGGCTATCAATGCAATTTCATAATTAGTTGGTGCATACGAACAATCAAAGGAACTTTGATAGAAACAGAGTGTGGCATCCCGGAATTTTTATTAAGAATCTCTGGGATATAGATAGGCGAGGAAATTTGTAATTGTAATTAGCAATAAAATTTCCCATGACTCGTACCGAGACTCGGCTATGAGTTTGTAAGGAATATATATATTAATGACATAAGACTTTGGTTACGCGATTTGAGGTTGTACATGTTATGAGTTGATTTAAATTCTTGATTTAATCTAATCAAGAAATTGTTATTATTACTTATTTATTAAAAGTTTATTTAATTAAATTTAGGAATTTAGGGCCGATTTGAGTGGGCCTGCGACGGGCCAAGTGGGCCGGCCACAAGCCCACACGGCCACAAGCCCACACGGCCATAAGTCCCCAAACCAGTCCACCGAAAAACCGTGGATGGCCAAGACCGGTTTTGCATGCAAAATTGCATGCAAAACAAGTGTAAAATTGAAATGATTGCTAGTAATGATGGATTTGTGGGGAAATAAAAATGGAGAGGACCGGTTCTAGAGAGGGCTTCGACGGGCATAGAGAGAGAGAGTGAGTGAAAGAGAGAAGGAAGAAGAGAAGAAGGAGAGGAAAGGAGGAGAAGCCGACCGTACCCTACCCGTGTTCGTCGCCCGTTTGCTCGATTTTTTTTTAAGTCTAAGGCAAGAGATCAATTCCCTTATCTACTCATGCATGTCTTGTTGTGAATCTAGTGTTGTTTTGTGGTGAAAATCGTGGAAGGTATGAGCTGAAAGTGAGATCTTGAGCTGGATTTGCTTGAGGGTGTTTTCTGTTTTGAGTAAGACTTCATGTGCCAGAAACTTGTAGGGATTTGCATGTGGTTTTGGAGTGAGAATTTGATCTCGACTTCTTCATGAGATTTAAAGAGCACATCCTGATTTGTAACATACTAAAAATTGAGATAAAAAAGGACAAGATTTGAGGGGTGAACTTTATTTTCTAAGAAAATGTTCAGATCTGGTGATGCATGTTGAGTCCTAGTGATTTTGGTTGCTGTATCTAAAATTCTATTGAGAATCTTACTTCGATGTCTTCATGGAAACCGTAAAGAACATGAAGAGGAACGACATACTCAAATTTGGGACCAAATGAACAAGAATAGCCTAGGGAATGGTCGTTTTTCCTGAGGACGTGAGTCTCGGGTGACCCGTACTGGACATCAGTAGCTTCAACAGCCTATAAGAGGGTTTTTCTTTGGGTTTTTCACTTCGATGTCTAAATGGAAGTTGGAGAGTATACTTTAAACAAGAACATATCCAAAATTTAGAGGAAAAGAAGCAAAATAAGTCGGTCATACGTGACATTTTCGGAGGTAGAATGTTCTGGGAATGTCGTTTTATGGGCAGAAGTTCTTTTTAGATATAATAAATTTTCTATAATGAAATTGGCCTAAGTGTCTTCATGAGAAACTTATATTAGAGTCTTTTGGATCATATGGTAAAGTATCATAAATTTTGAAAGCCAATTCGGCGTTTAATTTTGAGGAAAGGTGAACGTTATCACCAGGCGTCAAATATAATGTAACGATGTTAGGAGCAGTAGCTTGTAATTGCTATACTTAATTATTTAAAATGAATCTGACCTAGATGTCTTAATGGAAAACATACCTTAGCATCTTGGCTAGATCGTGGTAAAGTTTTGTAATTTTTGAAGCTTGTTTGAATATTTAATTAAAAGAAATGTCTTGTCTGTGTTGTGGTTAAATTTTATAATTTTTAGAGCTCATTTAGTAATTTAATTGAGGTGAATTCTGAACCGGTGTAAGCTGTGGAATCCGAAATTTGTCTGCTGTGAAGTTAAAATTACATCTTTTTATGTAATGACTTTTAAGACTTGAAGTCTTCATGGAAAATGTGTTATTGTGCTTTGGCTATCACTTGTACAAATCCCAAAATTTTTGAAGGTTAATTGAGTATCCAATTTGGATATTTTCATGAAACATGTATGCTGGAATTTGCAAGATTTCAAAAAAAAAAAAAAAAAACGAGATTTATGGGCAAATTTAAATGGCATGAATTAGATGATTGATGTAGCTCCAAGTGTTTTACCATGTTACACGAATGATGATCTTTGGCATATCATGTTGATGTTGGTTATGTGCATCATGTTGTATGCCATATGAGATTGAGCCATGCATGAAATTATATCTCATGATAAATGAGAAGGCTGTCGGATGGTGTGAGCCAACAATGCCCCGGGAGTTTTCGGGATGCCCGGCCAGGGAGTGAAAATGCCGGATGCCCAGTAGCCCTGTGTACGTAAATCTGGATGGCCTCGGAGTTGAGATGCCCGGAGCGTAGGGGATGCCGGAAGCACGGATTGTGTGTGCCGTGAATTCCTCGTGATGCCAGTTGGGGTGCGAGATGCCCGGCCAGGGAGTGTAAATGCCAGAAGCATGGATGGTGTGTGCCGTGATTCCTCGTGATGCCAGTTGGGGTGGGGATGCCCGGAATGTGGGGGGCCGGAAGCCCGGATGGTGTGTGCCGGGAATGCATTAAAAAGCCAATTAAAAATTGTGAAAATTGAAATGTGAATATGCATATGGTGGTATGTATGCATAGACATGGCATGGTATATGTGAATATGCGTATGGTGGTATGTATGCATGGACATGGCATGGCAAATGTGAATATGCATATGGTGGTATGTATGCATGGACATGGCATGGCAAATGTGAATATGCATATGGCGGTATGTATGCATGGACATGGCATGGTATATGCGAATATGCATATGGTGACATGTATGCATGAGTATGGATTGATGTATATGGCTCTATATATATATATATATACATGGGCATGGATGGATGTATATGCCTATGGTGGTATGTATGAATGGGCATGGCATGATGTGTATGGTGACATGTATGCATGAGCTTGAATTGATGCATATGGTGATATGTATGCATGAGTATTGGATTTGAATATATAGATGAATGGATCCTTATGGCGAAATGTGACACATATGTGGAAGTGTGATGATGTATTCCTATATGATGCAATTTCATGTATATGGACTCTAATTGTGATGTCTTGTGTGATGCTTGAGTAGCCATAGGGAATTATTTATTTGCTGAGTGGTTGTACTCACCCCTTTTTGGGGACTAACATTTCAGCTTAGAGATGCCGATTCCACCTGTCACACGGGTCACCTTTTATGGTATACCTTCTGACGTGGATATAGAGGTGACGGTGATTGACTGTCCCTATGTTCCTGGATTGACTTTTCTTCGAGTTCGTGCAATAATATCATATGAGGTGGGCCTACCCGATGGCCCGGGGTCACCAGAGTTCATCTCCATCCATGTGCGCCGGGATGGGATGATGCGAGGGATGTTACCACCTCCACCACCTGATGCACCAGGATGGGTGTAGCTGCTGCGTGAGGGGGAAAGG